>JAYKKT010000056.1:1320000-2560000 GCA_036023115.1 Brasenia schreberi | reverse complement strand
CCTGAAAAGGTACCCACCTCATTCATAGCTTCTACTAACAAAACTTGGAAAATTTGTTGTTAGCTGCTCTACTTATAGTGAAATAACTGCTGGGTGCCTCAAAGTTAAGACCTTTTCAGATTGGCTCCACATTTGCGCTGAAGTTTCACAAGTACTGCCTACAAATATAATTTGAACAAAAAAATCCATAATTGGCATTAGGGCTGCAAAACGAGGTGAGCAGCTAGAAATGACTGCAAATACATGTAAGAATCCCCTCGAGGTGGTCTCGATGAACGGTGGTTGGTTCGACATTTGAGACTGATCAGAAGCCTAATGGAAAGAATGTTATGCAAAGTTAAAAGGCCATATGAGAAATAAGCACCGGCTAACTCTGTGCTAACAGTCAACAAGCAACGATGTTCAACTCAACTTCATTCATGACAAGCTCGTTTTTCACTTATGTCAATATTTATTAATATTATCATTTGAAATTCTTTCAAAACCATCGATTCTTCTATCAAAACTTTGATGTGTTATCAGCACATGCATATGAAGATGGTAGACTTAAGAAAGCACGAGGGCGGGGGCAAACTTTGGGTTTTTAATCCTTACAGCCGGTCTCAAGAACATACTAATTCTTCATGTAATTATCGATATATGGTTTTGAGGACGAGCTAAAACGATCACGAACGCTAGTTCAATCTAGAAACAAGTTTAAACGAGTTCGAACTCTATTTTGAACTCGGCTCGTTTTGATATGAAGAGCAGCAACTTGTCCATATGTTCCGTGTCTATAACAACACGAGCTAGCTCGTGTTGCGAAACCTGCTAAACACGACACACCTGTGTCCCCCTCTTTGTGGGCCCTTTTGCCAACCCTCGAGTCATTTTCTCTTTTCAGTCTGTTTTCTTTGAAGATACAACGTTCAAAATATTAATTTACCTAATTTTCGATTGCATAGAGCATTGAAGAGGCAATGGACGATACCACGCTAACGGGAACATCCCGAAGGGTATATTTCTGAGGGTATATTTGTAATTTTGAAGTCCCACACCACAAGACAAAAAGAAGCTGCGAGTACGTGTCGCTGAGACGCGGCAGCGATGGCAGGATGCTAATATCTACGCGTTGTAGGGGTATCGTCGTCATACTATATCGCAGTCTTGTCCCACCCTTCTCTCTCCTCTGCTTTCTATTTACAGTTTTTGTGTTTGTGTCTCTCGTCTTCGTCCTCCTCTCTCTCTCTCTGTGCATTTTCTCTCCCTACTTTCTCTCTCTGGACAAGGACCATTTATAGAGATAGAGAGAAAGAGAGATTCGCGAACCCCAATATTTTTTCTGGGGGTGTGCTTCTCAATGAGTAAAAGACCAATCTGAAGCTTGTTTTCTTGCTGATCTCTCTCTCTCTGTTTTCGTGACTACGAAGATCTCTCTTTAACTTGTCTTTGTGAATTTGAAGAGCTCAATGTCCTTCCTCTCTGGATCAGTGGGTGAGTGAATGAATGAGAAAGAGAAGAAATGAAAGGGGGAGATGAGGAAGACGAGCTGCAGGAGGTTGTGGTATCGAACTCGGAGCCATTCTCTCGCCGCCCGCAGACGGCCAAAAGGGTCACTCCCACCACCTTCCTCTTCCCTCCGGCGACCATTGCAGGTGGTTCCGACGACCCGGCCATACGGCCTCGTATCGTCGTCGAGAGGCTTCTTCCCAACGGCGATGTCTACTCGGGGGAGCTCTCTGGAAGCGTTCCGCACGGCGTTGGCAAGTATCTATGGTCCGATGGGTGCATGTACGAAGGGGAGTGGGTGTTCGGAAAGACAGCTGGAAATGGGAAGTTCTCGTGGCCATCCGGCGCGACCTATGAAGGGGAGTTCAACTCGGGATTTATGGAAGGCTCCGGCACGTTCATCGGCGTTGGGGGTGATACGTACCGGGGAATGTGGGCGGCCAACCAGAAGAACGGGTTCGGCCGGAAAACGTACGGCAACGGCGACACGTATGAGGGTTACTGGAAACGGAACTTGCACGAGGGGGAAGGAAACTACGTTTGGAAGAACGGTAACGTCTATGAGGGAGGATGGCGTTCAGGCGTTATGTGGGGGAATGGAGTTCTCATTTGGGCTGACGGAAGCCGATACGAGGGCCAGTGGGAAAACGGGGTTCCAACGGGAGAAGGGGTTTTCCGGTGGCCGGACGGGTACTCCTTCCGTGGCCGGAATTTGAGCAGTGATGGGGCCGGAGAGAATCTCCCCAGAAAGAGGTCGTCGGCAGACGGGAGACTTAGCCGGGCTTTCGACCGGATCTGTATTTGGGAGTCCGATGGCGAGGCCGGAGACATCACGTGCGATATCATCGACGGGAACGCCATGTTCTGGAAAGGGGAGACCGGCAGGAATCGCGGCCTTGTATTCGTCGGAAAGGGGACGCCGGCGAGGTTTTCCGCAGAAGCCAAGAAGCAGGGACAGCCTATATGTAAGGGGCACAAGAATTACGAGTTGATGTTGAATTTGCAATTGGGTATAAGGTAATCAACTTCTCTTCTTGTTCAATCTCTTCTTGGATTGGGAAAATTTTAATGGGTGATTTTAGAGATTTTCTTGCATACATCGACGTTTCTGGGATTTTCCTCGAACGGGTCTCTTATTCTCGCAAAAGGCAGTTCGTGAAAATCTTTTCTTCACAACCATCATCTGTTTTGGAATGATTTAGTTTGTGATGTAAGATTTCCTTTTCGGAGCTCTTGTATTTTCTCGAAGGCTCATGGTTTTCTATTAGTGATTTTGGAGATTGGATGGTAGCTCTCAATGGAAGTTTCTTCATGTGTATAATGTCTGCGTTCCTCTGCTAGCTTTGTTGTATTTCATATATATATATATGGTAGGGTAACAGTTGGAAGTGATTTGTTGGTGAGCTAACAGATTCATATTTTATTAAAAATAATTTTCTTTTCTTTTTCTTCCTATTAACTATAGGTATTCGGTAGGGAAATCATCAGCATCCTTGATGCGAGAGCTGAAACCGGCAGATTTTGATCCGAAGGAGAGGGTATGGATCAGATTTCCGTCGGAGGGATCTAAGATTACTCCTCCACATCAATCCGTGGAGTTTAGATGGAAAGATTACTGCCCGGCAGTTTTCAGGTTTGTGATGTTCATCTCTCTAAGGATCGTCTTTCTTTGTTTTACTGATTCTGCAGATCTCGCTTGCTTTCCATTTCCTCATCCTTGAAAATCTTCGTGTCACTGGTAGATTTGACGCTCCTCGTTTTGTTCGACCGGGATTGTTTTTGCTTTGCCATCATTTTCGGTCGAGTCACCTTTGGCATAGGGATCCCGAAATCACGATTTTGTCGTGTTGGTGCTTGAAGATGTTCATCCTTCGACTTATGTTGGTGTGCCTTCGAGCGATATGGAATTCACGATTAAATCCAATTCACGATTTCTTCTGTCTTGAAATTTGATTTGGTTTCCAAAATCCAATTAAATCTAATTCATTTATGTTGTATGATTGTGACTGATGTAAATTGCTACATGTGCAATGCTCTTGTTGGCATTAACGGTCTAGGGTTACAATCTTGCGATCCTTTCTTTCCCTTCCCATTACAGGCTGTTGCCAATAGAGGATATTTATTGACTTGAATTCCTGAATATGTGATCAGACATCTGAGGAGCCTCTTCAAGATTGACCCTGCCGATTACATGCTATCTATATGCGGGAACGATGCCCTCCGGGAGCTGTCGTCGCCCGGTAAAAGCGGAAGCTTCTTCTACCTTACTCATGATGATCGTTTCATGATAAAGACCGTCAAGAAATCGGAAGTGAAGGTAATTTCTTCTCTCGTCTGTGCTAGATATGATCACTTCCTCCAGTGTCAGAAGACTGAGGCAAATGTCGGTCAATCATGCGATTAATTGTTGACTTTCAACAATAATATTGGCAGGTTCTTCTTCGGATGCTTCCGAGTTATTACAACCATTTTCGTCAGTATGAGAACTCGCTTGTGACCAAGTTTTATGGCGTTCATTGTGTGAAACCTACAGGAGGTCAGAAGGTGAATGCTCTCCAAGTTTCTGAACTTTTGGAAACCATGTGAAGATTGCAAGGACTAACCAAACGCCTGTAATCATTTGAATCAGGTGCGGTTCATTGTGATGGGCAATTTGTTTTGCTCAGAGCATCGAATTCACAGGCGATTTGATCTCAAAGGGTCATCATATGGGCGCTCCACGGACAAGGCCGAGGGGGAAATTGATGAAACCACCACCCTCAAAGATCTGGACCTTAATTTTGCTTTCCGTCTTGAGAGACCTTGGTTCCATCAATTGCACAAGTATATCTTTGTCTTGTTGATTTGAAGTTTTTGCTTTCAAGTTTGAAATTGACTTTCGACCCATTATTTTTCTCATGCCTGACTTACGTTGCAACATTCAGGCAAATTGACAGAGATTGCCAATTCTTGGAGTCTGAAAGGATCATGGATTACAGTCTTTTGGTGGGGCTTCATTTTTGCCACCCTTCTATGAGTCCTTCGAAGTATTTGTTTGGTTGTGAGGATAAACCTCCATCTATCTCTGTTTGGTATGTTTCTCTCTTGTCCTTTCATACATTGGTTTCAGCTGTAAATTCGGGTGATTCAAACCACTCTATTTTTCTTGCTGTTGGTTTATTTTCTAAAATGCAACTGTAACATAGAAAATGGTTTCTGTAATGCACCAGTCTTGCTTGTTTTCCACGATATAACTTGATATCGAACAACAGCTGCAATTAAGAAGTCTTGCTTATTTTCTACATCATCATAGCTGTCATATAAGTATAGGTTCCAAACCCAGACGAATTTTTGGTCTGTGTTGGATGCTTCACCATCTATTGTGAACCCTTTGGTTTTAATTCTCTCTCTCTCGAGTTGGACTTTACATTTGCCTTGAACATAATTTTCCTTGCATGAATTGAATGATTAGAATATGGCTTCCTTCTGCAGCAATACTTTGGCACGACTTGGTGCAAACATGCCTGCTAGGGTTGAGCAGGTAGACCGGAGAAGTCAGTCTCTGCACAGTCAATCAAATGGTGGTGGATCGCCTGCTGGGGATGCGTATGATGTAATCCTCTATTTTGGGATCATTGACATACTTCAAGACTATGATATCAGCAAGAAGCTCGAACATGCTTACAAGTCTTTCCACGTTGATCCGATATCGATATCGGCTGTGGATCCGAAGCTGTACTCAAAAAGATTCAGGGATTTCATTAGCAGGATCTTCGTGGAGGACTACTGATGTCACTCATAAGTAAACATGTCAAATGACATGAGGCTCAAATTGAGTGCCCGGCCGTTGGAGTCGGAGTCTGCCAGAGTTATCGCATTGGATTCAAATGGGCTAAGCGAACGATGATTCTTTTTCTCAGGCAGATCAAATCGGCGATTGGCCCTTGTTTGTAAGATATGTGGCAAGTTGTGAGATGGATGTGTATGATCAGATAAGAAGGCTGAATTTTGGATGCTCAGCCATGGGGAAGAGTTTGGAACATATGTATGTATGTAATGGTGACACTGCGATCATTTTTTTTTTATTCTTCCTTTTCTTTTGGGGGGGGTACCCAATTGAGGTTTGGGTAGATATGCAAATAATTGTACAGTTAAAGAGTGCAAGTGAGATTGAGAGAAGAAGCAACAAGATCTATAGGAATTCAAAGTTGGTAGATGGAATTTCTCCCTGTATAACTGCTGGCATATATATATATATATATATATATATATATATATATATATATATATATATATACAACTCCATGCAAATTAATTTTAGATAAACTAATATACTGTTCTTGTAATTGAGCTACATGCTACTAAGATATTAATTTAAGCACATATGTATGCAGTTTAAGTTTAAATGAACAGATAAAAACAAATCTTGTCCTATAAAAAGACGGAGCAGATCTGTCTATGATGGTGTGTGATTGCTTTTTGCTTTTTATACTTTCGCCAGTAAAATATTCAAGAGGGTGACGCGTCATTCGTTGACTGAGTCAGCACCTTCACCTAATGAAGTTTTAACTTGACAGCTAAAAGAAAATGCCCCATAATAAAAAATGAGGGAAAAGAAATTAAAGAAAGAAAAAGAACAGTAACGGTAACCAAAGTAGAACTCTTTGCACATTTCCCCTTGTTTTCCAGCATAGGGGTGAGAACTCCTTTCTCTAGGCGAGGCGGTTTGCGTCACATGACTGTCTCGCAAGGACACGAGACACAAAACTACTTCCATTTAAATATTTATGTCAACAGAGAATGAACGGTAGACAAGTCGCTCTTATAGTACACCTCTGAGGACACGATACGAATATGAGAGAGAACCGAATTAATGGGCGGGTGGCGGCCCCGTGGTGAGCAATTTATGGAGTGAAGAAAAGTGAGGAGGAGGTGTCTTCTGTACTCTTTTCTCTGTGGTTTTCTGAGTCGCCGGAAAACACTGTACACACCTCGAGAAAGCGGTCTTTAAAAGAGTTGTTAGACACTGAGAAGGCTGTCTACTTCCTTGCTTCGTTAACGGCGTTTTAATGCTCTCTCTCTTAAATGTATGAATGAATGGAATCGATTGTCTGTATGTTTCGCCGCAGCAGGCGTGTTTTGTACTCTCCGCTGCTGCTGCCGCTGACACTCCGTCTGCTTCAGATCTCTCTCTCATATATATGTGTGCGCGCGCTCGCGTCGTCTCGCCAAATCAAAGGATACAGGTTTCTTGAAATTACAGTCCGTTTCTATTGTCAAATACGTGGTGGCATTGGCACATATCTCTTTAAGTACTTTACTTTACTAAATACCATCTTCTTGTATTTTACTATGTAAAAATATGCTAAACGTTGGAAAAAAGATTACTAAAATACTAAGAAATTACTGCTAAAATAATCCGGGAAGAAGATTTTCATATTCTTGCTTGATAACAATAATAGGAACACAAGCAAAGTGCCATGTCCATGTGATATTGATGATGCTCCCAAAAGAATCCCCTCAATCATAGGCTACCCAGTAAATTTCTCTCTCGAGTGATTGTTGAATGCTCTGATTTTGTATTATTTGCTTTCTTATATAAAATATATCATTTGTGAACATTACAAGCTTAAATTAGTCTTTGATTCCACCAGTAGATCATCCAATTTTCTCAGTGCTGCCATCCGTTGTCATTCACGAAGATAGATTCAATTCGATCGACGAATCCGTAAGTCTACTAGAATGGTGTGTGATGCGGGACATGCTAGAGAGTTAATGTTGGGTAAGACTTCAGGCGACCCAATTGGATGTCTAAGGATCTGATTGTGCGTATCTCGATTGCAATAGGGATCACATGTACATGTATGAAAAAGAGCACTCGGTATGTTCGAAAATAATATTAGAATAATTAAAACAATATAAAATTAAAATATAACAAAACATACTATTCAAATTGCATTTCTATAAGTTGATCGGAATAAATCCGCCGGATGCAACATTAGATATAGATTTGATTAAAACAACTTGCAACATCTGAACTACTACATAGTTCCTTAAATTGTCAAAGGACCTAGGAAGCTTGTTCTTATATATAGTATTTTCTTTAAAACAGTTGCAGTACATATTGATTCAAAACCCGCTTTGTATACATTGTTATATATCACGATCTAAGTACATAAACTCATTAAAGTTTCTAATTCCAAGGTAATTTTTCTCCAACATAATCTCATAGGGACAACTTTATAAAAAGCTTATCTTGTTATGCATATAATTAGTTATTGATGATATAACTATTTATTGTGAACCACTGAATGTGAATTCATTCAATATATTACTCTCCCTCTCTCTCTCTGTAGTAGGATACTGTCAACATTAATTGGACACAACCTTTTACACATGTATACTCTTACATTCTCTTCACTCGCGATAACTTTCAAAGGCAAAGAAAATTATTTCGTATGTAGAAGTATGCATGATAAGATAAAATTACATATATATACATATACATTATATATATATATATGAATATACATGTGATTTTATTTAATATAATTTTTCTGACACTTTTATACCTTTTGAAATTGTACTCATACTTTTCAAAGGCAAAGAAAATTATTTAGTATGTAGAAGTATGCATGATAAGATAAAATTACATATATGTACATATACATATATATATATATATATGTATATATATATATATATATGTACATATATATATATATATATATATATATATATATATATATATATATATATAACATATATATATACATTTGAACCATAAGTTTTGAAGTGGTGGTGGTGGTGGTTTACCCAGAATCCATGATATGTACCCGAGATGGAAGCAATTTAAATAGAATTTAACACCATACCACCTACTGTGATCGGGTTGAGGTTGAGCATCAAATGAAACATTGAAGTCAACAATGGCACAGAGAATATGAATTCAAATCCATGGATGTTTTAATGCTACATTGAGGATCCAGATTTCACTTCAGCTAATTAGCCCAATTATGTTGTAAAAGATGAAATTTTGAGTGGAAAAGAACAAACGTTTAATAAGAAAAACCGTTAAAAACTTTAATCATGTTTTGGTACATTAATTAACAATTTAAAAGAATGGCGGAAGTATGGTTTACAAGATGGATTTTTCATATTCTATTTTTTCGCGATCTTTTGGGAACATAGCAAGTCCTTTTTTTCTTCATTATGGTCGAGTAGACCTGCCCAGTTTCAACCCGCCCTGGAGGGTTGACACCAAATGGGACTGGCTCTAGAGTCTCCCAGAACCGGAACTGGACTCAAATAAGGAAACTCCACGGTTTGGTTTTGGTTCCACTTGGAGGAGAACTGAACAGGAATCCACGTTTTGCAACAAACCTTTTTTTACTAATTTTTTCAAAAGTATAACATAGTTTCTGTTTCTTTTATACTAAGACCGAAACCAAAGCCGGTGGGAGGACAGTTCAGTTCCGTTTTCAGGGTTTGGTGAAATTGAAAACGTCAGATACAAAACAGCAGTGTTAGTTTACCTGGAACCGGATAGGTCTATGGTCGGGGTCACCGAATCGGAGTGACCTGTTATCCTGTTCACTTTGAGGAGTGTAGTCACACATATAGTGCTTTATATACATCTCTATTTAAACAAATTCTGTTACTTACACACACATATATATAGATAGAGAGAGAGAGAGAGAGAGAGGAGAGGGAGAGAGAGTATGTGCTGTCACATTTAAGTGTTAGCATATTCAAACAAGTCTTAATCACGCATCTTAGTTGATAAATAGTTGAAATTTGAATTAAAAAAATACTTTTGGACTTTTACAAATGTAGTTGATTCAAGTGTATAAATTAAAATTTTAACCATTTATCACACAAAAAATAGATGATTGAGATTTGTAGAATATGCTACTATATCTCAGGTTCTTTCTCCCTCCCTCTCTCTCTCTATATATATATAAAGAGAGAGGGATGCCAAGTTGTGAAGAAGGGTCGTGTATAGTTTTCATAAAACTAGGAACTGGAACAAAGCCGGTTCTGGTTTGAACCCTAAACTTCGAGAAAGAAGCGTCAAAAGTTTTAAACTTATAAAAAAATTATAAAATTTATGGAACTGAAGGGTTGAAACCACTAGTTCAGATTCTAGATCCATGAAACTAGAACCGGGTGATCCTCAGTTATGAGTCTGGTTTCACCTATTCCAGTTGAAACCACCCCACGGGTTCCAAATCGGCCATTTTAGTCATGTGTAAGTTTCTCTCTCTTGCTTATTTGTTTACCCTTTGAGAACCAATGTTCTCTCTCTCTCTCACACATACACAATATTTCCTTATTTAAGAATGCGAAATAGAGGCTCATTAGAAAAAGTTTCAGAAAAGTGAGTTTAGTTAGTGTTTGTTTCATGGTCGATCCTTCCTCCCTTTCTCTCTCTTCTCTTACCTGAAAAAGCTGTCTTCATTCGTTTGCTCCCTTGCTTTTCTTCATTAACGTTCTATGAAGCTCGTACACATTGTTCATTATTTAAGAGGAGGGATTTGTGGCGTACGCTCGCTCGAATCCTTTGTGGGTGTGTGTGCGTCGTCTGATCCGTCTTTTCATCAATTCCCAGGGGTATGATGGAAAATTATCGTCATCCATCGCTTCTCTTCTGTAACAACGAGTACTCTCCCACGGGCCTAGGCTAGACAAAAGGATTTCTCTCTCAAGGCATACCCCTCAATTATTGACAAATACCAATCGCCTCCACTTGTATCAGTATTGACAAAAGGACTTCTACCTTTGCCTTAAGTTGCATTACTATATTCTTGTTTCTTTCTTTTCCATTCTAAAGTAGTTAGGCTGGGGATGGCAGCATCATATGCGACACGAATACAATCTAAAAGGTTCTCAATAACATCACCAAGGGTAACACGAGAAAAAAAGGATAATGTTTGGGTTCGCCTATCTTGGAAACAAATGACATAATCGCAATAAAAAGCTGAAATTGTAAAAAATCACGCCAGGAATTAACATGAAAGTGTGTAATTGTGTCGACCCAAAGTAACAAAAGAAAAAAAAGGTCTTCTTCTGGTTGCCAAGCAGAGGGGTGGCTGAACACAAGTTAAATTAGAGTCTCACTTTAAATTTGGGTCCTACTGGATAGATAAATATGGATTCGGGGGCCTAAAGCCCTACCCACGAACTAGCCCGATTAGCCAGGCACGAATCTATGTTACAAATGGGATGAGCTAAAACTATATATATATATATATATATATATATAGAGAGAGAGAGAGAGAGAGAGAGGGAGCGTTTGCTCAACAGTTGGGTGCTCCCGCACCATTGCTGTTGGTGGGAAGTTCAACCCCGAGTGGATGCACGTGTGGGTGGGTGTGTTAGGCTTCGGCCTTTTCTTGTAACAAAAAAAAAACTATATATAGCTCACAGTTACATATCCAGGGTTGACAAATAAGCATAAGAGCAGACACATATACAACTTCCGGAGCGGACACATATACAACTTCCGGACATGGATCTGGTACGCTCATATGACTTAAGTAAATTATTGATATGAATTTTACACATATTTATATAAAATACTCTTTTTCATAGTAAATATAAATAAAACTTGTTTTTTTGGTCAAAATGGGGACAATGAAGCCGGGCATGCACACCCCGGCTATCGACCTCACTACATGGCGCTTAGAATATAGTGAACAAATTACAATGAGAGTCTTTGCATTTTAAGAATGAAGTAATGCATGCTACAAGGAAGGTAGTTCATATCACAAGATTCACATTGGTGGTTGAAATATCATAACATTGACCACCGAGCTAATGAAGACAATAGATACTATGGTTAGGAAAAAGATTTATGTTCTATATTTACAAGACACAAAGTGGGCTGGATAAAAAGTAAGGAGATTGAGAATATATATTTTAAATTATAATATTCAAGAAAAGAAAATGATCATAATGAAGTTGATATTATTTAAATAAGTATTTAAAAGATAGTGTAATACATATACAACGACGTAATAATTGAATTATTATAGTAAAATTAATGTTAGAAATAGAAGCTTTGAATAAAGTTTGTACTTATACACCTCAAGTAAGACAAAAAAATAGTACAAAGAAGGTATTTTAGGAAGAGTAATCCAAAGAATTCTATAAAAAATAATCTATTTGGGAGGAGATCTAAATCAACATGTGGGCAAAAAGACATTAGGATATCAAGATATTCATGAAAACTATGACTTTGGTATTTAAATGAGGAAGGTGAGAAAATTTAAAATTTTGCTATATCACATACGATCTCTTTATAGCCAAATACAACTTAAAAAATGAGATGAATATTTAATTGCTTATAATAGTGTCTTATTGCAACACAAATTGAACCTTTTGTCAATAGGAGAAAGCTAAATCATATTGTAAGGTGATTTTAGGAGAAAGCTTGCATACCCACATCAACTTTTACTTATGGATTTGCATGTAAGAAAGTAGACAAAATATACATAAAGCTACTAGATGGAAAAACATAAAAAAAGGACATTAAAAAAAAAGTTCTTTGGACATGGTTAGAATTAAGTAGCCATACCTTGTGATATGTGGAATAATAAATATATTACAAAAGTGACAAAAGATGTGTTAAGTGAATCTAAGGGATACGTACCGGCAAATAAGAAAGGTTGGTAGTAGAATGAAGTAGTGAAAGATAAAATTAAGACAAAGATGGCATGTTGTAAATTGCAATATACCAACCAGACTCATAAAACTTGGGAAGCTTATAAGGGGGCAAAAAAAAACGAAAAGGAAGTTAGGTAAAATTCAAAACTTGAGAGAATTTATATAAGAAATTCAACTCAAAAGATATCAAAAAGATATCTTTAGGACAATTAAGGCTAGAGATAGAGAAACTAAAGATCGTACTTTTGTTAGATGTATCAAATATGCGAATGAAAATATTTTAGTGGCAAGTAATGATATAAAAAATATATAAAAAATTAATTTCATAAGCTTTTTAACTAAGTAAGCTTGAGAGAGCTCACCAATTCAGAAGAGTATATACATTATAATTTCTACCGATATATTCAAAAGACCAAGGAGACTCTTTAATTTATGAAGGTTAGTAGATTTGTAAAAGAAGAAATATTGTTGTAAAAGTATGGAAAAGTTAAGAGAGACGGGTATCACTTGACTTATAAGATTATCTAATGAAATTTTGAGAAATCAAAAGATACTGAGAAATGAAAGGAGAATACACTTATAGAATTATATAAAAGAACAAAGGAGACATTCAAAATTGTGTGACTTATCGAAATATCAAGTTGATGAATCATATTATAAAAGTATAGGAAAGAGTTATTGAATGTAGGAATGTCATATTTTTTTTGGAATATGTGTTAGATTCATGAAAGAATGATGTTTTTTTTAAGTTAATATATGATTACACCAATAATCAACTTTAAGTTCATATTTACTTACCTTGGTTATTTATGAGTTAACAAGACATATTAAAGATGAAGTATCTTTATATATATTAATGGTAGATGATATTTACTTACCTTTGATTACTTCGGATATCACACATTGATCTCTCACAAGAAAAGCTTTAAATACCTAGAGTAAGTTTTTCATAACAACGGGAAAATAGATGGAGATGTTACACATAAAATTAATAAAATGAAGATATATATATCATGTATTCTATGTGACAAGAAAATACCATAAAAGTTAAAATGTAAATACTATAGTGCAACAATTAGACTCGCTATGTTATATGAATGTATAGTTATGTAAAGAAAAGATTGTATATATATAATGAGGTTTTTAAAAATAAATTAAGAGTGACACCAGTAAATGATAAAATGAAAGAAAATCATTTAAGATAGGTTGGATATGTAGAAAAGTGATAAAAAAAGCTCCAATAAAGTACCAGGAACTAGATGGTGAAATGTTAAAAGAGGAACAAGAAGATTGAAATAAAGAATTTATTTAACTGATCTCATCTACTATATGAAAAGACTTAGTTGTTGTTATTGTTATGTAAAATTTGTTAGGTTAGGAGTTATATAGTACCCTAACCCTAATCAAGGTAGGAGTCTTGGGCATTTTGGTTTACAAACCGTACCAAAAGAAAAGAAAAAGAAAGGCTAGTGACATGGAGATCATCACCTTACACGCAATGTTCCCGTGGTTGTTTATGCCAAATTAAGCACCACCATTGCTTGTGATGCCACATGTCTACCATATGTCCAAACTGTAGCTGGTGCTGGCCGGCACGACTGGATGCCTGAACTAGCAACTGCTACCTTATTCAAAAAGTTTTTTTTCTTTCTCTCTTTCACACACACACACACACACATAAACATGAAATTTTCGTAGGCACAAGTAAATAATTTAATTAAATCAGCAAAATCCGTCGGCTCGAAGTGAAATATTTGTAAAAGAACCACAAAATAATAAATTACTACACATAAAACATTGGCACCACCAAACTGCGTCACGCTGGAAGACCTATATTCATTGCCTCTTCAAAAAGAAAAAAGACCTACCATTAGGGGAGTCCAGATGTCTGCATGGTTTTGCCAGACGTGTATGGGCTACAATGATTTAATGCCTGCGCGTTCATGCATGCATTGGGTTGCATTTGTACCTCTAGATTAATTGCATTTTATTTTAGAAATTTGACGTTCGAAAATGACTCACTGTGTGTGTGAGAGGCGTTAGGTGTAGAACTTGTCAATTATTCTCGTGAAGAAATTATTCTATAAATCTCCGATGAAATTGATATATATATATATATATATATATATATATATATATATATATATATATATATATATATATATATATATATATATATATATATATATGGGTGATGGGCCGTCGTTTGGAACTAAACCGAACCAGAACAGATGGTGTTGTTCGGTTCAGTTTTACGACTCGCAATGGTTTTTTTGTTTGGTTTTTCAAATTCAAGGAGCCGACTAGATTGGTGTGTGAGTCTAAAACCAGACCAAACTTGACTATGAGAGAGAGATGTAACTCATCTGTCTTCTCTAATACAAAGTAAATCTCAATTCAGAAACTACATCCTGATGATGTCATTACCCAAAGCCCTTTTTAGATGTGGTGGGATGTCCTGAAGCATGCAGGTGCATCGTATGTATCAGGTTTGGCAATATTAGGAGATGGTCTGTGAACACAATCGGAAATGCACGGAAGCAACACCGAGTCCGCCATGTAATGGTGGTGTTCAATTGCCTGCCCATTAATCAGTTCAAAAACATGTCTTTCTTTTAGGCATTAGTACGACTCGTCTCTCTCTCTCTCTCTCTCATGGTTAGTTCTCCCAAGCAATTTGAATCTAAATCCAAATCAATTACTCGAACAATGACTCTAAACCACCTTACTGCAGCCTTGTGGATCATCTGCATGGTTTTCAAGGATTCCTTGCATGCTATTCCTCCGCACACATGTAGATTCACTATCACCAACTATGATTGCCTCCACGAATATGCAAAGGGACTCGAATTATGCATTTTCTTTCACTTAGCAATCACTTTTAGGTCAGTTCCAATTCTTGTAGTTCGAATCCCCGTAAAGAACCAACAAGTGTGTAAGGCTCAGGTCCATAATGTCCATTGATCCTCATGTGATTGACATGCATCACCACCTACATTTTTTATTGGAAGTATGGCATATCTCCAAAAAGAAGTACCGACATGACATGTAAAAGTATGTATATATATTTATATATTATATGTATCTATGCATATTTATACAAGTAGATATTTATACGTGTGTGATTTATGAAAAAGAGCGTAAATGGCAGACAGAGTGATAAAGGAAAGATGGTTCTTCAAACTGAACATGACTGCGTTATGGTCTGCCATTAACATGGGGAGAAAGCTCCAAATTCCTCTTATGTTTATATTTAAGATTAAACTAGTTTTACGAACCCGCACTATCATAAGAAAGCGTGAAATGGCTTGCCTTCCATTGTCTAAACAATATTTTTAAATTAAGGAGAATTCTCCTCTGATTATCTTCTTTACGAGCATACCACTATGATATAGTGGGACATACTCATAAATGACCATAAAAAACTGAACATGTAAGACGTGGCCTGTTTGAAATTGGACAAAAATTGGAATTGAACTGGGCCAAAAGCGATCTGAAATTGGAGTCAAGGACCACCTAATTCAGTTTGGGTCCTATTTCTTATAGAACTGAAATTTAATTAGACAATTGATTCGTTCTTTGATTTCTAGTTTTGGAAAAACTAAAATTGACAGTTTAAAACAATGGGTATATGTATAATTTTAACGGATAGTTAATAATCAAGCAATGTATAATATATATATATATATATATATATATATATATATATATATATATATATATATATATATATATATATATATATATATATATAGAGAGAGAGAGAGAGAGAGAGAGAGAGAGAGAGAGAGAGAGAGAGAGAGAGAGAGAGGGAGGGAGAGAGAGATGGTTAGAGCTTATTTAATTAATTACTGAAAACATCTAACAATATATATATATATAATAGAAAGAGAAAGAAGGATGGTTTAGGGTTTACTATGCTGGTCTAGCTTATGAGGCTGTACACACTAACGCATATCTGTTCCAGTGTCGGCAAACAAGCAGACCTTCATCATCATTCGGTCTCAGATCGTGATGCCATCGTTCCCCAAATACCCCTCCTTTTTATTTTTGATTTTGTGTCAAAAGAGTTGTTGACGTAGTTTCTGATTGTTTGTGAAACTGGACAGAACTGGCTGATCGTACCGTTTGAACACGAGAACCAGATCCTGATCCAATTTGGTTCGTTTGCTTAACCGGCCGACTAGAGGTTGGCAGATAAGCAGAACTTCATCCAATTTAGTTTTTGAATGTTTTTCCTGTTCATTTAGATTTTATGATTTCACTTTTTTAATTTTAGTTATCATGAATTATTTTATACTTTAATTATTTGTTTTCATTGTTTTAAGTTATACTATAATAAAAAATTAATACGATATATATAAAATTGTTACCATTTCAACCACGGTTCGACCACATCCAATCGAACTCTTTTTCAGTGAACTGATGTCTTTCCCTGATCAGTAACCAGACCGATTTTACAAACACATTTTTTTTTGGTTATAAGAGCAGCTTGAAACCTAACACACACTCATACATGCATCTTTAGGGAGTCAAACTCTCTACCATTAGGAATGTTAGAGGGTTCTGTCATTGAACTGATGCTTTTGGTGAAAAAAATTTAGACAATTTTCTCCTTGCAGAGAGGTTATGCTAATCTTCTTTATATTTATATCGTTCCAATTTTATCGGACGCCTCCGCAGAGAAGGTTATTTAAAAAGAACCTACTAAAAAACAAAGCACAGATACAGGTTGAGATAGGCATGATAAATGATGACAGCCTCACTGTTGGACCAGTCGCGGTCGACGGATAATTAATCTGCTACCGTAAAATCCGCCGGTATGTGTTGGAATGAGCGCCGACGGTGGCGGAACAGCCTTCTTTGAACTTGTCACGGCTGAAAGTTGAAATGAATCAGATTTATTGGACCAAGAATTGGGTTGACTGAAGATTTGATTCACCATCAGCGCCGGAGAATCGTTGGTTCTTTCTTCTGAATATTTTTTGACGATGCATGAACCAATTCAGTCATCTTGAGGAGGCATTTTTAGCATGGGTGCGACCATTTTGAGTTTCTGTTTAGGTAGACCAGAAAAAAGAGACTTGAACACGAACACGATTTCAAACACTAATACAACACCAGACACAAACACAATCTGAAAATTTCCATGTCCATGCCCATGAATAAAAAGAGAGAGAAAACCCAGGTTGTGTGTGGTTTGATCAGTTTCTTACACAAATGCAGAATGGTGGAAAATAAATACGACCCTAAACACAAATTGGATACCTGTAGTAAAAACCCAGGTCGTGTTTGGTTTCTAACACAAATACAGAATAACACGAAATAAGCACGATTAAACAAAGGAATTGGTACCTGTAACTTATGCAAACACAAAATTGGTATCTGTAACTTACAAATAAGAAACGCAGAACATCATATTCTGCAAATCGACAAAATAGAATAAGAAGCTATTCACCAGCAGCTGATCGTGATATTCATAACATTAGCCAGCGTTTTTCTATGAAGATCAGATTCGTTACGTCACTTTAGGGTGAGGTGAGGCATGTATCGCACTTGAAATCTAAAAGATTCGTAGGTCCATCACTAATATTTATATAGAGAAATACAAGTACTTTTTTGACTTGAAATACAATTATCTCTCACCCCCAAAAAAGATCATGGGTCCGCACTGCTTCCACCGGCATTTCATTTTAGAAATACAATTTGCATCTTCAAGTCTTCTTTTCTTTGATATGCACATTCAAGGTATCGAACTTGTGACCTTCAAGTAGAAGGTTGTTTTGATTAATAATTGTTCCCATAACAAGGAGAGATCAACTCCATTCCACCACCAACTAAATTGCAAATTTTTTTGTTCAATGGGGAGACCATAACACGAATGGCTTGCTATTCTTGATTTACCCAAATCTTATTTGTGAAAGAGTCATAAACAGAGGACCTTCATCTACTTTAAGTACCTACATAATTACATTAGAAGTGTGGTTTAGGTAACTTTTTTTTATGGAAGGTTATTGTTCTTAAAATGCCATTCTACAACCCTTTTATGAGTCAAACCTAACTGAACATAGATCATATAGTTTAACATGTACATGTGACTTATTTCGGTATAATTGAAATATATTTATACAAAAATAGTATATATTAAAACATGAATTATATAATTTTCCAAATAATTCACAAAATTATGCTATGAATGATGAACTCAAACCAACGTAAACTCATTTTGTTCTGAGATTTACTATCAATTTTCTAAATAAATAACAAAGATAATGAAATTGTAAGGCATGCACATATCTTCCCAAAACATAAATTCGTTCTTGCATGCATCAAGAGCTGGTACGACAGACTTAGCTTTCGGATTCATCTTACATGCTTTCTTTAGTTCTTTCATCTGTCAGACTCATAGGAGTAACCCGAAATAAATTAGGTATGCCCCTTAACGGGCATGAGCCAAAAGTAGCATGTCAATGAAACAAAACCCACCCATTGCACGTACAGGTGATAATTTCGTGTTCTGGTTTACCTTCGTGTCCTCACATTTTATCTTGGCCTCCAAAGTGGGTCAAGGTGAAGATCGTTCTATTAGATAGCATTTGGGTCGTTCTGTGTTGAAGAAAGTTCCACCCAAACAGTACCCAATTACTTCGTGTCACCTTAGGTGGACATATGTAGAGACATTTTAGGCCATGTTTTCGTGTTGTATCTTATAATGGGACACTCAACGATGGCATCTTGCTTCTTTATTTGGATGCACACGAACATGTTTGTAAAGATTCAATGAAAATGTAGAGATACATCGGTCGCTCGATCTTATACCATCTAGAAAAGAAAAGTCGATTTTTTCCTTTTTGACAGACGTTTTTATCAGAAGTACAAATCACGGAAGAATAATGGCACCAACGTCACACAGAGATGCTAGCTAGTGAAAGTTTAATATCAATTAGGTAATTATAAAGAGGCATTGCTAGTGTGTGTTTAGCTGTTGGCTCTCACATTGTGTGCAAGGATCCATGAAAGATGCATCTTTAAATGGTATCAATTACAAAAGAAGGAACAAGAACCAAACCCAAATCCAAGCCATGTTACACGACGAGCAATAGCTCACTTGGCTAGGAGGTTGACTCATAAGTTTAAGGTCATGAATTCAATACCTGGGCCGTACATTTGGCTTCAACGCCACTGTACACGAAACGAAAAAGAAGACTTATCAATGAAGCTCTATCTTGTGTCACACACTAACTGAAGAAATGTGAGCCCATGAATTTTTTTTGTCTTTTCAGATAAAAAAAATATCTAATTTGGCTGAATAATTTTTTGGGTGAGTATTAAAAAGTTGTCACCATTAAGAGGAGCTCATGCCCATAGTTATGTCAATCAAGAGCATGGGTCTTGTCACTTTCACATTGAACTATTTTTCCCAACTGTGTTTGGCTCTTGTCTGGCCTTGATAGCTGTTTGAAAGGAACAACCTGAATGGCTGTTTGGTACAAACCCTTCACATTCTAGGTCAACTTAGTCATGAGGTTCTGAGTTACTTCTCTGAGCCCATGTGAGACTGCAGTCGGTCCCCATTTTTGTCGACTAGTTCATGTGAACGATTTTCTCACATATTTTCGAGTCATCGTATTCATCAAGCGCCGGCCAGGAGTCCCGCACGATCATGTCCTGACCAGCTGGAACCAGGCCTGGTGGGTTGACCTAGAACCAGCTGGAACCTGAACAAGGGAAACAGGAATTGGCTTTAGAGACCCCCACAGTTTGGTTCCTAGCAACCGGACCAAAAGCAAAACCAGAACCAACGATCCAAAACTGGCGGTTCCAAGCCTTTTTTATTTATATTCCAGTTTAGAATCCCACTTTTATTTAATGATAATCTAAAATGGGACCAAAACTAAGAAGCATACAGAATCAGCTCGAATCAGAAACTGGCACAACCAGAACCAGAATCGCACCTTGAGGGGGAAACTTGAGTTCCAGCTGTTTTTTGTTGGAAGCCGAACCATCAGTTTTGAGTGGCGGTCCTCCTTTGCCCAGAACCCACAATATGTACCCGAGATGGAAGCAGTTTAAATAAATAGAATTTAACACCATACAACCTACTGTGATCGGGTTGAGGTTGAAGTCAACAATGCCATTCCATCTAGTAAATGATGAAATTTTGAGTAACAAAGAACAAACGTTTAATAAGAAAACCCGTTAAAAACTTTAATCATGTTTTGGTACATTAATTAACAATTTAAAAGGACAGGGAAGTACGGTTTACAAGATGGATCCTTCATATTCTATTTTTTCACGATCTTTCTGGAACATAGCAAGTCCTTTTCTTTTTTTCTTTTGTCATTATAGTCGGGTAGACCTGTCCGGTTCCAACCCGCCCTGGAGTGTTGACCCCAGATGGGACCGTCTCTAGAGTCTACCAGAACCGGAACTGGACTCAAATCAGGAAACCCCACAGTTTAGTTCTGGTTCCACCTGGAGAACTGAACTGGAATCCACGTTTTGCGACTAGTCCTTTGTTACTAATTTTTTCGAAAGTTTAATAGAGTTTCTATTTCTTCGATACTAAAACTGAAACCAAAGCCGGTGGAGGGCCTGTTCAGTTTCGTTTTCTGGCTTGGTGAAACTTAAACCGTTGGCTAAAAAACAATTTTGGTTTACCTGGAACCGGAGAGGTCTATGGTCGGGGTTTATGGTCAGCATTATTGAAAAGTTTTGAGGAGAGGGTGAAGATGGTGGCCTGAAGCTCATAGATTGTATTTTAGAGAAGATACACATAATCAAGATATATATTCTAGAGTTTCCATAGAGGAAGGAGGTGTCAATGCTGTTTTTCGACGCATTGCATAGTGGAAGAATAGTCAATATCCTTTTGAATATTGGATGTCGATGACTGATATGGGTTGGGTCATAGCCACAGTGTAAAACATTGCATTAGTACAATTCTTTCGGATTTGATTGACAAGGTTCCTTCTATTATTGAAAGATGATGACCAATCACCTGTACGACATGTGGTATATATGTTATGATGAATCGGTATGACATTTTCTGGTAGTAAGAACATGTAATTGGACTTCTTATAGATTGGTTACTTTGTTTGCATTGACTTATTATATTGAGTTTGATTATTTATTTTATTTATATTTTTCTACAAATACATATGGGAGATGGATCCTTGATTCTGCTAATATTTCCATATTGGAAGCACTATACACATGATAATGTTGTTGATTGGAATTTATCGCTTTGTGCACGTATTACATATTATCTTAAACTAAGAGGGTTGGCTGATGACAATGTATATAATATGGAGGATGATTAACAACTTGTATATTAAGTTGTATGTTCTTTCTATGTTTTGATTATATATATTGATTGCCTATTTCCTTAATTGTACATTATTTTACAAATTTGCTTATTTGCTTAATTGTACAATGATTCTACTTAAATTTCTTAGTATGTCCCTCAATGTTTATATATGTATATTATATATATATATAGAGAGAGAGAGTGTGAGAGAGATCGAGAAACAAGAGAGGAGGAAAAGCGAATACAATCATTCACATACAACATACAATACACATACATTCACTGAGTTACATGTACAATACGAAATAAACACATCTATTCTTCATCATGGTCAGACATATAGTCAATCATCATTTTGTATACTCTCTTACAACAATCATCAAGGAGATCCATCACATTATAACGTATGGATATTATCGGATTGTCTAGATCACAGGTCTTATCATCCAAAAGACATCAACAACACACTTGAACAAAATAAAAGATAGGTGAATGCTTGCAATATATAAAGTGTAAAATAAAAAAATAAAATATTAATACATTACCTGATTGTCATTCGTGACGTTGAAGGATGACTGTCCAATGTAGGATAGAGGTGTACATATTGACGTACAAAATTTCTCAATAAAAATGGATGTTTGTGTTATAACATATTAGCTCATATATGAATCAATGTATTTATGTGGGTAAAACACATGCACACTAAGGTGTAGTGGTCCCCGACAATATGAGCTATATGAATGCTATTATGCATCTTGCATATGACACCCCACCTTATAAGCATGTGGTTATGCTAGCCTATGTACTACAATGGGTCTTAACAATTCAATTAGGTTCTGCTAACAATGACCAATTTGACGAGAACCTCGATCTAATATATATAGCTCCATGATATCCAAACATCGAATGCATCCTTGGAATATGGACAAGTGATAAGTGTCATCCGTGTATCTATTCCAACAATAAGATTGCCAAGTGATTTGAGAAAAAAAGATACATCAAATGATACAAATATTATAATAACATTCATTGTATAATACAATAACAATCAAATACCTACTACTAGACACATACCTCGTGAGCCTACATCTAGTCCAACTGTCCATTGATGTACAACAAGACATAAGAATAACAATACAACCACCTACGATATATTGCTCATCCACCTAACCACACAAGATTGCCCATCAACCCACTTCGGGTGGTGCCTAACTCTAAAGGCTGGAAAACACTCTTAAATCCATGTTTACAATATATAAAAATAGTATATCACTTAAACAAACAAGTTGGTAGACATCGATTTATTACTAAACTCAAACAAACATAATGAAGAAACTAGTAATTGTACCAAAGACTATGGCTACGAGAAGCCTTCCCTAACTGTCTATACAAGTAGGCCAATGTCGTTGTATCTTAAGTATAAATAATGTAGAAGTCAACAACTGAAATATAGACACTGAAATCCTATTCATCAACTTATCTTGTTACATTGCATATTCTATAGGATACAACAAAAATAATACCTTTTGCTTAGGTGTAATCGCCTTCTCTGAGCACATATTGGGAGCATCTCGAGCTTCACACCTCTACACTTTATTTGTAATATCAGTTCATCATAATCCATACCTATTGATTTATCCATTATATCTATCTTATCCATTACTTCCATCGCACGTGTGAAGGCTACAAAGTGATTGCTCATTATATGACTTAAAATCTCATGGATACTATAGAGAGTGATAATCATCTCACCCCATAACATATGAAAGCTGTTAGTATTAGATTGTCATCTCTCAATAAAGCAATGAGTAATGATTGATCCAAAGTTTGGAACATTAACCCTCCATGCTCAGATAACCTAGAAAACCGCATAATATCTTGCTAACTACATGGTACTATTATTTCTCGTGAAAATGACTACTCAACCAAAGCGTTGTATCTCTGTGATATGTCACCAATTTAAAAAATTCCTGCATATTTTCACACAATGTTTGTTAGTAACATATGTAAAATCTTTTACTTATAATTGACAAAATGAATTACCTACTCCTATCAAATCGTATATACAATATGACTTGCAAATCTAGGGAGCAACTTCGAGATTGGAGAGCAACTTCATTGTCACCCTTTATAGGGTATTCATTAGGACGAAACTTTGAAGGTCCAACTTCATCATGATATACTAAAGAAGCTATGGCATAATCCATCTAAAATTGTAGCTACATCATTCAATGATTCACATGTGATGACTCCACATGTCCTTCATGTTATTACCATGGTTGTCTACTATATGCTAACCCGAAGGCATTTCACCTTCTTGATGATACCACAATAATACAACCTTATACTCGTCCGCCTCTATAGTATATATCATCACCTTTTTGAGCCACTCCAACTACAAAATTGAAAACTCATAGTTTAATTTGAATATGTAAGACCTCTATAAGATATATCATCACCTCTCTAAGCCATTCCTATTAAAAATTTGAAAACTCACAATTAAATTTGAATATGTAAGAAAATATACACTAAGCAACTAAGTGTATAACATAGAAAATATAGTAAGACCTGCGACATTAACATGTTCAAGAGAGCAATAGGTTGTGGTCAATGCATGCCACCTTGCTCAAAGTAATGTACCTAGATCACATTCACGGAGGAAGAGAAATGCATTTCATGTGCATGAGCTCAAAAATTGCAAAGTATGGTGCTAATCACATGGGGTCATATCCCAAGCACATATCTTTCCCGACCAGTGACTTCCCTAACTCATCGGTGGAATGAAAAAATGCTCATTTAAAAAAAAAATGGACAATACTTATCAATCTCGATTTTAAACTTAAAAATCACGGATGATTAATAATGAATGCAAGCACCATCCTTCAATACTGGCCTGAGCACGATCATTGAAGAAAGAATGAAAGCACGATGAAGAATAAATAAAATGTTGATTTTGAAAAATGATGTAATTACTCCTAAAGCATGATGAAATCACAATGAAATATTGATTCTCTCTCTTATTTGCTCCCGTTTTCTCTGCCACCAAATCTTCAACCATCTTCTTTACTCTTCTTTATCGAAGATTCTCCATTATGATTTCAATGTGCTTGAAAAGTAATACATCAATTTTCAAAATCAAAATTTCATTTATTCTCCATTGTGTTTTCATTCTTTCTTCAACGATTGTGCTTGGATGGGTAATGAGGGATGGTGCTCACATTTATTATTAATTATTTACAATTTTTAAGTTTAAAATCGAGATTGGTAAGTATTATCCATTTTAAAGCATTTTTTCGTTCCACCGATGAGTTAGGGAAGTCACCGGTCGGGAAAGAGATGTGCTTGGGATATAGTGCCATGTAGTTAGCACCATTGTCTAGCCACACATTGCAAGTTTTGAGCTCATTCACATCAAGCATGTTTCTCTACCTCCTTGAATACAATCTAGGCATGTTACTTTGCATAAGCTAGCATGCGTTGACCGTAACCCATTGCTGTACTAAATATGGTGAGGTCATGTGTCTTACTATGTTGTTTATGTTATACACTTAGTTGTTTATTGTACACAAATGGTTGATCAAGGTCATGCGAAGGGAGAACCAAACGACTTTTGCAACTTGGTTTAGGCATAGTGTGAAATATAATTATCATAATCGATTGATGTGTGTGAGAGAGAGTATTAATTCAAAATCATGAGTTAGAATGTAAATGTGATTTGCCATTAAATGATTGTGAAACATGGATGCTTTAGTATGAATTATGTTAAAGGATGTGAGGGTAGATTATCTAAAAATGAAGGTAGATTATCTAGATAGTTATATTTGACTTTCAAGAATTATGTCGATGGACCCCATATCATTTTGAGAGGATTGTTTAGACTTATTGATGTTTGACATATTTAAAATTCACATTTTGTTGGAATTGATTTTGGCTATACTTATGTTCATACTGGTGTGAGGAGCGGCAATGTGACATTGGTTCGGTTGGGTCATGATCGCAACTTGTATGGTTATAGGGATCAAAAAGCAAAATAAAAGAAGCATACCATGTAAAAGTATGTCTATTATTTGTTGCGGCAACCTCTACCTCTCTCCCCATATATATATATATATATATATATATATATATATATATATATATATATATATATAGGGGAGAGAGAGAGATTCGTCCATATATATAAATTATATTCGAAAATGATCTTCTTAGGGTCTACATATAACTCATCCGAACAGTTTGAACCGCTCAAATCCGTGGTTTGTTTGGCATGCAAATCGTTCCTTTATATGGTCTTTTCAAGGGTAACCCATATATAATGTCATTATCTAAGGCCTTGTTTTGGCGATGGTAAGATGTCTTCAGACATACAAGTGAAACTTTTAACACTTTAGGTTTGGCAATGTTGGGGATGGTCTCCGAACACAACTGGAAATGCGCCGAAGTGATGCCGAGTCCTTGTGATGGTGTTGCTCGACTGTCTGCTGAACAACTAGCTGGAAAGCACCTCTTTCTTGCAACTGCGATCCAGGCTCGTCTCCTTCACAGCTGCAGCTGATTCTCTTCTTTCTCTCTCAACTCAAAGAAAAGACCGAAAAAATCCCAAATGTAGATTATAGTAAAATAGTATAGAATAATCCTCTCCAGGAGAGACCACTATCCTTATATATAGTAAGAGTTAAGAGTCAAATGCAAAAAAGACCTAATCACATTATACAATAACACTAAATTAACGACAAAGACATATTTAATACGAACACTCCAAATACGACACAATGACACTAGTATGGATCCTAAATAATGTGAATTTAAATCCAAATCCACTACTCGAGCTATGTAAACGAAATCAAATTCAAACCAAGTGTAACATCTCTAAATATGAATCAATGCATTATATGGATCACATGTAAGAGCTATTGGCATGTAATCATCATCCAGTAACAAGCAGCAACCTCACTGCAGCCAACTGGATCATGTGCATCAGTTATTGACATGGGTTTCAAGAATTCCTTACATGTTATCCCTCTTCCTGTACACATATATAGATCACTATCACCAACTTTGATTGCCTCCACGAATATGCAAAGACTTATATTATGCTTTTTCCTTCCTTTAGCAAACACTTGCAGGTCAGTTCCAGTACTTGTAGTTTGAGTCCCCGTAAAAGCAACCAACAAGTCTGTAAAGCCCAGGTCCATGAGCAGGTGCGTCCATTGATCCTCAACCGCTTTGATGTGATTGACATGCATCACCACCTACATGTTTAATCGGAAGTGTGCCGTATTTCACATCTCCGAAAAGACGTACCGATAAGACATGTAAAAGTATGTGTATTTAATCGTATATTTATATATTATGTATATTTATATATACTTATTTATACACATACATACATACACAAACATATATTTATGTGTGAATGATGGAAAAGAGGGCAAATGACGAAGTGAGAAAGGAAAGATGGTTCTTCAAACTGAACATGACTGCGTTATGGTCTGCCATTAACATGTGGCGAAAGGTCGAAATTCCTCTTATGTTTATATTTAAGATTAAATCAGTTTTACGAACCCGCACTATCATAAGAAAGCGTGAAATGGGTTGCCTTCCATTGTCTAAACAATATTCTTAAATTAAGGAGAATTCTCCCGTGACTATCGCCTTGACGAGCATGTCACTGATATGGTGAGGCATTTCATAACCATAAAAGTCTGGTTTGGAATTGGACAGTCAATTTCAACTGCAATAGAACTGAGCTGAAAATTGGTTGAAACTGGAACCATGTGTCACTCAATTTGGTTTTGATTTACTTTCTATACAACGGAAATCCAGTTAGAAATGAGAGCAAAATTCACAATGTCGCTCATTTTAGCACATGTTAGAGAGAGGGGCAGGGGGGGAAAGGAGAGGGTTGTTACGGTTTGCTTTAGTCCATTACTGGGGACACACACACACACACACACACACACACACACACACACACACACACACACACACATATATATATATATATATATATATAGAGAGAGAGAGAGAGAGAGAGGTGGTTAGGGCTTACTTTAGTTAATTGCCGGGGACACATTGTATATACCTTAGAAAGTACGTATATATATACCTTCTGGATTCGTCTTACATTCTTTCTTAGTTCTCTCATTTGTCAGACTCATAGGAGAGACCCAAACAAATTAGGTATTCCCCTTAACATTCATGAGCCAAAAGTAGCATGTCTGTGAAACAAAACCCACCCATTTTCCCATTTTAAGTACAGGTGGTAATTTCGTGTCCTGGTACAGTCAAGTTATGGCATGAAAGACCAAGTCACCTACCTTTGTCCAAACTTAGGACAAACGTTTTATCTTCGCCTCCAAAGTAGGTGAAGGTGAAGACCGTTATATTTTTCCTCATGTTACCATGGGTAGACACGAAAGTGGACGAAGCATACGTTGGCTGCCACAATCCAAGTACCTTTTGGAAGAATAATGGCACCAACGTCAGACACAGATGCTATCCAGTGAAGTTTAATATCAATTAGGTAATTATAAGGAGGCATTGCTAGAGTGTGTTTAGCAGTTGGTTCTCACATCGTGTGGAAGGATCCACGAGAGATGCATCTTTAAATGGTATCAATTACAAAAGAAGGAACATGAACCAAACTAAAGACCAGGCCATGTCGCAAGACGAGCAATTGCTCACTTGGCTAGGGTGTTGACTCATAAGTTTAAGGTCATGAGTTCGATACCTGGGCCTGTATATGGCTTTGGTGCCGTTGTACACAAAAAGAAAAAGAAGCCTTATTGTCGTGTCATATTCAAGAAATGGGAGCCCATGAAAAGTTTTTGTCTTTTCAGATTAAAAAAAACTAATTTGGCGGAATGATTTTTTGGGCGAGTATTAAAAGCTCGTCACCATTAAGAGGATCTCATGCCCATAGTTATGGCAATCAAGGGCATGGGTCTGGTCGCTTTCACATTGAACTATTTTTCCCAGCTGTGTTTGGCTCATGTCTGGCCTTGATAGCTGTTTGAAAGGCACAACTTGAATGGCTGTTTGTTACAAATCCTTCACATTCTAGGTCCACTCAGTCATGAGGTTCTTAGCTACTTCTTTTGGCCCATGTCTGACTCTGCAGTCGGTCCCCATTTGTGTCGATGAGTTCATGTGAATGATTTTCTCACTTATGTCTTCTGCATGTTCATCATCGGCACGGTCGGACTTCATTGATCGGTCAAGGGATGCTTTGTGACTCATGTGACTTAGGCACACCTGCATACGGATTTGGTTGGTCATGGAACCGCTTTCTAGTGCCGGACCTTGACTTGGTTCCTATGAGTAAAACCCATGTCCATATCCTATAAGAAGGAAACCCAGGGGTAGAGAGCTATAAGGTGTAGAGAACCAATTTGAGTGAGGGTTCGGTAACAAGCAAACAGATCGCTATCTTGGCCAGACGGATGAAATTAGACTAATAAATCAAGTTGGGTAATGTTCCAAACCTGGATCCAACTTGAGCTCTAATCATGATCTGCAAAATTTAAATATAATAATATAACAGAAGTATTTCTTTAGCGTATAGTCTGCGAAAAGGTTTAGATTGTATTATAGGATTTTGGTTTGGCTTTTCTCATGGTAAACGCGACTTAGAAGTACCCAGATCCACACCAAGTCCAACCCGTTTTGACATCTCTACACCACTCCCCAACAAAAGTTAGGTCACGGGGGATGTGACATGGACACGAAGTTGACAAGCTGAAGACCAATATTATTAATTGAAATATATAACTTTTCTAAACTTATTTGTGTTCTAAACTTTCAATAATAGCAAGAATAATGTGACTTTTCTAATAGCATCGGTGATAAAGTGTGCCTGAGGAAGATGACCTAGATGAAGCTTTGTAGCTCTTTCTTGTTCCTCGGCTGCCTATCATTTACAATTGCTTTTTCGTTGTTATCATCAACTTTCCTTTCCTTTCTGTGTACGATGAATCCGAGAAATTATCCGGCAATAACTTCAAAATGATACTTATTAGGCTTCATCTTTAAATTATGCAAGTGCCATCCTTATGAAAGCTTGCTCGTATCAACCAAGTGTTGATTGAAGTCAGTTGACATCACAACCACATTACCAATGTATACCTTCACACTTTGATAGATCAAGTCATGAAAGATATAATATATTGCTCTTTGGTATATGCCACTCACATTCTTTAAGGTGAATGAAATATACCTACTTGTAGATTCCTAGAGGTTTGGGGCTGGATTGTTGTCTTTTGAGTGTCACTTTCACTTAATTCAGTTATATCTCGAGGCACTATTCAAGGAGGAAAGGATTCTTTGTGCGGCAGTTGCATCCACCAACATCTTGATAATGGGCATAACATAGTAGTCTTTGAGGGTTGCTTTATTGAGGTTTGGGTGGTCTATACAAATCCTAATCTTTTCTTTTTTTTGGTAATAGGGACAATGTTAGACAATCATTTTGTATTCAATTGTTTGGAAAATTACATGATATCGAGCTTAAACCTTCTAATTGGTTGCCTAAAATGTTCAAACCTTGGTTTAAGGGGCATTCACCTTTACTATATATTGAGTTAATCTTGGCATCTTTTGGTATTCCTAGGTAAAACGATATCTATAGTTGCTTGCAAGACCAGTAGATAGAGCGTATCTTTAGGAAGGATCATACTTCCCTAAATCGATCTTGAGTAAGGGATCCTATGGAATAGGTTAGATCGACTAGTCCTTTCTTCGAATCAAAATGCCTTGAGTGTTTAATGCAAGAGTTAGGTACCTGAATGTCTCTATCTATAAGTGAACTTAAAGACGAGCCATATTTAGGCCTCGTTAAAATCTAAACCTCATGTTTTAAGTTGGTTTGACTTAATATCCTTCTCCTTGAAATTGTTAGGGTGAACAAAAAGTTATTTTTACCTTCCATACTTCTGTCCAAAAAGGGTCCTCATTAATGTTAATGATATGCACCTTGTCTTTGATCCAAAGCATAACTTTCTAGTGAAGGGTAGATTGCACGCAATAATTGGCATGGTTCCAATCCCTCCTGGACAATCATGAAAAGTCCGGCTAGGCATCCATGACAAAGAAGATTGTGGTGAAACTCTTTGAGATAACTATTAGTTCAACAGCTATAACCTCCAATGTGATAAAAGGCTCTCCTCAAAAGTTTAACATTTTGAGATTATTTGGGACCAAACCGGTCAACCTGTTCCTAATCATTCATAATGTGAGGGTCTCAAAACATATACTGCCCCCACCAAGAGAAATGCACTATGTTTTTCCAATGCATGTGAAGGAGAGTACGACGACTTCAACAACTTGTTTTGCACACATGAAAATATGGTTAGTATACTGTCTCATCCAAGCTAGTCTTTTTTTTCGAGTTTGAAGATGATGTCATAATTGATGACCCATAATGAGCTACACTCGACGAAGGACTGAATTCACAATTTGTGTTTGAGAAACTTGTTGAAGCTAATACTCTCATCTTAGACCACTATATATCAAATCACTAGTTAATGCATAACTCATGAGTAGGGTTTTTGTGGACGGAGGGGCCATCCTAAATGTAGTGCCTTTGGCCTAGTACACCTCTTTTTCTTTCTAGTCACTATCCTATCATAAGGGTCATGTCAAGATAAGATTCCAAACATGGATTTTCTCCTTACTTCTAGGAAGTCCAAATCTTATAGAGCTTATACAAAGGACAACCTTCATCTTTTCTCTTGATAGTCTTTCTAACTTTAAACGATGAAGGGCTCCTCTAGTTATGTCTTCCTAGTTTTCATCAAGATGGTTCAATGAATGGGTAGTTACTTTCTGATCATGAAAACAGGTTTTAGGTACTGATATATGGTAGTATGAGAATAGGTGATGTTTACACTGTTTGAGACAGTTATAGGATTTATCAAACTCATCCATTGAGTAGCTAGTCTCTCCCACAATCCCCTCTAACAATTCTTTTAGGATAGATTTTGTTCTATCAGCAGCGGTTATGGACTTGTATTGTCCTCACGAGGTGAAAAATTCCAAGAAGGCTACAAGTATTTTAGGAAGCATTTTACAATATTTGAGCAACTTGAGCAAGCCTATTTTATGCCTCTTTTCTCTATAAACGACTTCTTTTGCATTCTAGCTAGGCAAGAAGGTTAAGTTTGATACTTTGGTTTTGGGTTACGTTTCTAACTTACTCGAAAACATTAATGTTTATGCAAGATTTCCACATTGCACACTTCCATGGAAGACCTTTTGTTATCTATATCCTGAAGGGAGCTACCCCTAATGTACTTCAATTGTTCACTAATTGTTGAGACATTAATAGCCTATCAAATACAATGGCTACTTGGCCAAGATAGTTATTGTCAGGGAATGGATCTAGGATATAGTTTGCATTAGTTTAAAAACTCATGGGTGGAGAATATGGGTGGCCATGTTATTGATCATGGAGTAATTAGTCGCTTTGTAGGTGGGGTCTATATGAGCCTGACTAACAAGCCATCCCCAACTAAATTGGTCTTTCCTTTAAAGTGTCTACTAGAACTGAATTTGACTTGAAGGCCTACCTCTTGTCTTAGAAACAACTTATTTGGGAGTACACCCACTCATATGGGTTGTTATGCTTCTAACAATACCGCAGCAGTCATGGCATCCCCATGCTTCAAATTATCTTCTAGCCGAAGGGTTGATATCTCTCTAGCTTGACAATCATCATTCAAACATTCTACAAGGATGATATATGATATTTTTTCAATCTAAGAAGGCCACCACATTTGAAGTTGGTGTACTTTTGTGCTACTTTTTTGCAAGATTTTCATGCCAAGTATGACTCAATACTCATCAACTGTACTATGTAAAGTTGATCTCTCCTCATCCAATGGATTCTCATAGGTGTACTAGATTGTCTCTCCTAGAACGGGTTTGAGCTCCAAGTGCACAACATACTCACTCTCTTAGCTTTTGTTGACTCATGAAGTTGTAGGTATCACTAGTTTTTACCAATGCCTTCTGTTTAAGGTCACTTCCGTGCACATGAGAGACTTGATGCATGTGATAGTTGCCCAATTTCTAATGCATGCAATAGTCTAGTGGGACATATCCTTAGCTCCTATTCCCTAGTGTTGGTTCATTGAACTACATTGACTATAACAACAAAGCCATCCTTTTTTATTAACCTACCAAGTAATGTTGTCTATTATAAAACCAACACTCTTTTTAGGACAAAACCTTTGATTTATCATTTTCTCACCTTTTCATCTCAAAAGTGACAAATTATAGAGGTGAACCATTTTGCTTGTCATGTCTAACTTTTAATTTTTCACCATTCTCAAAGTCGTTATTCTTCTTATGACTTCTTTAAACTACTTGGTTGATGATTATGAAGGAGATGTTTCACTATCATAGTAGTCTTAGAAAGAGTCTATGGATTATCCTATTGAGCTCCTACTCTTTCCATAACTATAGCCTATTCATGAATTTGAAAGAGTGATCTTTATGAGACATCATTTAAATACTCAATGTCAAGGATTGATATTCCTTAATATAGTCTTACAATGAGCTTGAGTATTTTATCCCTTCTAGCTTACACTTGGTTGCCATTCCAACGTTTCATGGGAGAAAGATTCTTATGGCTAACTTGAATTGTTCCGTGAATTAATATGAGGATGTCCTTCATAGCATCATCCAATATGCGGTGCCACTATAACATGGTATTGTTTTCAAGGAATATGGCCACAATTGTCACTTTTAGTTCCTCATCCTCTAATTGTACAACCGTTAGGTACAACTCTATCTGGTATAGAAAATTTCCTAGTACTTGCGCATCTCGATTACCAGTAAAACCTTTATTTTTTAGACCTTCATGTGTAAAGAGCATTCAACTTCCTCCATCATTCTCATGCCTATTGGATAGTTTGTACTCGACTCTCTCTAATCAAGCCAACATATCTACTTGCTTAAAAGCCTATGCCTCTTGAAGAGCCATAATGTCTATCTCCTTAGGTTCTATAATCGTGTCATGATAGCTTATTAGGATTGTAGCAGCCGATGTCCCAGTTGATCTAGTTAATCATTTCCCACATTATAAGTATTCTCGTTAGCTTCCATTTGATTATCTAATTCTTAGATTATTGAGTTGAACGCTCCCCTCAAGCGGTCAAAGCCCTACCCAACATGTCATCCAAGCTAGCCACCAGTTTCTCCAGCCAAGTAAGGTGGATATCAATATCTCGCGGAGTGTTTGTGGAGGTTGCTCCCAGGTCGGCCCTTGGCATGGCTTAGAACTACCTCTCCTTGATCGTATGATGGGGTTGCCTATCGTCTAATATTAAGAAGCTATTGTGTCAGTGCCCCTTCGGTTGACAATGATAAGTAACCTTTTCTACTAATATATAAGTCCCCTCTTTTGACCGCCAGTCACTCTAATATCAAATTTATCCAACCAACTAATGGATGGAGGCTCGAGGATGAGACTGACACCTAGTTTTCCTTTAGGACTAGGCCAGCCTTCACCAAGGCCCGATCCTTTTTTACAAAAGTAGGAAAACAAGTATGCAAGAGTGCGAGAGACAAGAGGTAGATAACTTGAAAGTAAATTTGCATTGATTACAAAGTGGTAAATAGTCCTCCATCATGCTACAACTTACATGCGGAACTCTTAACTAAGTAAAAAAGAAAAGAGTGCTCTTCGAGGATCACAAAAAGTTACTTTTAGGAGGTAACAAACTCCCTATTCTATATTGAACTACAATTAACTTAAGTTTGCCACAGTATTGTTTTGGTTGTCAAAATAAGCAATTATTCATTGCTATTGATACGGGGATGTTGATAAGCCAAAACGTACCCAAATTTCAAAAAACCTGCTCCATGTTACATAAATGTGGCCATTTTATGTTTATGCTTGGCTTTGTAGATAGCAATGGAATTGTCTTTGATGTAATATGAGTTATATATTTGATGAAACTATTTTGTAATAGGATGCACAGGCTGGAACAGACTCCGGCCTATTTTCCTTTTTCTTTTGTTACAACCTGCAGGCCAAACCTAGATGCATGCTCAGGTATTGAACTCATGCCCTTCAACTTATACGTCACCCCCCTAGCCTAGTGAGCAATTGCTCTTTGTGCTGCACCATATGATTTGTGCTATGCAGAAACACACACATATAAAACGTCATAATGCATGGTTCATAGAACTGCGGATGGGGCTGCAGAGGCTCAAACGAGCTCTGGGCTGTTTAAACTTTATCCAAGCCTATCTTTTGTGGCCAAGTTTCACTTGGTTGGGCTGGGTCAAGTATCATTGCTCCTTCGGGATGCTTGGCTAAGTTCAAGCATTAAATTACATATTAAGAGAACTTTTTTTGGTGTGTGGTTATATTATGAAAAACATTTTATAATATACTTGGTCAGCAAAAAAATGAGAAAAAGCTAGGATTTTCGACGTTTTAAAATCATTTATAGTTTTATTTATTACTTTATAAGAAGCAAGCTTGAAGCTCCACCGTGCAACTTACAAATGTGCTTGGCCTCTTAGGATCCAGAATTGTTTGCTGTTCCAGGATTTGGCATGGAGGTCATTTTAGTATGAACTTGGCTTATCTAATGTGAACATTGACACAAGGTTAAAAAAACATGCATGTTACGATGGAAACCTCAAGAAGTGCTTTAGTCATTCCCGTTAAAGCAGTAGGCTGTACATAATCTTTATTTAGGAATATGATTGGTAGGGGTCTGATTGATCTTTCCGAAGGGCATTACCGCAGTGCTATCCAAAAGGACATTGACACAAGACACAGCAGCCTTAGATCGGCTCGTTTACGAAACCTAACCACCACATGACTTGCCAGCATCTTCCCCTTCCTATTAAGTGCATGACTGAAACTCAGGGTAGCAAATTCATTTTGAGAATTCGGTGCGTCAGCAATTTCACATTCCGGGTCAATGTCATGTCAGTTCGTGTCAAAAGCAAGTATCAGACCAAACGTAGCCCCGTTGTATTTTAAGTTTGTTGAATGGAAAGAAACACGGAATTTTGGGTTGTTTTATGTCAGGTTTTCATCGGAGATATGCAAATTCAAAGAGAGTTATGCTTGGCGTGTGAACTTAATAATAAAAGATGACCACCGACTAGTTTAGTTGGAGAAGGGAAGGAAAATTGTAAGAAAAGTTAGACAACCAACGTGTGGAATATATATATATATATATGTGTGTGTGTGTGTGTGTGTGTGTGTGTGTGCGCGCGCACACAAGACTGCCACTTTTGACATTGTCGTCGTGAGTGAATGTTATTGAATGTGAACGTTTAGGTAGAGAAAGATCGATCATGTGCCAAAAGTCATATATATATATATATGACCTTGAGAGAGAGAGAGAGAACGTTAGCAGTATATCTAAATAAATTTCAATTATTCATCTTGAATGATGGTTCAAACTTAAATTTAAAAGGTAAAACATTATACGTATATTTTTTCAAATGTACTTTATTTGTATGCATAACTTTTGCTTTTGAATGTAGATTTTAATCATTTATAGAAAGAGAGAGTTCAAAACTCCGCAAGCGCATAAGTGAACACACATGTTTAGATAGGGAAACACCGCCGACTTAGGAAACAATGAGATAGTAAGCGAATTTGTTGCACGTATATGTTTGGATATTGAAACACCTCTGACGTGAAGATCTTAATCAAAGAAAATCGAACTTTTATGCGCGTTTTTCCATTTTGAGTCATGTATGGCCGATGGTCAAACACAACGAAAGAGTATTTGTTAGTAATGACTGTTGACATGCTCGAATGCCGCTTGTGAGTCTCTCTCTTTCTCTCCCGGGGTATAATCGAGCCTTTTAGTCAAACTTGAGTAAAGGCAAGACTCGACTGATTAAGAAGATGCTAGGTTGAGCTTGAGCTTCGATGTCAGGCTCGAGCTCAAGCTCAAGTTGTGTTCGAAAAAGTTGAGCTCAGCTCATTAGACTCGTGAATTAATTTGTTTGTGTGTGTAAAGAGTGATTGAACTCGTGAGCTTCTCGAGCACAATTATCATGGAGGGCTTGGCCAACAATCCTTGTGTGTGTGTATATATATAAAATCTTGCGTTCTTTAATCGTTGCAACATATAAGTCGTAAACAAGCTAGTAGCAGTGTGATTCTACGTGCATACTTTCTCTTCATGATCTCATAAATGAGTCAATGACCTTGTTCTAAGTCGTAGATAAGCTCGTATCACCTTGTAGAAGTGTGGCACCACTTACTCTCTTTTCCTGACCTCGTAAATGAGTCAATGACCTTGTTCTACACGATTTGTAATTTCTTCTCTTTTGTTACAATGGGACTCCCGAGCTGCGGATGCATGTCCTAGGAGTCAAAGTCAATGGGACTCTCGAGCTGCGCATGCATGTCCTAGGAGTCAAAGTCACAACTAGACATGGATGGTTTGGAACCACTCTGGTATTCTAACCGAAACTAAATCCGGTTAAGAACCGTCTGAAACCATAACTTAAAAAACTGAACCTGAAACCCGGCCTAGAACTAGGGAACACCCAGTTCGGTTTCTAATTCCACCTTTTACGAAATCAGAACTGGCCTGGTCCCGGTTTCGTTCTGGTTCTTGGTTCCTGGAAAACCTGAACTGGCCATGCCTCCTCACAACCAGTGACATGGGATGCCCATATCTCGGGCCATGACAGGCCTTCTCCAATCATTAACACCTAATTATACGCGGCCAGTAGTGCACCTATTGATGGCTAGGAGTGAACTTATTTTGGTCGGTCTGGGCTCCTCCAGGTACCCAAATTGATTTAGACCAAAGGATAATGAGGTGTGAACTGAAGTTTTTATTAAAAAAAAACAATAGAAGACGTGAGATACAAATAATCAAACCTTATGCATTTTGACAGACGTCAACACATTCACACCAATATATGATTTAGTTTCGATATTCATGGTCACTCAAATATTTGATTAGTTGGACTTGGTAAAGGTATATACAATCCAAATCAAATTCATGTATTCAGCATTTCCAGCAAAGATCAGGCAGCTTCTTTTGTGAAAAATGTGATTCTTTAATCAATAAATGTAGCAATTCAAAAAGAATATATTCAATTAAAGTAATTGAATTAATTAATATTGGATATTGTGATTGGAAGAGCATCTAAATGACCATTGCATGAGATAGACCTATGATGTGCATAGCTAGGTTCCTTGTATGGTCCTACATTATTTATTGAATTAGGATAGGTAAGCATTACCTCAATTGTGATAACTCCAACATAATGGCTATTCATACTCTTTTTTAAAATCCAAAATTATCTTCCTACAGTTTATCTCTCCTTCAATACTCCCTACTCTCTTCTTGCACTCTTTCACATTACTAGCTCAACCACCGGTTGTACACCACCATTTCTCTCTCTACCTTCGTGTGTATGTTTTTCTTCTTAACCTTTTATCATTGCTCCGACACCTTTTCTACTCTCACTGACCTTCAATCTATTTGTTTATCCTATTTTTATCACTTTTGGTCTATTTTCAACCGTATTCAATCTCACATAATCATTCTATGGATAACAAAGAATTGCGAAAACAAACCAAAAAATCAAGTTTGGGAGACATCTTCCATGGATGATTCATTAGAGGTAAGTGTCATTGATCGGAAAAGAGATGCATGGCTAGCGCATTGCTCTCGTATTTGAGGCCATGTGCTAGGCACGTTAGACTATTAGTAAAGGATGCATCTCAAACACGATGCTCGGTTAAGTGATGTGTACTCTATGTGTGACCCTCTTCTAAGAGAGACATGACCTAGAAGTGTCACTATCAGCATTACAAACATAGGTAAGGCATGTTACTCTGTATTTTTGTTATGTTAATGTTGTTATTCTTTAATGTACAGGATGCCAAAAAAATCAAGTAAAAGTGTTCATGGTTGTTGAGTAGATTCTATATATACTACACATGACAATATCAAGATTCATGAAAGTGGACGGAATGACCTACTTGATGAATGGTTAGATGATAATACATGTGATGATGCATTTGTTGTCTATGAGGGTGATGGACTTGATTATTCTTTTGTATTTACCATCTATACAATATTTTGGAGTTGAGATGAGATAGTTGACTGGGTAAGAGATGTTGAGAGGAAGCACAACATTATTATTATTATCATTCTTTGATCAAAATATAAAGACATAAGAAGCAAAGTATGACTTAGGTATAAAAGAAGTATTGAATCCAAAAGCAATAAAAAAGTTGATATTGAAAGTCATCATTAGACTGGTATGAAGAAGGTGAAATAGCCATTCTTACTTAAAGGAGAGAATCAATCTGATGATATATGAAGAATGGGCGTAGTTAATGCCACACATAATCGTTCTCCATCCTTTTATATGGAAGTGCATGCATTTGCAAGTAGACCGAATAATATTGAATATAATATAATAAAAAAGATAAGTGAAAGTCATTATAAGTTGAAGCATATTTTACTACAATTGAAGCATCATGATGATTTGGATGTTAGCACGGTATGACATGTTTATAATACAAGAATGAAAATTAGGAAAGAGTAGATGAGTTATCAAACTATTGTACAACAACTATTGCATACATTAGATAGTCACTAGTACCACACTTGATATAGGAGAATATTATATATAGATATTGTTAACGACCTTGTGTGTTCACATCCTCGATCGATTCAATAGTTACATGCATTCTTGAAGGTGTTTAAGTATAATTTCATGCATAGGACAAATATTTATAAGTTATTTTTGTTATATTATTGATATTTATTTAATTAAGAAGAATTTATCTATGTTATTCACAAGTATAAGATACATTTCCTCAAAGTTAAAAGGATTTAGTTAATGAATAAGAATTTTTCTGTGACATTTGCCTTTATGGGTGTAGAAAAAGAGGATAATTATGTGTAGGTATTGAGGTGCATCATGGAGTTGCATATGGTAAAAGGATTTTCATATGTAATTTGCATTGATCGCGACGTAGCACTTATAAATGCAATTGAGTATATGTTCTCAAAACTTGAATATTTCTTATACAAACATCATATTACCAAGAATATTGATGGTTATATTGTTTGGGTGATGAGGAATAAAGAAATATGCATAACATTTGGTAGCAATTAGAGGAAGGCTGTTCACTCTATAGATGAGAGCATGTATATATAAGCATTGGCTATGATGGAGGCAAAGTGGAAAAATTTACATACCGTACTTTCTTATATTAAGGAATAGGGAATGAGCCTATATAGAAAAAAGGAGTCTCAGCATGGACGAAAAAGGTAGTGCATTACGGCACATACAACTAACTAGTAAGTGAATTTGCTTGTTTGTACATATGTCTAATTTTGAATCCTATAATACTTATAGTATGTTGGTCGATAAGGTTGAGGGCGCACATACAAGATTAAAAGGATTCCTTAGTAGTTCCACTGGACAATTCAATTAAATATAGACCTAACTTTAATCATTGATCAAGTTATAGGTTATAAAACTAAAAAAGTCATTTGAAGAATTACAAACTATCAGCATGCATTATTTTGATTTGTACACAAAATATGATAAGAAATTTGGAGAGAAAAGTCTCATGCCATACACTAGATCTAATTGTCAAAGAGAGGAGTCATGTAATAATAGGTATTGATCCAATTTTATGTCGATGTACACTATGGTGGTGGCTTGAGTTGTTGGGTACTAACAAAATCAATGTTTTTTCAATAACGGTAAGACCCTTCAACTTTTTTCAATTGATGTATTTTGAAAGAAGCTTGACATAGAAGTGGAAATGAATTTAAATTTTGAGTACAAAGATGAGGATGAAAAAAGATATTTAAGATACATGACATTATCCAACAACTATTAACTCATCCTAATATAAAAAATAGAGCAAGTTGGTTGACTTGTTAGATAAGTATCTGAATCCTCGCTATGCCATGTTGGAGAAACTACCCCTTCGCCATCCTAAAGGTAGACTATCTAACAAATCTACCAAGAGGGAATTCTTATGTGAGGATGCAGAGAGGAGTATTACTCACAAAAGGCCAAGTAGGGGCCAAGGATGTGGGCATGGAGTATCTCATAGATGGGGCGTTTTATGTATTGAAAGACTATCAAAAGACTATATTTTGGATAATAAGATGCATGTATATTGGTTTATTATCTTTTATATTGATAGACAATGAATGATCTTAGATATGGTAAGTCCAGCTACTATGTCATTAGGGAACTTGTAGATTGTGTTTTAGGGAGTTCATGCATCATCGATATATTTACTCTCCAATTTTTATAGTGGAGGGAGTTGTTGTCCATTCCATTCCATATTGGGAGAGTTAGCATTCTTTTGACACATACATTCACTTAGTTACAAATACATATACATTCACTAGTTATTTAGGCGTAGAAGCAACTACATACAATGAGAAGCAAACTAAAAAGATACATATACTCTTTATCATGGTCGGGCATGTAGTCAATTATCAATTTATATACTTGCTCATAATAATCATCAAAGAGGTCTATCACATCACATTGTAATGGCAATAGACCCCATTATACTAATTGTCCATATTATTGGTAACATTGTTTGTAGGGCATTAGCAACACGATACAACAATAAACACAATAGATTTGTGAATACTTCCATAGGATGAAGTATAAAACAAAGACAAATAAAAGAATAGTACATTACTTGATATGTTGTCTTTGACATTGAAGGGTGACTACCCGATGCAGGATGAAGGTGTATGTATTGATGTAAAGAATCTTTCAAAAAATGGATGTATTCATGCAAAATATCAGCTCATACATGAATCATTGTACTCGTCTGAGTATCACGCCTTGATACCAAGATGTTATAGTCAATGGTAATGTGAGTTGTGTGTCTTTCATTGTGCATATTAAGGATGATACTTCACCATATAGCCATGTGGCTTTATTGGCCCATATACTACAATAGGCCTTAACAATTCAATCATAATTTATTGATAATGACTAAACTAACAAACAACTCGGTCTGACATATATGACTACAGTGTTTGAACATCGAATTCATTTGTGGAATGGGGACAAGTGGTATGTATCGTTTGTGTGTCTATTTTAGCAATAAAGTTGCCATGTGGTCTTTGAAAAAAATAAAGAAAAAGATATCAACATTATTATAGTAAAATTCATTAAATAACAATCAAATACATATCAATAAGTGCCTCATGAGCCTATATCTAGTCCAACTGCCTACAATATGAAGCAAGATTATCAGAAGGATGATCCCTATGAGTGATATTACTCATCCACATAGTTGCACGAGTTTGTCCATCAACTCACTCAAGGCTTTGTGTAACTATAAAGACTATAAAATACCCATAAATCCATGGCTATAATACATAAAATATTTTCCTATCATTAAAACAAACAAGTAGGCCAACACCAACTTATTTTAGACTGAAACAAAATACTATGGAAACTAAGTTGGTATGTCTTTGTACAAGTAGGCTAACATAATTGTACCTCAAGCATACTTGTCAATCCTTGAAAATACATGGTACCATATCCCTCTACTTATCTTGGTATATGGTATGCCCTATATGATACATTAAAATAACATCTTTTTGCTCAAGCATAATCCTCCCTCTATAAGTACATGATTGGAGCATCTCAAACTTCACTCATCCAGAGTTCATATGCAACTTCACTTCATCATAGTCCATACCCATTAGTTCAACCATAATATCTATCTTATCTATCTCTTTTATTGCTTGTGTGAAGGCTATAAGATGGCCACCCATCAAAAGTCCTAAAATCTCATGGACATCATGGAGAGTGATGTCATCTCACACCCTATGATATAAAAGTTGTTAGTATTGAGTTGCCATCTCTCAATAAAAGTAGTGAACAATGTCTTATCCAAAGTCTAAAACAATAAATCTCCTTGCTTAGATAACCTATACCGATGTACAATATCTTGCTAACTATCTCGAGTACTACTTCTCGTAGAAATGATCACTCAACCACAATATTGTATCTTTTATGGCATGCCATCAGTTTTAGTAATTCTTACATATTTATATACAATGTTTGTTAGTAATATATCTAAGAAACTTTTACTTATAATGGACAAAATGAATTGCTTATTCCTACTGAATTGCATACACAATATGACCCACAAAACTAGAGAGTAACCATGGGATTGGGATGTGCTATCATTGTTACTCTCTATAGGTACTTATTGAGATGAAGCTCTAAAGGACCGGCTTTATAATGATACTTTAAAGAAGTTGGTGTATAATCCATATCATAGTGTGACTATATCCTAGGACGATTCGGCTATGAGGACTCCATATATCCCTCCTCATGTTATCACCTTGCTCATCTACTATATGCCAAGCCAAAGACATTTCACCTTCTCAACAATATGGTAACAATGCAACTTTCTACTCATTTGCCTCCATAGGATACATTGTCATCTCTCCGAGTTATTTTTACTACAAAATCTAAAAGAAGTATTTCATTCAAGTACATGAATAGATAAAAAGGATGAAGGCCGCGAGGTGGGTATGTTTTGTGAGGAAGAAGAATGTGCTACTAACATGCCCTAGAAATCCGAGTCTCTTGACCCAAGCATGCCTACTTAGACTATAGGCATGTTCAGAACACATGACTGAAAATAAACAAATGAGCTCCATTTGTGTCACCTATGAAGACCAGGCACAACCAATGTGCAGCATCACATCTCTTTTCCGACCACTGTGAACTTCACTATCCAAAAATGGAAATCTGAAAAAATGCAACATACCTCTTGATTTCAATCGATTCATTCATGATCCTTCAATTGACGTGAGCATGTAAACAACGAAAATGGAAAACAAGATTGAGGAACACCAACCACAAGATCATGCTAGCACCAAATCCAAACAAATTTTAACCATCCATCTTTGGTGATGGATGGTTGAGATTTGAAATTTCAAAAGCAAAAGTACATGTATACTTTTTACCAGTATACTTTATTTACATGAACACTTTGCTTTTGAAATTTCAAATGTCAACAATCCATCATCAAAGATGCACAGTTGAGATGTATTTAGATTTTCTAGTATCTAAGGGTACTAGCATATGCCAATTTCTCTAAATTTTAATAAATTTTATTACTTGTATAAAAGTTCTAGAACTTGATGCCGCTATGATTAGCAGATGCTCCTTTGTGCGTTGCCATTGTCTTCCAGCTACTTCGTAGACCAAAATGAATTACATATATACATACACACATATACATATTTGAAGGAGTGCAAAATTATATTTAGTGGAAAGGCGTACCGTTCATGAGAGGCTGAATGATCACTCAATTATCTAGGGTTGATGTGACATGGACCATATAGCGTTTCCTATTGTGTCCTTAAGTAACCAAGTATGGGGAAGATTATAAATAAGACGTCGAACTGTTTTGGATGGATCGAGCTCAGTTCAGGGCGGCTCAAACCCAAGGTACACCATGATTGAACTCTGATGTGACCTTGGTTAGGTCAAGTCTCGTGACATACAAGGACAAGGGTGTCGTCTAATCAAAGAATTAAATGGCACAAAACTACAGAATTCCTTCCGCTGAGGGATCAGCTTCAAGGGTCCCTTGATGCTGTTCATCTTTTGATTTCCCGTTGAGAGTTAGACTTGCCTTTCATTTATAATTCTTTTCTTTTTTCTTTTTCCACACTGAAGAAAAAACTTATTTCCAAAAGCTCCTTAAAGCTGTTAGGAGCGTCTAGATACAACTGAAAATTGGATCTTGATTTTCGATGTTTGCAATGCATCAAATGCAGAACCCGTCACTATTGCTGAACAAGCTCAATTTGATTCAAGAAGGTCAGCACTAACGGGGAGGGGAGCTTAAAAAACCGGTTGAATGAATATAAAAACCAAGTATCTCCTCTTGAATCAAACACCAAGCATGATTCCTGAGAACTGGACATAGTCGGTTCTACGCCAGCCCTATAGTTTCAAATGGAACCGAACATGGCTAAGAACCGACTGAAACCCAAACCGTTGAATCCAGGGATTGCCTAGTTCGGTTCCAGTTCCACCTTTCATGGAATCAGAATAGTCGGTTCAAAACTGCCGGTTTCATATCTTTGAATTTTTTTTAAAATTCAAACTTTTATAGTTTTTTCCAGTTTCAAGTGGTTTGGGACTTGGCTCGGAACAAGCAGTTAATATCTCAGGTTCCAGGGTAATTGGAACCGGTCTTGTCTACTCAAAACCATGGTTGGTAGCTCATACGGGTGCTGGTATGTAGTTTCTTGTATCAAGGGCATGTCGTCACGAATCAAGCCCACCTTAATGAACCAGGCGAACTGAGCAAAGTCTGCTCGTGTTTTCAGCCTTCTTCACAAAGACTGATGAACCAGGTGAACCGAATGACACCTTTTTGGGTGAGTTTCATGAGCTAACCTCGACCAAATGCACACTCTTCACCGAGTCATGTATTACCCAGGAAGTGTCCCGATCACACAATCAGGTCTGAATGTACGCGGCACGGCAATGATACAATATAAGATCTCGATGATTGGCGTGTATACAACTAACTATACATATGCTTATAAATTGAAGAAATCCCTGGATTCGTGTCTTCAATTTGAATAGCAATGTCCATGTGATATGCTACGAACCAAGGGGGGCGAGAGTTCCGTGGACGAATTTTCCTCCATAACTATGTGGAGACCCACAAAGTCAGGAAGTTAATAGAGCCAACCACAATTTGGACTCGGACCCGATAATCATTCATTAAAATCCGTCCCTGCTCGCCTTTATAACCCTAATTTATAAAGTCTCTCTCAACCAATAGTCATTCATTAAAACCCATCCCCCATCACCATTATAACCTTAATTTATAAATTCTCTCTCTCTCTCTCTCTCTCTCTCTCTCTCTCTCGCTGTGTGTGTGTCTGTGTCTGGCCCTGTGGGGTTGTTAATGGGTTGTATCTTATCCAAAACTGAGTACTGAACCGTTAGGGTCATGTTTGTATACATATGTAACACACGGCTGGAAAATGAGTCACGGTGATCATGATCAGCTTAATTTGGCTCACGAGGAGATCGTTCATGTTCAGCTCATGGTCTAAGAGTGTACATCGCATTCGACTCAACTCATATGCATATACATATGCTCATTTAGTTAAACGTATAGATCTTCTTTTTATGATACGGTAGAAAATATTGAAATTTACAGTAAAATTGTATTAAAAACAAGAAAAGACTTATTTTCTATTTAATATCCCAATCTCACACTGAAAATTTTACAACAAAGTTTAGAGAGCAGCTGATGTTCAGCTCATAAAACTCGGCTTGCCTTAGATTCATGTTTGGCTCAGCTGGGACAAACTAATGGCCCCTGGAAACAGTAAGTATAAGTACTTTTAGTTGAGAAGCGACAACCCCACTTACTGGCGGACACAGGAATTCTTTTAAGGCGAAGTGTACTTATACTTCATACTGAATTTCCCTTGCTCCATGTGTGGGTGGTTGTTCAATAGTTCTACCTGCAGGGAACTATCTGTCGGCAGCACACTCCCACTCCCGACTCCTTTGTATCAATTGACTCTTCTGTCTGATCACAACCAATTGATTCACGTTCTATGCTTGAGCAGAGAATCGGCAACAATGCCCTCTATCGGGATGTAGTTGAATAGCCACCTCTCAGTGTCGATAATGCACCCCTAAATAAACGCGAGATTTTAAGCTCATATGACAGACATGTTTTCGTTATCGAACTTTAGGCATCCGATGTCAAATTAGACGGAAAACCAAACGCAACATGAGCGGATAGGATTGCCACTATTTCAGGAGTGTTTGAGGTGACGTTTTCAACACTCTTAGGACGACAAAAACTATTGTATCTTTTCCAGTTTATACTAAAAATGAAGATCACTTACGGGAACTAAATACATAAGTTGTGGTTATTATTTTATTACCTAATCAGTTAGTTATATGCATTGTATATATTGCTGAAGTTAGGATCTATTCCGACTTAAGAATAAATATAAAGGCCTTTCAAAAGATAACCATATGAGGCATCAACGCACGTTGAATGATTTAATAAATCTTTGACTGAAATTTGACATATCAGCCGAAGTTTTCTTTGAAAGGTTGTAGGATATGATTAGGCATTGTCAAATGCAATTTACCAATGAGCAATATGTGGCTCTCGCAAAAGACCGCTTCCAACCATATACCAAAAAAGGTTGGTTGGTCATTACAATCTTAAACCTCATTCAATTAGTGAATCATGCCATTGAGGTCGAGTAAATTATCAATGCTCTAAATATTTAGAATCCAAGACAAGGACATTCCAAAGACATTAGAGACAGCATGTGATATCATTGTACTAAAGAAATCACACATGAACCATATTTGGAAAGAGCCTAACCTTTAAATATCATGGCCTCTAGGTTAATTGCAGGCCCTTCATATATTTGTACAGCCTTGGAGACTTCCACAAGAAAGGAAAAAGCTTTGAGCAGTAAAGATCCAAAGTGGACTAAATCTCTGATATCATTCCCAAAAAATCATGTCGGAGAATTGTGCCAAGCTTCTTTGCTTGAAATTAGTCTGGCATAACCCATTTCCTAACTTCATTCAAGAACAAATTGTACGCGGCATAACTCATAATAGAAGGTTCTAGACAAAAACCCAACGAATTTAGAGAAAAAAAATATTTTTATTGATAATGTGCTAACAAAAAGTGGCAAAATAGATCATGTTGGCAAAGTAGTATAAGGAAAATTAAAGCAAGAAAAATCATTAGAAAAAAGGAATCAACATAATTCAAAAGTACATAGAGCTCAGTTGTCCTTGAACATGCGAATATGTACAAATCTACCACTGAATCAAAGGATGATTTTGTCCTTGTCTTTAGACAGAATTATAAATTCGGATTGAGGGACAAAATTACTATTTTGTCTCCGATCAGTTTCGAAAGTCTTTAAAAATCAACAGTAATTTTATAGTTCTATCCTTATTCATTTGGATAATTATCAAACCAATCATATGAACAAAATTACTGGTTTACCCCTAAAATTTTAGAGAAATTGTAGTGGTAGAAAATAGGAAAAATTACAAATTTGTCTCCAAATTGATTCTAAAATAAAAGAATCAGATTGAGAATATTTCAAAATGGTACTTAATCATTATTTGAAATTGCGTTTTTGGTACTTCGAGTTATTTTCAGGTTAGTACTTAGATATTTTGCAAATTTCATGTTAATGGTTGGTTATTAGTTGTCTTATCTATTATATATTGCATGTTAAATGCTTTCTTTTTAAATTGTCTTATTATTATTTTTGTCAAACAATTCAAAATAAATTCAAGAATATGTGTATCAGAATTGGAAAAAATTGAAAAACCAAATGGTCTAAATTTCTAAACATGGAAAAGACTTATCCTATTGGTGCTTATACTAGAAGGTGTAGACTATGTATTAAGGAAAACAATTCTACCCCCACTCCCAATGCTACAGTAGAGGAAAAAGAAATATACAAAACATTATTTAAATATGACACAATAGCCAAAACCATAATGCTGACATATATGGAGGATAACCTAATTAGGGTCTTCGAGGAATATGAGACCGCTAAAGAGTTGTTTGACTCAATAACGGTTAAATATGATATTACAACTAAGTTACATGTCAAATAGTTATTACAAAAATACAACTCCTATAAAATGAAAGAAAGAGATAATGTAGTATACCATGTGAACTAGATGCTGTTAATGGGAAGAGACTTAGCTGTAGCGAAATCGGTCATCCTCGAAGCAATGCAAACATCTACTATCCTAAATAGTTTCTCCCCTTCATGAAATATGATGATTGCCACTGTCCTTAGATTAGGAGCTGAAACAAACATTTTTAAGTTATCTCTTAAACTAGTCATTCAAAAGAGCACATGAATAAAAACAAAAAGGATAAATTGCTAGTAGCTCAAGATTAGATAGGGTCAAGCTCCAAACCAAACAAGAGAAAGAATAAACCAAACAAAAAGTTTGATAAGAATAACAAGAAAGGTAACCAATCTTTTAAGAAATTATAAGAAACCGCTTCTTGTATTAAGTACTTTAACTGTAAAAAAATAGGACACTAAAAGAGGGATTGTCGCAATAAGACTAATAGTGGAAACACCCAATAATGCAGCAAATTGAAAACGTATGACATAATCTGCATGATTTTTGAATACCTCTACACCTAATAATTGGTTGATAGATTGATTTAAGAGCAACGAGACATATCTCAAAGAGAAGGAAGAGGCTATGTTCATGAAGGAATAAACCAGGAGAGCATCAGGTATATATGAAAAATAATACTTTCTTAGATGTTCTTGGGGTTGGACCAGTTAGAATACACGTACAAGACACATCGGTTGTATTAACTGATGTATTAATTGTCATCTATAAGATGTAATTTGATTCCAATCTTTGCCTTAGTTAAGAAAGGTTTTGAAGTCAGGTTTGGCCTTCGCAAGGTAACTGTGTAGAAGCATGATATGATAACTTTCTCTAGACTTTTTGATGTTGAATATAAATTATTCAAACTTAACATCAATGAAAATGATGGTTCTTCTACTTATATTGATTGTGCCTTAAATGTTGATGTGAATATATAGTAGAAATGCCTAGGACATATAAGTCTAAAAAAGTTAAGAAAATTATTCAACTTTAACTTACTGTCCGAATTTCAAGAAAACACTTTTAGTAAATGTGAAGTTTGTATATAAGGACAAATGACAAGAAAAACCTTTTTAAAAAACATAACTAGTACAACAACCATATTAAAGATCATTCACACTGATTTATGTGGACCATTTAGAGTGAGATCACATCGAGATAAGGTTTATTTAATAACTTTTATCGATGATTACTCGAGATATACATACATATATATATATATATATATATATATATATATATATATATATATATATATATATATATATATATTAACACATAAAACTGAGGTACTTGAAATATTCAAATAATATAAGCAGAAAGTTGAGAACCAACTAAGGCATACAATCAACATTTGTCCTAACATCAGTTGTATGTGCTAAGATACATATATATATATACATATATAAATATATATATACATATATATATATACATATATATATATATATATATATACATATATATATATATATATATATATATATATATATATACATATATATATATATATATATACATATATATATATATATATGTATATCTACCTCTACAATGCCCAAGATACCTCAACAAGATGACATAGTAGAAATATATAACAATATCTTACTAAATATGACAAAGTTTATCTTAATAGATGCTTCTCTACCAAAGGTATTTTGGGGAGAAGTGGTAAGTACAATCATGTATATACTAAATAAAGTACCATATATGGTTGTATTTTCTACACCATATGAGATATGATTTGAAAAAAAACCAAACCTAGGTCATCTCAAGAAATGAGAATCTATCATACATATAAAGATCCTTGATCAATCTAGGGATAAGGTAAATAGTAAGTCCTTGATATGTGAATTTATTATATATCCTATAGGTTTTAAAGGATACTAATTTTATTATAAGGACCATGGATTAATAAAAAGCAAGAATATTGAATTCTTAGATGAGACTAAGAATAATATCTTTGAGAATGATGATGAATGTATTGGTGATCTAGTAGATCTAAATTCATCATCATTTGAACCCATAAATAATGATGATCTTATTGAAATCAAAAATTTAAATGGACATAAAAGACCTAGGGTCATACCGTCCTATTTAAAGGATTATCACACTTACCTTTTAGAGGAAGTGTGCAATTCAATTGATTTAGATGAGTTGAATGATACTCATCTGAATTGTTAGACTATAAAAAAGTCATGGATGAGGAAATGTAATTCGTTAAGCAAAACTAAGTTTAGGTATTAACTAATTTGTCAAAAGAAAAGAAAGTCATAGGTTGTAAATGAGTTCTAAAAAAAAAATATAAAGTCGATGGGTCTATCAACAAGTTTAAGGCGAGGTTGTTGCAAAAGAATTCTTGCAAAATGAGGGGATAACTTATGTTGAGACATATTCTCTTGTTACAAAATTTGCATCCATAAGGATAATTCTAGTATATTCAGCATATTATTATTTGGGTTTACATCAGTTAGATACAAAAACTGCTTTTTAAAATAGAGATTTAGATAAAATCATATATATGCAACAACTAGAAGGATACAATGTTATATAGGCTAAGAGGATAAAGTATATAGGTTGAAAAAATCTTTATATAGCTTTAAACAATCACCTCTTAAATGGTATTTGACTTTTCAAAATGTCATAATTGAACCTGAGTTTATGGTTAATGAACTTGACCACTGTGTGTATGTTTAGAACAATGAGAGCTACTTTGTCATTCTATCGTTATATATAAATGACATATTGTTGATTGGGAATGACACACTAAGGCTTAAAATGAAGGATAGGGGAGAAGTATCCTATATTTTGAGAATAAATGTTTCACAAAATAGAAAATCTAAACTTTTATGCCTAAGTTAGGAGAGAGATATAGATTATATCCTCAAGAAGTTTTAAATGGGTGAATATAAACCTACGACTACACCCGTTGCGAAAGATGTCAAATTAGGTAAGGTTGATTATCCCAGTGTGGGAGATAACAAACTTAATATTCTTTATGCATAAGTTGTTGGTAGCTTGATGCATGATATGTTGTCTATAAGACTTGATATCTGCTTTGATGTTAGTCTTTTAAGTATATATCAAAGTAATATTGGTTAGCAGCATTGAATAGTTGTGAAAAAGATTCTAAGATATCTTAAAGGAACAAAAGACTTGAAACTATGCTTTCAAGCATAGGAACTGAAAGTGGTATGATACTCAAATGTTGACTTTGCTAGGAGCAAATACAACAACAAATTAACCTCTGGACAAATATTTTTATTTAGAAGTGGAGTTGTTTATTGGGCTTGTAAGAAAGAGGGTTATGTAGCACTACATACACAAGAAGCTAAGTATGTTGCTTGCAGTATGGATCCAACGAGTGCCATTTGGATAAGCTGCTTCATACGTGATTTAAAGTTGGATATAACCAACAAACCAATTGTCATTTATTATAACAACAATACTACAATTACTCTGATTAAGAGTGGAGCTGATAGCTTCCGAAGCAAGCATATAATGGTTAAGTACCACTATGTCCATGATATGGTTAAGAAAAATGAGATATCTAAATCATACATGTCAACTAGTGATATGTTGACAGACCCCTTGACCAAAGGCACCAAAGGCATAACATAAGATCTTTTCTCAAAACATATTGCAAATATGGGTTTGAGATTTGTTTGAAGTATATTAAATTACACGATAATAATTATTGTGTAGGAAAGAACGTGTTGTATAAAAAAAACCACACATGTGTCATTTGAAACTACACTTACAAAGAGTGAGAGGTAAAACTGGTGTGTCATAGAACCTGACTCAAATGGCTAAGTGGGAGATGTAACACTGGATTTGGCCATTCTTGACAATAAATCTATGGAAAATAAGAAGATAGACCATTTGAGATTAAATTCCTTGATTCCATAGATACATTACCTAATAGATAAATACGTTAAACATTAAACGATAAGATTAAAGTCTTGTAACGAAAAGCCTAGAATAGAAAAGACAAAGCGATTTTACATAAGGTTTTCACTATAAATATTGTAACAAATATAGTAGAAAATATAGAATACACAAGAGAAAGAAAAATAAGTTCTTCCTTGGTAATCCGTGTGAGGGTAACCGTATTCATTTCTACGTCTTTTTCTTCAACCCTTCAACTCTCCCTTGCACAACCGAGGAATCCGGTGAGGATGCTGAACGAGGTAAAGAAACTCCATCACAATCACCCTTTGTTAACAACTCAAATAAAATGAATGATTGAGAAGAAGAAAGTCTCTTTTTGCTCCCCGTATTTGTCCAGTCTCCTCTTCACCACCTCATCTGTTGCCTAGAGTCCCAGGCACTTCTTTGGTAAGCTTCAGGTCGTACCCATCTCGTGCAATTTCATGTTTCGGGTCGTGCCCTTATAAAGCTATTTCAGGTTCTTGTCTTGGGCGTTGAATTTTCGTTGGTTTCGTGTATGCTGTATCGTTTCATGTGCGTGTCGAAGTCGGCCTGAACAAGACCCGATTTGTTTGGTTTTATGCAAATAGCAGACGCAAACTTTCCAAGTCATAGAGTACTTTTGCGATCTTGTTTTATATTACCAGCCCTAATCTTCCCTTTCTACCACTTACTGTTCAGAGAGGAGAAAGGGAAAGCTATAAAGAAATAACAAAAAGATGTTGAATAATTGGGACTTAGAGAAAGCTTCTTCTCCTCCCATCCTTGTTATATCCATCATACAACAGAAAGAGAAAGAGAGAGGTCATCATTTTGGAAATTGCCAATAAATTCCGTTGCTTATTGAAATGTCTTCTCAATATGAAGTGAATAAGCAACTAATTTACTTCTGTTACAAACGCAAAGCAACTGATACAATTGGGTGGCAACAACCGTAGAGATTTTTTATCACTTGACGAAGCAATGTTATATATATATATATATATATATATATATATATATATATATATATATATATATATATATATATATATATATATATATATATATATAGAGAGAGAGAGAGAGAGAGAGAGAGAGAGAGAGAGAGAGAAGCAGTCAAGCTTATTTTGAAAAGATACTAGAGAGAGATTAACCATCATTATTTGCTTAAGAAAAGTCCAGAGAGACACCCCCTTTCCTATATATCTAGAGCCAAATATATCTCAGCCCCCTCTTCAAAGAAAAGATAAGGTTCGAGATGGGAAACGCAGTGGGTATAGGAGGCAGGAGACGGGTGCGGCTGATGAAGGTGGACGGCGAGACCCTCAAGCTGAAGGGTCCGGTCCGAGTGGGAGACGTGGTGCGAGATCACCCGAACCACGTCGTCCTCGACGCCCAGTCGGTCAAGACCCTGGGCACACGCGCCAGGCCGCTCGACGATGACCACCAACTCAAGGCCGGCAAGAAGAAGCTCTACTTCCTGGTCGAGATGCCCAAGCTGCCGCCCCCGGCCGATCCCCGCCGAGTGCGCTCGGGCATACACATGGGCGCCAAGGAGCGGCTCGAGAGCCTCATGTTAGCCAAACGCTCTGTCTCGGACCTAACCTTCGTGAAGGGGCCCTGCCTGGGCTCAGACGATGGTGTGCTCAGGGTTAAGATGAGAGTGCCCAAGTCACGGGTGGCTGAGCTCGTCAAGGAGAGCAAGGATAGCACCGAGGCTGCACAGAAGATCATGGATCTGTGCCTAAAGAGAGAAGAGGAGGAGGCCGAGGAGACCAAGAGCGGCAACCTTGCCCCATGGAAGCCCAGTCTAGGTAGCATCCATGAGGCTGCTTCCGGTAATCCTCCCCGTCAGGTAATCGAATTTTCTTTTTTCTTTTTACGTACGTGCAAGCACATACTTTATATATATATATAGATAGATAGATAGAGAGAGAGAGAGAGAGAGAGAGAGAGAGAGAGAGAGAGAGAGAGAGAGAGAGAGAGAGAGAGAGAGAGAGAGAGAGAGAGAGAGAGAGCTCCTAGAGTAAGAAGAACAAGGATTGTTCGGGTCGTTTACATATTCAATATAAGTTTTCAAAGTTAACTCCATGGCTTTTCAAGTTATCCTTTTAAGAACAGCTTGAACTTATTCACCAAAAAGTGCAACTCTTTCCCTTTACAGAGAGAAAGGCGACTTGCTTTATATAAAAAAACAACGAAAAATTGTGTATATAGAAGAGCGAAAATAAGGTAAAGTCAGGCAACCTCTGGCATGGATTTGAAGCAGGTAGTTGAACTTATCTTCAAACTATTGACGGGCTTCCCGTAAATATTAAGAATTTTGACCTGCTTTGATTAATATAGAAAAGGGAGTTCGGTGGCCGGCAGGGTGTAATGGTCAGCGTCGGCGAGGAACCTCTCGAGAAACGGTCGCGCTGTACTCCGTTTCCGGGTAGTGGTCGTATTGGTGTCATTTCGTGTTCGTATGGGAACAGAGGTTTAACTCGAACGTTAATTATTGTCCTCTTGTAACTTTGGGCGACACGAACGTCGACCTTCAGACCGTGTTTGTCTCGAGTATTCGTGTCAGTTACTATATTAGCTAAAGTTTGTGAGGTTCTTCTACCGTGCTCGTGTCAAATCATTCCGTATTCCTGTCACAGCTTATCCGAAATATGACCTCTTCTATGGCAATAAGACTGGACGGCAACGTGTTTAATGTCTCAGACAATTTTGTTCAGTGTTATACAGCCAGCAATCTCAGGTTTTTGAGTCGTCTGTGTCGTGTGGTGCTAATCTGTGTTCGTGTCAAAAACAGGTTCACCACAATACGATGCATTCTTTCCATGCTACTTTGAGTGGAGTTACTGTGTTGCGTCTTAAGTGGTCAGCCCTAGTCCGATAATATGAAGCCGCGACCCATACGTGTCGAGAGATAGTGGACTAGGTTCAAGAGAAACTTGGGATATACTCCATATGACCATGGCTCAACCTGTTCATACATACTACGGCCGCATCCCAACGTTATATTTAATCTGAACCACACATCTTACATACGCCCCCAGGCCGCAGCCACTTTGCATATGATGGGGCTGACATATTTGAAAAAAGCATTTTGTCATCCAGCATATGATCGTCTTCATACTTCTTTTACAAACTTTCCAAACACTTTATCGGCGTTCACGGACGCTAGTGTGACAAAACTTTCAAACGGCTGACACCGAAAGGCTCATTAATTAAATAACAAGAAATTATTTTCAATATGAAAAGGAGAGTTTCGAGGAGATTCCCTCTTAATTTTTAGAAATCCAAGTTATTTTCAATATGATAGAGTTTCATACTATGTTAAGTTTTAAGCTGAAAGGATAAAAACGCGTTATTTTGACTCTAAGTAAAAAAGAACCAAACTGTATAATAACGTGCCAGCAGCCAATTTTGACTCTTTTTAATGTACTCCCCGGAATATAAATATTCTTGGTGTTAGTCCTCTAAAACGTTCTTTTATAACTTAAATTTCAACTCAAAATTTGGATTCATCGGGTTGCGTCTGAAAGCCTTCTTCTTTGACGGGACCAAAGCAGGAAGCCATTAGTGTTGGCTGCGGGGGACTCACAAAAGGATTTTCACCTTTGTCTGGAGGAACTGTCACCAGTCTTTCATCTCAAGATGAAATGGAGATGTATATATATGTATATATATGTATATACATAAGATCTAGTTTGCTCAACCATACATACACAAACACACACACACATACATACATATATATATATATAGATACAGAGAGAGAGAATTGTTGGTGCGAACTTCATCAATTATTGATGTGAGATATAGGTTCGCAACAAAAATGCCTCTACCGAAACGGTGTATTTGGGCATACGTGCATGCACCAGCTTGACTGATATGTGGGGAATTTATTAGGGGAAGTTGAATGTACCGTCATTCCTTCTATTGGGCCCTCACACCACAACACACTTGCCCGACACATTCTTCTAAAATAATTATATATTGCATCACCTCATGTCTTATCTTAACCATGCACTAGTTATTGATTAGTCTAAAAGATAATGGAAGCTTACGTCTAAACACCGAACTTCTGTCGAATTTCTGTATGGCCACCTCATATATTGAACTTTCATGCAATACCCCTAACATCGTAAGATATTGCTCAGGAAACTGCTTACCATGTTGTGCATAGTCCGTAAAAATCAACTAGTCGAGTGGATTTTTTTTCTCACATTTTCATTTTGTACCAAACACGAGCCAGATGTTATTCTTGCTTTAGTTGGGTAAAAATGAATATGGACATTTTGGCAATGTCTGTGTGAAGTTTCTGTGTCATTTCTATTTCATGTATAAGGTCGCGTACATGTCAACCCAAACATGGCCTAATCGGTACTTTAGATGAATACAAACACAAGAAGCTCTTGGGTTGTGTTCGGGTTTTCGATTTAATTTTTCATTTCATGTGTAACATGTCTGCCCTAATGAAGTCATAGGTTCGCCCGTACTCATGTCTTTCTACGAGTCCCTTAGCATTTCAATTATTCAAATAAAGTGAAAGGCTAAAGGTTTCAGTTCTACGCTTGGTAGCTCGAAGAGGAGACCTCGGTGGCTATATGTTTAATATATTGAAGATTAGGTTAGACACTTATCCAAAAAGCTTAAGAATTTGAGCTGTCCATAGGTAATTTTGTAAGATTTTGGGGCTCATTTATAAATTTAGACGCTCATTAAATCAAAGCTTGATCTTTATTATCATGTGTTTGTTTCCTTTGTGAAAATAATATGAAAACAGACTTTTTTCTACGTCACATGGATTCTTTCTCACCATTCTAATCCGTGTTATATTTATTCTTTTTATTACAGAAAAAAGGAGTGAGGTTCCAGCCTGTGGAAGACGTGGAAATTTTATAGAAGACGACGATTGGCAGCATGTTTGTACCGACTAATTTTGTCGATGGGAGAACGCCGTAAGCAAAGAGGCGAGCCAGGTGCAGCCTATAATTCTGTATAGAAACCAATGGGTATTATTAATTAGCAATAGATTTGGGATGTAGATTTACGGTATTGAAATAGAAAATCTAAAAAACCTCGTGGGCTTTGTAGAAGTGTAAGTGAGGTTCTTTCACATATGGTTGAATGTGGTGGCTTCTGTGGTAATATATGCCTTTATCATTCTTAATGTTGTGTGGTAGTGGTGGTGTGTGTGTGTGTGTCTAAGTGAGTGAGTGAGAGAAGCAAATCGGGAATGGCTGAAACCGAAACTGATCAAACCGGAACCAGAACTGGGATTGGTACTTCCGAACCATTACCAAAACCGACATGGTCTTAGTTTGGCTCCAGAAAAACCAAAACAGATAGTCTAGGACACCTGATTCCTGTTTAACCGGAACTGGCCATGTCTAGGCAAATTTAGGGCTAGCAAATGAACAGAACCACTTGTAGTTTGGTTCAGTTCAACTCATCCCTGGTGTGCTTGTGTTATGTTTGTTAAACCATCCGACCATGAAGATGACATGTTATTTTCTGCTCCGTTTAGCTCTTGACATTTTCAAAATTCTTCCCAAACCATATTTAAGGTAAATGAAGGATCCATCTTGTTTTAATTTTTTTCAAAAAGGACTTCAGATAAATAAAGTGTCAATTTACTTAGAATATCTATATGGAGATCCCTATATCAATTTGGACCAGCTTGGCAGCAATGGAGGTGCTCGTTTGTGTTTAAGTACAGGTTGTTCCTCTGTTTTTAGCTCGCTTTGTTTAATAATAATAATAATAATAGCTATAATAATACATAAACAAATATTATTATTAGAATAATAATGACTTTATTTGAACATGGTGATGCAAGTCGTGATCCATGTTCAAATAAAGTCATTATTATTATTATTTCGTTTGTGGTAGTTAGTACAAGCCAACCCAGATCAGCAAGACATGGATCAGATCTTAAGGATCTCGATATGACTAAGACCTAGTTCACTACTTGGACTAGGAACACCCCATAATGCTCCAACCCAAATAGACCTAGACTAGATATGTACAAGGACCTCATCACCTCTAAGGCGCACGAGCAAGGTTCCCACTCACTAGGACATCTTGTGGCATACCTTATCACATAAGATACACACCAAGTGCGTGTGGTGCATGATGTTCCTCCATGTGCACCAAACTTCTCTTGAGGTGAGATGATGAAATGACAATTGAACCTCGACCCAAGGCATGCAAGCTCTCTCCGCTGTGCACGGATACTCAAAAGCAGTCCAGTAACAATTCTCTCCGAGCTAAGTAAAATATCCTCGAGATCTTGAGCGCACTCTGCAGGTGGCAACAATTGGTTGGACATTGCTCCTCCGCGACAACCTTGCACAAGCTGCAACCACACGCCGGCTCTACATGTGGCCTCGATGATGCATTAAAGTTGACCCCTTACGACCCTTGCATTGAACACGCGTGCATATGAAACCACCCTTCAGCCACACCAACTGATATGTTGCCTGCGGTCCAGACGTCAACTCCTTGACGCCTAGATGCCATGAACGTCACGACCCGGCTCTCCCAACGCTATTGAGATAGCATCACTGCTCGCATCCGCATGCACTATAGTCCTCATCACGTACTATCACGCATCCCTATGATACACTCACCAACTACGCGGCGTCCATCGGACGGCATCATCGCCTCACCAACTACCTCTTCTAGCCTGCTGCACTCCACCGAGATGCTTTTCTCTCTTGGGACACGCTTGTCTCGATACAGATCCTCCACGATGTGCATTACGTTTAAGAGCTGAAACGTCGCGATGTGTATATCATAACCATTCCCGCACCCATCTTCAATCGTGTCGTTGGCTTATGAACCCTCGCCATCCACTAGTACAGCAGCAAGCTTGCCCCAATCTCTAGCCGAATATGGTCTACTACAAATAAAACATGAATGTGATCCAAGTTTGCTGGGTGCGCCTCATTGACGTTTGTCGGTACTCTATCAAAGAAGCCCCCTAGTCGGCAACACAATTGCACTTGCACTCTCAACAGCACAATAACAAAAATAAGAAGACCTTTGCAGCTACTCGTTCGCGTATGAATTCAGCACTCCAACACTTCTCTTGTCCCTTGTGTTGAAGTTGACGGTGTCCACAGAGAATTCCCGTGAGCGCAGCGAAAGCCGTAGATGATAAGAAAGAAGATAGGAAAGGAAAGAGAAAAAGAGAGTGGCAGAGTTACTGGTAGAGGGTTTTCCTCTCAAAGATGAGGATGTAAAAATACAATATGTATTTTCTTTATTTTGTTACATATATACCTCACTTTTTCTTCTTCCTAGTTTTTCTCTTTGGGCTTCCCGTTGAAGCCATTTCATACTCATTCGGAAGATGCCTAAGAATTTCCAAAAAGCAGAAATCGATTTTGAATAAGGTTTATTTTTTTGAAAAATGAAACTCATGAAATTCTAGAAGAGAGCCTTTCTTCCCACATTTTATGGATGACATTAGTATTGGATCCGATAGTGGCCACCAACTACCTACATCTCTCACTTGGCCACTTGAGCCAATTTATGATACACTGGTTTTGCCTTGCACTATTTTGGGGTTTACCTAGTTGTATAATTTATCTAGTTGTAAGTAAATTACAATTTTTATCTTATTATGTGGTTTTTCTACAATCATTGTGTTTTTTATGCATAACACTCAACAAGGTATATTTTCTATATTTATACTCTAGGGATATCTCAAACCCATGTGGTTACATGTTTAGTAAAAAGTTCTTCTGAGATGCCTTTTGTTAAGGGGTCAACCAACATATCACTAATTGGTATATAACATATATTATTTTATTTCTTTTTGTCATGTGATGAACATAGTGATATTTAACCATTATATGTTTGCTTCTTGAGCTATCAATTTCACTCTTAACAAGAGTAATTGCTGCAAATTGTTATAATAAATGATAACTGACTCGTTAGTTATGTCCAATTTCAAATCACGTATGAAGCGACTTATCCAAACGACACTCACAACAGTCATACTGCAAGCAACATATTCAGCTTCTTGTGTATACAATGCTACACAATCTTGGTTCTTGCAAGCTTAAGAAATAACACCGCCTTCAAATAAAAAATATTTAATCAGAGGTTGATTTGCTGTCATCCTTACAGCTATCCAATGTTGTCATCTAGGATTACATTGATATCTATTTATAAGACCAACAACAAAGTTGATATCAGGTCTTATACAAAACATAGCATACATCAAGCTACCCACAACTTATGCATAAGAAACATTAAGCTTATCGTCTCCTTCATTGGCACAATGAGCCTTACATAATTTGACCCCTTTCGCAACAAGTGTAGATGCAGACCTTCATTTACCCATTTAAACTTCTTTATGATATAATCAATATACCTCTATTGACTTAGGCATAAGAGTTTAGATTTTTTATCTCAAGAAATATTTATACCCAAGATATAGGATGATTTCTCCATATCCTTCATTTCAAACCTTGAGTTTAACTAAAACTTAGTTTTCACAATCATCTCATTATCATTCCTAGTTAACAATGTCATCTACGTATAATGATAAGATAACAAAGTGACTCCCACTATCCCAAACATATACATGGTGGTCAAGTTCATTAACCACAAACCCAAGTTCAATAATGACATTTTGAAAAGTCAAATACCATTCACGAGGTGATTGTTTAAGACCATATAGGAATTTTTTCAATACTTTATCTTCTTCGCCTTCAACTTTGTATCCTTCAGGCTATTGTATATATATGATTTCATCAAAATTATGGATGCAAATTTCGCAATAGGAGAATATGTCTCAACATAGTCTATTTCCTCCTTTTGTGAAAACTACTTTGCAACCAACCTCACCTTAAACTTATCGATTGTCCCATCGATTTTATGTTTAATTTTCAGTACCTATTTATAACCTATGACTTGTCTTTCTTTTGGTCAATCCAATAATTTTCAGACTTGGTTTTTCTCAATGGATTCAATTTCTTGATCCTTGGGTTTTTCCTAGTCCGAAGATTTAGATGAGTCAATAGCATGCTGATATGTCAAGTTATCAGTCATCTGATCTAAATCTACTCAATTACACACTTCCTCTATAAGGTAAGTGTGATAATACTTTAAGTAGGACAGTGTGACTCTAGGTCTTTTATATCTACTTAAAGTTTCAATTTAATTAGGAAGATCATCCATAGGTTTGAATTATGATGGATCTAGATCTACTAGATCGTCTACGTACTCATCATCATTTTCAAGGATGTCATCTTAGTGTCCTCTAAGAATTCAGCATCCCTCTTTTCTATCATTTTATGATCCTTATGATAAAACTGATATCCTTTAAATCCTTAGAATATCCAATAAATATATATCTGAAGGTCCTATTGTTTAACTTGTCTCTAGACTAGTCAAGGATCTTCACATAAGTGATAGATCATTACCTCTTAAGATGACCTACGTTTGGTTTTCTTCGAAATCATATCTTATATAGTGTAGAGAATACAACTTTATATGGTACTCTGTTGAGTATATATACAGTTGTATTTACCGCTTCTTTCCAAAATACCCTTGGTAGAGAAGCATTTATTAACATAGACCTTGTCATATTTAATAAGGTCTTGTTATATCTATATTCTACACCATTCTATTGAGATGTTATGAGCATTGTATTTTGCTTTACAATATCAAAGTCTTTACATAATTCAAAAAAATTCTATAGAGGTGTATTGTTATCTTTATTTGATCTCAAAACTTTGATTGTATGCCCCAATTGGTTATCAACTTTTTGCTTATATTCTTTAAACGCTTCAAGTGCCTCAAATTCATGTGCTAAGAGATATATGTATTACTGATAAAGGTTATAAAATAAACATTTTCTCGATTTAATATTACTCTAAAAGGTCCACATAAATCAGTGTTGAATGATTTCCAACAGTATTGTTGCCCTTGTTATTTCTTTAGAAAATGTTTTCTTTGTAATTTTTCTTTATATACAGGCTGCATACTTATTAAAAGTGTTTTCATGAAGTTAAAGTTGGTTAGTTTTCTCAACTTCTTTAAACTTATATGACTCAAGTGTTTATGCTATATATCATATCAGTCACATAGACATTATCAATATAAGCAAAAAAACTTTCATTTTCATTTATATTGAGTTTGAACAAACCATGCTCAACATCAAATAAACTAGAAAAAGTTATCTTACCATGTTTTTTTACAATGACTTTGTCAAGAACAAACATAACATCAAATCCTTTCTTTACCAAGATAGGGATCGATACAAGATTGTGGCTAATAATGGACATAACTAATACATTAATAAGTACAATCAGTGTACCTTGTATAAAAATTCTGAAGGACCCAACCCTAAGAACATTAGAAAAAGTATTATTCCCCATATAAACCTGATACTTGTCAGATTTGTATTCCTTCAGATTTATTGCTCCCTCTTTACTCTTTGAGATATGGTGGGTAATTACAAAGTCGATCCACCAACCAGTCACCAGGGGTCTATGTAAAGGCAATCAGAAATGACGTAGATTATTTCCTACTTCTTTGTTGGGCCGCATAGTTGGTTGTTCCCAACATTGTTCTTTTTGTTGTAATAATCCATTTTGTAGTACCCCATCATGCCATAATTGAAACACTTTATACGAGAAGTGGATTTTTACAATTTCTTAAAGTTTTGACTGTCTTCTTTGTTATTTTTACCAAATTTTTTATTTGGTTTTTTCTTATTATGGTTGCTTTTGGAGCTAGACTCTATATCATCTTGAGCAACTTGCACATTTTCTCTTTTGTTTTTATTCGTATGTTCTTATTCAATTGTTAGTTTTAATGTAAGTTTAGAGAGGGTAAAATTTGGTCTAAGTCTAAGTGTTGTGTTTATCATATTCTAGAAAGGGGGAGACTCTTTAAAATTGTGGATATTTGTATTAGTTTAGGGATGACTGATTTTGCTACAGCTAAGTTCCTAGTCATTACCATCATTTGGTTAACATATTCAACTACATTATCACCTTCTTTCATTTTATAAGAGTTATATTTTTGAATGAGTAGTTGAACATACAACTTAGCTTTAATATCATATTTTGTGGTGAAAGAATCAAATAATTATTTAGCGGTATCAAACTCTTTAAATACCCTAATCAAGTCATCTTTCATGTAGGTTAACATTATTATCCTAACTATAGTATAATCCCTTAGAAATGTCTCATACTTATCTTTCTCTTCATTTGTTATAACTGGAGTAGGGGGTAAAATTGTTTTCCTAAGTAAATAATCAACTCCTCTAAAGTTAAGGCAAGTGAGATTCTTCTCTTTCATATTTGGAAATTTAGGCCATTTAATTTTTCCGTCTTTGCCAATTTAAAAATACAAATTCTGAAAGTCATTTTTTAATGATTTGACATATTCAACAAGTAGAAGGTTTATACATTTTTAGATAGAAAACATAAAACATGTATGAGATGAATGGACATAAGACATTTCTTAAAGAATTAATAACAAAAAATAGTCAGGCACCTAAATGCAATATCCACAAAATCTAAGAATTGAACTATAAATATTTTTATGTAGTGTATTGTAGTTTATTTAACATACAGGTACCTTTACAGAAATATAAAAAAACTAAGGATAAAAAAGTAAAAAAGTTGCTCATGGTATTTCCTAAAAAGTGAAAGGGCAAACATATACTTCTTAAGTGGCATACTAAAATATGTCAAACAGTGAGGGTCATTTATGTAAAATCACATGAATACTGGGTTCTGTAAATCTGAATATTGATTAGAGACAAAATTGTAAAACCACATCCTAATATTTCATAATTTTACAAACTATTAGAGGGCAGAAAAGAATTTTCCCTTCTACAAGTGTAAATTGGTTTTTTCATATCAAAATATCTAGATATTACAATAATTTTGTCCCATAGTATTTCATAATTTTTTATTTTGTATAGGGGCAAAACAATCATTTTAGTCCATGGTTAGCCTACCCGCGGTTTTGTGGAAACCACGAAGTATATGACTTGAGGAGAGAGAGAAACAAAGAGAGACCGAGAGGGTGGTTCTATCATCGCTGGCCCGACCTCCACTACTCCTCCTTTGGCTTCACATGCCCCCTCCTCGACCGTTATAAAGAGAGAGGCCTAAAGAGAGAGAGATAAACAGAGAGAGAGAGGGAGACCGATAGGGGAGTTCTATCACCACTAGCCTTTCTCCACTCCTCTTCATACGACTTCACACACCTCCTCGACCATTACCTCCCTAAGAAGTCCCTGTTGACTACTCGGCCTTGTCTTTCCTTTCCTAAACGACATTCATGTCGCCTATGTTGTTTCAGGCCTGTGACGTTTCTGCCATATGACTTGCCTAAGGTTACGTGTGATGGGTAACTTCTAGTTGTCGTCTGCCTCAAACCCTAAAGATATTCTGTTTTCGACATGTGACTAGCCTAAGGCCTCATGTGATGAGCGGTTTTTAGCTATCGTATGCCTCAAGTCCTAGAGATAGAAACCATCTTCTTCTGTTTTCCTTATTTTTTATTTATAAAAGAAATTTATGTTGAAAAAATTTCGGCATCTTTTTTAACACTCATTCTTTTTCTATAGAGTCGGCGTATCTTTATAGAGTCATAGATGCCTCGAAGATGCTCTAATATCAGTGTTAAAGTCGACAGGCCTTTCATGTCCATTTAGAGTTCCAATGAGCGCAATGAAAATTATATACATGTAGACGAGAAGGAATAAGATAGGAAAGAAAAGAGAAAAGGAGAGAGACAGGGCTACTCGAAGAAGGCTTTTCTATAAAAACATAGTATATATTTTAATATATATATATATATATATATATATATATATATATATATATATATATATATATATTTGACTTTTTCTCTTTCGAGTTATTTTGTGTAGGCTTTTTTCAAAAAAGTTCATCCGCGAAGAGGGCCTTTCTTCCCGCATTTGATTGTTTACGCTAGTATTGGGACGGTGGCCACCAACTACCTACAATTTCAGCTAGCGCTACTTCTTTAACCCGATCATCCATCCTTGGCGATCAAATGTCCTTCACGGCTATAGATCGGAAACATGACATTGATTCGAACAGAATCAAACGAAATCCAACGGAATCCTATAACAATTCTTGCGATGTATAATCAGTTCCGTCGGGCCTTTTACAGATGCTCAAATCAATATCAAATGATCACCAAATTTCTCGATTTATGATCCGATCGACTCTCCACATAGCCATCTACCTTCAGTCTAAATTTTGAAGCTAACAGACGATGTTTGCATACTCAAACTATGATTGATATTAGCCAAAAGATTAGCCTGCGCCTGAATCACTAATGACGCTGGAATTAAGTTTTCTTCAATTCACTTCAAATACAGCTACAATCTTTACCCAAAACCCAAAATAGCCATTCCTCTTCATGGCCTGATGTTCCTTCCACCATGGAACAACCGATCTAGCACTGAATTTTGCATAAAACTCCTTCCAATTTGATGTCAAGCTGATCGAAACCTGATCCTACGTTTTATTCCATAGCAAACGCAGCAACCGGTTTCCTTGATAATTGATGATCTAAGACCGCACCGAATCAAGTCTCAATGGCTCCACAAACCTCAGAAATGAGTTCCACCACTACACACAAGTCATTGTATAGTAAAAAGAAAGAGAAGAGAAGAGAGTGAACTCACTACAAAACTCCTCAACTGTAGTTTCTACTGAAATCGGTTTGACCGATTGTAGATCTGGCTTCAACCAGACCTTTCGCAAGCTCTCGCAAGTCTGCCATCGTTCGCCACCATTCCCAACGGTCGTAGGAGGCTCTCATAAAATTTGTTACACTTCCTATGCGGCTGATCTCAAATCAAGCCCCACGACCAACGTAAGGCATAAATCTCGTAGATCGCTCAGCCAACAACAATAGAACACACTTAGTTGCATTCGATCTCGCAGCGGCGCAGGTTCTGCCTAGCGAACCTCGATAATCCTTGTCCTCCCTCACAGTGGAAGACTCTCAACAACCCCTACTCTCACTGGAACCCCTCTTCCTGGTTCACTCACTAAGAGGAGGAAGGAGAAGAAAGAAGCAGATGAATGAAATGGGAAACACTCATGGAGCAGACTGTTTATTACAAAGGGACATTGCTTACTTATAGAGGGCAACTCGTATCCATGCAATCCTACTAAAAACTTCCTAACCTAGTGGGTACAAGCCAACCCAGATCAGCAAGACATGGATCAGATTTTAAGGATTCGGATCTTACTAAGATCTAGTTCACTGCTTGGACTAGGAACACCCGATAATGCTCCAACCCAAATAGACATAAACTAGATATGCACAAGGACCTCATGATGCCTAACAAGCATGAGCAAGGCACCCATTCGCTAGGATATCTTGTGGTGGCATAACTTATCGCATAAGACGCACACCATTGTGTGTATGGTGCACACATACATGTGAGCGGTGTACGTGCTCTTTCGTGTGCACCAAACCTCTCTTGAGGTAAGAGGATAGCACGATAGATGAACCTTAACCCAAGGTGTGCTAGCTCTCTGTAGTGCACGCGAACACTAAGCAGCAGTCCGGTAACAATTCTCTCCCAGCTAAGTCAAACCTCGCTCTTGAGGTTTCGGGCGCGCTCCACAACAACAACTCTCACCTAGATACTCCTTCTCCATGGCAACCTCGTACAATTTGCACCCACGTGCCAGATCACATGTCTCTACAAACGGCCTTGATGATGCACTAAAGCTGATCCTCGCGCTAAACACGGGTGCATCCAAAACCCCCTCAAGCCATGCACAACCTAATATGGCACCCATGCTCCTCGTAGACATGGCTTCAACTCCCTGATGCATCTGAGATGCGCTCCACAACAACTCTCAACTAGATACTTCTCCATGGCACCACGTACAAGCTGCACCCGTGTGCCAGATCACATGTCTCTACATGCGGCCTTGACAATGCAGTAACGGTGATCGCTGTGCTAAACACGGGTGCATCCGAAACCTCCTTCCAGCCATGCTCCAACTAATATGGCATCCATGCTCCTCGTAGACATGGCTTCAACTCCATGATGCCTAGGCGCCATGACCCTCGCGATCTAGCTATCTCTAGACACGATCAAGATCGCGTCAGTGCCCACATCTGGATGCGCTATAATCCTGAAGCACCCATCACATTCTTGTGCATCCCCATGATGTGCGCTCACACCAACTACTTGACTTCCATCTGATGGCATTGTCGCCTCAGCGACTACCTCTTTGGCATGCACTTCCTCTTGGAGCCTTCTGCACTCCACTAAGCTCCTCTCCTCTCTTGGGACAGGCCTACCTCGATCCGGATCCTCCATGATCTAGATTGCATTCGAGAGCTGAGATGTTACGATGTGGGCGTTGTAACCATCCCTGCACGCATCCTGAACTTCATCATCGAATTGTGGACCCTCGTCCCCTACTACTGTACCACCAAGCTTGCCCCTCTCCCAAGGTAAGATATGGTGCAATAGTTGAACTTCAACCCAAGGCATGTGAGCTCTCTCGAGTGCGTGCATACACTCGAAAGTAGTCCAATGACAAAGTACGAGAGCCTTGCCAAGTGAGGGAGCCAACATTTTAGGTGCTTAATCGGGAATGTTTTTTATGAGTTTAACTTGAACAGATAGAGCCAAACATGGGTCTAGAACAATTTTATTTGATGCATGTACATTTGTCCAATTGGTCAGGTTAACTTCTGAAACATGTGCACAAATTGAAGCCACAACAAATCGAGTAAAACAAATAGATGCATGAACATTATTATATACTTAACTAGTTTATACAAGTTATATTGATTGAGCTTAGCATGTCCTTATCTTAGGCTATAGATTAGAAAACCAGCTCGTTGTCATACACATACGAGCTCAGGACAGGGCAGACCATGAGCAGCTCTGTTAGAGTGTGCTTGAGACAATGTTCTAGGGGAATTGGACCTTGATTTGTTGTGCTTGTAAGTTCTATTCTGTATCAAACATGAAACCCATTGCTGGCATAAAATCATGGTTCCACAGGTCAAATTTGTGTCAAGAACTTCGGTATCAAGAGGGAGGTGAGTCATGTAAATTGGACTCATGGGCTTCATACGAAACCCAAGTCATGCTACTATCCTGCCTTACACCAAAACGTAAACATCAATACTACTCACTAATCAAACATAGAACTATAACTCCTAAATACATATTTATAAGCCCAAGGCTGGTAGTTCTAGTACGAGGGGCTGACACCACGAATCAGAGGATGTGCTTGTTCAGACAGAATGAGCAGCCCAAAACACTTGGAGTGGGGTTACTGTTTATCTGTTCTATGTGACACAAACACTTGTTGTGTCATTCCCATGAAAGAATTAGCTCCTCGCATTTTAAAAAAATTGTCTCATAGTAGGGGATGGTGCTCCATGCAGCTGGTGAACTTGACACACCTTAGTTTCGAGTGAAGCAAGGCCAAGTGGATAAGGAGAGGCCCTTTCCCTACCCAAGACTTCAAAACTTACTATTTTTTCTTTAGTAGTAGTTGCCTCTATTGAACTCTTCCCATGTAAGGGATCACCCTTGCATAGTCGGCCCCAAGCCCAAATAAAAGAGGAGGGTTGCGTTAGGCTTTTGACAGTCAGCATAAAACTTTGTTTGACTTATCTACCATGAATTCTACAAATTATGATAGAGCATTGTGAAAACGAAGAATCCATGTAGCTGACCCTATCTACTATGGGAAAAGGCTTAGTTGTTGTTGTTGTAGTTGTCACCTCTATTGATGGCCCCAATAGAATGGTATAGCATGTTATACTAGATTAAAGTACCAAAAGCATAGGGATATGCTAGAGAACTTTGACTCTCATTCACAAAGGGGAAGATGCACTAGATAAAGTATGAGGTAATGAAATCGATCTCCAAGAATTTGATTGTACGTAATCGATAGGGGTTATGTAGAAAGGTAGAGCACTCAATGTGTTTGGGAGGATAAAAAGGCTACATTACTAATACTCCTAAGAAATATAAAGAAAAAAGAACTACAAATGTATGATTGATTTCTGATCCCTATCTTTAATTACACATACCTATTTATAGACTTTCATAGGAATGACAAAGATCGTGCCAAACTTTTCATATATGATCCTTGATAACTTCCCACTTCAATATTCATATCACCCTTTTTGCCACCATGCTCATTGGGGTGTGTCAACTAACCCATGATCTCTAAGATCAACTCAAGGTAATGAGCTTGTTTCACAAATTCAAAATCTTGACCCTTCATGAGCCATGTGTCTCTTTTCGAGACTCTTGAAGTTTTATCACATACTCTTCTGCATTTTTAGCATCAACACAATCCCTAAGACTCCATATCTGTAGTATTCAAAGGTATGAATCATACACAAATTAATTTCATACCAGAAAGACTGACACATTTACTTTTTTACTATGATTTTCAAGATTTTGTTCATTCACCATTAAGGTCTATAAATGCAATAACTTCCTTCCATACTTTCGTGCCTCTACAGAACATTTTTAAGAAAACCCTTGCAAGAATTCCTCATCTTCCTACTTTCATGACTTCTCTTTTGGATGTTGTCTTACCTCTAACTATCGAATCAACTATGTCTGATTAATTTTTGGGGAACTACCTTTGATTCGAGATGAATTTGTAAAGTCTTGTCCAAACTTTATCTATCCTTGACCTTCAACCACTTGACTATATGTTGAGTGGGTAAATATGGTTAGAGACTAGAAATGTTGCCTCTAGATAAATAGGGTATTCATCTTACCATCATGACCATATAATTTGATGGCAACTCTTCCACTCTTTCTTGTCTTTCTAGATTTTTTGGCATAATTGCTTCTAATTTTCTTTTGAAATGATGTCCCCTACTATTTTGGATGTTCAGATAATGATGGGTCTTCCAATCAATGGTGTTGAACTTATCTCTTTAGTCGATCAAGATTTTCATACCCCAAAATTTGTACTATAACTTTCTTAGAATGACTTTATTCGTCGACATTTAGGTATTGGACTAGTGATGGATGATGAATACCAAGTATTCTTGTTATTGTGATTCTGCCATTATGTCACTTGTGTTCATAGAACTAAAGTTAATGACGAGTACACATATTATATTTTTGCTATTATGTTTGGTATGAAATTGTCACTCCCTCCTTTTTTTATCATGGTTTATCATTTAGCATATTCTGTTCTCGAGGCCATTTGGAATGGTGATCCTACCCACCTTGTAGGGGTTCATTGTGATTTCTTCAATTTTGGATTCATCCATATTTTCCTCAATTCGAATTTTCGTACCTCTCCCTTTAGCGAATCAATATTGATACACCAGGATCTGCTTTAAGCTTCATTTATAGAGATCATTACTGAGTTATGGTACATCAGTGCTAATTCTTCCTTCTATTTTCACTCTTATGATTCCAATTCCACCACTAAATTCGAAGAGGATCTCTATTATTGAGAATCTTCTCTCCTCGATTCTTATTTTGTAATGTTTCTTGATCTCATACCAATTCAACAAAATTAGGTTTTCATGAAAGCTTGCCGCTTATCAAAGGGCTCTTGCTTAAAAACCATCAACAAGAACCCATCATAATAGACTTCCTCTACCATAACTATTAGGAGCAAAACTCAACCAAAATGAGGAATTTGTCATTCGAACCTATTATAATAGAGGACTTAACTGATGATCTTTTGGATTTCATGCCTCAAGTTGGTAGTGAGGGACCTATATTCTCTACCGAACCATATAACAATCCAACTCCAAAGAATCCCAAGCAAGAAGTAGCGGATTCTTGTGCATCCTCTTCTATATTGAATAGGTCTTCTTTCATTGCTTTAAAACATATTCTATCTTCTATGATTCAACAGCTTTACATAGAGTCTTCTCCTCCACTTGTACTATGAATGTGATTAGTCATGGCCTATACATGATACTAACTCTTTAGGATGTAAACCTTCCTTTTGTACTAGAGAAATTAATTAAAAAAGCCTCTTGTATCTACAACCAAATCCTCATATATCTTGATGCCTATCAAAACTGTTGAGTCATTGCAAAACTTGCTTCTATTGTCGATCACCAAGAGCATATATGTTCTTTCTCTCGAAAGGTTGCAAATGTTGGAGAACTTCATCGTACTTTAGCTAAGCAATTAGTAGAAATATTTTCACATATCAATTTCGGAAGTAAAAAATCAATTCTCCAAGCTGAGATTTTATCTCTCGAAGAGCAACTCGAGATTCTCTATTGGTATCACTGTGAACTATTAACCGAAGCTTCTCGGATACAATCTAATTTTAACTCCCTATAGTCTCAAGCATCCATTGCTCATGATGTAGAAGTCTCACCTTGCACGAGAATCATAAGAGCTTCATACTTTGCTCTCCAACCATAAAGTTCTCAAGAGGGATACTCAATCCAACACTTGTCATAATGCTCTTGAGAAACATTGAGAAAGTTTGAAGGTAATTTATAGAAGATGTTGGGCTAGATTATATAGGTAGGTCGAGGATATCATAATGGTGATCTTCTTATTATTGTTGATCATTAATAGCTGATATATAATGTCCAACCTTTTCTACATACACAAATCTGTCATTTCATTCTTTTACACTTTTATCCTTCACTTTTTGTTTCACTGAGGAATTTATCGCCACGGGCTAACCCTTCATCCACTTTTGTGAAAAACTGCTAACCCTTTCTCTACATCCTAGTTTTCCTTTAAAAAACATCTTGAGTCTCTTCTTTAACTCTTATTTTCATGTCTAAGAATTTGACCCATTTAGGATCCCAACTCAAGTTATCATGTGTTCCAACTTGCTGACTCCTAATATTTCCTTCTTATCCCTACTATATCTGCTACAGAAGGCCTTAGAATTATTGATGAGATGATCTTCTCAAAAACTCTACCCCTTTATGCAAGTTGATATTGGTAAGATCTTTTTTTCAAGGACCTTCGTATTTGGCCGAGACTCTCTAGGGAATACATTTAATAGTTTGATCGAGTATGTGTCATGAATTCTGACAATTAGTGTTGGTGAGAAATTTTGACCTAAAACAATTGTCTCAAGTCACATTCCTTGTTGACTTCAATCTTCTCTTTAACTTCTTAGGCTTTTGGTCTAGCAAAATCAACTGCGTTGTTCTCAAGCTAAGTATGATTGACCTTACCCTCTTAGATGTCCATGCCATCATTGGTCTCCCTTATGATGGTTTTGAGCTTCATCTTTTAGGTTTTTCCTCTTTCTGTTTCTACTTTATTTCCAAAAAGCATTTCTATAAAGGATTTTTAGAGGCCAATGCATGACATACAAGGAGGGTAACTTAAGATGAACATGCCAGTTTTCTTTTATTTTGGTTATACAAGTTTGTTATATGCCCCAATGGCATATCAATCACCAAAGAATATCCCATCATTATTGATGATTTATTCTCTAAACATCTCTGGTCTGACCGTAGCCATTAGTGCACCATACTAGGGAAAAATAGAAGTGTATGTTTTGCTCTTTGTAATCGAGCCAGCTCCCATAAAGGGAGCTCGAATCAAGTTTGCCACAACCTCGAGTCAAGTTTGCCACAACCTCGAGTCCAATCATAAATGTGGTGACTCTAGAGGACAAATGTTGGGATGTTCAATCTCAAAAATTTGAATTGAGGTGATTCTGAATGAGGACCACAAAAAGAGGCTCAAGCCAAAGCCTCTATGGCTCCGGGATCTGAGGGGCCTCTCATGTCTATTTCTATCAGTACCTTGCAACCTTGCTAGGATAATTTGTCAACAACCACTACTTATAGACCAAAATCTGCTCCCATAGGGGGTGTTAGTTATACTCCTCAAAAAGAGACTCTAGTCGATATAGATGTATCAAATGATGATGTCGTTTTACTCCTAAAAGAATTCACACCTCCATTACCCTCAAGAATAAATACTTATGTAGAATTCATTTGCACTATACCTAGTAGGAATTCTGAGGAAGGGATAGGTCTTTAAGGCACTCTTTCTTCTATCCTTCAGAGGGTAGCTGCCAATATAGGCATACCTCTCTGAACTTGTCTGGTTTGACTTCATCTTCAAAGGATCATCAACTATTAATTGTAGGATCTTCATGAACTGTCAAAGGCTATTAGATCTCTGTTCTAAGTTGGACCATCTTACATAACATTGAGCTCAATCAGAGTGTCTCCTAACAAATTTTGGTCTCATGCTTCCAACTTACAAGATAACATGGATCGATGTCGGGAAGCTCATGAGTGGATTGATCTTCTTGGATGCAACTTTCTCTCTCTCAGGAAGTCGATTTTCTTACTTCACAACTTGCTTCTCTCAATGATCATCTAGCCCTATGCTACTAGGAACATACATATGCAACTAGACCTTAGAAGGAGGAATGACAAAAAATGTGAGACTTGGAGAAGACCTATGTAAAAGCCGTCTTGTGGAACTAAGTAACGAAGGAATCATTGGCAACCGAGAATCACACAACTCTCGAATGAGAGTACAAGGAGTACCAAATGGCCATAGTCTAGGATGAGTTGGCTTGGTCAAGAGTTATCTTTGTCTTCGATTAGGCATTCACTTTGGGATACGCAATCAACTCTTTCTTTATATTATTTGTAATTCTTTTGATAAATGTATACTTGCATTCATTAAATTCTTCAAATAAACAGTCCTTCCCAAACCGAAAGATAATACTACTTCAATTCTTTACCATTTATACTTTCAAATATTCTTTCTCTTCGATTTATGTTAGTCTATAAGCTCCTCCCAATAGAACATTTGATACTATATAAGCTCCATCCCAATTGAGAGACCATTTTCTAAATTGCAGATCTTTTACGACTACTAGTAAGATAGCCAAACTAAATCCTCCTCTTAAAACTGTTTTAATCGAACTATTTTGTGATATGCCCAAGTAAATTGTCTAATACCCTTAGGTGATCTTCATCCATTGAATTGAGTTTCATCACAAATGAGTTTCATCATCAATGTTTGCAAGTATTCATCGGGTTATAAATTATTTTACTTGGCTACCCACAAAGATCTAACATTAATCTCCATTGGCAATACCATATCATGTCCATATGTAAGACGGAATAGAGTCATGCCAATCGGTAAGGCTTTGGAGTTTTAGTATGTCCAAAGGACCTCAAGTAATACCTCATGTCATTTTCGTGGATTGTCTTAGAGGGACATCTTAATCAAATTGATGATCACCCTATTGGTGGCTTTAGCTTGATCATTCACTTGTGCATAATATGGGATTGAATGCACCAATTTAACATCGAACTTCCTGATAAAAGTCATTACCTTTTTTCTTGTGAACATCATCCTTTGATCGATCGTAATCGATTGTGGAATTCAAAATTGAAAGATAATGTAGTTGTTCATGAACTTGATCATATCATCCTAAGTTTCCATTTTCAATGGTAATGCCTCCACCTATTTAGTGAAGTACTTTGTGGCCACTATGATGAAAGTATGTTCTTTCAATGATTTTAGGTTGATCTTTTTTATTAAAATCATGGGTCATCCTCGAAATAGGTATAGTTTGATGATCATATGTAACTCTGTTCTAAGCACTTTATGTAAGGGTTCAAAATGTTGGCATTGCTAGCATCCTTTGCATAACTAATACAATCTTGATACAACTCATCATCCAATAATGTATAACTTAAATACCCTACATCGAGTATTAGTGTTCAGACATTGTAAAGGTTGATTCAAGTATTTTACCAACAAATCTCTCTAACTGTTAGATTCTTCTATCTCTTGAATCGATATTATCACTGTTTGGGGCCCATGTATTGCCTTATAACTCTAGGCAGTCTCGGCAAAATTATTCACCACTTGATTTTTCTTTGGGAATATACTACAATTTTATTTTGATGAAGGTTTCTAACAACCCTTTTGCATGTTGATACAAGGGTCATAGGTTAGAATGAAGGCATTGGCAATATCTCGTCAATTTGCTTAATACAACTTGAGAATCACCATAAAACTCTACCTTTTTCGCACAAGTAATAAAGACCATGCTTAAACCATAGATCAAAGCCTAATATTCAACCTCATCATTAGTGAGGCCTAGCTCCAAAGACATCGCAAGCATGCTCGCTTTCCTGGTTGGGGAAATGGTATAAACACTGATTCCCACACCTCAATTACATTTTGAACCATCAAATATAATCCGCCAAGGTTGCATGTCTATTATGTTGTGTGTATGTCTAAAGGATTAGTCACATCAATCCATACAAAATGTGCCAAGAACCCGACCATTGCTTTACTTTTCACTGCTTTGAGATAGCAATGTCTCATCAAAAGGGCATAACTTGATTGCTCACTTGATTAACCTTTCTTGAAGAATTATGTGACTAAGAAGGTAATATAAAATATTAATTTTACTTACTACATGTACTTTGGTGGTAAGAAGATAATATTCTAACTTTGTACATGCATGGTACAAGGTCAAACATATCTCTTCAATTGAAAAACATCATAACTCTATTTTCGTGAGCAACTGACTCAAATAGAAAATAGCCCACTCACTATCGTCATAGAAAGTCATTGATGAAATTTTCTATAGCGGCTATGTATAACTTCAATGGTTTTCAAAAAGTTGGGGCACCAGCAAAGGCAATTTTGCTAAGTACTCCTTGATTCTCCCAAACTCCATTATTCTTTACCAACCAAAATCATTTACATCCTTCAATTTAAGTAACATTGTTAAAGGGTCATCTTCTCTGTGGCATTAGCAATAAAGTGTCAAAGATAACTAACACGTCTGATCAAGCTTTGCAAATCCTTCTTTGTCTAGTGGTTGGGTATCAATGATAGACCTAGGATTGTTTGGGTTGACTTGAATTATTCTGTTGTGCACTATAAACCTAAGTAATGTCTAGTGGAAATGGTAAAATCACACATTAGGGTTAATCTTTAAATATTATCTTTGCATCCATTCAAAGGTATGCTCAAGATCGAACAAATATTGTTCAAAAATTTTATATTTGACTACAATATCACCAATATTGAATAATGAAGGTAATCCCTAATGCCTCTGCATTTTGAAATGTTGTTTTATGCATATCCTCGGGATTTACCTTGATTTGGTTATATCCTTAGACATGGTTTGTCAATGATAATCCCATGAGTAGTTGTTGTATCAATCAATATATTTGGCATTAACATGACATAATGATCCTTTGGAGTTGCCAGATTACGATAATCAATGTACACTCATAATTTTCTATTTTTCTTAATAATAGAAACAATATTAGATAACCAATCCACATACCAAGTTGTTCTCATGAACTTGGCCTCCAATAGACATTGTATCTCCTACTTAATGGCGGGAAGAAATTTAGGTTTGAACCTTCTTGTCAGTTGCATGTGCGATTTCATCCATGTTTTCAACGAAATGGTAAATTCAATCAAATCTCAAGGCAAGCACGATATTTTTTGATATTTTCAAGAAAAAAATCATTGTATTGCTTAAGTAACTCAATCGATCATAACTGATTCTCATTGGACATGACAACACTTGCCTTCATCGGCCTCACTATTCCTTTTGATTGAAACTCGAGTTATCTTTCTTGTTAGGATAATTGAATGTTGCTCTCTATTGGATGGGTCTCAAAATTATAAGAATGAGGCAACATTTAGTTTGTCCCCCCAAGCAATTTGACATATGCTCTTCTAAGACTTTGCTCAATATGAGAAACTTCAAATTGTTGGAAGCAATCTCTGATAACCCGAGATTGACTATCTATGGGTAACCTAAGATAATGATCGTAAATCAACCAAATCAAAGGTGAACTCTTAGGTGGTTAATTGACACAACCACATCTTTTCTAGGGTATGATAATAGGCCTCATCCAAGGTAGATAAAATAACACTTTAGATGCCTTAACATAGACTATAAAAGGATCCTCCTCTACATTGATGACCTCGACCATTTTGCCAATCTAAAACATTAACTTCTAATATAATATCAAAGGCACATGGTAGTTTGAATCTATTCAATCTCTTTCGAGTAATATAGAATAACTGATGTTAGTATCGACTAGAAAAGGGGTAGTTGAGGTCTTTGAGCCTACAGTAAGGTCAACAACTATTATTTCCATGGTAACTAATAGTTATTGAAAATAAAAAAATTTGAGGTTCGTCGAGATTAAATCGGAAGGTGTCCTCTCGATATGGTATAATGTATTACTCTGTATTACATTCAATATTGCACTCCCATTCATGAAGACACACTTAAAAGGTTGACCATTCACTACCGCGATGATGTACAACAATTACAAATGTCTCACCGTGGCTTCTGGTGATTTCATAAATACCATCAAAACATCAACATTATTGACTAAAGTTGCCCAATCGGGTTCATCTGCAAGAAAATAATCTTCTTGAATAAGTCGAGTATTTCCTCAAAGAGCAAAACTTGTTAGCAAAACAGTAATCAATCTTTCCAAAAGATACAAAGGTCCTCACTATCGTTCTCAAAATCTTCATTGGATATGTACGTCTCATATGAGAAGTGATTGCCCTCAACAACTTCCTCCAATTCTTGGTGACTACTATTCGTACATGTGACCCTTCAAGAATCTCCATCGATAATGCATTCTTTTAATTCACAACAATTCTTGTAGAGCCAGAAAACTCGTACATATATGGGTTGGTTTCCACAACATGTGTCTTAAAGTTTGTGATGGGTAACTATGGTTTTGTCATCTCATTCTCTTGCTCCTAGGTCTCCTTTCCTGGTTCTTTAACCTCCTTTGCATGATCTTTCATATATGCATGAAATCTTTCTCATTAAAAAGTGGTGAGAGCCTCTATTCTCTAACTCATTTCTTCCTAAATTAGATCATGAATAGCCAAGCAATCTTTTTTCCATTCATTGAGAATTGAGAATTGCTTCGACCCATTTGTCTAAGTCTTCGAGTAGAAAATATAGATAAACATCAAACTTAGCATCCTCAACATCCATTTTTTGCTCACCAACTCACCAACCCCTACAAAGTCCTTTATCTGAGGACCAAATAATTTCAAATCTCTCATGACTATTTGAGGTATATCTAACTTAAAGTGTCTAGGGCTCCTTCGTCTTTCGAGATAATCAAACTCTGACCTCATCAAGTCCTATGACGATTCGAGAATAATCATTCAAGCAGTCTTTTTCATGACCATCAGGGAGTCCATCATGTTCCAAACCCCTCTTACATTGAGGTCTTTTTCATTGAGCTCACCACTTCTAGGTACGAGTAATCAACCAACGATGGGAAGTGTCGCATATTCGACCAAAAATTCTCTAATCATTGCTCAACTTTTGATATATTTGTTCAAGGCTTGTTTATTCAATCTCGTAATGAAAATTGTTTTTATCTCTAAAAATATCCAACAAATTTAAACCATTTTGGACTCGATCCTCATCGGTTCAAAGTGGATCTCAATGATACTGACGAAACATCAATCTTGACCTAGCTTTCATTCCCGATGACATCCAAGGGTCCCGAACAAAGGGCCACCATTCTTGTTGACATAAAACTCCTCTTTGTTGACAGAACTAGCTATGTGGCTCTAAATATGACCTCTTTGTTGCGACTCCAATGAGTGACACTAGTGATTCCTTTGAGCATGTCACCGAGTTTGGTACGTGAGGCGACTCGATAGGCGAAATAGGCCTAGGAAAATTTGTTCATCCATGACTTACAATTTTTAACACAATGCCAAGTGCTTTAGCCTCATTCTATCAAGGGAAAGCATAATGATGATATCCTTCCCTCACCTTGAACGCATTGTGTCCATTGTCCATTCTCTTTTATGATAGTACATAGTAGCAGAATAAAACCATCTTTTGCTACAAATAATATAGGTAGGAATGAATTTGTATTAGCGTCAAGTTTCTTATTTACAAACTTAAGACGCCCATCCCTAATTTATTATTGTATAACCAAACAAAACTTAACATACTAATTTATGCCATGCAAAATCGTGTTGTACCATTTATAGTATGGTGGCATCTTTTTAGCTCATCTCGAATGTCTTTCCGGCAAACAAAATTTTCAATCCTTTAGAAGTAAATGGAAAAGCCATGGTTCTTTCTCATTGGCTTCTTTCTCCTTCCTTTTTGAGGGCCGAAGAATATTATAGAAATAAGGTATTAATTCAATAGTCATGACTTTGGTCGAGTCAGACTCATCATCGATATCTTGCATCATATCCTCTAGGCGGGAAATCAAAGCTTGACATTGATTATGTCTTAGGATTTTTCATTTATTACCTGATGCATCTGGGGTGTTCAAAATGTATTTGATTTTTGTCGCTCGATTATCCAATTGTACTAGAGTTAGGCAAAAATGCTTTGCTAAATCTTTCTTAAGCTATGTATTGAACCTCGATGAATTGCATCTATTAACATATAACCCAACTCATAGAATTTCTCGAAAAAGACCTCCATAGTTTCTTTGACTTCTTGACAAAGATTCATCAAGTTTGTAGGTATTGGCTGAGGATGAATCTTATTGTAGAGCTTGAGAAACATCTTCTACATCTCAACATATTTTTGGATTAATGTGGGCTATAATAAAGTATACCAAGTATATGCTTGACCGTGAGAGAAGACACGAAAAGCTTGAGTTTGTGAAACTTAGTATTGCCTAATTCTCTACACTTGAACCAAATGCTCTCTTGAGTATTTACCATCTTGCCTCAAAAAGGTAGTAAACTAAACTTTAAAGTATATGTTTGCCTATCGACTCAAACAAGATATGACTTACGATTAACTTCAGTATTAAGAGTTTAGATCTCAATCCCAAATGCATTTTGAACCAAGTCAATAACTCCATCGCAGTTCATTAGTGCATCTTATTCCAAGAGTTGATTCATCTGATTGACAATACTTCAAGTTGATTCATTGGTTCGTGTGCTAGTAGAAACCGATGGTGAGGTTGAAATGATAATACTTCAAGTTATGCCAAAATAGGTGGAGAAACCGGTGGCCAAAATAGGTGGGACAACATCTTCATTCAATTGAAAATGATTAGGTATAACCGATACATTCTCTGTTTGTTTGGGTGGTGAATGACTCACTGGATCATTTGAGCCTAGTATATGAATGTTATGAATTAGTGACAATGATGAATGATAGTCCGCATCTGTGTTGGAAGATGCCATTGAGTACACTTGATCGGATTGTCTTCATAAACTAGGTAACCCCAAAAGTAAGAGTGTGTCTCTCACTAGGTGTGCCAAAAAATATATTGTTGTCTATAGTAACAGCCCCACTCGAATAGTAGAGTACATTATACTCGATTAAAGCACCAAAAGGGTGTGTGGGTGTACCAGAGAACTCTGACCCTCATTATCAAAAGGGAAGATGGACTAGATAAGGTATGAGGCAAAGAAACGGGTCTTTGAGAATTCGAATGTGTCTATCTTGGTTATCGATAGGTGTTATGTAGAAAGATAGGGCACTCAATGTGCTCATGAGGATAACGAGGCTACATTACTGCTACTCTTAAGAAAGATAAAGGAATAAAAAATTATAATTATATGATTGATTTATGATTCCTGTCTTTAATCACACATACCTATTTATGGACTTTCCCAAGAACGGTGAAGATTGTATCAAGCATTTTAGGTGTGATTCTCGATAACTCCACACTTTTATGTTCATGCCACCCTTTTTTCTGCCACACTGATTGGGGTGTGTCAACTCACCTCATGATCTATAGGATTGATCTCGAGATAATGGGCTTGTTTCATATGTTTGAGATCTCAACTCTTCACGAGTTAGGTGTGCCTTTCTTTTCGAGACTCTTACACTTTTGCCACATACCTTTCTGTATTTTTTGGCATCAACAATAGCAAGGCATGAAAATTTGCCTTTTGTAATCAGTTCCACTACGTATAGAAGATTTTAACTTTTATTAACAGCAAGCCAGGCTGCTTTGTTCAACCATTGCTCGATGGTGCTTACTTTACTTAGGGGTCCAGTTGAAAATAGGTTCCAGCTAGTAACTTTATTGCCTCACTAATAATAGCTTTCTGGGGTCAAGTCAAAAACAGGTACACACACAGGAGCACATGTACCACTCACAAGCACGCACATGCAGTGTGCATTATGGTGTGCATCTTATGCGACAAGGCACACCGCGATGAGCTAGGAGTGGGTGCCTAGCTTGTGCGTGAGCTACTTATTGTCCTTGTACATAATTGATGTAAGTCTTGAGTTAGATCTTGTACGGGTTGGGTCATTATAGGGTGATTTGATCCATATGTAATAAGATAGGAATTAGAGTTGGTTCCGAATCACTAGGATTTGGTTAACTTAGGTCAGCAGGTTATCATGTTTTGTATACGGTTACCCTAATAGGTTGGATGGACACGGTCCCATGCTTATAAAAGGGCTTCATTGTGTAATAAGCGAGCACTTTGCCCCTACTTCATTCTTCTTCTTCCTCTTCTTCGTGAGTGAGCCAGGGTGAGAGAGAGAGAGAGAGAGATCATCCCAATTCCAGTGAGAGTAGGGTTTGCTGAGAGCCATCCACTGTGAGGGAGAACAACAATCATTGAGGATCACGAGGCAGGAGGTATGTCGTTGTAAGATCGGGCACAACAGAATACGTTCTGTTGCTGTTGGCTGAGTAATCTGCGAGATCACTGCCTTACGTTGGCTGTGGGGCTTGATTTAAGATTAGCTGCAATAGGAAGCGTAACAGACTCCCACCCATTACTGTGCGATGAGGCTCGCATTTGGTTGTGAGCAAAACTGGAACCCTGTAGTCCCAAGCCTGCGAATCAAATACCCTCTAAGGGAACTGCCTTCTGCTACCGAATTTTGAGCTCATTATATTATTGATTTTTTTGGGCTCACAATCCTTTAGGCACATAACAAATAAATTTCTAGGTCCTCAATTTTTAATCCACGCTTCTAAGATCCCATTATAATGTCAAGCTCAAAAATGTTAGGGCACGTAAACTCGTGAACAAGTGAACGCATAAATTTGGGCCTAGGCCTCAACTTGTTTTGAGCCACTCCAGAATACCATCATAGATTTTGCATATGAGCTAAAACAAACGCAACCGGAAGATCAAAGTACCTGAAACGCATGTTCAGTAGAAACGAATTGAAACAAATTGGAAATCTGCTTCTTATGTTTGTACTAATTAGCTCGTTATGGAATAACAAACAGCTCGTAAACATGTTAGTAAATTGTACATGAACTAGCTTGTTCAGAAGACGAGCCTAGCTTGAAGAGTCCCTATTTTTGTTTGTTTGGATCATTAACCAGCTCTATACTACACTGCATCCCCTACCACATGGCGTGCCTACAGTTGTCACGACGGCCAATCAGATCACGTATATAATTGGTCGATAGGAAATTAATGAATTTCAGGCCAGAAATTTGACTTTTTCAGTCATGGTCTACTTGCCTCAGGTTGACGAGGCGTAATTGACCCGGTGTTGGTGTTGTACCAAGTCAATTATATGCAAGTTGCATCTTGGTTGGCCCTCAAACTGGTCTAAGTTGAACTCATGCATGGGGCACCCGGGACTAATCTACAATAAGCTCAACTTAATCTGTCAAAAACATCTTCCCTTTTAATTCTCATGTTTATGCACACACACACACACACACACACACACACACACACACATATATATATATATATATATATATATAGAGAGAGAGAGAGAGAGGTAGTGGTAAATGCCCAAATCCTAGCCCTACTCAAAACTATTTTATTATCTCAACTCTTCCATTTTTAAGATGAACAATTGAGTTGATAAAGCAAAAAGCATTAAATTAGTTTTAATTAAATCTTGATTGTTGATCATGTCAATCAAATTGTGAAGTTGTTTAATAAAATTTCAGTTTGGAGGGGTTTTAAGCATTTACAACTACCATTCTCTTTCTCTCTCTATATATATAAGAAGATATATCCATCCATACTCAAATCCACTTAAACATCTCTACCTTTAGATTTGAACTATCAATGATACAAATGTGAATTTAAAAGTGAGAAGTACCATTTTACTTTCTACATTTTGCATTTAATGATCATGTAAATCATATGCTTTTTACTTTATCACTTGAATGATTCATATAAAAAATTGAATGGTTAAGATGATAAAGTGGATTTGAGCATAAATGATGTGTGCACATGGCCATGGTTTCTATCTATATATAGAGAGAAAGAGAGAGGTAAATCGATATAGATACAAGAATGATAGGTTCTTTCATACCCTACCTGTCCAATCACTTTTAATAGTGTCAACAACGTACCGCTCTAGTTCGTTTATATCAAGTATTTGATTTAGCTTCATATATTTGTAATCATTTTCTCACCTCTTGGATTGGACCATATGCTCTCCATTTTGAACTTCCCCACTTCTCTCTCTATAGAGAGAGATGTGTATATAAATATATATACTTACACATATATAAAGAGAGACCAATGATAAGATCTTCCGATAATATATACTCTCTATAAACTATAATTGTCCCCAATAGATGACTAGAGGGGATATTCACTGATGTGGGCATTAATGAGGATAAAAGGGCAACAACTTGGAATTGAATACAAAGCAAGTCTAACTCTGGCTATGAACAACAACCTCACCAAATCAACCGGCATGTTACTCGTTCTTAGGCTTGACGCTAAGAGGAAGCACACATCCTAGCCTCACTCATGCCAACTATTATTTAGATGGAGATCCTAGACAAGTGGTGTTTCACTCCAACAACTACCTAACTGCTAGTTTTTGTCTGTTGACTAACTGGGCGGCATTTTAACTATTAGTCTGGGGAATTAATATAATGTTTTGTTTAGTAGTTGATTGGGCTACAGTATTAACTCTTGCCTTCTCTTTCATTGGCGAGATGAGGAGGCCTGTTCCCAGCAATAAAATCACCATCACCAAATATGTAAGGCACCTTTTGTTGATCTATCAAGTGGAATACGAGTTTTCATTTGCTTATTAAGTCCTTCATCAAGGCTCGTGGTGCATTTCTTTCTCTCTCAACTCATAAGCTAGGCTGTGGCATTGGAATGTAAGGTTGTTGGTTGTTCACTCTTACTTTTACCTCTCCTCTCACTTGTTGTTCATGTTTCATCCTTCTCCAGTTTACTAGGTTCATTCTCCATATCAGTCTCGGTTGTGGTGAAGAATTCCTATAAGGCTAGAAACTGTTGTAACCAAAATGCCTAACAACTATTTAGTTCGCATCATTTGGTACTTTCATTAAAATCATGCTTATCACAAAAGCGATCTCTTCACAAGGTCAGTTCGATACTTTTTATTCTATCATGTTATTACCATACTCCCCTTAAAACCTAGTTTCTTCCCCAAACAGTCAAACTGTTTTGTGTCATTACTTTTATCAACCCTTTCCCCATCCATTAGTCATTTCGCTCTACTCAAATCTCTTGCCTTACTATTTTTACACGTCACCACATCCTAAACCTCTGGTACCATTCTAATCCTAGTCCTACAATCATGTCTACCTCTAATATATTGAGTTTCCATCAACTTTTGGCTGCCCCTAATTCATTGGAAGCTGAAGGGTTGTCCATTGAAGACACTGTCTTGAATAGAATTAATCAACGACAAGAACATATGCAAAAGCAATTACAAGAGATATCTCAAATTCTTAATAGGATCGTTAGAAAACAACAAGGCAGGCATCGTGTAACAGCTAGTATTCGTCCCATCAAAAGAAAGCATGTTGAAGAATCTATGCAGATATACATCTGCAGTCAATCCACCAAATGTTACATTTGTTTTCGATATGGACACCAACTTATCAATTGTCCATATATCTACAAATAAAGCACTAAAAGCCGTAGCTCAAGGATACTAGCAAACACTTTGCTGAATCTAGAAAGGTTTCAAGATCCATCGAAAACCTTGATATAAACTCAGAACAAGTTTTAGACACACTTAGTGGTGAGACTAAGTGGTTACCAAAGATTTTGCAATGGTGGACATCAAGTTGACTATGGAAACAACACAATATGTTTCCAACAAAGGGGACTCATATACACCTGACTTGATTTCAGCTACCTGGAATTGCACCATAGATGGTCCTCGGTTTAGCAAACTTACTATGGTAACAAGAATGTCTGGAGAACAGTTACAATCTTCACTTATCCCTTTACCTCTTAGGAAAACAAAAAGTGAGCATCATCTTGATCAACAAAGAAATCTCAAGACAAAGAAATCCTATAAGGCAAAATCTTTCTTTTATAATCTGGAATCCTGGCTGTCATCATTTGTATCAAAGAAAAATTCGTATGAAATAAGTACTGTGACATCACACAACCTGTCTCTACCGTAGAAAAATGACAATCAACAAACATGTCATCTTACATCCAGCACAACTGAGTTCACCGTCAATCTCAACTGTTGGAAATTGTTTGAAACCTTCAATAGAAGGAAACTATGGGATCATGGAGGCTGAAGCAAAGTATTTAGGTGTTGGTTGGACTAATTTAAAACTAGCATCCCACACCATCACCAGCTGCATAAATGCTACAACCCTTGTATGTAACTACTCAAGAAACTTAGATTCGAGGACAAATATTTTCTTCCACTTGAAAGAAATGATGTGGGAATCCATGAGGATAAAGAAGTCAACAACTTGGAACTAAATACAAGAAAGTCTAACTCCAGCCATTAACAGCAACCACACCAAATAAACCGACCTGTTACTTATTCTTGGGCCCGATGCCAAGAGGAAGTACACATCCTAGCCATCACTCACACCACCTAGCACTCAGATGAAGATCCTCGACAAGTGGCATTTCATTCCAACATCTACCTAACAACTAGTTTTTGTCTATTGGATTACTGGGCAATAACTTAACTGTTAGCTTGGACAATTAATACAATGTTTTGTTTACTGGTTGATTGGGTGTCAACATTAAGTCTTGCCTTCTCTTTCATTGGCCAATTAAGGAGGCATGTTCCCAGCTATAAAATCACCATCACCACATCTATAAGGCACCTTTGTTGCTCTATCAAGTGGAATATGAGTTTCTATTTGCTTATCAAGTCCTTCAGCAAGGCTTGTGGTGTGTTTTATTCTCTCTCAACTCATCAGCTAGGTTGTATCGTTGGAGTGCAAGGCTGCTACTTGTTCACTCTTACTTTCACCTCTCCTCTCTCACCTAATATTCCTGTTTCATCCTTTCCCGATTTACCAGGTTCATTCTTCTTATCAGTCTTGGTTGTGACAGAGAATTCTCATAAGGCTAGAAATCGTTGCAACCACAACACCTAACAACCGAGATGAGAAAGAAATTCCCCCAATGCTCTAATGGAATGAATGCAAGTGCCCCTTATTTACCTAAAATTTCAATATTGCGATAGAGTTGAAACAAAAATGAAAATTCAAATATACTTTAAAATACTCTAGTACAGTTATCCTAACTACTAAAAGCATGTTTTCGGTAAAAGTTAAAGAAATCATCGTTTTAACGGGCTTTCATGAGTCTAACTCAGTGAACACAAACGAGCAAGGGACGAGCCGAACCGAACAAGGAGTGCACTTTGGTTTATTCACCACCCTTACTGTTTTGGTTCACCTTTTCACTCCTCAGATATAGGTCTAATTGGATTTGGATTCTGATTGTCTGATCTAAATCAACCCCCCTGATGTCCTCACTCCCACAAAGGCAGCTTTGCTTGGCTGCACTCTTTTCTAACTAAAGGAGGGTCAAGGTGGTCTTCTTTTCTACCAAACACGGATAAAGATGTTGGGTTGCACTCACACACGCGCAGATCCATAGACTCGATTTCTGTCAACAATGGCGATCATCGCCTTGAAGTGGTTTCTCATTACATCACTCTTGGTGGTTTTGAGTGACGCAAACAGCAAGAGTGAGTCCTCACTTTCCTTATATCTTCCTCTCTTCCATCCTCTTGTTCCATACACTCCCTCTTCTTATTGCGGGTTCCCTTTCATTTTCTTTTTGGTCCCCCTCTCTTTGGGTGGTAGTTGGCAGATCCAAAAATGGGTGCTCTTCTGTAGTGTTATTGAAATTTGAATCGATTCAGATGCTGATCTTCACCTGCATTACTGATTCAACCATTCATTCTTGGCAGCCAATGCACCACAAATTTCAGCAAGATTTATGAGCTTTCTTTTGCTTGTAAAAGTAATTTTTATACAAGTTTTTTGGTCTTTTTTATTTTATTTAGTGGATATTAAGTTCCACGGTCATACCATTTTGCTTAAACTCAAATGTTTCTCAGAAGGAAGGGACCTTTGATAATGACCACAACAAAGGACTCTGACGAAAGGAGTACAAAGTGTTAGAAAGAAACAATAAAGCATGATGTTATTCTTTTGTAGTTAAGACCTGGTACATTTCTTAACCTAGTTTATCATGAGAGGACCAAGCATATTGAGGTTGACTGCCACTTTATAAGAGAAAAAGTCACCAACAAATAATTCCAATTAATTTATATCCAAACTGAAACCTCAATATCTTTCTAAGTATGCAGATATTCTAACGAAAGTTGTCAACAGAAGGATTCTTGAGAGTGTTCTTCCCAAGTTGAGAGTCATGAGTATCTTTCTCCCAACTTGAGAGGGAGTATTGAGAAGATGATATATAATCCAGGATTAGATTCGTTTAGAGGAGTCTTAATCAATGTTATAAAAATCGTATAGTATGATACGATACAATACGATTTTATCAAGTATCATACAAGAATATGGTACGATATAGGGGTACATATCACAAAAAGTGATTTATCGTACAATATCATATGATACGGGACTGTATTGTATCGTATCATACAATACACCCCGTATCGAACGAGTCGACGTCGATTTCTCTAATATAAAATCCGAAAATCAGAAATTGTAGAAATCATTTCTACTTCTTCCCAAACCCTTTTTCACGACATTCTCTTACTCCTAGATCCTCTTATTATCCTTGTTCTTATTGATTTCGTGGTTTATTCACAAGATTCTCAAGTGTTTCACCCAATCCAATTCCCTATCTAGTGTTTTTGTAAAATCCATGACATACTTCTTTCTTTTGGCATTTTACCTGATTTTTCAGTTGAAAAGTTTGAGGTTTTTATAAATTTCATGATTCTTAACCTCTAAAAAGCCTTTTCTTCTTATTGATTGTCTACTATTGTCTTAATGGCTTCCGACCGAGTCGATCCGATATGAAAATGTTTCACTACAAGAGCTCCTATTCGCCCGATGCATACGAGGGGTACTAGAGGAAGAGTTAGATCTAGAGGTAGTGGGATGCCTTCATTTTTTCCTCCACGTACGACAACTGTAGCTCAGTCAGGCATTAGATCAACTTCAAAGGAGGTAATTGAGAAAGTAGATTTGAAGCGTGCTGAATTTTTTTGATGAAAATTGCCTCCCTTTTAAAATTGCAATCTCTTTTTTTTTCAAAGTATGGTGGATGCTATTGCTAGTGTGGGGATTGGATTATAGAGTTCTTACTTATCATTTTTTAAGGGGCACATTATTGCAAGAATGGATTGATATTGCTAATGCATTAGAGTTTTGAATTTAGGGAGTCGTAAAAGGATACGGGATGTTCTATTATGGTTGATGGTTGGACAGATAGTCAGTGTCGGTCTTTGGTAAACTTCCTAGTCTATTGTCCTAAAAGGACAATGTTTTTTAAATCATATGACTTGTCTCATATTAATAAAACTATAGATAATTTACTCCTTATTTTTGAAAAAGTTGTTAAGGAAGTAGGTGTTTCAAATATTCAATTCATTATTGATAATGCTGCAAATTTTAGAGCAACAGGTAAGATCCTTGAAGCAAACCATCCACCCTTAGTATGGACTCCATGTGTTGCACATTGCATAAACTTAATGCTTGAAGATTTGAGTGAAATAGATGAAATAAGAGGAACTATAGATGCATGCAGAAATGTTACAAAGTTTATTTATAATCATTCTTCAATATTACATTTGATGTGAATCCATACAGGTGAAAGGAAATTCATTAGGCCTTCATTGACAAGATTTGCTACGAATGTCATTAGTGTGCAAAGTCTTGTCATACAGAAAATACATTGAAAAAATTGTTTGCATCTCATGTATGGGGTCTATTAGTTATTGTAGAAAGAGGGAGGGGATTGTTGTGGTAGATGTTGTGTTTAATACTGATTTTTGGGAGAATTATACCAAATTTTGTAGGATGATTGTACCTTTAGTTAAGGTAACGAGGATAGTGGATAGACCTACTATGCCTTATATATATGATGCTATAGATAAGGCCAAATTGGAAATACAAGCAAACCTTGACTGCTTGCGGTCACTTGTAAAGAAGGTTGGAAGATAATTGATTCACGTTGGAACCGCAAAATGCATCATGATTTGCATGTTATTGCATATTTCCTTAACCCTTCTATTCGATTTTCTCCTAACTTTGTAGAGGACGAAGAAGTAAAAAAGGATATATTATATGCAATTGACCTTGTTGAAGATTCATCTATTCGTTGCAATATCCATTTAGAGTTAAGCAAGTATATACAGAGTGGTGGAGATTTTGGAAGGCCAATTACAATCCAACTCTACTCCCAAATGCGACCAGGTATTGTGTTTTTGTTGATATTCATTTAAGTTATTATTGATTGACTTTTAGTGTTTCTTATTAATTATTATCGAGTTTTATTTCAAACGAATTATAGTCTCGTTTTGGTATAGATGCACCGAACTTAACAAGGTTTGCTCAATATATATATTGAGCCAAACATGCATTTCGAGTAGGTGCGAGAGGAATTAGATGAATGGTAGGCTCGTTTTGGTATAAATACACGAACTTAACAAGGTTTGCTCAACATATATTGAGCCAAATATGCAGTTCGAGTAGGTGCGAGAGGAATTAGAGCTGCTTTGAATGCATTCAAACATCGAAAAAGCGATACAGACTGGAGCATGCTCAATTGCGTGATTTGGTATACGTTGCCTAAAATATGAAGTTAAGGCAAAGATAATAATTTTAAAATACATATTGTTTGTTGTTGCTTAGTTCTTTCTAAATCTTATTAATAATGAATGATTGATGTGGCTATATTATATTTGACATTTTTTATAATTTAAATATTCTTTCTTTACATGCAAATGCAAAAGGATACAAGAAGGGCAAGGAAGGTGCCATATGACCCGTTGGACTATGAAAATGTTGATATTCTTGATGGTTGGGTTGAAGAGGAAGAGCCCCCTATCAATTTAGAGGATGAAAAGTGGAGAAAACTCAAAACAGAAGTAGAACTTGGAGTTGGAGATGATCATGAAAATGAAGGTGTTGGATGAGTAGATCCAATTGTGGAGGAGGAAGAGGAGGAGATGATGATGATGATGATGATGGTGATGGTGGTGATTGTGACTATGTTGATTATAATGCTTTTGTTGATTATGATCTACGTTGTAGATGATTGTAATTTGTTTTAACTTTTATTTGTAAATTTTATAAGTTCTTATCTTGAATCTCTTGATGATTGTAAGTTGTAACTTTTTTATTTATTAATTAAAGTTAAACCCTAAATGTATTATTAAGTATTTTATTCATGTCATGGTATGGATGCTTGTAGCCTTGTTTATTATGAGATGTTTTGTTATAGTATGAAAGTTTCTTTATTGTGTTATATATGTTTTGTTCATTAATTTTAATTTTTGTATTTTTTTGTATTTTTTATATATTTTTTAATAATAAAAATAAAAATTTACATCGTATTATACCGTAGCGTATGATATGGTACGATACAGGCATATCAGTGTCCAGTGCGATACAGGCAACGATACAGTTTTTATAACATTAGTCTTAATAATGTACTAGATATATTCTAATGAAGGGTATTATAGTCTTTCAAGTTAGAAAAGGATTTTTAAGTGTTGTGTTGTAACACTAAAGAAAACTAATGGAAAAATAAAAAGAGTAGCCACAGGTTGACTCTCTCCTTCAACATGTTCCCAAGTGCCTTGTAAAGGATTCTACTTTTTTGCTAATGAATAAATAGATTCTTTATTCATTCTCTCAACATTTAGCACAAGCCTCATCAAATTGCTTGTTCCACATTCTATTGCAGTTCATACTACTACAGTCACTATGTTAGGATCATCGTCAAACATTTTACATCTTGTTGGCTAGGCTCATTAAGTATTTATCAAGTTGCTTAGTGATCCTACTGCTTCTTTTTTCGTTGGACTAGTGATTCTATTGCCATACTAGGATATGTTTACACATTATCGTGAACAGCATAAGTTCCCATATGCATTACATATATCAAAGCCTTGAGCTAGAGACTACAGGTATAACAAGTTTATAAGTGTTGTATCAAGTATCAACTCTAAATCTTGTTTACTATTTAGTTCACAGACAGAGCCTCATAGATATTTTCTTAAATGCTAATAGCATGTTTAGCAAAAATATAAGCTAATACTTTACAGAGGCAAGGAAAGGTTGCTTCCTTATTACAACGAGAAAAGATTAACACGAAGCTTCAGACATTTTCCCCCTTAAGATTACAGTTTTCAAATGCAAATGAATCTTTCATGTTAAATCACAAAGCATCCTCTTACAAGTAAGGCACCTCAAATTTATCTCAAGACAGAACATCAATCTTCGGACCTAAAGAAGAGATTGCAAAACTACTCGGTTTGGGAATCTTTCTATAATATGCATGTTGCAGCTACCGAGCTAAACACCTAGATACTAGTTCAAACAGGCCCAACTCCAACCAAATCAATGTCTAAGATAGACTAGATCCGATCAATTGTGCAAGGCCCACAGTAGCAATAGAACAAAGGAAAAATATACAGAAAAGACGGTTGTTTTCTATTATCTATTAGTTAGTGATCCTTCGTAGCTAGCTTTCTTGACCACCATAATGAAACTACAAAAATAAGTCCAAGTTGTGCAATTTTTTCTATTGCTATAGTATTCAGGCAACAAAATACAATAAATGCAGTGACTAGAAGAAGGTCATTTTAGGAGGCAATCCTAAACCACCAAAATCAAGCCTTTTCTCACACCAAATGGAGCAGGCTGCATCCATCAATAGTTTCCACTGTCCTCTACATGGATCCTTAGCTGTCAATCATCTATACCCAACTCTTTCATTATAGACTTTAACTATAGTCTTTCACACATTCCCTGAGCCACTGCTCTATACTCAGTCTCAACACTTATCTAGCTACTATAATTTGCTTTTTGTTTTTCACAAAACAATATTGTCACCAATCAATCTAATATATTCAGAGTTATATTTTCTATCATCAAGAGAGCCCGTCCAATCGGCATATGAGAACACCTCAATATTAAGGTGACCCTTGTTGACAATAGGATTCCATGACCCACCATAGATTTCAAGTATCTTAGTAAATGATAAACTACATTCATGTGAGCTCTCGATATAGCATGCATAAATCTACTTAGCATTAGCACTACATATGCAATATTAGGATGGGCAATGATAAGATAAATCAGTTTTCCAACCAACCTTTGAAATCAATTCCCAAGAAGTAATGTAGTCGGCCCAGGTCTTTTAGATCAAATATCTGGTGTAACTTCACTTTAAGTATACCAATCTCTTTTACACCATCTCCTGTAACAATAATATCATGAATATAAATAATCAAAATAGAAAACTTTGTATTTGTACCTCTTTTAATAAATAGAGTGTGGTCATTCATGCTCCTGCAATAATCTAGACTGGTTATGCCTTCATTGAATCTTTCAAACCATGCTCTAGGTAATTGCTTGAGACCATAGATGACCTTCTTTACCTTACACACCTTGTCCTTCAACCCAATTTTATTGAATCTAGGTGGTAATTCCATGTAGATTTCTTCTTTGAAGATTTCCTTGTAGAAGTTAGAGACTTTAGTTTGGATCCTACTCCTATTGGATCATGTATTGATCTAATAGGAGCCACAAGATAAACTTTCTTTAGTATAGGGATATATTAGTCTTTTTTATGTATATTTGTTTTTTTAATAACCCTAGCCTTAGCGTGTAACCTAAGTGAGAGTGAAGTGGAAAAGAGAGGGAGTGGCAACAGGATGTCTGCATGTAGATGCCTGTGCTATCCACACTATTCTTTCTCTACATTCAATCAATACTGAGTACAGTTGATTTACAACATGATATCAGAGCCTAATTAGCATGATTAAGGAACTTGTGGATACACAATAGCGGCATGCGCATGGTAGTAGAGTTATTAAGGCATACACAACAGTGGGCCATCTTTCATGCAGCTATAGCATTGAGGGCTTCCTTTGGTTGCTGTTAGAGGCAACGACTATAGTTAAGATATTAGTGATTGGTACGAATAAGAAAAGGAAGTGAAAACAGATCGCAACCTAGGGTAAGGGGACGGCAGAAGAGGAGATGGTGGAATATGTAGAAATTTTCAGTACAGAAAAAGAGAAGGTTTTGAGATAACAAATATAAAACTGGATGGCAGAAATTATTTGTAACATGCAAGATCAATAGAGTTTGCGATTATGGAGGGCGATGAAAATATCTAACAGGTGAAGTTCTTATGCCTAGTGTTACTTAAGGTGGCATAGAAAAAATACTCTAGTAAGTGTAGAGGCTGAGAATCATGCTATTGCACTTGGCATGTACGAGGGCTTATGGGTGTTATCTCTTATTGAAGAAATCAGTATTGGAAGAAATATCTATTATTTTCTTTATAAATAGCAAGAAAACTCTACAAATTGCCTCAAACCATGTATATCATGAGAGAACTAACCATATTGAAGTAGATTGTTACTTTATTAGAAAAAAGATATCTCAAGGAATATTTGAACTCATACATGTGGGCTCATAGGATCAACCGAGAGATATCCTGACCAAACTAGTGATGGTAAGTAGTTTCAAGAGAGCTCTTAGCAAGTTGGGAGTAACCAACCTCCTATCCCCAACTTAAGGGAGCATTTTAGAGACTTTAGTTTGGATCCTACTCCTAAACTTCTTTTAGTATAGGGATAGATTAATTTTTTTAATGTATATTTGTTTTTAATAACCCAAGCCTTAGCATGTAACCTAAGTGAGAGTGAATGGAAAAGAGAGGGGGTGGTAGAAGGATGTCTGTCTAGATGCCTACCCTCTTCCACACCATTCTTCCTCTACTTTAAATCAATAAAGAGTACGGTTGATTTACAACAGTAGAAACATATTTTTCATGTCTAGCTGACATTATCCCAACTTTTGTGAGCAGCTAGACTCATGATAACATTTATAGAAGTCAATTTCACCAAACGTTTCATTGTAATCTATCCCATATGATTGACTATATCTTTTGGCTATAAATCGGGCTTTATAGTGTTCCACACTTCTATCCATTTTAAATTTCAAATATATACACCCATTTATCCCACTGATTTCCTTCTTAGAGCTAGATCGATAATATCCCTGGTGTTGTTTTTCTTGAAAACCATCAACTTGTTTTGTATAGCTTCATTCCACATTGTAGACTTATTTGCCAACTTGAAGTTCTCAACATTCATAAAAAAGTTTTGGTAATTTCCTTAAGTATTATGGTAGGAGACACACTGACAAGGATAAAGAGTACATGTTCTTTCTCAGATTGTTATTTGATCATCCAAGAACCCAAAAACATAAATAAAATTTTCAATAAAACTTCATTCCTAGTTCTCAATCAAGTAAAATTTTTGAGATTTTTTTTACCCAATAAAACATAATTAAACCTTGTTGGGACAAGTGAAATTAATGTCGTTTTAGAAAAGGCTATTTCAAATTGAAATTATTTTGGAAAAGCTCTTGATTCTAAAATCATTCTTTCTAAACATCTAAGCTAACCTTTGAGTGCTAGTTTAAGACGGTCTACATTGATAAGAACCTACTTTCTCACACTTGCTAAATAGTTAGGTAAATCTCTTTCCAAGTTTGAGTAAACTTGATGGTATGCTCGTACACGCTTTTGAAAGCAATGTTTTAAGTATACATTAGAGAGTAAACTTGATGGCACACTCATGCATGTTTTTGCAAGCAAAGTTTTAAGTACACATAAGACTGAAAATTTTGTTTACAAAGGGTCATCTTATCCTTATTATGCTTGAGATGTAGGTAGAAACCCTCCCAAGACTTAAGAAATTTATCAATAATAGACATAACAATAAACATGTCAAGAAGCTCCATCTCGGCTTGCTTTATACCATAGCATAAAAATTGAAACTCGTGGGCCTCTTCCATCACAAATTTTCCTTCTATCATTTGATACTTGAGAAACTTTACTACAAAATATTTTTCAAGACTGAGGTCTTCAATATTTTATTTTCGATCCAAGGTAGTGCATAAATCTTTCACTTAGTGATTTTATCCGACCTTGTAGGATCAATATCTTCAAGTTGGGGTAATCCAACTCGATATACAAATGCATCCCTAATATGGTTAACTAGATTTTCATACGTTGCTACCAGCGTTCGAAACAGGAACTAGAAAACTTTTCCGGCATCAAGGTCAAGTCGACCTTAGGTCGGAGGGTAGTAGACGAAAACATGTTAACTATGGTTAATGATGATTTCTCTAGCATTTTCAAAATTATCATAAAAATACATTCATGTGAGTGAAACTTATCTATGTGAGTGACCCTTACAGACTTGCCTTAGAAAATTCAGCACCCCTATAAAAGTATGTACGGGTATCAGCACTTTCCTTATAGGATAAAACATGACTATGCCTCAGTCACCTTTGTCCGAAGATGAAGGATGACAAGGAGAAGTCACCATGGGAAGGGAATACTGAGGATGTGAATTTTTATTCCGAAGTCTATGTAGCAACTTGAAATTAAATTCGCAAACTAAGAGTGAGCGAGTGTGCCAGTTAGGAAATCCTTTTGCACAATTAACATTAAATCCAACACATATCCCCTCAAAAGAATAAAATATATACAAGGTCAGAGTCTCCAGTTATTATCTTGTTTTAATAATCATCCGTAATAGGAAATCCTTTTGCACAAGATTAAAGTTTAGCAAGTACCAACACCCTCTAGAAACAGATAGGCTTGGTTGAGTCAGACTCAAACAAAGGTGACAACTACTTGTTGGGCTTTGGTCAATGTTCGCCAATTAGATCATGGTTCAATCACGTACTCTAACATCAATAAGATAGTGAATTCCTGTTGTGCTTCCTTCACCTTGAAATGAGATACTTCAAAAACGAGTTTGATGGGAAGTTAAAAATGAAAAAAAAATATTAACTAGCTTCAAATCTGCCATAACAAGGCCTGTTGATAAGGAGAGGAAGCTATGACTAACATTGACCCTTCAAAGTCAAAATAAGAGAAGAAATTTGTAACTTCCTTTAATGTGATCGAGCCAAAAGTCATTTTTATTTAGGAAAATGGGTATTTATATTGGAAACAGGCCTCATAGCTTAGCCAATCGAATAGACAATAATAAATGCTACTCTTTGTAGTATAATCATGACTAAACAGTTCACCTCCCACTTAACCAATAGAACAAAAAGATAAAATAACTGCATTTTAAAGATCAAAACAGGAATCCTAGGACGCAATACAAATTTTAACTGGTCTACTTAAGCATAAAAACAGATCTACTAAATGTGGAATTGTTGAGCCCTAACCCTAGATCGGATCATGGGGTCCTTCAGCTGACTCTTGACTTTGTACATAACCACCATTTGAGTAGGGTTTAGAATTAGGCAAGTACGTGTTGAGGTCTCAAACATTAAAAGTGTTGGAGAGGTTATAGTGGTCCGACAATTCCAATTGATATGCACTATCATTGATTTGAATTGCAACTCGAAATGGTCCTGAGCCTTTGGGCTAAGCTTGGACATAAGCTTGGGAAATTTCTACCAAACCAAATCGCCTGGACTGAATTGCAGAGGTTTGTGTCTAGCATCTATCTTACTCTTCAAGGCTTCAATCCTCTTTTGAAGGTTGCTTATTTGATCATGTAAATTTTTTATTACTTCATCTCTAGAAATCCTCCACCATCTTCTATACCTATAGAAAAGGTAAATAGATTCATGGGTATATGGGGTTAGTTCCATAAACGTCTTCAAAAGGAGAGTGACCGATGGATCTATGTACACACCTGGTTGTACACAAATTCGAGCAAGGAGAGGTGTTCATCCCATCTTCGACTGTTTTGGGGAAGAATTGATCTTAGGATAGCTCCCAATATGTGATTCATTACCTCAATTTGCCATTCGTATGAGGATTGCACGCTATACTATACAATAATTTTGTACCCAAACGGTTCCACAATGAACTCTACAAATAGCTGACAAACTTAGAATCATGATCAAATACGATACTGCATGGTACTCCATGAAGACAAACCAGTTCTTTGAAAAACAAATCTACAACATGCTTAGCGTCATCTGATTTTTGACAAGGAATAAAGTGAGCTACTTTTTAATATTGATCTACAACTACATATATAGAGTCCTTTCCCCTTTAAGTCCATGGAAGACCAAGTATAAAATCCATACTGATACTAGCCCACAGTTTCTTTGGAATGGTGAGGGGCATGCATAAATCTTGAGTAGCTGAATCAGTACATTTAGCTCTTTACACACACTGCACCTTTCGATAATCCAGTTAACATCTTTTATCATGCTTGTCCAATAAAATCAATGTTTTAGTAACTCTAGAATCTTCTTTTCTCAAAGATGTCTTTCTAATCCCTCGCTATATGCTTCTCTCACTAAGAACTCTCAAACGGAATCGTTTGGGATACATAACCTGCCAAACTTGAGAAGATAACTGTCATGAAGGTGATATCCCGATTCTACCTAATTAGTATTTTTCATAAAGGATAATAGTTTGGGATCAGATTGGTATTGGTCCTTGATGAATTCAAGTCTCTAAACCTTACTATGCATCATAGATAGTAAGGCATGTCTTCTTGATAAGGCGTTTGCCACTACATTCAACTTTTCCTTTTTATGTTTTAGTACATAAGAAAAAGTCTACAAATATTCTACCCATTTACTTGCCTATTATTCATCTTGCTTTGGCCTTTAATGAACTTTAGTGCAGCATGGTCTGTGTGCAAAATAAACTCTTTCGGAAACAAATAATGTTACTAAGTTTGCAAGACGCAAATCAAAGAAAGAAACTCTTTATCATATATATAATAGTTAAGAGTACTTCCCTTCAGTTTCTCACTGAAGTAGGCAATAGGATGTCCTTCTTTCATTAGTACCACTCTGATTCCATCCCTGAAAGCATCACAATCCACCTCGAATACCTTGCCAAAATCAGGTAATACTAGAACAATTGTTTGGCATAGTTGCTTCTTAAGTTCAACAAAACTTTTCTCTTGTGCTTCTCCCATTGAAAAACCATTCTTTCTTCAAACAATAGTATTGGCCACTCTTTGATTGAAACCCCAAAATCAGGCAATCGTGTTGAAATTATTTATGAAGTACTTGTAGAATGATGATAAGCCGTGAAAGCTACGTACATCACTAATTTTTGTCGATGTTGGCCACTCTTTGATTGTTGACATTTTAGATGGGTACACTTCCACTCTATTTTAAGAGACAACGAAACCCAAAAAATCTACTCGATTTCTATATAATCTATATTTCTTTAAATTTGCAACCAGCTTGTTTTCTCTCAACCGATCTAATACAACCTTTATATATTGCAAATGAAGATCAATGGTGGTATTATATACCAATATATCATCAAAATATACAACAACAAACTTACAAATGAGAAGCCTCAAGATGTAGTTCATCAATCTCAAGAAGGTGTTAGTCGCATTTGTGAGGCCAAATGGTTATGTGAATCAAAATGTTATTAGGTGTTCTGGTTGTAATGGTTTCTAGCCTTCTATGAATTCTCTATCGCAATCGGGACTCATAAAGAAAATGAACCTCATAATCACCACTAAACCCAAGCTAGCAGAGTTTAGATAAGATAAGAGGAAGAGAAATACTTCCAAATAGAAAAATGCCTCTGCCAAAAAACTCTTCAATTCATTTAATTTCAATGGCTTAAATAAATATTATAGAGCAATAATGACAAACATTAAAACTAAGAGAAATAATGGTCAACCGGCTCATTAATAAGCACAGTAATCAGGTGGTATTGGTTTGGATGACTATTTATGAAATCTTCCTGAGTTGGATCTGCCACTACTTGACTTGCCCTGGACTTTGATTGTGTTACTAGTCCTGGGGTTCCACTTGGATGATTAATGTTCTAAGTAATGTCATTGTATTGTATAATATCCTTAATATTATAATAATTCCTAGATATATACATATCTTGTTCTTGAGATGTGAGCTGGTTAAAGCTTGCAGGGGCATTTTTTTTAGTTTTTTGTTTTCAGTTTTGATGTCACCATCATAACCTCTAGATTTTGTACCCAAGCGCTTCCACAATGATCTTCAAAAATAACTAACAAACTTAGAATCATGATCAGATACGATATTGTGTGGTATTCCATGAAGACAAACCACTTCTTTGAAAAGCAAATCTACAACATGATTAGTGTCATCTGATTTGTCACAAGAAACAAAGTGAGCTATTTTTGAATATTGATCTATGACTGTAAATATGAAGTCCTTTTCCCTTTGAGTGCGTGAAAGACCAACTACAAAATCCATGCTAATATGAGCCCACAATTTCTTTGGAATGATGAGGGGAATGTATAAACCTTGAGTAACTTTACAACTCAGATGCTACAAGAAGATTGACTCTCTTCCTATGTAACACCCTCATTCTCCCTTTTGTCTTGCTCCAATCTATGGAGGAGAAGGATCTTCTTTTCGTCTTGATCAACAATGATCGCACTTGATGTTTCAATAAAAGCACCAAATGATAAGAACCAAACAGTTGTTAGGCGTGTTGGTTGCAATGGTTTCTAGCCTTCTTAAACTTCTCCGCTACAGCTAGGACTCATAAGAACAATGAACCTGGTAATTACCACTAAACCCAAGCTAGCCTAGTTTAAATGAGATAAGGGAAAGAGGGATACTTCCAAATTACAAAATGCCTCTATGAAAAAACTCCATGGTATCTTGGAAAGGGGCAACAAGCCAATGTGATGTTTTATTCCTCTTAATGAGGGTAATCCTGGTGGGAGTTCAATTGAGAATAAATCTTTATAATCTGTTAACAATTGTTGAATCTCTATTTGCATATCTTTATCTTGATCTGATGACATTAACTTAGCAAATAACAAATAAGTAGGTTACTTCAATTTAAGTGCACTTTTTGTAATTCGGTGGGAAACAAACAAACTCTCCTTAGTTTCAATTGGCTAAACAGGAACTCCTTTGGATGGTTGGTTGGGAGCTAAAGGAGTTCTTAATGTAATTATTTTTCCATCCTTGCTAAATATATAGGTATTGCGAAATCCATCATATGACGTTTGCTTTTCAAATTGCCATGGATGACATAATAATAAATGACACGCCTCCATGAGAATAACATCACAGAGTACCTCATCTTTATATGATTTTTCGATAGAAAAAGGGATTGAAACCTAGTGACTTAGCATGACCTCTCCTTTTTTGTCTAACCATTGTAGCTTATATGGTTTAAGGTGAGCTGTTTTGAAAAACTAAAGTTTTGATATAAATTCTATAGATGCAACATTCATGCAACTCTCTCCATCCACAATAAGTGAACAAATCTTTCCCTAAATGGTACAACGAGAGTGAAATATTGCTTGAATAATTTTGTGCACTATTAACAATTCACCCTCATCTAAAACTTCTTCTATTTCTTCCAAATATGTTTCCAGTTTTGGTTTAATTTCTTCTTTCGTGCCTTCAATGATATCACCTTTTTATTGGGACATTGTGAGGCAATGTGTCCTCTTCTCAAGCACTTAAAGCATGTGATGTCTTTGTTCCTTGAAGAAGGAGATTGAATGTCAGGATTTTTATCATGCTCTTTTGTCGCTTTACTTGGCAGAATTGTTGAAGGCCTATCATTGCCTTTTCGCATCTTTTCCCTTGAGATTATGTTATTCATTCCTCCATTTGTCAAGTTTGTGTGGTTTCTATTTGTACCTCTCTTAATTTGTCATTCAATCTTCACAGCGAGCTTGAAGACATCTTTCAAACTTACAAAGAACTGGAGCTCTATTGCATCAATTATGTCTCGATTTAGACCACCAATGAATCGGGCTATGGACTATTCTTTAGGCTCTTGTAGTTCGCACCTTAATATGAGCATTTCAAAATCTTTAATATAATCAGACATTCTTCCCTGTTTCGGATTTTGTGGGCATAAATAAAGCTCTTGCCTATAATACTCTGGCACAAATTTTTTGCTCATTAATCTTTTCATGAGTCTTCAGTTTCTAACTTTTTCTTCACTGTCCTGCCACTGCTAGTCTTTAGTACTCTCCCACTATAAGTTTGCATATTCTCTAGACTCTAAAGCAACAAGTTTAATCTTCTTTTCTTCAGAATAATTATAAAACTCATAAATCTTATCTACCATCTAGACCCATTCTAAGTACTCCTCAGATAAGCTTGATCCTTTGAAAGTGGGAATGTTAAGTTTTGGACATGGTTCTAATTCATTTTGCGCTACCCTTAACTCTTTTCGCCTATTATGTGTCAGTGATAGGGCTTCTTATGCTTCTATTTTGTCATCTAATTTTGTAATGGACGAGTTGGAACTAGATGGATGCTGGAACTATAAATCCAATTGAACATGTGCATGGGTACTCAGTTGTATCATTATTTGCATTAGCCCTCTCATTTGAGTAGCATTTTTTTTGTCTTCTTTCTATAGCAAGCAATCTGGCTTGATCGAAAGATACTCCTCGAGGGTAAGAAGGGGAGGCATTTGAGTTGATACAACTACCATTATTATTGTTTAAGGCACTCATGATATCAAAATATATACCAGCAAGCACAATGACAATTTTTTAGATGAAATATCAATGAAGGCACCAAACGTTGTGCTTGCTTCACCTTCAAATGAGATACCTCAGGAAGCGGGTTTGATGAGAAGTAAGAAATGGAACAAAATTATTATCAGCTTCAAGTCCATCACAACATGGGTTATTGAGAAGGAGAGGAAGGCATGACTCACCACTGAACCTGGAAGGCCCATATAAGAGAAGAAGAAATTTGTAACTTCCTTTGATGTCATCGAGCCAAAAAGTTGTTTTCATTCAGAAAAATGAGTATTTATGATGGAAACTGGGCTCCTCGCTTAGTCAATCAAATAGACAATAGTAAATGTGGCTCTCTATATAATCATGACTAACCTCTCACTTAACCAATAGAAGAAAAAGGTGAAATAAGTGTATTTTAAAGCTCAAAATATGAATCCTAGACTGCAATACGAATTTTAATAGGTCTACTTAAGCATAAAAAAAAATCCACTAAATCTGGAATTGGTGAGCCCTAGTCCTAGTTCGGGTCATGTACTCTTGACTTTGGATATAGCCATCATTCGAGCAGGGTTTATCTTCAATGTCCTCATCAATTCCAGATAGTGAATTCCATTTGTTACTGTCAAAGATTTACTCTTGTAGCTAAACATAGCCATTTTTTTCGATGAAAAGAAGAGTGATTGCCCAAAGGGCACTTAGCGTAATTAGTATCCTCGAGACAGCGCTAGAGAATTATAAATGGGCAGTCACTGTTTTATTCCCACGAGCGTCACTCTTTTGGGCAACCCAACACTCACGATAGACCCTCGGATGCACGTCATATTCATTGGTTTTTAGGAAGTAATAAAGGAAATGATCCGACTGAATCTGTATTATTGACAAGGTGCCATTCAAAATTTACGTAAAGACGAAAAGGTCAATACATGTAAGATATCAAGGAAGCACTCCAGGTGCAGCCAAATTAAAGTGATTAGCAGTTACATGCGATGACTAAAACATCGAGGTTCTTTTAATACTTCCTCTATCATAAAACTTATTATCAACCAACCGTTCCTCTTTAAACAGTTACAATATAAACAATTATTAAGATACTTGGTTATCATACGTTTCTACTTTCCTAGAAAACCATGATTGATCTTCATGAGACTAGATTTATACTCAGGTTCAGTTGTCAAATTAAGGGTACTGATTTGTCTTTTGATTGTGTTTTCCATCCTAGTTTGTTATTATAAATGGTGCTTCGTCATATTTGTTTAGGATTTATGCCTTCAAAGAAATTCCGTTTCTTGAATTCTCTCTCTAACTTACCTTCTCTCTCTATCTCGACTCTCTCACTACATTTAGAACCATCTATGAAGACTCTTTGATGGACATTTGAATGAAACAGTGACTTCCAAAGTTCAAGTTGCATTCAAACAACCATGAAAAGAGCAATTGCATGCAAATTTGTTTGTTGAAGGATACTATGCTTTGTGTACAAGTTCGGACCAAAGTCGTTAGGAATTGGGGAAGATGGGGCAAAAAAACCTTCTAAACAGCCAAATGGTTTCCAAGTTCCATCCCGAAATGAAAAGAATAAAAAAACCCTCTACTCCTAACACTCCAAGAAGCTTTAAGGATTAGATTATGCGATTAGAATGGGAAAACAGAGCAAGAAAGATTAGAAAGACAACTTTAAGAATTCAGCATGCTGTCAATACATGCGGCCTCAAAGATCTTGGTTACTTTGGTTACCATTTTACATAGCCAAAAAATCGCTGATGTAATTGACAATATACAAGTAAAAAAAGATTGTTTTTGAGCAAATCAAGCCTACATTGAACCTTGTAGGAAAAGGAAGTGCACCATCTGATGTCTTCACACTCAGACCTGCCAATTCTGCTTGCAACATTTAGAACCAAATATCACCAACAAAAAAGTTAACAAAGGCATTTCAAATTTGAAAAGAGATGGATGTGTGACCCAAAGTGTGAAAATTGTATTTGGCAAGGTTCGCAAAACCAGTGAACATCATGAAATCAACCAAATGTGATCAATAACTTGCACGGAACAGCAAAGGCATTGAAGACATAGAACTTCAACAAGTTTGCGCAGGTTCAAAAAAAAGAAATCAAACAACTGCAAGATGAACTGTCACAATTGAATGAAATGCCTGCCAAAAAAGTAGATTTGGGATAAGAACGAACTAAAGTAAGATTTTAATGGGATGCTCACCAGATAAGAGCTTTATTAAGCAGCAAAGATAAAGGGTGCTTTGGTTAAAGGGGGACGACGGTAACACACTTTTTTTGAGCAATAACGAGGACAAAGAATAATAATATCCATGGTGGTTGATGATGAAGACAATTGTACAAACCGAGGGAGATGGAGAAGATCATCAACTATTTTCTATATTTGTTAAAAAGCTCTAATTGCAGCAAATTGAGGAAAAGATTTGGGACATATATCTGAGGTGAGTGCTGAAATGAATTATCCTTAAACCCAATTAAGTTTTGGATAACAGAAAGCTTTTAGGTTCATTTTATTTATGATTTCACTAGAATCATTGACCAATCTATATCACTAATATGTAAACATATAAATGCTGGACCATTTTCACAAACCTGACTCAAAGGTGTACAAGGCTTGGAAGAGAAAGGTTTCTACTACAATGAACATATTGATTAGGTCAATGGCGAATGACCTTTTCTATGAATATGAGTAGTACCTACTACTCTTGTGGTCTTAAGTACCCCTAGGGACAATCGAATCACTGTAAGTTGTAGCAATTAACTATCAAGTTTAATAGTTATAAGAAGTAACATAATCATAGCATGGTTCGACATCTACGAGAGATGTCTAATATGATTAGGGAGCTAAAAGAGAGTTGGCCACGTCTTGACTAATGAACCATGGGTGCACGTTGTTATTTGATCCCTGTCTCATAATTGGAAGGCAATGAAGCAGAATTTAGCCCATAATAAAAGCATCAAGTCCCTTGTTGATGTTGTTTGCCATGTCGAGTTAGAGTCTGAGCTTAATTGAATTGAATAAGGAGGTGGGGCAAGCATATATTGTTGAAGGCTCTTTGTTTGCCCAGTAATCTGGTCAAAAGCGTAAGTATTTTAACAATAAATGAAAAGTGAAGAAAGAGAAAGGTGTTGTTAAATTTAGAATAAATTTGCTCCTGAGTGTACCTTGCCAAATAACCTTGTTTATGGTTAATTTGCTCCTGAGTGTACCTTGCCAAAAACACACATTTCCACTTCTTTATGAGAATTTTATTGTTATTATTATTGTGCTTTCTTATTCTTATCCTATATGGATTTTTTTGTTCAGGAGTAACATATATCCCATATATGGAGTATCATCAGACATTCCAACAATGTGGATATATGTGGAGTTGAAGTCAAAGGAATCGGTAGATGTAATATGAAGTTTAGTGGCTGGATCCTATTACGCCAAGGTATCATTTATGCTCCCGATATTCGAGAGAATTTAGTTTATATCTTGGTTCTTGTTAGGTTTGGCTTTCAACTTGGATCTTGTGATCATGAAATAAGCATAGACTTGGATTGCGTGGAAACAATTGATTCATTCAGATATTTAATAGATTAGGGTACATTGGACAAGAAGACATATAAAGATTGGCTAGGTTTTTTAGATCATGAAATAAGCATAGACTTGTCGATATATGAGCATTTCTTAGAAAATTTACTAAGAAACAATTGAGCCAAGTATTCCTTGCAATTGATTCATTCAGATATTTAATAGTAGTATAAGGCGTGAACTTCGTACCACAATACTTCTGTTGATGATATCTATCTAATTTCTCTGAAAGTAGACGAATTGGATTGCGTGGAAAAAATTGCAAAAGCTAAAATTCCCCTCCCTAGCTCCATAAGGGGCTTGCAATAAAGGGATTCTACACCAACTTAAGCAACTACTAAACCCAGTATATGAATCTTCATCTGCAAGTTCAAGTCCTTTGATTAGCTTGTAATCCTTGGTACTTTTATTAAGATATTCAGCTTCAGTAAACCTTAATGTAAAGCTAATCGGAACCTGAAAAACCATGGTTAATTAAGCCAATTGCAAGAGGTACTGGCAGGTCCAAGTTTCTTGACAAGATGCTCACAACATCAAGGTTGCTTTTAGACTTTAGAAGACATAAAGATTACAAGCTACAATGACACCTTTACATACGATTGTGCATCACTGAAATTTGGTTTAAGACAGAAGTATACGACTCTGCAGTCAGCTTTCTGCATGTCAAAATAGAAGGACGTCCATTGCATAGAGATGTAGGACAAATATTTAAATAGAGGGGAAGCCTGAAACCGTTTCTCCAAGTGCAACCTGACAATATGGAAATTTTCACGACCGAGTACCAAAGTTGTAAAAGTTCCGTGCAAGGTTGTGACTTGGTCCAGCTTGCGAAGCCCGATCAACCATCAATGCTTCAATCGTACCGGTTCGAGAAGCGCCTGCAAATGTTTAAGTCTTGACTTCCGCCAAGTTACAAGGATTGTTGCTTCCTTATAAGTAGCGAGCGAGTGTCATCCAACTGTAGAAGAGGATAACTTTTCCATAGCCATAAATGCTACCATTTTTTAGTGTCAATTTTAGACTTCATGTGAGAATTTATACAAGATACAAAGATAGTTTTTTTTTTAGCATACGTTATTGTACTTAGAAGCCTAAGTGCACATGCATGTAAAGCCCAAATAAAGATTTTAAGGTCATATTGTCACACTAGGAAAGATGGAGAAACCAAAAAATGCCCGAGGAATGGAGAACGAGTACACTTATACCCGTATATAAGAACAAGGGAGACATTCAGAATTGTACAAATTATCGGGGTATCAAGTTAATGAGCCATACTATGAAATTATGGAAAAGAATTATCAAATGTAGGTTAAGACAAGTATCCAGTACAACAAAGAACCAATTTGGATTCATGCCAGACCGATCTACTGTTGAAGCGATTCACCTTTTGAGACGTCTTATGGAGCATTTTAGAGCAAAAAAGAAAGACCTTCACATGATATTTATTGATCTAGAAAAAACTTATGATAGGGTACGGAGGGAGGTTCTTTGGAGAACCTTAGAAAAAAGAGGTATCCCATTGACATATATAAACCTTATAAGAGACATGTATGATGGTGCAAAAACATGTGTGAGGATTTATGAAGGAATGACAGACTTCTTTGAAGTTAATATTGGGTTACATCAAGGATCAACTTTAAGTCCATACTTATTTATAATGGTGATTGATGAATTAACAAAACATATTCAAGATGAAGTACCTTGGTGTATGTTATTTGCATGGCATTGTGTTAGTGGAGGAGTCAAAGGAAAAAGTTAATAGGAAATTGGAACTATGGAGAGAAACATTAAAAGGTAAAGGCTTTCAACTTAGTAGAACATAGACAGAATATATGAAACGTAAGTTTGATCATTTGGTTACTTCAGAGGACATAAAAATTAAAATTGGCACATTGCATCCCCAAAAATAAAGTTTTAAATACCTAGAGTCAATTTTTTAGAGTGATGGAAGAATTGATGGAGATATTAGGGATAGAATTAATGCTGGTTAGTTAAAATGGAGAGGAGCATCAGATATTCTTTATGATAAGAGGATACCATTAAAGTTAAAGGTAAATATTTTAGAGCAGTTATTAGACCTACCATGTTTTATGGTTCTGAGTGTTGGGAAATTAGTCATTAACATATACAAAAGATGTTTGTGACAGAAATGAAGACGTTGAGATGGATGAGTGGTCATGCAAGAAAAGACCGTATACATAGTGAGGTTATTAGAAACAAATTAGAAGTGATACCAATAAAGGATAAAATGAGAGAATATCATTTAAGATATTGGACATATAGAAAGAAGATCAAAAGAAGAACCTATAAAAAAGGTATAAAAAACTAGATTTTGAAAGTATTAAAAGAGGTAGAGGACGACCACAAAAGTGTTGGAAAGAAACAATAAATAATGATCTAACTTATTGTGAATTAACTGCTAACATGGCACATGATAGGGCTCTGTGGAAATAAAAAATACATATAGCCGACCCTGTCTATTATGAGAAAAGGCTTAGTTGTAGTTGTAGTAGATTGTCACGCTAGGAAAGAATTGAGTTATAATGAGGTTATCATAGATAAAAGTCAGTGGAGAAGTGAAACAAAACACACTTACAATGGTTTGGACATTTAGTTCTTGTGCAAATAAAACTCCAGTCTAAAAGTTGGACATCAAATAAACACTTAAAAGAGGTGAGAAATGTTTAAAAAGGGTTGAAAGAAAACAACAAAAGATGATCCCACTTTTTAGTTAAATCTAGTACGGCACAGCACTGAGCGCAATGGTAGCTAAATAATTTATGTAGTCAACCGCATTTATTGTGAGAGAAGGCTTCATCTTGGTATTGTTGTGTAGTTTCTCTTATTTGAGAAGGAAAATTCAAACAAATTAGCAATGGTGTTGGGCAATGGTAAAGGGTTCAATACCTTCACTTAAAGGTACCCGCCATCATCCAAGATTTGTGCAAATTAATGACTTAAATCAAAGATATTTAAAAGCCAAGCTTGTCCGTGCAAGTGTTCACAATTCGGTGCACTTGTTCATAAACGTCTTGATTTTGCAAACACATCCTTCAAGATGTCCAAGCATAAACATATCCAACATTTAGTTTGTGTAAGATTGACTCAATGAGGTTAATTTGAAACAGAATGATTGTGAAGAGTGAACTCTCTCTCTCTCTCTCTCTCTCTCTCTCTCTCTCTCTCTCTCAACTTGAGAGGTGATAGAAATGATGGGTTTACCCATTCACCGGGGTGGGGGTTTTACCTTCGGATTCACTCCACATACAAGGTATTCTAGGAGTGCTCAAAACTTCCCTCAATCAAAGATTGGGAAGTGAATAACCTAGTCCTCATGGGTGTCCTCAAGCAAGTTACTCTGAACTGAAGGCCACCTAGGCCACTGCTTCATTTATGTTTTGGGAACGAGCTGAAAAGATGAAGGTTCAGCCACATGGTCTCAAACTAAAAGGGTCTAGCTGCTTTGTGAACATATTCAATCTTGTCCACGATAAATATAGGATGATCATATCGGTTTCTAGCAAGCACCCACAACTCATCGTTCATGTAAATTAAACTCTTCAAGCAGGGGCATTACATCTATTATACTCATAGAAGATAGAAGTTTAGCCATGAAAAAACCTTATGAAACAAATAAATCTGTCGCTGGGTATCGTTAGACGTTTCAAGACATCTAGAAGGTAACTAAGTTCAACAATTACTCTATGATATAGTTGCAAACGAGCATGCACTGCCACTGTAACCCTTCTTGGGAGGTTCCTTCTGCCAGCTCCAAACTTTTGGCAGGCCAGATACTGTCCATCTGCTTTAAGTGAATGGCCTCCACCCCATTATACAACTAAAAGCATTGCCCGTTCATTTGTTTAATGCAAAGCCTCAACTATTCCGGTTTGCGTAGAACCAGGAACCGAAATGGTACCATGATCGGGTCGTCTCCTGTTTCAGTCCTAAACTATCCAAAATATAAAAAAAAAAAAATTATTTAAAATTTTGAATTTTGACAAAAATATTAAAAATTTATAGAACTCCCAGTTCTGATTTCCACACGGTTCTAATTCCCAGAAGCTGGAAGCAGAACCAAGTCAGGTCCTCCCCTGTTCTAGATCCAATTCCGGATGGTGTGGTTTAAACCCAGCCATGTTTAAGAATAGGGTTATTTAAACAAAACATGCTTTCACGCAATCCAACACTTCCCGTCATCGTGGAAATAATAGCACAATGATCAATTGAAAGAACTGTCGAATTATGGGGGAACTCCATTGTCATATGACAATTGATTTTTCAATCCCTATATTTTGTACAAGTACACATAGGAAGTTAATTTATTTTACTCCAACTGTCTTTCTCTAAGAATTTATTGGTGGTTTTATTGGATAACTAGAAATTTACTCCGATGAAATCAATTCAGTTGCAATTCGTTATGCATGGCAGGAATTTCTCTTTCTTGATAAATGAATAGATGAGGATATAAGAGCAATTTTTACCTCCTAGGATGTTCAACGTCCATTTCCAAGACCGAATACCTTTTTTGATAGTTCCTACAATGTTGTCAATCTGTGCATAAACGTCACGGTTGATAGGGCCTGACTATATATGATATATCTTCATTATTTAGGTGTCAAATGGATTGTGGTGGCACTCTGTGTGTGTGTGTGTCTGTTGGGGGGGTTTAGGCAGTAGAAATTCCTATAAAACAGCATTATCTTCAAGAGCACAAAATTGGCCATGTAAATGGCTAGTGAGATAACAAAAAGACTAGCTTGAAAGATCTCAACAAGTATTTAGTTTGGACTAGCACAGAAATTCTTAGATCAGTTGATCCCCGGGATTCAGTCTAATGAGTTTGACCAATAATAATCATCTATCAAAGAATGACTCCAGTAATCAAATTATTCATCTAGTTACATGCTCTGAGAGATCGAGAGATCAAACTATTCTAGAGATATATGTAATTATCTAAATTTTCTCAAATAGAAGGTGGTTATTGTTCATACATGCAGTGGGAAAGGCTTCCTTTCATATGTGTATTCACATTGGTAACTTAGATGCACGTTTCTATATGATAAAACTTGCATTACTAAGACAAAAGATTCTCGTGAAAAAAATGAATTTTCCAGAATCAGCTTCCTCACCAAACGGCTCTCCATCAACTTGAACATTTACAGTTCCTATAGGCTTTCTACACTGCTACTAGACCAATCAGACTTTAAGCTGGTAAAAGTGTAAAATTATTGCAGATCTGCGTTGGCTATACTTCAATATTTGGAAAGTGCATTTGCAGCTTTTTTTGTGTTATAGAAGGAGAAGACCGACGCCAGATCGGTGATCAAGGTTTCAAACTCATGACCTTCAGCTTGTGAATCAACAGCCTAGCCAGGCATAAAAAATTTGCTGCTTTCTTCTCAACTTTCATTGCGCATTGGACATGTTTCAAGCATATGTTGCAGCACTAACTTTTGATGATCATAAATTGGCGACGCCCTTCGCCCTTCGTCCCTTTGCTTGTCCTTCTGCCCAGCTTTCCATGAGAATCCTTTCACAGAGCGCAACCGCTTACCCTATAGTGCCCCGTGGGCCTTTTGTGCTAGCCTATAGTGCGCCACCGGCACCTACCCTGGTATAGTTATTTTTTCATGTAACATATGCCTCTACCTCAAATGAATTAACCTTTGTCATTTGCTCAAACAGGATCGAGTGAGAACCTATCCGTCTTCTAAATACTCTAACATGTGAATGTGCCAAGTTGTCCGAATGATGCAATCTCAACCCGTGACTATCCAACCTGTCATGCCTTGTTGCGTTGGGTTGAGAACCTGCTCTCGCATAATACTGAAATGTATCATTTGCGTATGGGCTTTAGCACTAAAGGGATTGAATGTGATTTTCAGCACCAACAAATCAACAAAAGCAGCAATGAATGGCATATAACTTCGTCAGCCGAAGGGGAAAGGATCCGGAAATGAAAATATCTCGGCTCTATGCCTTCCCTTTCTTTGCAACTAGAAAATGTGATGGGTAAACTGTCATACAAGTGAGCTCATGTCGACGCTACAAGATTAAAAGATCGAGTGGAACTCTGAGCCCAACTGCTTGTCCAACCATGCTAAGCCATGAAAACAGATACTTTTGGATGCATGCTTCCCTTCCACCCAGTCTTGTGAGTGTATCATTTGGGAACAACAATCTCATCCAATCACTAGTTCCACACGGATGGAGTGTGAACCAAGGCTGGTTCAAGTATGGATGCTCCTGCCATGAACAAAACGGAACATGTGTAAACACACAATCATTAGGGCAATCCCAGTTTGGTGGTGCAGATGCATCTCCATATTAGACTAGAGGTCAGTTGTGAGCTTCCAAAACATTTTTATTTGATTTTTTAAATAAAACTCCCTTGTTAACACATCGCTTATCATTCATTATTGACGAAACCCCCCCTGCTTAAGTTAGTCAGAGAAACGTTTCATGGGGTGGAACAACACAGCATAAAACTCCACGGCGAGGACCCTTGCCAGCAAAGACCTATGCTGGTATCCCCACAATCTGGTCAAGAGAACATCAAGACCTCGACAAAAGAGGTTCAGGGTTTATAAGATAAGAAATGATGGGATATAGGTAACTTTTGTATATTGAGTATTTAAGTCGTTGACAAGTCAACAAACAGCAGAAAAAGGCAGGTTGCTTTTGACAGCAGCAATGGGATAAAAAGAAGGGATTCATTTTTGGAAAACGGTTTTTTCCCTTGATATGGGCTCAGGGGGTTCATACCAACATAAGCCATTTATCCTTGTATAGATTATTAATGCAGGGAAACGAGTAATGGGTTGAATCCTATCTTTTCTTTTCTGGAGTAAATGTGAAAATTACGCCAACGAATGAGATAGCAAGAGAGGAAGTGGTTCCTTCTGAAACAAATGACAACCCAAGAGACACATTCTAGCCAAACACCAAGATACACATTGTGTTACTTACATCAGTCCATATCAACCACTAAAATGTAAAAAGCAGATGAATGAATAAAGACCTCATAGTGCATATCAATTTAATCCTAAAACAGAAAGACTTTTGTAGGGTGCACTACAAATATACATTTAACAACATATTGCTTTGTGACAAAATACCCTTAATTATCTAGTTTTCAAGCAGAATGTTTGATTTCAAAAGGAGGGTCAGTTTTTGTCCAACTGTCCAAGGAGATGCTAATTTGGTGCTTCCAGCATCTAACATACAGCAAAAGGAAATTAAGAACACATGTTTTTCCAATATGTATATGTATGGTGAAAGATGCCTTGTGATTGCTTATTTCAACTATCCGGCTCCTGTTAAATGGACCTGGGACGCCAATGGCATAACCATTATCTCCATATAACGAGAAAGAGTAACTCTGTGAACACTCAACACAAACTGGCAATATGCAAAGAGAGGTGATACATCCCCCACTTTTTTCTCCTGTTTTACAAAATATAGACCAGGCACTTCATGTTGGGCACTTAACCATCAATACACACACAAAATGTTTAACAAAATTTATGTGAGGTGCATGTCAGTACAGAAGGGAAAACTGTATTAAATGAAACTATTACAAAATAAATGGTGCAGCATCAATGGAAGATAAAATAGAAGTGATACGTTTAAGGTGGTATTGTCATATGGAAAGACAGCCAAATGAAACTCCAATGAAATGGTGAGAAGTTAGATGAGAACTTCAAAAGAGACTGATTATGATCTCAAAAGTGTTCAAAAGGGAAACAAAATGTTGTTTCGGAGTTAAATGCAGGTGTTACCCAAGAATCGAAGATAGCTCACAAAGATGTCTAAGGATCCAGGTAGCTGCTGATCCCCACTTACTGCAGGAAAAGGATTTGTTTGGTTTTGCTTCGTTTACTAAATGTAAACAGGCCACTACAGTGATTGAGTATTAGGTTAATGTCATTTTATCCATTAAGCAGAAAATGATGTTATGGAAGATCATTGAACAAATTTAACCCTTCTTCTGACCATGGAAGTCCATAAGCAAAAGACAGCACTTCAAGCACGAGTCACACAATTAGTCAGGGGTGATTGGAAGGACCTTGCATAATAGACAAAGTGGTGCAGATTAACTATGGTCGAAGGTACTTCCAGAAGGGGAGAAAACAGAAAGAGACGAGAGCGGAATCACCACATCACCGAAGCATCTAATCTTTTAGCAATTCACGTAGATGGTGTGTTAATGAGTATAGGTAGGAAAACAAGCCATAGAGATATACCTCCTGAGTAATATATATCCATCTGAATTCATCGAGCATTTTAGCAGATGACTCAGGAATGTCTGCCTTCATGCTGTCCCAACCTAAAGGCTGTCCATCTACAACATCAGACACTTTTACTGGTAAGGTAACACAGAGTTGAACAAAAACTGATCCTGAAGAACCATTCTGCTGCTTTATAAAATAGAGATTCATGATATTGCAGCATACAGCTATCAAGATTCTTATTTGAAAACAGATTCAGAAAAATACTTTTCATTGTCAAATGCAATTATGGCAAAAATTCCTGCATAATTGAGGAGATACATACAGACCCATGTTGTGTCCTCGGAAATAAAGCATGGGAACTCTGAAAGAAGCACTGTATATTATGTGAAAATCATAAGAATGTGTTTCCATGTCATGGTTTTGGACCTAGAAAAAGATAATACGCATTCTGTGAGTCAACAATAGGATACATATCATACATATAGTTATGTGCACCTATTTCATATCTGAATTCACACACAGTAACCGGTTTTATTTAACAATGGATGCACAAACCAAAACGTTCCAAGTACCTTACAAGTGAGAAAAGGATGATACAGATTCTGTGGGACAAGAATAACTTTTAAACATAAAAACGACAACTTTCAAAATTAGATATGGAAAGGCCTCTTCAGAAGGGGCATTAAACCTTCTTCTTTCCAGAACGAAACATCCCTGTCCACATAAACTAGTGCTAACGATCCTATTGAGGGTACCTAAGTCTTCTCGATCAGTTTAACTTTAACCCATCTAATATTAAACTAATTTAATATGACAATCATATGTTACATGTACATACACACAACTGCTATAACTTTTATCTCATTCTAATGTATTTATAACAGACAAAAATATGTACCAGAGTGGCAGCATCTTCAACTTCTCCATATATGTCTATGGAACAAGATTCCTGGTTAGGAAAATAAAGAATCATGCCACATAATCTTTTTTACCTTAGTCCATCATGAATTCCTACACAAATTGGAACTTACCTCTTTAGATAAATGATGATAAACACCTTCTAGTGTTAGGTAGCCTCCTTCCTACAAAAGAAATAGACAGAGAAACAAAATTCAGAGGACCAATGAAAAAAATGTAGCTCAAGTAGAAATGATCAAAACTCGGTATTTCTTAGGGTACAACTTCGTTAGACAATGTGTAAGGTAATCTGGTGAAAGGTTTCCATGTCCAAGCTGGTAAAGACATGCAGCTCTTCCACTTCTCTGCAAAGGCCTTCGCAGCAACTTGAAATTCATTGGCAGAGAGTGTTCCATCCCATGTTGATTCCTTTTCCATAATGAGCTGCTTCATCCACCTAAAATCCTGATAGCTGCATCAGATTCCTGAATAGATTCATAAAAGCATGTCAAAACCAGAAAAAAGAGGTATCTTCATAATCAAATCAGTCAATAATTGATAATTCTCATTGTCAAGTAAATTGTAGGACTTTATCCAGAATACCCCCCTTAGGTACCATGGAAGTTATCACTATCTGAGAAGACAAGTTCAAAAAAAAAAATCTCAGAACAGAAACCAGAGGATAACTAGATGGATATACTACTAAGACAGAAGCTTCCCTAAGGAACAAGATAGTCCTCCAAATCCGCATACAGGGAGTGACTACAGTTGCAAGCTTTTTACATTTCCCATGTTATGTTTCAGCTGAAAGTTTATCGCCACTGACCACTTAGAGAGTTCACAACGGAAAGGGCCAGCAAGTTTCAACAACCTTTTTCTTTGTGCGCAGCCTGCTACCAGAAAGGGGATATATATATATATATATATATATATATATATATATATATATATATATATATATATATATATATATATATATATATATATATATATATATATATATATATAGAGAGAGAGAGAGAGAGAGAGAGTATCAGCAACATCGATGATGGCAGCTCTAGAAATTTTGGAGTTGGGGAGAAAAATTAGGGCCGCTACTCTGGACCTTCACTAGACCCACAAACGACTGGTAGCATGAAAAACATATTAATGAGTCTATTTTCCTATGAAGAGGCTAATGCAATCAACTTTCTTAAGAGGAGAAAACAACTCAACTTTGTACAATTAATCTTTTAAATAAAACTGAACAAACATAAAAGTTAATCAAGCAAAAAGCTAACCAGAACGTGTTTCACAAAAGTAGTATCGACATTCCATCGAAGGGAATCAATAAAGTATCTACTTCTACTTTAGTAGTGGTTATATAAGATACCGCATGTTTTATAAGCACCACTTTAGTTTCCACAGAAAGGAACTTTATTGTACAAAACTCCAATTCCCCTTCTAACACTTATATCTCAAGAGACTGCTTTCTCACTCTTTACGAAGGTGCCTCTGCAAAGGATTCAGTCAGAAGACTCCCAATATGACACCAAGACCCAGCAATCTTTACCCCCACATACCGGTATATACTAAAAGTCAGCAAGAACTGGTTTGTATACCCCCACAACACAGCTATACCCAAACCCCACATAAACATGCTTGCAAGCTCTATGTTGCATAGAAGATACTCAAGCAAGAAAGAACATTCAGAAAAATCTTAAAGCATCCAAAAGGAGACCCACACAATGTTATGTGTATCACCTCATATCAGTATCGTATCGTGTATGACACATTATACTATATCGACCTCTATCATACGATAGAGGTTGTATCACACGATACATGCTTGTATCGTCCGTATCATACACCCTATTTTTATAAAAATTCTTTTTCTTTTTTAGAGTGGCCACAAATTGAACTAATATTCTTCCTTTTGTTTTAGGCATCTTATCTTAAAGGGTGACCTCCCAAGAATAACAATAAGGATCATAAAAATAAGCAGTTTTCAAAGTTTCCAAGAATGGAAAAGATAATTTTCAAACAACTTACCAATTATGACCACGTTCAGTATTTATAGGTTGCACAACACAACTATCTACCTTAAAAGGGTGACCTCTCAAGAATACCAATAAGGATCAGAAAAATAAGTAGTTTCCAAAGTTCTCAAGAATAGAAAAGGCAATTTCCTTCACCAACATACTAATTATGATCATATCAAGTATTGGTAGCTTGCAAAACACAATTGTATCTACTCAAGGTTGGCAACTCTAAGGACAGTCCCAACCGAGCCGGCCCATGAATTAGGAAACTAGTCTAACTTAGAATAGTACTTGATTTTTATTGATTTTTTTCTTGAATTTTAAAATATTTAAAAAATTATGATATAGTACGATACGATAGATATCTCTCTCATGAACAAAAATAAAACATGATACGATACAATACAAACAACACTGAACCCACATACAAATCATTAAAACATAACACCAACTTGATGAGAAATAACCTTCACTAAGAGTCCAGAGTAAAAGTTTCAAATTTGTATAATGGATGGCTCTATACCGCCCAATTTGCAACTTATCCAGACAAAACCATATGGTGTACAATGAGAACCAAAAGAAACACCAAACTGGACTTTATTTTTATTGCTTGTTTGAATTTGGTACCATCTAGAAGTTGTGGCAAACAATGTGACTCATTCATGGCAGTGGTGTTAACTAAAAACTTGAGCAAACGAAATTGGTAAGAAATGAAATTGGTAAGAAACGATTACTTTTCTATAAAAGAGTAACTTTCATTCACTCTTTGGCAGTACCATTCATCATCAACACAAGAGAGGACAAGAGGTATCAATAAACAATCAACCAACTATAACAAGTTCCTCAACCAAACCACTCACCAATAGAAGGATCTTGAAAGCAGTAATCAAGATTAAGCATTCACTGGTGAGAGAGAGGGAGAGAGAGAGGAGGTCGCCTTCTCAACTCAACACCGTAAACACCGACGGCCCGACAGGCGAGGAGGGAGAGAGAGATACCAATGGTCCAATGATCTTGACTAGGACTTTTATGTAATGTGGGTCGAGATGCATGATGAGTAATCATGCGACATATATCAAGAGTCTTAAACCCATTCAAGAAAACATGATTCTCAATGATCATCCACTTACAAATGATCATCCACTTACAGACTTGCAGTTGTATCTGCAAGAGCTACCGTCCACCGACTTTGTAATTGCTAAGCAAGCATAGAAGTTTTGGATGTGCACAGAAACTACCAGGGGTGCAGAGATTAATAGATGCTAGTTCTCATCAGCTCCAGGTGGAGGAGAACAATTTGAGGACTTAGTTTCACGAACTTCATGCATTAGAAGAATGTTTTTGGAGACAAAGGAACATGATGAAATGGATTGAGGATGGTAATGTTGAAAAACGTGGGAGCGCAGCGAAGATCAAATATCACAAAATGATAAGAAATAGTGAAGAAAAAATGTGGAGATCGAATGAGGGGTAGTCCCTCCACCGCCCCCCCTCTCTCTTTCTTAATCTTAGTCTCTTAATCCTAATACAAGAAATCCAACCCTTATATAATGGGTTGTTAAACATGAAATGACCAAAATACCCTTAGTACTACGAACAATTACCATAATATCTAAAACATCAAAAATATAAAAAACTGACACTAAAAACATATTCTTCAACACCTCCCTCAAGTTGGGAGTGAGATACTTTGAACTCCAAACTTGCCAAAAAACTTATTCTTTCTTCATTTTTTTTTCCTGATTTTCCAATCCTATTGGTTGTTCGCTTTTCAGCATCATTCCTGGCTGCAACATTCTTCATCAACCTTCATGGTTATTCTTTAGTAACTTCTTTGCTGCAATATTTTTTAGCAGTTTCTTTGGCTACAACATCTTCAACTCAACCTTCGTGACTGGTAATTTTCAAGAGCTTCTTTGGCTGCAATGTCACTCAATCTTCCTGGCTGGATATTTTCAGCAGCATCTTTGTTATAACTTTTTCAACAGCTTCTTTCACTGCAATATCTTCAACTCAGCCTTCTTGACTGGTCATTTTCAATAGCTTTTTTGGCTGTAAATTCTAGCAACCTCATGACTGCAAAGCACATTTCAACAGTCCTCATGACCGCAATATTCACCTCATAAAAAAATAGCAACAAGTTTCTTCACAACACTTCTTCCATGTGAAATTAATTGGACTGCATCAACTTAAATCTTAGGAGATGTATATCGCTACTACCAGTAATCACCACAAGCGTATAACCCTTGTCTGAAGTGGTGGAAGCGGGTACGATCTCGAACTATTATCTCTCTGTTATAGACCTCAGAAAGGACCCTTGCAAAATAGTGGCAATCGACACACACGCGGAGGTTCATGATGATTCTTATTGTCAAACCAGGATAGGTCCTGAGGATTGCAAAAGCAATGGCCAATTTCTCACTGTGAAATGAGAGAATATTCTCCTTTGTTTCCACATCTAAATCATGTGGATGAGATTCCATATTCGCTAGATAACCTCCAACTTTCAACTACCTTTTTATCTCCTCTACCATTGCATAGATCTCCTTAGTTTGAGGATGTGAATCATCATCACCACAAACTCATGAATTTCGCCAGTCAACTCAACAATGTTGCAACCTGGTACCGTCTTGATCCCTTCATCCTTCATCGTCCTCCTCAGCCTAGCTATGTCATCCCAATTACCATCTGCAGCATAAATATTTGACAACGAAACATAGTCGCCTGCTTGTTGGGCTTTTATATCAACCAAATGAGCAATAATGCACTCACCAAGATGGGCGTTTCGATGGATCCTACAAGCACCCAGCAAGGTCCGCCAAATTATTGGATCAAGTTCAATACCCATCAATAAAACCATGTCATAGGCATCTTCCAACCGACCTTCCACCAATCCAGCATGACTACAGGCAAATAAGACGCCTGTAAATGTCTGTTCATCCAGCTGAATTCCTGCTATGCCCATTGCATGAAATGCATCAAGAGCAAGCCTTCCCTGCCCATGCATTGCAAAAGCAAAAAGCATAGTCGATCAAGTAACAACATTTCTCTCATGCATTGCATCAAACACTTCAAAGGCCTTATCCAAGCACCCGCATTTTGCATACATGTCAATCAAAGAATTCCTAATGTTCAACACATTACCAAATCCACATTCCTCAGCGTAGATCCGCACTATCTCACCAACGTCCAATGCTCCCAAACTACCGCATGCTAACGGAGTAAGCAAGCACGTAACATCATCGGGCAGTTGTGATCCATCATCCAAGTCCCTCATATTATTAAAAGGACCTAACGCATTGCATGTTCGCTTTTGTTTATCAAACAAGAGATTAAGACAGTCCACGAAACAACATCTCTACTCAGCATCTCATCAAATACTCGATGGGCGTCATCTCAAAGCCCACACCTCCCGTACAAATCCATCAACGTGGTCATTAGAAGACCATCAGGCTCATACCCATTCTTCACAACCAAACCATGAATCTAACTCGCCTACAACACGATGAGCTCACCAAACTCCTCCATCGTGATGCACCCATCACCATCCGCATTAAGCTCCGAACTAGCGCTTCCTTCTTCTTGTCCTCGGAGCAGGCAGGGGCATCCTTTACCTCTTCATGCATCTACATCATGGCGGGAATTAACCGAACCTCACCGTCAGACGTCGTCAGCTGTGATACTAGGGCTGCAGTTTTTTGTTGTTTTCCGACCACCTCCGATAGAGTCACACGGATACATCGGTCGGGAATTTGAACCAGTAGATATCCAATCGCCTCCTCCTCAAAGCTCTAAAACTCAGTACGCGCTCAGGTGCTGCTTCTCCATCGCTCACTATCTCGCAACAGATCTCCGCCATGTAGCGGACATACAGAACCCGGTTAACCTTTGGCAACAAAAGGGTGTTCCTCTTCGGAGGCTGATCGTCACCATTGCCTCTCAATCTCTTTCTCTCTGAAGTGTGCATGTCAACACCCATTACCCATTGCTCCCATCAATCGAATGGCTCTGATACCATGTTGAAAACCATGAGAGCGCAACGGAGATCGAATATCACAAAACGATAAGAAACAGTAAAAAGAAGATGTGGAGATCGGAGGGAGCATGCCCTCCTATGGAGGTTGGCCCCCCTCTCTCTCTCTTTTAATCTTAGTCTCTTAACCCTAATACAAGAAGTCCAGTCTTTATACAATGGGTTGTTAAACACGAAATAACCAAAATACCCTTAGTACTAGGGTAATTACAATAATACCTAAAACATAAAAAATACTAAAAACTGACACTAAAAACATATTCTTCAACAAGTAATAGGATCACCTCCTTCTTCCATTCCATGTTTAAACATATAAGTAGCAATAATTTCATCATGATCACAAGGGAAGATGGTGTTAAATGCACAAATCATAGGGATATTTTGGAGGCAGCTACTAACTTTTTTACTTATTTACTAGTGAAAAGCCTGAACCAATTTTTTTTGGAATCGATTGTGAGGTGGTGACATCACGTGACAATGACGCACTCTTGAGACTGGTATCGGTAGAGGAAATAAGGAAAGAAGTCTTTGAGCTGAATGAAGATGACTCTTTTGGACGAGATGGCTTCCTGGGCATTTTGTATCATCAATATTGAAACATCATTAGTAATGATATGCACAAAGTTGAGCAAAAGGTGTTTTCTAGTGATATACAAGAAAATAAAAACTACATATTATACTCGTTCCAAAAGAGTGGATACCACGAGTTTTAGTGATTTTCAAGCCAAAAGCTTTTATAACATCCTTTACACAATAGTGGAGAAGAGTATGGTGAATATAACGAGACTGACTGTATATTGATTAGTCTTGGCAAATCAAGAAGCCTTTCTAAAGCGTAGAGCAATGTTGTTTGCACTGTATCATATTATGTATCGTTTTTCTCTATGAGATGGGTATATCGTATCATTTTGTTTTAATATTTTTAAAATCAAGAAAAATTTAAAAAATCACTAAAAATTAAGATATATTCTAAGTTCGACCGGTTTTCTTATTCGTGATACCAATGTTGGATATGATCATAATTGATAAGTTATTTAAGAAAATTGTCTGTTCTATGAACCCTTTTGTGAGTCAAATGACTCAAGCCAAACGGATTCTCAATTTCTCACGGTGCGTGAGAATTGGAATCCCAGAAGGTGCCAAATGGGATGCCCTGGCGTCCAGTGAGAATTCATTACCAGTGTTCAGTTGTTCACGGGATATTCAACCATGTTTAATCAATGGCCGGCCTCAAAACTCAATGGAGTGCGCATGAAAAACACGATCAATCTAGCATGATTGTGTGCATCTAATCGATGGTTCCTCACCTAAAACCTCAAAGAGAGAGGTGAGAACCTTCAAAATCTCTGGATGATCGTTGCCGTGATCCCGCCCGTGAATGGTCGCCCGTCTCCCGCCGGTGATGAGCACAGAGTACCAGAGAGAGTACACAACATCCAGCCACAGAACCGAAGAAATTAGGGGTTTTACAACCCTTATTTACGGATATACGTACCTGTACTGGCACAAACCCGGTACGGGTACGCAACCCTAACTGCCGTAGTGTATGTATATAAAATCTCTTGGAAGATCTCATTATTGGTTTGTGGCTACAGCTATATTTATAATTTTATATATTATTGTGAAGATGATTTTTGTTCAATTTTAATACTTGTGGCCTGTTCATTGGTACAAGAAAAGCTAAAGTAACCTACCGAAAAACATATTTAATTAAGTTTCTTTTGCTCTCTCTCTCACTCACAGACACGCACATAGCCCTCGTGCCGTTGCCTTCCACGAATAATGAATCAACATTTACCTTAATACATAGGCAACACATCTGCAAATTACTAGCTCACGTTTCAAAGACCAAGTTTTGTTGAACAAAATTAAGGTTAGGAAGAACATAATATATTTATCTTTCCTAATTAATATTCTATTTGGGATGCACACTTTCCGATTCTTTATGTTCTGTTTGAATGACTAAGATTTGCATATTTTTGATCGATCTTTGTTGGTACTAGGTACATGATTGAACTTATTAAAGTTGTCGATCTTGTATGACATTTTGAAAATTTGTTATCATTTAGAGATTTTGTTTTTCTTATCAATGAACTCTATTGTTGTATGAAATTGTTCTCATATTAACATAAAACTAGCCACAGTTTGAATGGAATCAAACTCGAACCAATAGCTTGGTTTGGTTTTGTTATATGTAAGTGTTGTAGTAAGGAAAAATTCAATTCAAATGGCATGGAAGGGCCCACTTCTTATTCCAATGAAATAGGGGGCGAATTGGAGAATGTCAACATCCCTTCCAATTACATGCTGTCGAGAATAACAAAAAAGAGCTTATATGGATCGAAATATATCTTATTGAGGATCTAGAAATTTTAATAGGGAACTACAAGCTAACAAAGAAACCCTAAAGGCTATAGCTAAGGCTACCACTAAATCTAAGGAAAACAGAAGTATAATTAAGGAAATGATTGATCGATGTAGTTATGATCTTTTGGCCTCCTTTTATAGAATGGCAGAGACGATTGTAGAAGAACCCTTTTAGCTTCCATCGGTTTATGATTTGGAGGTGTTTCTCTAATTTTAATTCTCCCGCAACCCACTCTGACTATCTTAATGGATCAATCTTAGGCTGGTCATTGACACATTCATACATTTTCATCATTACTCCTGTTGTCTTAAGGTTTCTGAGTTCTTTTTGGCAGCTATGGTACCATTACAATTTTTGGCAATATGTTATACCTATGACTCGTTACTCAATACTTTTGAGGAGATGAGTCATACTTCATTGATTTCATTCATGTTTCTAACAAAAAACCTACACCTAGATTAGACTATTCTTTTAAGGTCTTTTCAAAAAATCTACTCCTATTTTTTCATCACTTTTGACATCTTCTGATAGGCTTCTGGCTCTCACTTTGATGTCTTCCTCCATATTTGTTTTTCATAGATTCTTCCCACATCCTTGCTAACAATGTCTTTCCACCCATTGCTTCCTCAGAGAGTTCCATATTTCCCCTTTGCCCATGACTCGAGAGAGATTTATTATTTCATGATGCCCAAACTTTATTTGTTCTTGGTCCTTGGGCTATCGGTTACACTTCAACTAGCTCAACTTTGTCCATGAGCAAAAATATTGTCTATGGATGGAACTAGGCATCCATGACCTCATCATGTTGTCCACCTAAGTCATATATTTTGATTGCCAATTGTTGTACTTCTTCTTGGCCTTCTAGGTTTTTCAACAGGTTCGATTTCAATTCCCATTTGTGATGGTATCCCCAATGGTACATGTTTCATGAGTTCAATAAATAAGAGCATGGTATGATGGTGGGGAGGCCTCCGGGTCGGCATGCTATTTGCTCTAAGATTGAGTTTTGAAGAAAGAAATTCGAGAACTCAAACCGATGAATAATATTAACATTTTTCCATTCTACGTAGGTTATTTTCTTTAGGTTTAGGACATGAGAGATTGCATAGACATGTATTGTAGTCAGACTCGACATGACAGTTCTATTGGAACCACTCCTTAGTGGGTGCACAAAGGGCCTTGAAAATTATCAGTATTTAAGGCTTTCCTTACTATCACTTACATGACTATAGTTGAATAAGGATAGAATTGAAATCCATTATGACTGAGTTCAAGGCAAGCTGTTAGAATTAGAGCGAGATAGATTGCAGCTCCTTCAAACCTTCTTTTGTAACAACAAAAGCAGCACTGACTTCGTTCTCTTATACCGTCGCCCTCACCTGCCTCTTCATCGATTGTTGAGAGAGGCCTTTTTCGTGGCCCTGACATCAGCATGATGAACTTTCCCGGACAAGTCCATTTCTCTTAACCCACCTCGATTCTGTCATTCATTTATGGGGAAAGGGTGTGAAAGTAGAAGAACAAAGTAGATCGAAGCGAAAATGAATACATATGGTTGCTATAAAGGGAATCCTTGATTAGTCGAGTATAAAGGAAGATTCTAAAATGAAGAGGGCCATTGGATGAAAGGGTTTACACTTCAAGGGAGACACTCAATAATGATAGAGAGGAGTCATGCTTGAGAGAGAGTTGTATCATACTAGTGTTGTATGTGGTCACTGACAAAATTTTGGAGACTAACTTCCTTCTCTTCTAGCTCTGCTAGTTAATAAGTTTTCAAGTAGTACATCTATATCATAGGCATATCATTATCTTGTAGGGTTGATTATTTCTATCCATCACTTCAATTTTACTACATAGTTCCTTAGTACTTGTTGTGCTTACTTTACCTTGAAATGAGATACTTCGGGAAATGAGTTTGATGAGAAGTAAGAAATAAAAAAAAAAGAATACTAATCAACTTCAAATCCGTTGCAACAAGGGTTATTGATAAGGAGAGGAAATCAAGACTCACCACTGAACCTTGAAGGCAGAGATAAGAGAAGAAGAAATTCCAAATTTCTTTGATGCAATACAGCCAAAGTGACTTTTATTCACAAACATGGGTATTTATGTTGGAAACATGCCTTTCAACTTAACCAATCAAATAGACAACAATAAATGTTACTCTTTGCAATATAATTATTACTAAATAGTCCACCTCCCACTTAACCAATAAAACAAAAGGTGAAATAAGTTCATTTTAAAGCTCAAAACAAAAATTCTAGACTCCAATACGAATTTGAGTTGGTCTACTTAAGCATCAAAACAAATCTACTAAATCTAGAATTGTTGAGCCCTATTCCTAGATCGGGTCATGGGTCCTTCACTAAATGTGGACACTGCAACCGTTCGAGTGAGATTTATCTTCGATGTCTTCTTCATGCCCAACTTGTCTCTGCATACTCTTGTATTCCTATCATACTCCTGGGGTTGATAAGGATTTGTCTTCAAATCAAACAGTTGATGATCTTTAGTTTCCATGCCAAGGTGATCTCCTATCAGGAGCTTACAAAAAGTTTGTGCCACTATTCATTACAAAGTTTTCCTACCAAGACACTTACATGACTTGAAACCTAGTACACTTAACTACTAGAAAAACAACGTAAGCAAATACCTACTATGGCTAGACTAGAAGAAGCTATGACTCAAGAAGTAAAATTATTCTACCCTAGGTACTATGTATCGAAAATAGTGAGATTGCTCTTAGAGCTTCAATCTCCATTGCGATGATAAAACTTCTACATATTCATCCTCAATGAATTCATTAGTTCTGCAACAATCAAGTGCAAAGATATGAAATAGTAGGATTGAGTATATTGTATCATGTAAAACAAGGATGATATCTTTTGTGAGAAACTTTGTCATGACCTTTTTTTCGTAGTAAAGGTCATGAATAAACAAGCTTATCTTGACTTATGGACAAAGAATAACAATAGGAACTTCAAATATATCATTTACCATATGCAACAAGCAAAACTTTATAACAACACTTACTCTTGTCGCACAATCGATTGGTGTGATGTAGTATTCTTTATCATTGAGGCTTAATTGCAGAAAACCTACTTAGATTGCTTGCTTGGCCACAGAGACTTTGCTTAGATGAACCTCATAATTAAAATCAAATTGAGCTAGCTTACTTGGAAACAAGAGGCCGAATTCCTTTGCTCACCTTCATTTTTGTTAGTCAAGTTGGAATACAACTCCTTAAAGGAAGCATCATTGGTTTCGGGATCAGTGACGATCGCTAGTTTCTCATTTGCTGGATTCAATGTAGCAATTTTATCACTTAGATTGATGCAAGAAGATCGAGTCTCTTTTGGTGTGCAACTCTCTTTCCTGAAATTTTGTTCTAAACTGAAGGAAACAAGATTGTCCTTCTTTTCTTCATTAAGAACAACAAGATTTGGCTTAAAATTTTGATTAGTGTTTTCAAGCTCCTTTTAGTTATGCTCTGGACTGAGTGATATGAGAGTGATTTTCTTTTCGTCTTTTACGAAAGAATAGGTGTTGTGAAACCCATCATAAGTGGTCATTCGGTTGAACTGCTATGGCCGCCCGAGTAGTAAGTGACCCGCTTCTATGGGAACTACATCACATAGTATTTCATCTCGATAGTTCTTCCTAATAGAGAAAGGAATGCTAACCTACTTAGTGATGTATAATCCCTCTTCATTGTTTAACCAATGAATCTTGTAGGAATGAGGATGATCGCACACAACTAATCTAAATTTTTTGCACAACATTTATCCAGCTCTCGATGTCTATGGTGACATTACAAACCTTGTTCTTGATAGTGTAGTGGGTGTGGAACAGTTCACATCCTCTCAATTCAATTTGTATCAATGGTAGGGCTTCTTTTGCTTCTATTTGGTCATTTTAATTTGTAATGGCGAGATGAAACTAGATAGATGTTGGAACTGTTCACCCAATTGAACTTGTGCATTGGTACTCAATTATATCATCATTTGAAATAATTGTCTCATTTGAGTTGTATTTTCTTCCAACCATTTTTCTACAACTAACAATTTGGCCTGATCCAAAGATACTCCTTGGAGGCAAGAAGGAGAAACATATGAGTCGATATTGATGTCATTGTCGTTTAAAGCACTCATGGTATCAAAATATGTATTAGCAAGCAAAATGATGATTTTTGAGATAAAATCTCATTAAAAGCACCAAATGTTGTGCTTGCTTCACCTTGAAATGAGATACCCCTGGAAATGGATTTGAAGAGAAGAAATTGAAAAAAAGAATATTAACCAGCTTCAAATCTACCACAATAAGGGTTATTGATAAGGAGTGGAAGCTAGGACTCACCACTGAACCTTGAAGGTGGAGATAAGAGAAAAAGAAATTCAAAATTTCTTTAATGCAATCCAGCCAAAGTGACTTTTATTCACAAACATGGGTATTTATGTTGGAAATAGGCCTTTTACCTTAGCCAATCAAATAGACAACAATAAATGTTGCTCTTTGTAGTATAATTATAACTAAATAGTCCACCTCCTACTTAACCAATAGAACAAAAGTAATAAGTTCATTTTAAAGCTCAAAGCATAAATTTTATACTCCAACATGAATTTGAGTTGGTCTACTTAAGCATCAAAACAAATCCACTAAATCTAGAATTGTTGAGCCCTATTCCTAGATCGGGTCAGGGGTCCTTCACTATATGTGAACATTGCAACCGTTCGAGTGGAGACTTATCTTCGATGTCCTCTTCATGCCCAACTTGTCTATGCATGCTCTTGGATTTCTATCAGTACCAAACCATCCATATATTTGCTTTTGTAGGAAACAAACCATCATTTCTCTTGGTCCCTAGTGATTTTTGCATTGTAGGATTTATTCTTATTTATCCACCTTAGTAGGGCAATAATTTTGAATTGCTTGTATGAACTCCAACAACGAAAATTCTTGTTGGGTAGAGTATTGTTGTGAATAAAGTCGCACACTGACATATTGTTAGTATTCCTTCATGAACTACTCTAGTATGAGTATATTAATAAACCCTAAGTTTTTTCTACTAGGGTATGCCAACCTTGTCTGTAAGTATTTGTAGGAAAAGTTAAATGCTTCTTGGTACACTTCTCCTAATTGGTGCTAGTTTATTTGCATCTAAGAGTTGCTCAACGAGGTCACTATAAATCACCAAGCAAAATAAGGGCATAGGTCTACTACCCACAATGCTTGGTGCATTATTTTAGGCTTGTTCAAAGAATCACCATGTCCATGGTGCTACTTTTTATGGAGAACATGCCTTTTCAAATGTTGATGTGGCAAAAGTGACTAGTTAAAATCTTACTATAGTAAACTGGTTTGTCTCTAAGGTTTCAATTACAATCTGGGAACTATGCAAAAATTTGAATATTGGTGGTCAATTTGTCTGGCAATTTACCATCTCATTAGCCCCTCAAGATTAGGCGGTCCCAAGTACAACATTGATGCCTTCCTCAATAGGCGCTCAACCACCTTTCAAGTGACATCGATCACCCAATTAAAGAAAGCTTTGGCTCTGATAATATAAATCTTACCATTGTCCTTGAGGCAAAGGATGAATATAATGAGGAGGTTCCCTTATTACAATTATTGAGACTGGCAAGTTGATTTTACTAGTCTTTGTTTGATTTTCATCACATTAACAATTGTATATAGTTCTTAACTCAAATTTCTTTATTGCATAAAGTGTCTTCTTGAGGGTGGGACTATTGAGGCCCAAACCTTTTCCTGTTCTAATAGAAAGCACCCCTCGGATAGGTTAGCAATAATGGAACTTCAAGTGGAAGTGGTTCTTGTTGAAGGAATGTCTCATTTCAAGGCCCCAACTGGTTAGAGAGAACAACAAGGAGAATGTAGGTTCATTACCAACACAATATTAGTTGAGGCGATGTACTCATCTCCCTATTGGATAAGCTCAAGGTGGGGAGAAACCTCAAGTGTCTTCAATCAAATGGCTCGTTATCAAGATGTGATCTTCCTCCCTTTGATGGGTCTCTTCTTGGATCTGATATCGTTCTTCCATTGAGAAATCCTTGAATAAAGTTAAGGTTGAGGCTGAAAAGGAGCAAAAGTTCCTTCAAGTGGCACCTCACGGTTGATGCCTTATGATTCCCTTGAGGATGATAAGGGAAATTCCTAAGAGCAAGCCACATAAGTGGCCATTATTAGAGCACTTCGGTTGAGATAATGTTATCCCACCATTAGCTCACCAAATATCTTAACTTTTGGTACGGATAGTTGATCACCAGATTACCTAATTCTCAAAAAATCAAGAGAAGTGAAGAGTATTTATGCTAAGTGGCCATTATGAGGTGTGTGAGGAGAGATTGAGATTATCAGGATTGAACTTCTAAGCATTAGCAAGATCTCACCTCTCTCTTTGTCTTAATGAGAGGCAAACATCTCCTTTTAGACAATTAGTGGAGACTGATTACCCGAATGTAATGAATAAATTATAAAGAGGGTCTCCATATTTTTATTATAGACAGATGCAGGGTAAGGAAGCTAGTCCTAGATAATAAGATTCGTATTGGTTCTTGAAATATTGTAACATTGTCCGGTAAGCTAATGGAGGTATTAGATACTATGATTCAGAGAAATATTGATATACTATATTTACAAGAGACAAAGTGGGTTGAAAAAAAAGTAAAGGAGATTGAGGATAAAGGTTTTAAATTATAGTACTCAGGAAAGGAAAAATCTTCAAATAGAGTTGGTATTATTATAAATAAAAATTTAAATGATAATGTAGTAGACATACAATGATATAATGACCGAATTATGATATTAAAATTAGTACTAAGATAAGAGGTTTTGAATATATTTTGTGCTTACGCACCCTAAGTAGGACTAAAAGATAGTATAAAAACAACTTTTTGGGAGGAGTTAGATAAGGTGATTCAAAGAATTCCACAAAAGAAGATGATTTGTTTAGGAAGAGACTTAAATGGACATATCGATAAAGAGGCATTACGATATCAAGGTATTCATGCAAACTTTGGTTTTGGGGATATAAATGAGGAAGGTAGAGAGATTTTAAATTTTGCTATGGCAGTTGATCTCTTTATAGTCAATACAATCTTCAAAAAATGAGATGAACAATTAATTACTTATAAGAGTGGCTTATCACAAACACAAATTGATTATTTTGTTTATAGGAAGAAAGATAGATCGTATTGTAAAGATTACAAGGTAATTATAGGAGAAAGTTTAATCACTTAACATCGACTTTTAGTTATGAATTTAGAGGTGAAAAAATGAACAAAGAACAAAAGAGTGCATGAAACTATTCAAACTAAATGGTAGAACCTCAAAAGTGAAAAAGAAGGTATATTTAAATAAAAAGCCCTTCAAAGAATTGCTTAGAATTATGTTGGTACATCTTGTGATATGTAAAACAATATGGCTATACATATTAAGAAAGTGGCAAAAGATATGTTAGGTGAATCTAAGGAAGGTGTACCAGCATAAAAAAAAAAGCTTGGTAGTGGAGTGATGTGTAAAATAAAATCAAGGTAAAGAGGGCATGTTACAAATTACATTATGTTAAGAAGACTAGTGAAACTTTAGAGGCTTATAAGAAAGTAAAGAAAGAAGTGAAAATATCGTCAATGAAGCAAAAGTTAAAACTTAAGAGGATTTATATAAAAAGCTCAGCTCAAAAGAGAGTGAAAGAGATTTTTAGGATAACTAGGGTCAGAGGTAAATGCATCAAAGACTAGGATGAGAAAATTCTAATGGCAAATGATGATATAAAATAGATGAAAAAACTATTTTTATAAGCTTTTTAATGAAAATAAAGATGTTAGTATTAGCTTAGGAGAGTTCACCAAATCAAAAAAGTATATAAACGATAATTTCTACCGACATATTCACAAGAATGAAGTCAAAGAGGCACTTAAATATATGAGGGGTGGTAAATTTATAGGACCAGACAATATTCCTATAGAAGTTTAGAAAATCCTAGAAGAGACAAGAATTACTTGGCTCACAAGTCTATTTAATGAAATATGAAAAAACTAAAAGATGCCCAAAGAATGGAGAGCAAGTACACTTATACCATATATAAAAACAAGGAAGACATTCAGAATTGTGCAAATATCGGGATATCAAATTAATGAGTCATACTATGAAATTATAAGAAAGAATTATCGACCGTAGGTTAAGACAAGTATCGAGTACAATCATGCAAGACATATATACTATTGAAGCGATTCACCTTTTGAAATGTCTTATAAAATATTTTAGAGCAAAAAAGAAAGACATTCACATAATACTTATTGATCTAGAAAAACATATGATAGGGTACCAAAAGATGTTCTTTGAATAACATTGGAAAAAAGAGGTATCTCATTGATATATATAAACCTTATAAGAGACATGTACAATGATACAAAAATATGTGTGAGGACTCATGAATGAATGACAAACTTCTTTGAAGTTAATATTAGGTTACATCAAGGATCAACTTTAAGTCCATACTTATTTATAATGGTGATTGATGAGTTAACAAAACATATTCAAGATGAAGTACCTTGGTATATGTTATTTGCATATGACATTGTGTTAGTGAAGGAGTCTAAGGAAAAGTTAATAGAAAATTAGAACTATGGAGAGAAACATTAGAAAGTAAAGGCTTCCAACCTAATAGAACAAAGACTGAATATATGGAATGTAAGTTTGATCATTTGGTTACTTCATATGAGATAAAAATTAAAATTGGCACACATTGCATCCCCAAAAAAGTTTTAAATACCTAGGGTCAATTTTTAAAGTAATGGAAGAATTGATAGAGATGTTATGCATAGAATTAATGCAAGTTGGTTACAATGGAGAGGAGCATCATGTACTCTGTGTGACAAGAAGCTACCATTAAAGTTAAAAGGTAAATATTGTAGAGCAGTAATTAGACGTATCATATTTTATAGTTCTGAGTGTTGGGCAATTAATCATCAACATGTACAAAAGTGTATGTGGCAGAAATGAAGATGTTGAGATGGATGAGTGGTAATATAAGAAAAGACTATATATATAATGAGGTTATTAGAAGCAAATTTGGAGTGACACTAATAGAGGATAAAATAAGAGAATATCGTTTATTAGAAATAAATTGAGAGTGACACCAATAGAGGATAAAATGAGAGAATATCATTTAAGATGGTATGGACATATAGAAAGAAGATTAAAAGAAGTGCCTGTAAGAAGTATGAAAAGCTAGATTTTGAAAGTATTAAAAGAGGTAGAGGATGACAACAAAAGTGTTGGAAAGAAAAAATAAAGAATGATCTATTTTATGTTGAGTTAACTGCTAACATGGCACATGATAGGGCTCTGTGGAAACAAAGAATTTTTGTAGCCAACACCATCTAGTATGGGAAAAGGCTTAGTTGGGGTTGTTATTGTAGTTGGGGTGGACATTCAGTATGAGAAGCAACAGGTGAAGGTTAGGGACCCTAAGAAATCCTACTTGGAGTTTGTTTTGGGTTGTCTACCTTCACGCGAAGATCTTCTCTTGTCGAGTGCCATCAATCAATCTTCATCTATTGAGTCTAGTGCTACATCCACCGATTGTAAATAATTGGCAGGTTGTATCTCTTAACAAAGGTCATTATCTTTTCAAACTTTGCTTACAAAAATCGTGCACAAGTATGTCAACAAGTTTACTTAAACTAGCAAAGAGATTTATCTCACTATTCAGTGATTGTGAGAAAGTAGGTTCTTGTCGACATATGTTTCTTAAACTAGTGCTCAAGGGTCAATCTAAATACTTAGGAAGAGTGATTTTGTAATTCAGAGTTTTCTCAAAACAATTTCGACTCAAAACCGTCTTTTCAAAAGGGCATCAATTTCACGTGGCCAAACCAGATTTAGTTATATGAAAATAAAATTGGTTCTATTTTATAATGTGTGAGTTTATATTTTTTTAGCCACTTTATAGGGATTCAAAAATCCCAAAAATTTTATATGAGTGAGAACTAGGTATTAAGTTTTATTTAAAATTTTTATTTATATTTTTGGGTCTTTGTATGATCAAATAAAAATCTTAGAAAACTTTTAATCGAATGTTATTATGAAACTTTGGACAGTATATGTAACTAAGATATACAATTTCAGTAAAACACTCGTATCTCCGTACGTATGCTTTCAATTTCTATGAAAATTATCAATTTAGAAAGTTATGGATGTTAACTGAAGAAATAATTCTTGAGATATTTGGATGCATGTAGACCGAGTTATGATAGGTTTACTAAATATTTATCATAGGATTTTTGTCATATACAGGTTCGGTTTTCGGTTGGGTTTGATTCTTACTGATTTTTTTTTATTAATCTCACCCATGTTCAAAATTTGCGATAATTTTACTGAATATTGGCCAGTATGTGTACCACTCACGATAAAATTTAGGAATATTTCACTTATAGATGGTGATTAGAAAATTCTAAGATCATATAAGATTTGTGTAGTATGCTGAAATCTACAGAATTTTTTTTTATAGAAAATAATGATACATCCGATTAAAATCTTAATGATTTAGTGGTCATTCAAAGAATTTTATTGAGGACTTATGCTCGTTCAAGGAGGAACTCATCTACATATAAATCTCCGGGGCATCTCTCTTGATGAGTATTGGTCTCTTAGAAAATATATGTGATTATAGCCCAATACCCTCCTATAACATAAATTTATGGGTGATTAATCCACCATAAGAGTGATTATATACTCATATCATCATATGTAAACGTTGCAACTATGTTTCTTTTATGACTTCTTTAATTGAATTGCTTCCAATATATTTTGATTTAGATATTCTTCTCTCTCTTTTTTTGGTGAATAGTAAAGCCTAAAAGAGGTTTACTTTCTCTTAAAGTCTTATTAATGAGAGATCTCATAAAAATAATGTAGTTGGTGGCAGTGACGGATTTAGAAATTCTTTTAAGGTGAGGGAATAGCCTCTCGAATGATTTATGGTGGAGCGAACTATGTATTATAATTTATAATTCTCACTATGGGCTATAGATTTTAAGTAGATTTTCAAAATTTCGGGTGAGGTGCTCGTGCTCACCTATGCTCAGATCGGTCACTGGTTGGTGCCCTTATGATTGAGTCTCTCTCTCTCTCTCTCTTATTCTTGGGTAATACACTGAAGAAAGGAGAGAAGGGATGATATAATTCGTAAGCATAGAATAAATGAAAATGTATAAGATATAGTGTATATTAGGGTAGAAGAAATGAAATCTTGCGAAAGTTGTGGATTCCTCTTAACTATGACCAATTCTCTTATGCTTTTGGATTGTGATAACCCTTCTTTGCAATGATATTCTATGAAGTGACTGTTATTCTTAAACTTACAAAGGATTGGAGACAATAACTCCAAGCATACAAGAACAAACAAAAAAAAGGGTAGAAGATGATGGTTTGAGGCTTTCTCTCTCTAGGTCTCTCCCTTTCTCTCTCTTCCTTGTATAAACTCTTCCTTGGGCTGGTAATGAGCTTCCTCACATCCTCTTTAGCTGGGCTTAACACTCTTAAGCTGGAATTCCACTCCTTAGTCACCCACATCCTCCTTTTATAGATATTTTCTTAAATTAGATCCTTCTAGGTTATTAGACCCAATTCGGACTCAAATTCAATCCATCTAGAGGTATCCACATGTGGGAAGAGTAGTTGGACACATGTGAAACGTGGTGGAGGTAGTTGGACACATGCTGAACACATTGGCACTAGGAGGAGGTAGGCCTACACGTGGAAAGTAGGGAGTGCGCACACGGGACATACTGGTAGCACTAGTCGTGCGTCAGGCACACGCCCAACAGTGCATGTGCCCATGTTGGGCATGTGCCGGCGCGTGTGCTGGTGACATGGGACCCATGTGGCAGTTTGGTGGTGATGTGGCAAACACGTGGCAATGACGCTTATGAGGCCCCTAGTTATTGGCGGTGGCACGCGTGGTGGTATTTTTATCCTTGTCTACTCTGTAAGTTAATCTTTTACCTTTTTATACTGCTTTAGCCTTCTAATGGGTGTAGGATCACTTGGTGTACGATCTTCCTTGATAAGGGGTATTTTAAACTTTTTACCCAACGCTTTTTACGTAGGCTCGAACCATCACCAAATTTGAGTCTTCTGAAGTCCTGCTTCTTCTCCACCATATTTTTGGCCTGTTGGCTATTTTTTTGTCCTTTAAATTCAAATATTTTATAGGGATAAAACAATCATTTTGTAAATGTTTTACAAGTAAAACTTATTTTGGTTCCAAATGCCCAATTTTAGTTTTCTCAACCCTTTCTTTGAAGAAAACACACCTAAAACCACAAAATTTTGCTAATATAGACTTAAGGCCAAAATGGTTATTTTTTGGATTTTATCAAAATTCAATTTTTTTATGGGGTTCAAAGTACCCTTATTTTGAGACTCCTACGAATTTTTGGTGTGAAAATAATTTCTCTTAAGGTATCTTTGTTGAAAAAATCTTAAAAGACCCACGACTACAATTTTTCTTGTAAAAGAGGAAATTCTGAAAAGTCTTTTTGACAAATTTTGAGTGTTTATACAACACCATACTTGATCTCATTATTAGTAAAGTTTGGGACTAAAACCATCGCAAACATATATGACGACATCATACTAGACCTCACGTTAATTACCATGCACACACCATTGCCTACTACCTTTTTATACTTTGATCCATGGGACATTATTTGGCATGGTTGCTAGGCTATTGATGTGTTAACCAAATCCGTAGAATCGCTAACATCAATACTTTTATGTGATGAGCCAAAAATAAATACTACTTGTCATTTGACAGCTTCCTGTCGCCAACATTTCAAGCCAAAAGGACATAACTTAATGACCTTGAATAGCCTTCTCTATAAGCTTGACTAATTTAAAAGATAATGCATCAAATCAACTATGCTGGCAACATAAACCTCCATTGATAATAGATAATTCTCGAGTTTACAAGCATAGTATAATGGTGAACATAGTTTCCCTATAGGAGAATATCAAGTTTTTGTGTAAGTAAGAAGTCTACTAAGACAAAACTAGCTTTCTCGGTACAGTTGGTGGAATCTTGTGAAAGTAGGTCAGAGATTGAGTTTTTCACAATGACTAGAATAATGCTAAATTTTCTTAGGAGCAAGAGGTACAAGGATCAATGGGCATCCTAGTATCTCTCAATGTCTTCAAAGGCCAGTTGGTGGTTGAATCTCCATATGAACTCATCACAATCTTTCTTCCTAAGGAGAGGAGAGAATGGCGCAAGCTTAATGGCCATGTTAGTGGCCAAACACCTCAAATAGCTGACCTGGCCGATGAAACTTCGTAGCTCCTTGTTTCTCAGTATTTTACTTTTATAATTGATTTAGCCTTATTGAGTCAACCTCAATTACATTCTTTAGCTATACCAGAAAAGTGTTGACCGGTCAATCAAGTTCAGGATTCATCATTAAATTATCTAAGCACATTCATTTTAAAGCCTTCTTGAGATCAATCAATTGTTGATCGAAGTCATGTGACTTAACCACCGCGTGGTTGATAAACACCTCCATGGACTTGTTGATTAAACCATGGAAAATATAATTCATCACTCTTTAGTATACAATGTTAGCATTTTAAGGCCAAAACCTATCCACCCTTTCATAAATTCCTAGTGACTTAGTGCATTGAATGTTGTTTTATGAGTATCTACTTTACTAACCTTGATTTAGTTATATCCATAAGTACCACATATGAATGACAAGATTTCATGGGTAGAGGCCATGTCTATCAACAAGTCAGTCATAGGTATGACATATTGATCCTTTGGAGGGAGTAGTGGACTATCATTTTGGACGAATTTCTCATTGAGGCTATATTGAACCTCTTGCTTAATAACTGGCAAGAATTTTTGTGTAAACCTCCAAGCCTACTACCTATAGGGTTTGGCCCTTAGTTTAGGAGAGAGTCTAAACTCTACTAAATCTCAAGACACTCTAGGCATTTCATTGTATTCCCAAGCAAAACAATCTTTGTATTTATTTAGTAATAAGGTTAGTGGAAGGCACCTCTCATAAGAAAGAATGGCATTGACTTTGATTGTCCTTGGTTTTGCAAGGGTTCCCAAATCTATTTCAAATAGGGGTTATCATGTTACAAAGCTAGGCTCATCTCTTTGGTTTGGCCAGGTACAAATAGTTTTCAAATGCCCCCGAAAATCAAATAATTGGCTCCACTAATTCTTTCCACAGCCGTGAAAACTCTAAGCCACTCAAGACAAGAGTTGATTACTTGTGAGTCTTCATTCGTAAGTGATTCCTAAGATGGGCCATAGTTTGGCATCGTTGAACTAGAACCAATGAGAGGTGAGGTGGCATGAATTAAATGTCCCTTTGCTCATGCTCTTCGGGAATTATGATTCGACTTATCCAAGGTGAATAAAAGATCATCTCTGTTGCATACACTTCTACTAGAAGGGGTCTTCATCAGCCTTGATCAGTTCAACATTGTCTACAAGTGAAAACATGAGTCTATGGTAATGCAATAGTTGGCATGGAGCTGATCTTTTTCGAGGAGCAATGAATAACTTAACTTGACAACAACAAAGGACGAAGTCCTTGAGCAATTGTTAGCTTGATTGCGATAACTCGAAGAATGATGAGTGGATTGCCTCAAAAGTTTGACATCCTAAGATTGGAATTAGGTCAATGACATATTTTCCTATCTCCCATATGGTGTTTAGAGGCATGGCATTCAGCACTGCCCCTATATATACAAACACTCCCCTGAAGGGCTCATCGTTCACCTATGCCTTAACGTAAATTAGTGAATTGCAACCTCTAAAGGTCAATCAATGACCATTGACACATCTACTTTGTTGACGAACACAACCCAACCTGGATCATTTGCTAGTAGATTTTCTTTATTGTTTATGTGTGGGGATTGGGTGGGAGCAAAACTCACAGGCAGGATGCTAACTAGATGCTCCTTAGGAGTATGGATTCCTTAGGCCTATCAAGTGCCCTCTCATCGAGATGCAACTTGATCCCATTTTTTCTCCAAAATAGAGGTTTCTTTCATTTCAATCATCCTTGAGAGAAAAGTGGAGGTGTCAATTGGTATCATCTAATGCTTTTTCCTCCACCTTACTTGAGGCCTCTGATTGGTGCAGAGACTTGTTTTCATAAGAATGATACTTATTCTTAGAGGTAGAGTCTTGAGGATCTCTTTCCCATGGATTAAAGTCTGAAGCATTTTTGTTATAGCTTGTATGTCTTGTTGCATAATCAACGACTTGTTCAGCTTCATTTCCTGGGCCTAGTTTTAGTCTGAGTGATTTTTGGTACTAATTCAGTCAATGTAGATTGCATCTCAAATAGTTCTTTCAACTGGGTGGGATGTTGACGTTGTGCACTAGTCTATTTTAAAACCATTCACACTCAATGGTGGGTGACTCAGCCATCTCCATTGCAATGGAGTTCTCGTTTTTAGTAGTTGATGTGAGCTTTCACCCACTTGTTAGTATCTTGTGGAATAAAATAGAGGCAACCCTTTAAGTTTGTTGCCTCTATGTAGTCCATCGGATCTATTGACTTTGATGAGAGAAGCAATATCGAACCTTGAAAGGGGTAACCCTCCTTAGACAGGTCAGTGATAGTAGCATTCTGTTTAAAAGGAGCCTCTCCCAAATACCTCTTGTTACAATATGGATGACTTTGGGAGTTATAATAGGACTACTCTAACTCTTAAGCTGATCCTCATGCACTCTAAGCATTTGGAATAGTTGGTTGCTTCATATATTATTGCTCACTAGATCACATTTCTCTTATCAGATCTCCAAGAATTATGAAATGTAGTTGGACATGCATAATAGATCCATCAAGAAACATCTCAAGCTCATTAATGAACCTATTTTCAGCTCTCTTCCTCTACAAGTGTCTCTTCTGAGTCCCCAAGAGGCACGAAGGTTGAGGGGGAATAGTCCTCCTAGGTGGCATACTATCAACCCATCCATTGATGACTTCCTATGAGGCTTCATCATCGACATCGACAAGGTCAATCCTCATCTGTCAAGACAATTAAGGTTGATACTCCATCTTTGATATAGACCTCAGTATTGGTTTATTAGCATGATGTTGATGGTTTTGGAGTCTTCTCCTAGTAGCAAATATATGCTATGTATGTATAAAGTCTTCCACAAATTGATTTAGGATTAAACCAAAATGCAATCAACCTCTTACTCGAAGCGGATAAGGACATCCTTGGAAGGGAGGAGAAGCTTATGGTATGATTGTAGCGTTATCTTTTAAGAAGAAAGGATTGTGTGGTTTGTCATTCAGACAACATGACTCCTTGAGATTCCTCAAATTTCTTTGGTTTACACGCTCTTCTGAAAGGTGGGCATCTCAAAGAAGGGTTTGCTGCATTCGCCTATTGAAGCTTGAGGGTATGGACTGAAACCATACATAGTAGGACAAGGCAATCCTCCATTGGTATCGTTTGATTCAGTGGCAAGGGGTTGGTGTCTATGTTTATCTCCTTATTAGCCAACCTGAGTCACTCATCTTTAATGGCCTTTCGAATCACTATGCAAAACTTGGTGCACTGGTTTCTATTGTTTGTATCCATATTGTATCATTTTCAACATTGAGCAACTTCTTCATTTCCTCCTAATAGGGAATCGAATGACCTTAGCAAAGCTTTATTTGTTGACCTCAGAGCAAAATATCATAGATCTCATCGGTTTTGAAGATAACAAAAAGAAATGATCCATATTGTCGGGAGTTTTCTCTATCCCCTTCCATGGTCTAAGCACGACACAAGTGTAAGAGGGATAATTCGTTAAGTTTGGCAGCCATCACATTAGAATTATCCGCATCTTCGGCATATGATTTGCATGTGATTTCTTCAATGCAAGATACTAGTTACTACCATTGTACTTCCCTAGGATTTCCCTCATGCTTGGGATTGTGGACGTCAGGGGCATTGAGAGATTGAGGAGATTTTAAATATTGATTGCCAAAGTTACCTTACGTGTACTTCCGCCAAGGAGAAGGATAAAGCTTACAAATTTTGTGTCACCTTTGATTGTCTCGAGGCAATATTCAAGTGACCATACTGCAAGTTGCGAAAATACTTTGTAGCCAATTCGGAGGAGACTAAGATGTCCATGTATCTCCATAGTGTTGACTAATGTTGGGATTGAGCATAGGCAGTTGCATGCACCTGCTTTTATCTCTCAACTAGCCAGCATAGTGAATAGTTGGTTTATCGCCATGGGTGGTAAAGTCTCCCTTATAAGCTAGAGTAGAGATCCATGGATTTCTAACATGGATGCGTGAAACCACTCGTATAGAGTTGGCTTCAATTGATTCATAACATTTGCATTGGTATTCGAGGTTTGAGAACTGGATTTCCCCACTCATATTGAGACTACCTTGGATTAAACACTGATGATGATTTGATCTGATCACTGAACCCAAGTGTACAAGCACCATAGACCGGAGGTGGATGGTCATTGATAGAAGAGTTGATCTTGCTTGATGCCAAGTGATACTTTCTACCATATTGAGTTGGCTTACAATTGTGGTCCAATTAGGCATGTTAATTATTGTGTTATCATTGAGAATGACTCAATTCAAATGACATAGAAGGGCTTGTTGGTTACTTCAGTGATGTGTGAGGCCTATCAGAGAACATCAAACTCCATTCTTAGAGGGACAAAATAAGAATAAGGCTCAAATGGTTGTGAGTGTTGAAAAACTGATGTATAGCATTGAGAATGGTAAAGGTAGCTAGTATGGATATGATGGGTGTCAACTCCACTAGGGATTCCATACATTGAAAGAAATCAATAAGCAAAAAAAGAAGATATCTCTCGTTGAGGAACAAAAAGTTATTACGAGAAACTACAAACTAAGAGAAAAACCCTAGAGAGTACAACTAAGGCTAGACATGTCCTTTTTTGGGTTACCTGAAACCAAGAATCATAACTGAACCGTCCAGTGAATAATTCCGGTTTTGGATTTGGTGGTTTTGGATCTGATTCTGGGTCCAGTTTCATAAAGGTTCCGGGTCTAGTTTCGGGTGGTTTCAAATCCAGCTTTTGAACGGTTTGGGGGCGGTTTCAGATCCAATTTTGGGTGGTTTTGGATCCGGTTTAGTTACATAATTGTATAAGACTATAAGTGATATAACTATATAATTTATAAGACTATATAAGTTTATATAAGACTATAAGTTATATAAGTATATAAGTTTATAAATATAAGTGTTAGTGTATTACATTATACATACATATATTACATTAAAAAGGACATAATTATATTATATAAGTTCTTATAAGTTATAACTCATTAACTTATAAGTATTACATTCATTAATTTATGCATATATGTTATATTACAAATGTATGTTGACTATGTAGTATTAATGTAGTTATGTAATTATATAGAATATTACATATATGATATATGTAACGTATTATGTAATATAAATATTATATTATATATAAAATAATAAAGAGTTAAACTTAAGTTATAATACTATAAAATATAATACAATATATGTATAAAAATTCATACAAGATGTAATATCTAATAAAAATAAAAAAAATAATGGGCTTGATCATAATTCATTTACCTATCAATTATGCCTCCTACAAATTCTCTTGGGTGGAGAGGAATCAAAACTCACATAGTTCTCTTATCTTTTGGTAGAAATCCCTTACCTAAAATGATTGACTTTGAACTTAATCATCATTGTCACTCCATGCTTGCATGGGATCAATGCTAGTAGTACTTGTATTAGTTCCTCCTTTAGTAGTATAGTCTTCAGTATATATGTCAACCGATACTTTTTTACACTTATGTGCTCGATGCCTTACTCTTGTAAAATCATTTAGGTAAACTTGAGCTTCTAAGGCCTTGGGTTGCAAGTTAGCACAGTGTTCATCTAATATATTACCGCTTACACTAAATACTTTGCTGCAATAATTGAGGATGGCACAACAAAAATATTCTTACAAATTAAAGATAAAATTAGATAAGTTGATGCTCTTGTCACCATTTTAAAACATCTAATTTTTCTACACTCTTATCTTCTTCAAATTCACCAAGATCATAATGAGTAGCATTATATACCTCAAACTCAAACGAGTCCATAGATTTTGGTCATTTCTAAGTATAGATTTCAAAATATGACTAAAATACTTACCACCAAGAGAGGAGGATGCATGATTGTCACTGCTTCCTATTTCTACTTATGTAATAAGATGATCATGCAGAACTATAATCGACACATAATTATTTAATGTTTAATCTTGTATCATTGATTATATTGTTGATATCCTTAAGCATGTTTAATAAAAGATTCTTATAATAAGCATTCAAAAATAATTCTAAGCATTCTATTTTAATCTAGGATCTAATGTAGCAATAATTAAACTAATTGCAGGAAGATCTATATAATAATTAAGTATTTTCTGTCATCTCCTACATATGATATAAGTAAGAATCCATAAGAAATTGTGATAATGAATTAACTACTTATAAAGCTTGATAAACAAATAAATGACAATCAACATGATTCATTCTTAACCAATAAATGAGCGCCACTTGGTGTCATTTAAATTTTAGAGATACTAAAGATGATCAACACCTAGCACCCATGGTCCGGCCATGTGGTCAGCGAGGCTGACCGTCTTTCTAGTACCCAGGCACCACATGGCACCCAGGTACAATATGGTTGACTGCGGGCACCACGCAGTGCCCACTGGCTAGCTGACAGTCGGCCTGCCAGTCAGCTTGATAGTAGTTGTCAGTGGCTAACAATGTCATGTCACTCTATTTATATATAATATATAGCATACATAGCATCCAATGAGAGAGTGACACATGACGCTCTCTTTTTTTAAAAATATTTTAACCACCGGTTTCTGGGTTGGGAATTTGATATTAGGATCCAGACCGACGGTTTGATTATGGATCTAGACTGATGGATCCAAATCGGTGGTTCGGTTATGGAACCAACCCGGTGGTTCAAAGCAGAACCAAACCGCGGATTCTCGCAATGGTTTTGGTTTCGAGCCGTTTTTTCAAATATACAAACTGTAACTGAACCGAAACATATCCGGTTTTAGTTTCATCCGTCGGGTCAGTTCAAAACAGGCCATGTCTAGCTAAGGCTACCACTAAAACCAAGGAAAATAGAAGTAAAATTATTGCTAAATGATTGATTAACGCCCTTGTGTTCATTTGGCCTCCCTTTTATGGAGCACGAAGAGGATTCCATAAGAACCCTTTCGCCTTACGTTGGTTTGTGATCTCGAGGAGCTTCTTTGCTTCATTCCCTTTGTCGTCCACTCTCACCATCTTAATGGATTGATCATACGATATTCATGTATTTTTTACTGCTACTGTCATTTCAAGGTTCCATGGGTTTTGTCATGGATTGAGGTCTATCAAACTCGAAAACCACATGAAAGTGTCGCTTGATCGCTTGTCAAGCAACCAGCACAAAAGCACCTGCCAGGCTCGTCTCTCTCACTGTTGATTCTCTTCCCTCTTCCTTAACTCATGAGAAAATATAGAAATCTAAAATGTAAATTATTGCTATCATCGTTATCAAATAACTGAATGCAATGGACCCGACAAACACCTTTAGGATACAACAAAGACTCTTGGTTGGTTTTGCACGAACACAACTGAGTCTTAGACAAACCAGTAAAATGAAGATGATGATGTTGCAAATCCAATTAGCGCTACAATAAGACTTACAAACTCTCTTAAAAAACTACGTAGGAAAGCACTCACACCATGAGAAAAAAGTTAGATCAATCTTGTTTATAATACCACTACATATAGATATAGTAAAAATATAATTCATAATATGCTACTAATGAGCATAATTACCACTCAAGAAGGTGTCTCTTAATGTCATAACATGGTTGCTAAATGTATATAAGTTTCAACCACTACATGTACTATTAATAAGAACAATTATCACTCAAGTAAGTTGCCCCAAATACCAAAATATGGTTGTAAAATACTCATTAGTTACAACCACTACATGTGTTACTAATAAGCATAATTATTAATGAAGTAAGTGGCTCTAGTACCACAACACGACTGCAACCATAACCTTCTCCACATATAATTTGGTACTTTGAAAATCACCAACATTTGGGAGTGCATGACCTCAGGTTCTACTATCAATAAGGGGGGTTCCATTAGCCAGAAAATGAAGATGAATGACTTGAATAATCTGGTCAATGTAATGTCGATTATCGCCTTGCTTGTATACGAAGAAATGAGTCTCAAATTGCTATCTATTGCTGTTTTCTGTTTTACGAAACCGAGTAAGTCGGAATGTCCCTGTGATGGACGGTCATTGCATGGTGTCATGATTATTGCGCCCGTGTCATGTAACACTGACACGGAGTTGAGATGCCTAAGACAATCTCAGTGGGTCAGCTAGGTAGGTCTTTACAGCTTCTTTTTTAATTGGGTTGCACGAATATGATTGAATTATCACAAGTATGGAGTTGGCTGATTAGCATGAAATTGATAGGGAAGTAATGTTCCTCACCTTTTTTGTTTTCCTACTGTTTATGTTTTATTATTTTTGTTTGGTCTGCATTCCATTCAATTTAGCTCTTAATATTCACGAAGAATGGTTCGATTCCAAAATCAGCATCATTTGGTAATGGAAGTAGCTAGAACGTCATTGCTTAATTTGTTGAAGTAGTTTTTGCATTCCCATTTATTGCTTATTGGAGTAGAATTTTGCATGCTCTTCCTTTAGATTCTAGGTCCCTAGCTCTGTCTCAACTGCAAAACATGGGTTATTGCCTTCAACTTCCAGACCTTCGTCATCTGTTGCATCTTTCATCGAAAAGCAGGCAAGATTGGATTCGTGGGCAGCTATATGCTTCTCGAGGGGTTTCAGTTTAGTTGGAGTTTTTTCTTTCGTAGAATTATCATTGGACTTGACTTCCAGCGCCTTGTGAAGATGATCAATGGAAAAACTATTACACTGACTATCTGAGTTCTCTGTTTAACCGGTCCCCTGCCACGCTGGGCAAGAAGTGGCCGGTTAGAGTTAGCCGTGCTCTACTTGAGGCGATGGGTGCACTGATAAACTTGTCAACCAAAGCCTTGAATTGTTGCTTAGGCTTCTGTTATGCCTCTGATATCGCTATGTTTGTTTGTTGCCAAATGGGCGCACCTTTGCTCGAGGGACGTAGTCTCCTTCAATTCTCTGGCTCCCCATCCTTGTACATGAAAAAGGCCTCTCTAATTGAATCTTTTACCTCACGTCATATATATTAGGGATGTAGGAGTGACTACAATATCCGTTCCCATAGATATCAGACTTGGAAGATTCAACAATCAAAATTCACATCCAAATTCAGCTCAGATGTTTTTTATCTGGGATATAATCTGAGATATACGATGCCAAGATCGTTTACAATGGTTTTGCTTTATTAGATTCTAACGTTGCTCCTTGTTTGTGTCCCAATCCAACTCTGAATCCGGCTAGTATGCAGCATCCTATTAGCCGTAATTTTTTTTAATGGTTTCATTAGGAGGCTGAGCCTTACACGCACACAATTGCACTCCCTGGGAATCAAATACACCACCTACCTGCGTTGTGGGAGTTCCCTGCGAGATGAGCTAACGCTTCATGCATCTGAATTCAATCCGGTTTACATCCCTTGATAAAACCTTCATGGAAACATACACGTTCCATACAAGAAGACGTGCTCAAGTCCCGTGCATATATAACCCCAGCTCAACATAGCCCATGAATTAACTTCCTTGGTAGATCAGATACTTGGTCAAATCCACTTTGTGCCACACATAACATCAATTACAAGAAAGATTATTCGGTCTACGCTCTCTTGTCCATGACGAGGGAACTTTCTTTGAGGTAAACCCCGAGTTAAAACCAAAAGTTCCTTACTATCTATGGCGGACCTGCACCAAGCGGGGTCAACCTTAGGATGCCCTTGTTCGAGTCCCATTTACTGTGCACCATGGTGGTAAGATAGATATGTATTAATAATTTCTTCTCTTGTGGTGAATTCACTTGATCCAGACCACCTTGATAATTGATCATTGTGAACACACTGGTATCTTTGGGGCCGTGTTGGGATGTAATCAGGTGTGCATTGTTGCCACATTATCTGGGTTGAAATTATCCTGCTGGTTAGACATGTTAGGTTCCGGGTTAATTGGAACCAGCAGTTAAAAATAACTAGAAAGATTAAAAGCGAAACCGCAGTTAAAACTACTTGCCACAAACCTTTCTCTTGCCATCTGAAATTTCACTCATCGAATATTTTCTCTATTGTTGTATTTTTAAGCAAATAAATACATCTAAGCAAGCCCCAAGTCTTATTCTATAGTGGAAAATGCTTTTCCAATGTTTCAAATAGTTAGTAGCCCACACCAGCTGGCACAAACACATTCATCTATAAAATACAAACAAGGCTATACCAACCCCATCTACTTTTCGCTCTTGCTATTATTCCTCCTAGCTCCCATAAGTTTGTTTCACACATTAAGAAGCATCTCTCTCTCGCACACACAGAGGGCACGTACCTTGAAACAGAAACCCGACTACACAAGATGAAAACGTTCTATCAATTAAGCAACAGGAGAAACCCAACAAAATATCAAAATGGAAAAGATCTGAGAAAAATAAAGTTATCGTTCTAATTAATTATTAGCTTGCTGCATTCATAAAGAAGTAATGCTCTCGCTGGAGACCGCTTCATTTACTAAACGGTTGATTGCTCGAGCTTTCTGACTACTCCCATCATCGCCACCCTTTTCTTTCTCCTTCCCCTTCTTAGAAACTTCACAACTCTTATGTTTTCCGTGGAGGAGTGTATTTATGGTCTTTATTCTGCTTCCTTTGCCCAAATGATGCTCGCACAGAGAATAACCAACCAGTGTGGGTTTGCTGCATCTCCATCCTCGTCCGTTCATCCGACTGCACTTCCATTGATTCTCCTCTGCCTTAACGTGATATTTATCATCTCCATTGCTGTTTTCAGATGCACTTCTATCGTTGTCCCCACCATCAACATCACCATTATCGTTAAGATCGACGCTACTCTTCCTCTTCTTGGAAGTAAATGCATTTTCTCCTCGACACCAATTTCTGCCTGTTTATCATAATAGGTCATATAACATCAAGTTATTTATCAGTTAGTTGACATATATACCCAAAGACTTCTCTTGCTTAATAATCTAGGAGAAGCTGTGGATTTTGTGAGATGAATAAATGGAGACACCTATTAAAACACCAACTCTATACTGAACTTCTGCTCATGCACGGATAACGGAGTCGATAGAAATTGAACGGTGGAGATGCAATAATTAACACAAACAGAAATCTATATTTTTCAAAATCATATCATACCTCTAGAATAGTACTTCCCTTCTTTCTCTGCACCACGCTTGTTCCTAATTTACAACAGGTAAATATATGAAGAAAACAATCTAAGTATAGAGAAACCGAGAATTCGATCACGATAAAAACTACGGAACCTTTCTCTCAAAAAGTTAGATGTAGACTTTGCATCATTTTTTTCCTCCGCTACAAGTAATGTGCATGAAGAATAGAAATCTTCAACGCACTAACTAGTTAGAATTGGAGGAGGGCCGCAGAGAAGTACCGTATTTTTTTCTCTTTCGGTTCTTTCTCTTCCTCTTCTTTTTCCTTTTCATGTTTCGCCTGTATACAAAATCAAACATGAAATCATCAATTGATCGATATCTGTTACTTCCCATGAATCCACTATTAACAATTCTTTCTCTCATACATAAACTCACAGTAGTAAGGCAGCTAATCGTTGAGTCAATAACAGAAAAGATTTAGAGTTGAAAAGAGGGGTGCAATGTTGCACCACTAACAGGAAAAAGATACCAACTTGAAACCAAAGAACGATGCGCTATTGCACCACAAACGATTTTGTGGATAGAAAACTCTCGACAGCAACAAATTTAACAGATAGTTATTGACATTGCTAGGAAATGATATTAGTATTATATAAGGAGATATCAGAATATAATATTGACAACAACTGTGCAATGAATAATTAATTTAAAGAAACCTCACGACCAACACAGTTCCGAATATCAACAGCAAAAGCATGAATGCTGAAGTCGGAATCTGAGAGTTTTCAGGCGATGTTTACACCACATCGTGCAGTTTCCTCGTGTTTTGGGGGGTATAACGATGAGGAAGAGAGTGAAGGAGTACCTGCAGCTTCGATTGATCATGGGTACCCCATTCTTTAGCGTCTTCGGCTGACTTCCGGTCTTCGTTTCCAGCGGTTATTTGCCAGAAAACGTGTGATGGGATTGTGGGTGCTTCTTTATTTGCATCTTGGAGATGTTGGGGAGTCTCCTTGTTGCTTGCTTCTTGGTCTGAGAGATGATTCTCGTATTGCACCAAAGTTTCCTCCCTTCTGTTGTCGGCTTCTTGGCTTTTTTCTCTTCTGTGAGAGAGATCAAATCTTAAAGGGGACAGCACATCCGATCTCTTGCGGATCCTCATTGGGGATGTGTATTGTCTGGAGAGAGAGAGAGAATGGTATTACGGGTGGGTGTGCCGGAAAGTGACCGCTGAAAAACATGAGGTTTGTATTTATTGGACTTTCTTTTAGGTGCCTCTTGGAGGAAGATTTTCTTTTAGGTGGTATCTCTTGTTTTGCACTTGTTTGTTTAATGGTTTAATTTTCTGGCCGATGAACATTTCAAGGATCCGTTGGTAAAAAAAGAAAACTGAAAATGTACTTCTTGTAAGCTCGTTTCAGAAATCACACCATTTCCGGATGAAGATTTGCCTTTAGTGCATATTCGCCCCTCAAAAAGTCTTTACTGCCCTATGTTCTTAAGGGGGAAAGGTTAGTCCGTAGCACAAGGAGCTACAGCTCTCACAGTTTGGGGTCGACTCAAAAAATTCAACTCGAGGTCTCCATATCGGTGCCTGGGTGCGCTCATCCACTAATTGTCTCTCTAGGTTTACTGTTCGGTTTAGTTTACTTTTAGTTCCAACCTCGAACCAAATAGTTACTCGCAGTTTCTGGTATTTCGAGAACCCATACAAGCCATCGCATGATCAGAACTGAACCGAATCGACGATTCTGATTTGATTTGGTTTTTAACTATGGTTCTTGTTGTAATGTAATGGAAGGGCATCGGTAGAGATATCAAAATGATCCCCGCTCGAGGGGTCAAGCCAGAGAATTCTGACCCATATTTGAAACATGGCCGAATAGCCCGACTTGTATGACCTTGGCGACTGGAAGGGTTGACCCATGCTGGCCCGTTTGATTATTATATCAAGTCTATAAGACCTTATCCAAGTCCGTTTGAAATACACCATATACAAGGTTATTTTAGGGTAAATCTAACCACAACATTTCAAGCTTCAATAAGCCATATACAACAACTAAGCCTTTTTGCATATTAGACAGGGTCGGCTACAATAGATTCTTTGTTTCCACGTAGCCTTATCATGTGTCATGTTAGCAATTAAGATCATTTTTTATTGTTTCTTTTCAACACTTCTTTGGTCGTCCTCTACCCTTTTAATACTTTCCAAATATAGTTTTTCATACCTTCTTATGGGTTCTTCTTTTGATCTTCTTTCTATATGTTCAAATCATCTTAAACGATATTCTCTTATTTTATCCTCTATTGGTAACACTCCTAATTTGTTTCTAATAACTTTATTATGTATACGGTCTTTTCTTATATGACCACTCATTCATCTCAACATCTTCATTTCTATCATAGACATCTTTTGTAAATGTTGATGGTTAACTGCCCATCACTCAAAACCATAAAACATGGTAGATCTAATAGCTGCCCAACATCTTCATTTCTTGTATAACCACTCATCCATCTCCTTTGCTTTTTCTTCAACCCACTTTGTCTCTTATAAACATAGAATATGAATATTTCTCCGAATCATAGTATCTACGACCTCCATTAGTTTACCGGATAATGTTCCGATATTCCAAGAACCAATACGAATCTTATTATCTAGGACTAGATTCCTTAGCCCCCTTATCCGTCCATATTGAAAATGCGGAGACCCTCTCTATAAATTATTCACTACATTCAGGCGGCAATGTAGCGGGACTAACTTCTTTACCCACACCCATCCATGATGTGGGAACCCTCTCTGTAATTGATTCACTATATCCGGGCGAAAATGTAGTGGCTCTACAACACGTTGCTAGGCGGGGACTGCATTCAAGCTCTACAACGCGTTGCTAGGCAGGAACGCCCCAAAGCAATGCTCATAATTTGTGTAATTCATAATATAAAAATCCGATAAAGTTTTATACATAAATGGAGTTTTCAATAAGCCATATACACATGTAATAAAAAATATACATACATATATACATATATATATACATATATATATACATATATATATATATATATGCGTATATATATATATATATATATATATATATATATGCGTATATATATATATATATATATATATATATATATATATATATATATATATATATATACATTGTAATAGAAAAAAAACTATATATCTAGGTCGCAAGTTTCTAAAGAGTGACATATCCACAAAAAAATTAATTTAAAAAAATATATAAAATCAATAAAAATTTTATTTAATTGTAATAAATTTAATGATTAGTAGGTGGCGTCTCTAGCGTGGCATTGACGTAGTTCGCTTTATTCAATCGCTAATTTGAATAACTAAGTTACTGACGACTTGTTAATTTAAATTTTTAAGATTAAATCAACTAAACCACAATTATTTTTTAAGAGAAGCGTACGTGACTTTGAGTTCTCATTGCACCTGAGGATGCTTTTGAGTTTCTCTGGTAAAAAATTAGAATTTTACTTAAATCATTTTTTCGTGAGAAGCGAAATTTCGTTCTCTCGAGCCAAAAAATTAAATTTTCATAAATCATTTTTAAAAATAAAAAGGAGTAAAGTAAATATATTTGAGATTATTAAAAATTTACCTGCGCGAATTGACTTAAGGTGCATAGTATTATGGCAGTGCGTTAGGGGAGTCTTTGTGGGATTAAGTTTTCCACCGCTTTTAAGTATAGCAGAAATTTCTCGAATCGATAAGTTCCAAAGACTAATTTTTAAAAAAATGATTTTCCAATTTTTCACTAAATTAAAATAAAATTGGTGGCGACTCATTTTCATTTTTCAATAATATCATACGAGTTTTGCGTATTTCATCGCGATTTGATAATTGCATTGACCGCTGCCTTTGCCTTCTTTTTCGAGAACCGCATTAGCCGCTGTCTTTTAAATTTGAGGCACTTAATTGTCCATTGTCTTTTAAATTTGGAGCCTTGTGAGTTGTCCATTGTCTTTTAAGTTTTGGGACAAAATTTGCCCGTTTCTTTGCTGAAGTTTCAGGAGGCATGCGAATTTGTCAAGTTTTGGGCTTCGTTTCAAATGGTGTCGTTTAATTTATTGTCAATGCATGTCTTTTAAGTTTTGGGACAATTTGCCCATTTTTCAAGTTTGAACTACGACGCCAATTGCTCCATTTTACAGTTTTGGAACTCATTTGCCATTGTCATTTACGTTATGCGACGCACGGCTCATACATTTTACTTTTTGTTGAGCGTGTCGGCTCCATGCATTCCACGTGCATTTTATTTTTAAATGTCATTTACCCTTGAGCGCATCAATATGTTTTACTTGATTCATTATTCTTGCGTTGTTTTATTTTTCTTTTTGTATCATCGTGTGTATTTTTAGGACAAAATATGAGTTCATATACGCTTTACTGCATTCTTTATTACGAAAATATGAAAGCTTTGTAGTTATTCATATTCTCTAATAAGAAACAAGTAAAGAGAGCAGACTATTTATGAAGCAATATTTTGACCAGAGCCCCATCTTTTAATTTATTTCTTTTAAAAAAAACAAAAAAAAAGTAGAAAATTAAAAAATAATAAAATATCAAAGAATTATTTGTCCACATTTTTAGCCCTTTTTTTCTAACCCAAATACATAAGCCCACCCAGAAAAAAAGAAACATAATAATAAAATTAAAAAATTAAAAAATTAAAAATTAAAAAATTATAAAAAGATTAAAAATTAAAATTAAAAAAATTAAAATTAAAAAAAAAATGAAAAAAGATTTCATTGACTGATTTTGTTTTTCTTATTTTGGTAAAAATTGTTTTTTCTTTTCTTTATCCATTGTCTTTTTCTTTTTTCAGACATGCATTTCACGCTATCAGAATCACTACACTACCGCATTAGCACCAGCTATGTAAGGCAGAACTCATAGTGAGGGGAATGACTCCTTACTGCTCCCCAACTCGTCCCATCTTCACCTTAACCCGGCTCAAACCACATACCCTTGACTCCTTTTTTCTTTCCTTTTTACGGCACATTACCTCTCGCTCGACCACTACTTTCCACGTACACACGCGTAACGGCCACTCATAGACGGAGGACATGCAGCTCCTTTTGCTCCCCACTTCATTTACGTCCCACCTGCTGCTCCACAGCTCGCTTTCTCCACACGGCTCCACTTTTTCAGTTTCCTTTAACTCACCACATGGCACTCACTTCCACCTGAACTGTACTCTTCCATGCCTGATTCCTCTTCCTGATGCCATTACGGAGATTTTACATCCTTTTGATCATCTAACTTTACCACGTTGACACAGAGACGGCATAGATTTTACATTTTTTATCATCTAACCCATACCCTGACAGCACACGGACCATGATTTTCTCACCAACACGTTCTTCACCTTCATGAAAATGGATCCTCTATAACCAACGTCAAAACTCCATACACGCACCATCGTCAAACACATACTTCATCACGGTAGCACCGCTTCACCTCCAGCCATTACGTGAACTCCACTCCCACTCACCTATCATCCCTACCCAAAACAGAACGACAAACTCCTTCTTCTTTCATCCCATCTAACCTAACCGTTCTTCACCTCCCCAGAAAACAACCATAGTCATCAACACCTCCTCGAGCTCTCCACGTGGCCCATCCCACCACGTGCACTCACCACCTTCAACCTCCTAACAACCACTCACCTTCCATCAGACTTTCTTAAAACCACCATCACCCTCCTTCCAAACTCCGACTTCATCCAGCTGTCACCCAACCTTTCACTCGTTTTCGACCAAACTCCCAAGACACCTGCACCATCACGTCCTAGATCCACCCGTAAGCCTCGAAGCTGCGGTCTTTCACCGTAGAGACAGGGAGCCACGTGCGGGAACCGTCAACCACGAGCTTCCACCTCTAGAGCAACACCTCCTTCTTCAGCCAAGACTTTCTTAAGCATCCGCCTGTGCGCCAGTTCTCGCCCGGCAGGCCGCACCGTCGATTCGCAACCAGCTGTTCTCCAACGACCGTTCACTAGCTTCTGACGGGTCTAGAAAACACCGTGGCAGCACCTCCACGTCCCCTCGAGCCACCCGTATTACAGGCTTCCCGTGCTCACGAGAACGAGCCTGTTACCCGAGTCGACCACGAGCTCCACCGGCCTCCACCGGTGCTTCTTCGCCAGGAACCGAAAAAAGCGCTGCGCCTCGAGCGCGCGGATCTCCGCCAAGCACGAGCCACCTCATGCGTCGTGGGAACTCGTTCTCCTCCAAGAAGCGGATTTCTAGCTTCTGCATAATAGTCCTAAGCTTCATCGTAACGCACCTCCTTTCCCACTCATTTTTATTCCCCGTTTCGGTATCTAAAATTGCGAGATGTCTTCTTTTTTTTAATTATTTTGTCGTTTTGAACAAAAAAAAAAGCTAGTAAAGAATCAAGATAGTTTTGAAAGGTTTTTTTTTTTTGGGTCCCAGGGCTTTATTTAGTTTGGATAGAGACGAAAGTTTAGTCTTTTTTAGAAGCTTTTTCTTTTCTTTGGTTGAAGCATAATAAAAAAAAATGTAATAAATAAAATGAAATAAAAATGATAAAAATGCACATATAAAAAATTTTAAAAAATAATAAAATAATAATTAAAATTATAATAATTAAATCCTTTTTTAAAGAATAAAATAGAATTAGCGAGGTTGAGATGCGAACTTGTTGATCCTATTTTGTTTTTTATAATATATAATCGAGTTGTGACAACTTGATGATTCAATTATTTTTTAAAAATAAAATAAATAAGCTAATTGATAAATGTTCAAATTTTTTTAAAAAATAATAATAATAATAATTTTACGCCAACAAACTTGATGAGTAATGGGTGATGTCTTTAGCGTGTCATTCGAGCTTCACCTATTCAAACACTAATAGTCGATGATTAGTACGGTCGCTTGACAATTTTGTTAATTCAAATTTTTATAAAATATAAAAATTAATTTTAAAAAATATAAAATCAATAAAAATAATTTCATTTAATTATAATAAATTTAATGATTAGTGGGTGAGCGTGGCGTCGAGTTTATTAGTCTCTGGTCGATTAATTTCGCGGCGACTTGTTTAAAATTTTAAAATAAGTTTTTTTTTAAAATCGACGACCCTTAATTCGAAATAAAAATGAGTCGCGACATTGCCTTTTTTTAAAATTTTAGAAATTAAGTTAAACATTTTGAGATCGATCCAATTTACACAATTGCACCTGGAATGCAGATCTTATGACGTGTGTCATTAGGAGGTGATAAATGGGAAATGAGAATCTTTATTATGTCAAGCTAAAAAAAATAAATAAATTTTCAGCAATTTGATTATTTCTCTTCTTTCTTTTTTTAAATAATAAATAAATATAAAAAAATAATAAAAAATAAAAAATAGTTACATTTGCCTTTTTTTAAAAAATAGGAGTAAAATAAACATGTTTGAGATCATCAAGAATTTACACAATGTGACTTGGTAGCAGGTCTTATGACGTGTATTCTTGAGGTGTTTAAGCGATTAAGTTTCTCACCGTACTAAGCATAGGATGGTCACGTTGTCTGGTTCTCATAGACAATTAATAAGGACTTTTCTATATTTTTTCGTTAATTTAAAGTAAGCTTTGAATATCTCATTTGGATCTTGAAACTCTCACGAATTCAATGTTTACGGTTCCTCGTCCTGCGACATAAGGTGATTTTGGTGCTTTAATCCAAATTAAGGTATTTTCTAATTTTCTTGATTGATGGAGTATTCTTGTGTCAATTAAGAGCGATTCATAGCATTTTCTAAAACCTCACGAAGTTCTTATGAATATCTCATTTGATCACGGTTGCGATTCACAAAAGGGGGTTAGGTCACCCTATGAAGTGTTCTTGAGGTGCTTTAATGAGCTACAAGATTTTAAGTTTGTGATAGATGGATTCCTATTGTGCAGTGCATAAACCGATTAGGCGTGTCACTTACTAATCGGAGTTAGAAAACTGATTAGAACTGGCTAAAATCGAAAGAACCAATGAAACAAGTATCACTTAGCCAGCGTCTAGGTCGAGCTATAAGGCCTTTTACGGTGCTTTTTCAAAAATGTCACGATTAAGATATTTTGAAAGTTTACCGCCTATTTGGAATGCCGATTAGTATATGTTTCCTAAGGTGCTGATTAAGGAGCATAAAAGTAATGTCAGACATGGCTGGTTAATGAAGGCTAGAATTTTACAATGAATGGGAAGATTGGAATAGTGTTAACGGTTCTTGGTGAGCTACAATGGAATCGTGTATATGTTTAGAAACGAGCGTGTCATTAAGGCACGAAAATTGATAGGTGTTTTCCCGTGAAAGAGAATTATACTATGTATGGGATTGAGTGTTAATTTTGTGAGCTTTGTGACAATGCTTGATAATTTCGTTAGGTGCCGACGGACTCAATTGGGAATGACATAACCTTGATAGGCTCGTTGTCTGAGCCAAAGGAGATTTTCTACATAAAGTTTTCGGAATCGAGGACTTGAGGCCAGAAGATTCTTACCGGCCGTGTTAAGATATGTGTAATGTGAGGATGAGTTTTCCCTTTATTTACCACAAAATAACGCTATAAACTAGTAATTCCTAATATTTTACATTTTTGGTTCTAGAGTTGAACTAGATGATATGTATGAGATGTATACTACCTTGGATTATCTAAATGTTATGGTTAGACATTGTAGATGTTTTAAACATATTTCCTTAGGAGTTATTGAGATTATGTTTATACAGTGTTATCGGATGGTGATTTAGACCCGATTACTCGGCGTATTAAGATATGTGTAATGTGAGGGATGAGTTTTCGGCCATTGTGTATGCATGTAATTGCGCTATAAACTTGCTAGGGGTAAGATAGAAGAAAGAAGCTTCGAGATTAGGTTAGGCCCAGATGTATGTATGTATTGTTTCACTATGACGTTTATCTAAATGTTATGGTTAGACATTGTTTGTGTAAACATCATTTCCTTAGGAGTTATTCCATGTTATGTGTAGGATTTTTATTACTCGTATTGAGAATATGGTTTTTCGTACGCGTGTAAGGGTGAAACTTCTTCCCGAGGGTAAGAAGAAGAAAGAAGCTCAAGATTAAATTAGTTTATGTTGTATGTTTCAATTGTTGTACTTTTAATATCTCTTTTGAAATGTATAGAGTTATCTAATACTTCAACTCTTTACTAAGGCTAGTGATGTAAAGTAATTTTTATACATTATGTTATAAATATTGTATTAGCATTTCATATGACTCTACTATAGTGTTTCAACGAACATTATGGATATAGTATATGATTAGTATGTATGTAGTGATATTGTAGCGCTAAGTATCTCCTTGTATGATGTATATACTAAGATATTTGTATTAGGATATTTACAAGTTTTGTGCAACTAAAGCATGTTGTTGTTTGGTGTTTACTATAGTGGTGGGAGTAGGAGTTTGTGGCTCCTTACAGATGCATCGTTGACAATATTCCAGAGCAGGGTTCAAGTGGATGGTAAAAATGTCTCTGGTGGTTTGATGTGTTGGCTTTCTCCATGAATATTGAAGAGCTTTCTCCTTGGAGTCATCAAAAATGTCGGCGGTTTGATAGTGTTGGCTCTCCCCTTGCATTATGCGTGAGTGGAGGCAGTGGTGTACGTAAGAGGTGACCGTCGTGGCTGAGTTAAGTTGTCTTGATTTAAGAGAATAGTATTTTGAGTCTGAGGATTACTTAAGTGGTTTAAGCCTAGTATTTATAGAAGAGTGATGCTTAGTTGTTAAGTAAGATGCACGAGAGAAATCTAATTTGAATTGAATGTTAATGGGTAGTTATGTGCCAAGATAAATGTCCCTTAAAATAAAGGGATTTGCCAAAGAGATTACCTCCCAAACTGTTGGAGTCGTTACTGCCTAGGCTGTATGGTTTCAGATCTAAGCTCCAACTTTGATGTGTCAAGTTACTCATTGTTGGGTTTGATCTTGAATACCACTTCAGAACAATTTTATTTTGCGAATATTTAATATCATAAAGTCACATCTGGAGGTTACCATTGTGTAGATTTTAATTTTTGTTAATGTTTAGTTTTTCTTTAAGGAATTACTTATTAGACGCTATTAGACGCGATTGAGTTTTGTGTCTTGTATTTCTTTCTCTCTTTTTTTTTTTTTTTTACTTTAACATTTAAAGATTATGTAGAAGCTTTCTAACTTAAATTAACAATCAAATGGTGGTGCATACAAACGTTAGCGTTATATAGCAGCACCTTTTCTTTAATTAAAAAAAGAAAAAACAAATAATATTGATATCAATGTTGTTAAATCGATAAGATTTTCGGTTTAGGTTTAATTGGTTAGATCAAGCGGTCAAATTGGATGACATTATTATTATATTATATATATTTTATATATAATAAAAAATATTTTTATATTTTTAAAAATATGGTAATGTTAATAAGTTAATAATATATATATATATAATATGGTAATATATTTTGATTAGTTTAAAATATGATAATATATTAATTTCTCGAAATTTGTAATTTAAGTTATTTATATTCTTTTCTTTTGGAGAATTGTGTAGTTTTTTTTTGAGCAAATTAGTAAGTTTTGCCCTATCTGTACTAAAAAAATAATAGATCTGAGGTGAAATTTGCCTTATATATTTTGATGGAATATATATACTTTTTCATTTTATTTCTCTCACTCAACTTTTATTTCTTTTGTTGCAAATAGATGTGGAGAAGTGTTTTGAAAAAAAAACATCTTGAAAATCTACCTTGAGACTATCGGTTCCATCATCAACCATCAAAAATCAAATAAGAGTAATTAGGACATCTTAGGTGGAGATAGAAATTTAAAAAGCAATTTTGAATAGAATACACAAGATTAGCTACAGATCTAGAGTTGAAACCACTTATTTCAAGTTATAGTATTAATCACCAGGAGAGGATTCAAAATGCATATCTGTGAAAAGGTTCATTCTAACCAAAAGAGCATAATTTTTCATAGAATAAAGAAGGAAGCAAAAAACACCATTTCTTTCGTAGTTGGCTTAATGAGTTTGATTTGTTGGAATATAGTATAACAAAAAAATGTACCATATTGTTTGTTATGCTATCTCTTTTCATATCCTAATAGTGAATAGGTGTTTATTTTAAATGGTTTAAGGAAAAACAAAGACTTTTATGAACATGGTACTAGTAGTATATGTAATGATACTATAATGAAAATTACATCTTTGATGAATGAGTAATAATCTATTAATACTTGTTTTGTTAGGCAATCGAAAGAAGAGAAGAAGAATTGTGAAGCTCGGCTTGACACCTCAATTAATGTGATAAGATTTCTTCTTGAATAAGTTCTTGCCTTTCATTGTCATGATGAGTGATAAAGTCCAAATAAAAAAAATCTTGAGCTTTTATCCTTTCGTAATGATCATAATGAGGTAATTTACAATATTGTATTAAAGAATGAAACCTAAAAATTCAAAACTAACAACACCTTCAATTCAAAAAGATATTTTACGTGCTATTGCAAGTAAGACCGTTAAAAGAATCATTAAAGAGGTACATGATGATGTATTTACTAATTTAGTTGATGAATAAAAATTCAAAACTAAAAACACCTTCAATTTAAAAGGATATTTTACGTGCTATTGCAAGTAAGACCGGTGAAAGAATCATTAAAGAGGTACATGATGATGTATTTACTAATTTAGTTGATGAATCCCATGATATATCTAATAAAAAGAAAATGATAATGGTGTTAAGATATATTGATAAAGATGATCATATTATTGAATGTTTACTTTGTTTGGTGTATGCTTATTCTACTACAACAATATTACTTATAACAATTATGATGCAAATATTCACTAAAGTTGGTGTAAGTATTAGTCAATTATGAGGGGAAGAATAGGATAGAGTGAGAAATTTGAAATATGAGTTTAACGGATTAAAAATATTAATATTAAGAAAAAAATTATTTGCTTTTTATATTCATTGCTTTACACATCAAATCCAATTAGTTATTATGGCAGTTGCTAAGAAACATAGAAAAGTATGTCAATTTTTTGATATTATTTTTGTAATTATGAATTGTGTTAGAGGTTTGTGTAAATATCTTGAGAAGCTTAGAGAATTAGAACTTGATAGAGTTCATAAGGAACTCAAACTTAGATATATTGTGAATGCACATTGGGATTCAAATTGTTATATTTTGTTAAACTTAATTATAATATTTTAATCTATTGTGAATGCACTTTATATTGTCAATGATGGTGATGATTAGGATATTAAGGGTAGTGCTTACAATTGGTGCAAGACAATGCATATATTTGATTTCATATTTGTTATACATTTGATGAAAGAAATTTAGGAAAGACAAATGATTTATCATAGTTCTACAAATTGAATACCAAGATATTATTAATGCTTTAAACCTTATAAAGTTATCAAATAGACAGTTAAATAAGTTTATAATTGAAGACAATGGATGAGAGTGCTTCATTACAAAGATTAACTTATTTTGTGATAAGAATGATATTGTTATTAAAAAAATTGATGATAGCTATACAAAACCAGTGATGCAAGGAAGATAAAGGCAAAGTGATGCAACAAATTTATATCATTATTAGTATGAGGTATTCAATGTTGTCATTAATTATATGTTAATGAGTTTGATGATCAATATACCAAATTTCTTCTTTGTGTTACGTGTCTTCATATAAGTAATAATTTTGCTTCTTTCAATAAAGAAAAGTTGTTTGGCTTGTAAGTTTGCATCCCATGGTTTTTGTACTAATGATATTTGACAACTTTAACATCAACTTGATAACTATATTATAGATATACATGATGATTAAGAGCTTCAACTTAAAGGAATAAGTGAAATTATAGAGATTTAGTATAATAAAGAAAAGATAATATCTACCTTTTAGTGTATCGGTTAGTAAAATTATGTTGCTTTTACCGGTTACCACTGGAAGTGTAGAGCGAGTATTTTTTATTGTAAAGAGTTGCTTGAGAAATAAAATTGGTGATAAGTTTATGAATGATTACTTAGTTACATCCTTATTATCTATATCTAATCCTTATTGTCTATATTTATCATTAGATATAGACAATAAGAGAATTATGCAACACTTTCAAAAATGTTGTCTCGGTGACAAATTCTTCTTATATACTTTCTTTTATATTGGAGGCTTATAACGAGATATTATTTTGTCTTTATATGAAGCGTCCTTGAAAACGTCACCTAAGATTGAAAACCTTGGAAGTTGTGTTTGTTATGAATTTATGAGATATGTGTCAATTGCTTAAATATGTTATATTAGCAAGTGTATGACTATGTGATTGTTAATTAGTAAATGATTATTATCAATAATTATTTGTTATCATTTTGTATTATATGAACAGGTACGTAACCATGCCCCATTATCGATAGTATTTCATCTTTGTGGCATTTATAGAATCTTAATGATGTTGTTAAATGTTTTGGTTGTTGATTATCAATTTAAAAAAAATTAGTAACTATATTTGTATTAAGATACATCTTTTATTCTTAAAAAGTTTGGTGCACATAAAAATAATTATATTATAATGAGCTCTTGGTAATTATTATCTTTCTTACGCATATCAATCTCACGTGTAATGAAGTTCATAATAATGGGCTATATTTTCACTTCCCTCTCTTCCTCCAGCTCTAAATTTGTTTAGATTCCCCATTGGCTGCCGTCGCGCTTTTAGAAATATCTTTTTCGAAAAAGAGATGCAACAAAGATTGAGGGTCACCTGTAAAAAAGATGTGCATACCCACAGGGCATGGCAACAAAATTTGCCACAAGCTTCTCTTTGTCGAACTTGCAGTCATCAATATGAGGTGAAAATTTCATGCGACGACCTTGGCCTCGACCCTTTCGCTGATAGGCACCCCTTCCTTTCGCTTTGATAATAAATCAGATCATACTGTAGATAACCTACATCCACTTAGTGTACGCCTGAATAGGAAACAGTGCTCTCAATCAAGAGTATCTTTACGTAGAGATGTCAATAGATAAATGCAATGAATCCAACCCGATCCTATAACAAGCAGTCGTAGATCCGATCAGTTGCCAATATGATTTGCCACTAAGCTCTTATTACATCTACCAAATGTAACAATGCTCATGTTTAGCATCATTCATTTGTTACATTTAATTCTTAAGCTTAGTTACAATGTAAAAATATATATTTAATTTTTAAAGTACCCAATCTCTTTATAAATTATAAGTCACTCATCATTCATCACCTCCAAGTCAAATTTTGTGGTGCATGAAGCTTGTGGCAACTTTTTAACATACTAAATATTAGTACCTCAAATCCTGTGTGTTTTGTGTGCATATAAACCCTTTCAATTAAGTAATAGCATTTCTCAAGTCCCCCCTCAATTCTCAACCATAAACGCATCGGTCCAGCTCTCATATATTTTGGTGTCCTCAATTTTTACACTTTTAATCAAATCCAACGTTTCATCTTGGTTTAAGCTAACCTGCACTTAATCCTTAAAATATTTTCCATCAAACATAATTTTGATGTTAAGCTTAGTTGACTAGTAAGTTTATGAACATATATAAATTTTATACTGGATAAACGTGAATCTTACTATATAGTAAGTGAGCCCAAGATCCAAGTAACTAACCAGGAAACAACTGTGACTTGCTTTTGCAATTATAGAAAATTAAATGCGTTTTTGCAATTTCACCATCTCTTGAGCTTTGTTTCGACAATGCGTACTTTAGGTGCCGTTTTCAGGATTTCCTTAAAAAAAGAGTATTATCGTTGGGAAATGTTGTTTACCGAAAACGGGAATCAGATTTATTTTATCATCCAAAATGTGTGGCTGGTCATCCATTTCACTGCCGTCTCTCATGAAGAGGGCCCGAACTCATTCCTAAACCGTGGCACCAATCAGAACACGAACCCGTATTTTTCTAGTGTTATTTTGACACAAACATGATACAAGACACGCATCGGACACTAACACTTTCGCGCGCGCACACACACACACAGACGTAAACATGACTTAAAACGCAAAACTGGCACCAGCACTGGCAGCATACCAAGGACATGAAAACTTAACATAGACGTAACCACGGAAGTTGGTGTTCGTACATGTGTTTCAGGTTGTGTTCGTGTCCAAGGAACCAACAAAAAAATATTGACTCGTTTATGGCATGAACGACATGACACGCAACTTGAATTCCCATTCATAGGAAGGGGCCCACCAACTATAAACCGTACCCCATATGACCGACGTGTGATATGTCTTATCGGTTCATCGGCAGGCCGGATGACACTCGTTTGTTCCTCCTGCTATTGTGTACGAAAGGTACTCGTTTCAAATGGCTAATCAGTTGACCTGTACCTGTTGTAGCGGATTATCTGCAGCTGTTGCAACCTTTATGGCTCCATGCATGATGCATTTGACAACTCGAGTGTAAAACTTTAGTTTTATATCATTTATGACGTATTTCAATGAAATACGAATGTTCAGTTGTACGTATTTGTATTACATTGATGGACGAGGAAGTATGTCACATATTTAACCATATCATGCAAAGAAACTGGTCAAATTTGTCAATCACCAAAATCAACCACTAGGGAATACTTCCTCTTACTAAAGGGCGTTGCAGTACAGCCTGTTTTGTTGAAGGGACTTGTTTCCATATACTAAGTTTCTCTCTTATGGAATAAGCTCGGAAAGGGATAAATTCCAAGTAGCATCGAAAGAGTTAATATGTTACCAATACTTGGCTGTTCAAGTGGTTCAGCGCTTGTTTCCCTTAAGCAAGATCTCGAGTTCGAATCTTGTGAATGGAGAAAACCGGTACTGGGAGAGCTTTAACTCCATGGTGCTCACACCAGACAAGATATCCGTTTGTGCTTCTCAACGCTGGGGCTTTAAACATTAAAAAGAAAAGAAAGGAGTTAATCTGTTGCAAATGACATGAATTGATTGTGCAACTTCTCTCAATCGGCAAGGCCGATGGCAGACGACGCTAACAGATGAACATAACATGGATGGAACTTGTGCCTTTTCAACCTGGAAGCCTTTTGAGCTTTTGGTACTCCGGAAAAGCAAATCATTTCCTTTTTTTATTTATAATCCAAAGAAGCCACCTTCAGTAGGTGCAATTGGAACCAACTGCAACAAAAATCAGTGTAGGGGTGTCATGGGCCATGGGTTTCAGATCACAAAAGAGACCACCACCATGATCATGCTGGAAGACGAGGAATAGTGGCAACGGCAAGCAGCTTTCAGATCAATATTTCTGTGAATCACAGTTCCCAGCATATGTATAAACATTGGTAACGGACAAAATGCTCGAGTCGCATCCCATGATGCCATCCTGCTATCGTAGCATCTGCTGTAGCTGAAGTACTTGCTGCCTCTGCTCTGGCGGCAGCAAATTTGTTCCGGAGTAAGGCTCATAACTTGCTGCAATAGTGCCTTTTCTATCTCGGGAGATAACTGTGGTCGAAAAGGACCAAAAGAAAAAATGTTACGGAACCGATGCAAATTCATAACGCACAAAAACAAAATTAATGGACAGGAAAGAACCTGTGCAGGACGGGGAACTTGACCGATAGAGCCTGTTTGACCAGTCATTGCAGGTGATCCTGGTAACTGAACGCCGATTGCGGAGTTCTCATACGTCCAAGGGATTCCAGACACTCTGTCTACTTGCATTGAAGTGCTCCCACGAGTGCCCAAGTCTCCACCGATATGTGCACCTATCTGCAAACATCAATAGAAAGAAAGGTATGTGATCCAAAGCCAACACCAAATTACTGTTAGTAACAGTTTGTTCATCTTCACTTTACGTGATGATGCTTCATAAGGGGTGGCCGGGTCGGCAGAGAGGGTGGACCCTGCGGGAATGAATCCGGAAAGCTACTTGGAGGGTTGACACCAGCCTTTGAAATCAATTTAGAAAACAAAAAGTAGTCAAGACATCTATGTTAAAAATATAGATAAATCAAACTTTATTCTATAATCAATCATAGAAAGCTCGTTTACAATATTACAATAATGTGTTTATATACATAAGAATTTATCATTAGCCAACATCCAATGGCTAGAAAACTAATCGTTGGATGCTTGCTTGTTGTGAAAGGTTGGCTCAACAGCTATTGATCGGGTTCTGTTGACCATGGTCGAGATGGTATGTCCCTGGTGGTCTAGTCCTAGTGACCTGTGTCCTTTGGGACCTAAGTACAAGCATAAACGTATGGGCCTTATTAGCCCAACCTATTACATTTTAACACCCCTCTTCAAACTTATGGTGTCTATACTGAAAGTTTGTTTCAGTTCTTAATGTACGAACCTGCACTGATTGTTTCAAAAGGATTTCAAAAAAGAAGAGAATGTTCAACTACAAAAGTCTTAATCCCAATAAAATTATTAAGATCCCATAACTCCAAACATTAAAACCTATGTTTTCAAAAAAGTCTTTTAATAAAAAACATTGATCAACTAAGTAGGATTATCAAATATAACAAATAATTTCATAAATCACCACAAACTCGTCATATTACAAAAATGTCTTGGTATACCAAACAAGTTTTAAGGTTAAGATCAAACCATCTAAATCAAACAAACTTTAAGGTTAAGCTCAAGCCATCCAAATCAATCAAATGCCAAGGCCCTTAAATAACTCACAATATCAAACATAATTCTATGATTCTAAGAATAAATAATCCACCAAGATGATAAAAAAAAGGTTTTAAAGATTCATAATCAACTTATAAGAATCTTTTCAATCTAAAATATTTCTCTCAAAAACAAGAATTTTTTAAAAGTAATTTTATCATTCATACAAAATGATCAAAATATAGCAAATGAATAGTCAATACTTAGGCAAAACTCTTTTATGCATTATTTTCAAATACTTATCAAGAACAAGGTTATCAAGATAACAATAAGTGTATTTTCGACATCGACTTATCTCCAACTAATGGCCAACAATATGAAGCACCTTAATTAGAAGATCTTCAACCAAATGCCAACAAACGTGACATATAGCCACAATACAGAGATCTTAATTATAAAAAAGATGCAACTTATTGTTTAACAAACAACAAATAACAAAAAAAAATTCTTCTAAATGCAACATGAAACAACTGATCTAACAAATGTTAAAAAATAAATAAGTTGGAAAGAGCATATCTAGATTACCTTTAATTTTAATGCCAAACAAGATCAAATTGGATCTAGATATAGGCCCAAGTCTGGATCTAGAATCAATAAAAATCTCATATCTACCATAGAATGGGGTTTGGATCCAGGATCAGATCCATGACCCATCTTCATATAAACAAGTCTCCTCTACTGAATGAAGAAGTCATCTGTCTCTTTCTCTCTCTCTCCCTCTTTGGCTTTCGTTGTTGTTGACTAGCCACCAATCATCTTCATTGAAGTCGCTCACTGCTTGACTACATTGCACCATGTGAATCTACCATCGCCACCCATTTCCTCCATTTCGCCCTTAACCACCGCCTGCTGCCAACCCTAATCGCCAGTCTCTTTCCCACCGAAAACCACAAAACCCTATCTTCTTCCTCCTCTTCCCCGCTCTTTGGTCCACCGCCACAACTCGGTGCTACAGAAATCCCCACCACATGGCGTGTCCTTCAGAAAAGCCTTAAATGCATTCAACCACATTCTAGCATTTTTGAGTGTTGGCTGCATCCTGCATGCTACTGCACCCAACACCTCAAGGATGACACAGGGTGTCATTGTAGGTTTTCTTCTTTGCCACACACTAGAGCAACTTCGTGTTCTCCTGCAATTATAAGCGACTCAATCGTCGCCTCATCACCTTGGGGCCAGGCACTCTCTCGGAGACTCCTATGATGGTTAGCCACTCCAACAAACCACTGTTGTGGGACTTGACTTCAATGCTTATCTCTCTAAGAACCCGGGGATGATTTCATCTCCAACGTCTACTCTTGTTGTCCATGGTGGCGTTTCCCCTCCTACTATGTCTCCTCCAACTTTCCTTCCAGTTCTCCTCTCTCTCAGGCCGATGTGGCAGCAAATCATAATGCTAACCAATACGTCTTGCATTCTCTCCTCATAGGAGCACAAACTCGATGTCGATCATGCTCGTGTTGCTCTAAAACCTCCAAATCAGCATAGCAAAGAGCGATCTGTGTCTTTTCGTTGATGGGAGGGGCAGAATTGGACGACGAGATAGCATATGAAGATTGCAGTTGAAACCATTGCTTGCTCTCCTCTTCTACATACTCCATTGATTCTCTCTTCAACTTCTTCTTCTTCATCATCTGTGACCTCAAACCCAAAGATCTTTACCACCGACTCCTTCCTCTTGGAAGACATTCCACCAAAATTTGAGTCCTTCAATGTCGCCTTCATATTCTCCAACTAACGTCGATGTCCCCGGCAATGATGCCATATTCTCCAGCATCACAGCTACAACCAATGCTTCACGCCAATTGTGACCTCCATTTCTGAAGGCTCTCTATATCATGTTAAAAATACAAGTATGAATCAAACTTTATTCTATAATCAACCATAGAAGATTGGTTTACAATCTTACAATGATGTATTTAAATACACAGGAATTTGCCATTAACCAACATCCAATGAAACTAGCCATTAGATGCTTGTTGGTTGTAAAAGGCTGACCCTAGTTTGGATGATTTGTCTCTGGTGATATCAATCCGTTGGAACCTGATTACAAACATAAACTTATGGGCCCTATTGGCCCAACCCTATTACATTTTAACAATTTCATCAGGAATAGACAAAATCAATTGGAACATATAGAGCCTAATTACCTAGAATACTAGTTGTGATGAAATCTTAGAAGGCGCAATAGAAGGTTGAAGACCATAACTAGGCATCGTAGGTTGCAATTGATGTGGAAGTGAATATATGGTTAGCCTCGATTGCAGTGGTAAGGATGGTTAGTGGATAACACCAGGATTCATCAACAGTTGCTGCAAATGGCTAGAACCTACTGGGACTTGAGGCTGAAGAACAAAAGTTTGTAGTGTGGGATGAAGTGACACTATTGGCACACTTGTGTTGCTCTAAGCTTGGTGAGTCCCCAACCCTGACATTGTGCCTTGTGGCTTATGGATTTGTGATGACATTAAATTGGATGATGATGGAATAACTGTTTGCATAGTAGATTGTAGCTTATGTTGAATATGTGGTTGGGATAAGCTGGGTTGTCTCTGTACCCCAGTATGAATAGAAGGCGGTATCATTTGAGAATTTGGTTGCTGCCCTTGAGATGAAGATTGTTGGGGTAGATGAGATAGTGTTTGTTGGATATTTGACACCTAAGAAGATTACAAGCTCACTTAGTGATGTTGTGAACCTCATGAAAGGATAAACAATGACACAAAGATATAGAGCACATACCACTTGTACAGGTTTCACCATACCCAGCATAATTTGTGCATGCAAGAAATATAAATAACAAAAACCAACCTTATATAGATTTACATAAAAAACTTTAAAACGTATGATGCATATGTTGAGAAATCAGTCCGATGACGTATAGGATGTGAATGGAAGTGTACAACCTATTTCATGAGCCGAATAACCAAAACTTTTACTCTAATTGTGCTGCACTCGATGAAATGTCTTCTTATATCTTTTATGGGTTAGGTACTATTTTTTGTCTTGTCTATTAAGGACTCCTATCTTCATAAGAATCTTAGGAGAATTTAGTTTTGATGAGCTTTGCAATTATAACTACATAATAGAGATGCTTCAAAATGCACATCCCAAATTGAGAAATACCTCATGGGTTGATACTGTATACATAAAAGGTTATAGCCTCGTGTTTCACATCAAAATAAAATACCTCGAATCTAAATGGCAAGGAGATTCCACTGTTGTAAGTGGATCGAGTGTGAGAGCACCAAAGAGCCCTAACCTCTGCTCTTGAGAGAATCAACCAAGTTGGAGTCCTTGAGAACCTGTCTTATGTCAATTGCATCTTTTTAAAGCACTTGTAGAGCCTTTTGGAGCTCTTCTCAAGCTTTCTCGAGCCTCTATCATGCCTCGAGTTGAAATCAAGTCCAAAACTAGGAACCTTCCTGAGTTCGAGTCACCTTTAGACAGAAATCGAGTCGAGCCTTAGACAACTTGACATAGTCATGGTATTTTGACAGTATCTCACTCAATATAGCTCCTATTAATATGATTTTTGATCAATTGGAAATTAGACATAACTATCCAAGAAACCAAAATTTGGTAGATTAAGGATTTGATGTTTTATGATTTCTCTATAATAGCCTAGTATTAAGCCTCCTGACAGAGTCTATTTATTTTGGCTATAACTTTCTTCTCTAAGTGTTGATTCACATAATTCTTAATTTGATGGAAAGAGGACATAGACCTTTTGAGAAAACAAAAGTTGACTGGTTCCGACAAGAATCAAATTAGTTATAACCTTTCCTTGAGAAGGTATGCTTGATCGACTGAAACCTTTAGTACCTTTGAAAGGGTCAGATGTTTCCTTTATATCTCGATGGTCTGAATTCAAATTTAAGTGATTCTTGAACCATTGGAAAGCATCTTTCTGATGAGCTTTCTACATATTCAAGAATAAAAAAAATCTGCTTAAAAATAGATTTTTGAAACTTAGGGCACATTTCTAATAGTTGATGGTGGTAAGTTTGATTATACAACGAAAGACCAAACTCATAAGAGAAGCGAAAGAGAACGAAAAGGAAATCTTTGTTGATTGAAGAAGGGAGCTACAACTACAGCTAAGGGTTACAACTAAAAAAGAAAATGAATAAAAACAATAAAATACATGATGGGTTGATGCCTATGATTATCCCCAAGGTCAACAATCACCCCTTTTTATAGTTGAGGATGGATTGATTTCATATTCTTCTTCACTTCTCTAGATTGCTCTTTAGCTTCTCTATCTCTTAGAATAATGGCACGTAGCTTCCATGCCTCATTTTAGAAAGTGGTTCTTCTTGTTTGTTAATGGATCATTATTTTTCTAGTGGTTATAATAGCACATTACTCATTAGTTTTCACAACTCCTCCTCAAGTTCCTTCCATAAGCCCATACTCAAAAAAAGACAATTACTCCTTGATGTGGTACCTTAGGTCCTATGTAATTTTTAGCATTAACACTTTGTATCATCCTTTCAGCAAAGTTACACTAGATGTACTTTGCATTTGTACCATATCTATGTAATGCAACTCATATCATGTCAAACGAAAGATTAAACAGAAAAAGATCCTTGACACCTTTGGAGCAAATTTTTTAATGTACCATTATTATAGCTAGTTGACGAATCACCTTGCTTATGAAAAAGATCCTTGACACCTTGCAGATGTCTCCTTAAAGGAAATAGAAAATGGAAGACCTAGTGCGAAATTTAAAGAGATGAATATCAGAATACAGAAACATTTGCTGGCAATAGTTTGGCAAGTTTTTCAAACATAAACACTCATGAGAGAGCCAAAGTTATTTTAGACAACCATGATACTCTAATGGCATACTATAGCAACACAACTTTCCCGCTTATGACAATTAATTACAGCAACAACAACTAAGCCTTTTCCTATACTAGATGGGGTCGCCTACATGGATTCTTTCTTTCCATAGAGTTTGATCATGTGCATATGACAATTGATTAGCAAATCTTAAATCTTCACATCCACACAACTCCATCTACATATACACCATTGTGTCGGACAACAATGTGTGTTAACTTCTCAATGAAGTGTTCCAACAAAATTTAGTACTGAGAGTGGAATCAAATGCAACTTAGATGATAAAGTAGGTGAACTTTTTATGATTTTTTTTAGACATTTAACATAAAACAAACACATTGGGATACACTAAACAATGAAGGCCTAATTGGGATGTAGATGCTTAAAATCATAAGTTGCCCATATTTATGAAATACTTAAGGAACTACCAAAATGCACATCTTCAAATAAAAAAAGGCCATAAAAATCTATAAGCAAAAATATTATCATATACGAGTACTTGAATCAACATTTTACTATATTATGGGACTTATCAGTGTGGATTGCACCATATGTATGACACAGTGTGGTATCATGCACTTCATCATACCAGTAACTTACTTTCCATTTACTTCTTTTCATTGCTAGAAAACGATGAATGGGGCCTAGATTTTAAGCTTATCCTCTCAAAATACATCATACAACTAAGCAAGGTCCTTCTTGTCTTCACCTAGATGTCATACACCAATTTCAAAGAGGATTTTCATATTATGTACGAATGTGGGTAAAAAAGTTTTTCTCTCTATATCAATAGGATATAGTGAACCAAGTGCAGAAAAGGGTCTCCACATTTTTAGCAAGGATACACATAAGAGGAAAGGAAGTTAGTCCTTCATAATAAGATTCATATTGATAAATTACAGATTGGGATATTAATCAAGAAATTGATAGAGATAGTATTATGATTAGGAGAAAGATTCATATTTTATGCTTACAATAGACAAAATATATTGGAAAAAAAGTTAAAGAGATTGAATATATAGGTTTTAAATTATGATATTCTGGTCAAGTGAAGGTTCAAAATAAGACTAGTAATGTTATCCATAAGGATTTGAAGAGCATAGTAGAGGCAAAGCGACATGGTCATATCTTGAAGTCACTTTTTAAGGGGAGATTTTAATTATTATATGTGCCTATGTGCTCCAAGTAGTTGGAAAGAGTGGGATAAAATCATCCAAAGTATCTTTAATGACAAAAAGAACATGTTACAAGTTGCATTACAAAGAAAATAATATGGAGACTTTGGAGGATCATAATAAGGTAAAGAAATAATCTGAAAAAGTAATTAGTGAAGCAAAAAATAAAAGCTTAGAAGGATTCATATAAGAAGCTTGATTGAAAAGAATGTGAAAGAAAATTGATAAAGAAATAATCTAAAAAAGCAGTTAATGAAGCAAAGAACACAACTTGGACAGATTTATATAAGAAGCTTCACTCTAAAGAAGGTGAAAGAAAATTTTTAAGAGTCAAGGTTAGAGAACGGAAACCTAAGGATCTTACTTATGTTAGATGTATTAAAGATGAGGATGAGAGGGTTCTTGCGACAAGCATGGCTGTCAAAATTAGATGATAGAGTTACCTTAGTAAGCTTTTTAATAACAATTCAAATACTAATATAAATGTGGGAGAGCTAATCAACTCAACATCATACATAAACCATTATTTATATCAATGCATTTTAAAGAAAAAAGTGAAAGAAACTCTTGAACTCATGAAATATAGTAAATCTTCAAAACCAAATGATATTTCTATTAAGGTATGAAAAGTTTTGAGAGAGTTTCGGTACTGATTTAATGCTATTGAGATGGACAAGAAGAGCCCAAGGAGTTAAGGAAGAATACAGTGACACCCGTTTACAAGGAAATTATCATGACATAAATTTAACAAATAATAGAATGAAACTATTGGAAAGAGTTACTAGAAGAAGGTTAAGACAAATATCTAGTACAACAAAAAAACTAATTTAGATTCATGCCAGGTCTGAGGATATTCATTGGTTGAGATTTTTAATGAAACACTTTAGAGCCAAGAACAAAAGATTTCATATAGTATTATTCATTGATTTAGAGAAGGCTTGTGATAGAGCACCAAGAGATATTCTTTAGAGGGTTTCAAAGAAAAAATCTATCCCCAGTTATATATCAAACTTATAAAGGACATGAAAGATGGTGCAGAAGCATGTTTAAGACTCATGAAGGGATTACTAATTTTCTTTTCAAGTTAATATTGAATTGCATCAAAAGTCAACACTAAGTTACCTATTCACTTTGATTACAGATGAGTTACCGAAATCATATTCAAGATGAAGTACCTTGGTTGTTAGTAGAATAAAAACAGAATATAAGGAATACATGTTTAGTGGTCTCATTGAAACAAAATGATGGAAGTTAAAATTGGTATGTATTGCATCATCAACAAGACAATTTTAAGTACTTATTGTAAGTCTTTCAAAGTGATGGACAAATTGATAAATATATTATACATAAAATCAACATAGGTTGGCTTAGATAGAGAGGGCTCAAGTTTTTGTGTGATAAGAATATACCACTAAAACTGATAAGCAGATATTATAAAATAACAGTTAAAACAATAATGTTATATGTGCCCAGTGTTGAGCAATTAATAACCAATGTGTGTTAAAGATGTCTGACAAAAAATGGAAATGTTGAGTTGGACGTGTGGTCATGTAAGGAAAGATCATATAGTAATGAGGTGATTAGAGAAAATGTTGGAGTAACATCATAGAAGATAAGATGATAGATATTTAGAATGGTATGAACATGTAGAGAGGCTATCAAAGGAAACTCCAATAAGGTATGAGAAACCAAACAATGAGTATTTAAAAAAAAAAGGTTACAAAAGTGTTGGAAAAAAACTATTAAACATGATATGATTTTTTTTGGAGATAACCAGTGATACAGCACAAGATCTTAGGCTATGGCATCAAAGAATCTATCTAGCCGATCCGAGGAAAAGGTTTGTTTGTTTGGTTGGTTGATTGGTAAGGATTTTTTAAATTCAAACCATATTTTGAAGATTTCCGCTATCCAGTTATGAGAAAATAAGAATCATTTATATGCAATCATTGCTTCCTATAGAGACTCACGTTGAAAGCAAAGCTTTGCAAGTTGGTTTGTGAGAGAAGTTGAAACGGTTAACTGCTGCAACTATTACTAGGTTTCCTACGATAGAAAAATCATATGCATAATGCATTGTATTGGGACAAAGGAAAGGAAGCGTGAAACAGAGATGCTAAAACCCCGCAAGGTACAAGGTCATTAAAATTTGGACATTTTAAAGCAAAGAAAAATGCCAGAAGTATGTCATGGAGATGAGCCTCAGCATTGAAAGTAATTGTCTTCTATGTTTTCAATTGCACATATTCTTCCGCATATGCACACTTAAGCCCTGTAGTGGGCAGCATTCATTAAGCGGGATATCCGCTTAAGGCCAGTATGAAGCTGCATAAAGCACATATGCAGCCACACAGTTAGCCCACACCTCTTCCCATGCTAGATTGTTTCACGCCCACTTCTCTCTTTGAGCATAAGACCTTGCCTCCTCCACTTTCGATGAGTCTCTTTCTCTCTAGTATTTATTGTTTAAACTGATTCATATTTGTGAAATAGGTTTTATTGACACTAGTTTTACATTTTTACAGTTAATGGTTAATTATTACATATTTTTATTTTTATTTATTTTGTGTACCGCTTAATCTGCATATGCAGCACTTATGCGACGTCTAGCTGCATTAGGTGTCGAATGCATAAGCGACACCCGAAGCTATTGGCAACATAGGTTGTCTTATGAAGAAGATGTTATAGTTACTAACAATGTTGAAGAGATTAAGTACAAAGAGCAATTGACGGGTGCTGGGTAAAAGAAAAAGATGCAACATCCGGTAACAGTAGTGGAATCAGCTTGACTATAAGCGGCCATTCTATCCATAGCAAGGAGTAGACAAAGATGGAACAATATACCATCAGGGATAAGTAATGTTTCTTTTTTTTCGTTGAACGAAAACAACCGCTTGAAGTTTAATCAATCAGATCTTGCATAGGTTCAAAGAAAGTAATTGAATAAGTTAATCGAAAATCCATCAAATTCCTTTACAGAAATTGTTTTCCCTTTAATGTTGTGAACTCATTTCCTTTCAAGACATCAGTATTGCCATAGCAAGTAGAGATGTGTACAAAAAAGCCCATATAATGTCCAAAAATGGGATCACATTAGACAATTGACCAACGAATGGAGTAGTGAAGTACATCAGAGTGATCTATTATGACATACAAATGCAAGAGACAGAAAGAGACCCTTAATTGTACATTACCACAAAGGAACTTTAGTTTTGTGCTCATACGATTTGTCTCGTCAAAAGAATTGTTAAACCATTATTCACTATTTTTGAGGAAATAATAATTGATATAAGGCTTGTTAAAGTAGTTCAATCTATTATTGATAATCCTACAATCTAGAGAGATACTTAAAATAATTATTGGTCTTTGTTGTAAACCCCTTGTGATGTGCATTATTTGGACCTGATGCACAATAACCTTGACATCATAGATGAGAAGAGTTATAAAATGTAAGTATATTCGTTACCATTCATTTGTTTTGCAGTTGATGAGGATAAAGAGCAATTTAAGAGGATCTTGACTTACAGGGACATGGTTTGCTATGAATATTTTTGTGTATTAAGCCTTATACTATGTAAAAGTGCATGAAAGAAATATTTCCTTTTAATGGTGAGGCCTCATAAAAAGGCTGACAAAAATGATTGAAATTGAAATAATATCTAGAATTTATTCTTGGGAAAGGTGCAACCATTTTTAAAGATGAGTGTACCATTAGTAAAGGTTATGAGGATAAGATGACGAAGATAAGCCAGCTACATCTTATACATAGTATGATGTAAAGAATAAAGCGAAATAAAAGTGAAGCAGAACCATAAAGCAGAGATTATATAAGCCAGTTTGGAAAACAATTGATGGAAGATAAACTAAGCAAATGCATCATGAAATACATATAGCAACACATTCTTTTAATCATGCCATAAGATTCTTCCCTAGTTATGTAGAGAATGAAGAGGTGAAGAAGATATTGAATACAATTGGCCTTAACAAGTATTTGGCTATGAGGCATGTTATTGATTTGGAGCTTAGAAATTTAAGAAACCTAATCACGCTAGAACCCCATAGTGAAATGCATCTAGACATGCTTTAACTTAAAAATTTATATATGTTATATGATTTATGAATTGGATTAAGCTATGTACTAATGGTTTAGCTTTTCACTTTATTTGTTGTTTAAATGAAGGCATGGTTTGATGCAAAAGCCAACCAAGATTTACTTTGCATGCACCATGTCCAAACTTGCAGCTATACTGAACATTAACGAAATTGGGGCTCCTTAATGCATCCATGTAAAAAAAGGCCAGATTAGAACACTCACAACTTTGTGATCTGATCCTTATTGTATACAACACGAAATCATGACAAAGTTAGAACCACAATCATAAACTTAGGATACATAACTACATAGAACTTCTTTATAACTATCATATATCCTAACTCTTTATTATACAAGGAGCGTAAAAGGCAAAGAATGGTCCACTATCACTCAATTGGCTTTGGGTGACTCAACATTAGATAAATGGTTGAAGAAGAGTATCAAATCCTCAAGGAAGATAAAAGTAGGAACTAGCTAGAAGCATATCTAATTTAAGCTCATCAAGAAGGCAATGATTTTGTTGAGAGAGAATAATGACATTTTGTTAACGCCAAAAATTGCATGTGAATGCCCACTTCCCAATATCGGCACATGTAAGAAACCCATGAAGGCACTATGCAAACCGATGAGTAATGAGTTGTTATCACCTTAGCCACTAAGGTGAAAATAACGACTCATTAACAAATTTGAAAAATCACTTTCTAAAACTAAGGATGGGAGTCATGACCCACTGTCTAGGAATTGAAGAAAATGAGAAGCCGTCTAGAGAAATGAAGAATAATCTGGAAGTAGACCCACCCTCGGCTGTAAAAGGAAGTGATGATCAGCGATTATTATATGCACGTCATCAATTTTTCTATTTTGTTTGCTTTGCTCTTTGTTTTTTCTCTCTCCTAGTTGTAGTTCATAGTTGTTATCCTTTTCTTGATGGTCAATAAAAATCTTCTTTTCATCCTTTTTCCCTTCGTGAGTTTAGTATCCCTGCATCTTGTCGAATAATTAAACCCACATCTGTCAACCTAGCATAATCAACCCTAAGTTTTGATATTCACCAAAAATCCATTTCAAGGTCAATTTTCCTAATTCTTAAACGAGCTGGAAGCGTGTCTTATCTATTTTCCAAAAAATCAAGTATTGCTTGAATCCAAGTTTGGATGACTAAAATAAGAATAGCTTAACCCTATCAAAGGTACTGAGGTCTCAACTAACCGAGCATATCTTCTCAAAACAAGGCATAACTCATCCAATTCTTATCAGAATTGGCCAATTTTTTGTTTGATGAATAGCCCTCCGTGTCTATCAAGTGTACCAAGAATCGTATCAACTGGAACTGTATCAAGGGAGATACAACTAAAATACAGCAGCTGTACCAAGCTTCCCACGACTCGATGCATATTCCATTCCGAGGTGATTCAAACTCGAGAGTTTCCCGAGTTCTCAACCTGATTCCGACTCAAAGCTTGGCCAACTCTCGAGAAAGATCAAGGAGAGATGAGAAAGCTCAAAAAGTGCTTCAAAAGGATGCTAGTTCTTCAATTGTGTCCAGTCCTTGCTGGGATACTTAAGGTGGATTCCCATAGAGGTCTCCAGCTTGCTTAATCCTCTCCCTGACGAAGGTTAGCATCCTCTAGAATGCCCCACACCTGACCCACTCACAATAACGAGATCTCTCTGCCTTCGAGATTTTCATTTTGGCACACAACACATTCCACAAAATTAAAAGGTTCCCATCAACCAAGATGACCACAATGACTTTTTTGATCCAGCATTATTTGGTTGAGCCAGTGTTATGCGTATCGCCCCGTATAATATGATACGGAATGTATTGTATCGTGTACAATATAAGAAGTGTATCACCCTATGAGAATTTATCACCTCGTATTGCACGATACATGACCGTATTGCACGTATCATATGATACGTGCGATATGCCCTTATTTATAAAAATACTTGTAGGGCCGAACTCTCACTACAATTTTTGCTTGTTTGGGTTTTCTATTGAGTGTTATATGGTTAGAGAGAAAATCTCCAGTGGTCCAACCTCGACAGAACCACCACTGTGACGGTGATAGCAACGGTAGTGCAGTGGCACTCGTTGTTTTCTTTTAGTATATTATTTTTTGTTTTTTCTACATTTATTTTCTATGTACTTATGTTATTCATCTTTTTTTGAATGATAATATATGAAGTGAGTGAATATGTTTTTGATGAATTTGTGGCAATATATTGAGTGAGTAAATGTTTTTGGTGGTTTATGAAGTGAATGAATTTGTGACAATTTATGAAGTGCTTCTATTTTTAGGTTTATTAAGATTTAAGAAGATAAATTGAGATATCATGAAGAAGATTCTCATTTTCAATCCCAGTCTAAAGATCCAACATGATAGTGGAGTCTTCAGTTGGGAGAAGCAAATTGAAAATCACATGTAATTTATGTGAGAAAGTTATGAGTGATTGAGTTTTTAGATTGAAACATCACTTAGAAGGAACTAGAAAAGAGGTTGCTCCTTGTCCAAGCAGAGTTAAGAGAATGTCAGAAACCATTAAATGACAATGTTTACAAATGATTGAGAGTGTGGTTGAGAAAAGACAAGAAAAAAAGATACAAGAATGTTTGAGGAAGAGTTAGAAGATGTTGGTGATGACGATAACATTATTTTTTATGCTAGGACAGAGATTAATAATAATAGTTCTCAACCGACAAAGAAAAGGAGGGTTTTAGAAGATGATGCAAATGGGAAAATCATCTCGTTATGACATCTATTCATTTTCTCTCCTACTACTGGTTAAACATGAATTCATGTTGCTATGGCTTCAGAGCAATTGTGTGTGTTGTTTGGAAAGACGATTTTATAATTCATGTATTCCCTTTAACGTGATGAATTCATTTAATTTTTAAGCAATGACGGATGTCGTTGCTAACATTGACTCAAGATATAAGATGCCCTCTTATAATAAGTTGAGAGGAAAATTATTGGATAAGATCATTTTTGAAGTACAAGAGTATTGTTCAACTCATGATAGATGCATGGACAGAAAGCTGAGAAAGGACTTTAATGAACTTTTTTGTCTATTGTCCTAAAGGGCTTATATTTTTTAGATCACTAGACATACCAAAGAAGTGTCATACTACAAAAGTTCCAAAGCAAGAATTTGATAAAGTGATATTAGAGGTTGGGCGTGAAAAGGTAGTCTAATTAATTGCAGATAATGCAGCTAACTTCAAAGGAGTTGGCTGAGAGTTATGCATTTTTTATTGGACACCATGTGCAACCCATTGTATCGACCTCATTCTTGAGGATATTGGAGAGATGGAGGTATAGGCAACAACTGAATGTTGTCAAGATATCACCAAATTTATTTATAACCATGTATTTATATTATGTATGATAAGGAGATATACTGATGATACAGAGCTCTTTCGTACTGATGTTATTTGATTTGCAACAAATTTTTTGTCTCTTCAAAGCATTGTAAAACAAAAACAAGCTTTAAAGAAAGTGTGTGCTTTAGATGAGTGACAACAATTTATAAATTTTTCTCAAATAGGAGGAACCAAAAACTGAATAAGATTTCAAAAATGGTCTTCACGGATACATTTAGGAATTCCTATATTAGGTTATTAAAGATCACATGCTCTTTGATAAAGGTTTTGAGATTAGCCAACAGTGAAGAAAAGTCATCTATCGACAACCTTTATGAAGTCATAGATGGAGTTAACAATTACATCAACCTATTCATGCATCAACTTACTACCTAAATTCAACATTTATGTACTCTACAATATTTAAAAGGGACAATGAGATCAATAGAGGTATATCATTGATTGTATAGATAGATTAGTCCATGAGGAGAGAAGAGTACGAAAGATAGATATCTATGATAATTCTCTTTACTTGATGGGCTTACTTGTAGCTATTGGCAAACCGTATTAATATGCACCCAAGTAAACATATGAATTATTTATCTTTTAAGTGTCTTAAATCTTATATTTATGGTAGAATAGATCTTTATATTTGTCTTTTTCTACCATAAAAGACAAATATTAGTATGGATGTATTAAAGTTATGATAGATCTTTATATTTGTCTTAAAACATACGTGGAATTTCTACATGTATGGATATATTAAAGTAGGTTTGGAAGTGATTGCTCAAACCTAAGAGATTTTGCAAGAAGAGTTATAAGCCAAACATGTAGTGTAACTAGTTGCGAAAGAAATTGGAGTGTTTTTTAATACATCCATACAAAAAAACCCAACAGGTTAGAGCATAAGATCTAGTATTTATACGATACAACAAACGGCTATAAGAGAGGTAATTAATGGAATAGTTATTAATTAAGTATTCAATTTAATGTTTAGGTTTATGTTTTTATTCTTTATCTTTTAGTTTTAATTTTTATTTACTTATCATTCTTGTTGGCAATAAAAAAGTTATCTTCATGAAAATCAATTTGATCAATAACCTTTGATAATTTTGATATATTCGAGGAGTAGATTATAAAAGATGATACAATTGCACTCCTAACTAAAGAAGACATTCAGTAGATCAATCTGAAAGGAGCGCAACAATATCAGAAGGGAGATGATGACAATGATTTTGTTAATGAAGGTGGTGATCTTAAAAGGAGAAAAGAAGAAAAAGATTATTTAGTTTATGATCCTGATTATAATATGTGATTCTTCTTTTTCTATTATAAAAGTTATAATTTAAAAGAATATTTGCTACTTGTTCAATGATGAAGTTGTGTTTATAATTTTAATTAAGGTTTAATCGATGAATTTTGACCCAAATTTTGATTTATAGGAATTATTTAGAATTGTTTTAGATTTTTCTTGATGTTTTCTATTTTTTTATTTTTAAAATAATTTTTAATTTACGATACAATACACCTATCTCGTAGAGAAAAATGATACAAGATACGATATGGTACAACAACACTGGGTTGAGCTGCACAATGTTGCAAGAAGCATAAACTAATCCTACTATTAATTAGATATTTGGAGATCTAGATATTGTTTGCTTGTTTAGTGTTTCATTCTATTTTGGTCACTACTTTACAGCATGTATATTATCTATTTAATAAAGTGGTACTATAATATATTTGATGCTTACATGTTGTCCTTATGTACTACTTTTCTTATTTTTCTATTCTTACAAGCTTTTTTCCTACTTCTGGATATATTCTTGGTGAAATGCAAGAAAAAAACTGCATCCTACCATAGAGTAGGATGCAGTAGAATAAACATGTACTGGTTCCCTTTGTGGCACTGGGTCGCTATTTATGGAAAATGGACATAAAGCAATACCTGGAATAAAGCTTTTGTGAGTGAAGGATTTGCCACTAAAATTTGTTGAGCCTGAGATGGGTTCTGTTCAATCAAAATGTGAGTGAAGGATAAGTTTTAGCTCCACACCCTACATATTTTAATCATCATGCTATTTACGCTGAAAAATGTTTCAACCTTCATCTGGGACATCACATCGTATAGTTGGTTCTTAGACATGCCAGCAAGATGAGCCGTAAAACTATCACCAGAATTTTGTTTGTTTGAGCTATTGAAGGTCAACCCAACATTGCCAGAAATAACGGTGTCGATGAATTAATCCAACTTAAAGCTGCACGCAAGATGAAGCAACAAAGAACTAGTTAGATTTAGAAGAAACTAACAAACAAAAATCCGCCAAGAATCACACGTATGTTTTAAGTAAAAGAGAGCTTGCAAAAATATGTGGAGAAGCACAACGTGAATCGGGTCTATCAACAATTCGTTCGATGAAGTTTAACAGAAAAAAGACACGAAATCTAGTGATCAATTTTCTTTATGTCCACGATGCCTGTGGGTTCGATTTCTACACCCAACACGAGATAAAGAGTGTTGGCTTGGTGTGAGCTGTCGAAAATGGGGCTACAGACAAGGTCCAGTGAACAGAACCTAAAAGTCTTGGAGAAGGCCCAAGCAGAAGGATGAGAGAGACGAAGAAAATAGGAAAGGAATAAAGACATATACCACAAACCAAAATAAATAAATGCAACTTAAATCCACATTACCGAAAACCCTATCAAGCAGCTTCTCTTTGAAAATTCAATGAATTTTTCAGATGGCATTAGTAAGATCCCAAAAATGACGATTTATTTATTCACCGAATGGATGGACAATCTTATCGTAGAATCAACTTCAACTTTTAGGGTATAGAGAGAGAGACTTGTCCACTACTGTCGCCGATTAAGAGAGGCATCGAAAAAGCGTTTGTTATGGATGATGTCCCACTACGAACTTACCAAGCATGAGAAGGAAAGAGAAAGTGGGTTGGGGAACTCCAAATCCTTCGTCCTCTCTAGCCAATTCTAAATGTGAACTGAATCATTCGAATCTGGATATGATGGGGGATACATACCTATTGCTATCATATCTAGAGAGAAACTAATGTGTTTCGAATTGTTACTTTACTATTCGCATCATTTCATATTATGTCAAAATAGGTTAACACAAAGTGGAGAAGAACATGAACCTTTTAGTCGTTAAAGTCCTGCCAACTCAAACCCAACTCGATTTCCCTTGGGTTTACATGAGCATGATTGTGTTTGTGTTGCATCTTGTATCCAGTTTTGAGTGCCAACCCAAGAAGATTAAGAGCATCAGCATACCCCTTTTACTATCCACACACTCCAATTTTCATAAATACCCAAAATACCTTCCATATAAATACTCTTTCCTCTCTTATTTCATCGCAACATTTCTCTCTCTTCTCTCACCCAATCTCTCCTCTCCCACCTAATTCCAGCAAAGGTCCATCTAATCAGATCTCTTTGCTTCGATAATGGAGGTTTCACTAGCTTAATCAACAATAAAGAGCCATTAACTATAAAAAATAAACTTATGGCCGATAAGAAAGTGGAACAAAAGCCTCCATCAAGCATTAGCTGGAGAAAAGCAAGATCACATGGATCCTTGCAAATCGAGTGATTCATGACTAACATTGGATTCGAGACGCCTAAGTTTTTTTATTTTTTTATATGTTTCTTGATTCTCTTTTTCTTTCTTAATTCTTATAGTTGTTGTTTTCGTATTATTGAGCCATGTCTCTTCTTCTTATTGATTTTGTTTTTAGTTTTATTTTTCTTGTTTTTTATTTTTCTTTTTTCTTCTTTGTTCTATCTTGTTTTTCAATAAGATTCATAAGAATATGCATTGAGTTGTTAAGTGAAACCTCCATTGTCTAAGCAAAGAGATCCAATTAGTGGACCTTTGTTGGAATTAGATGGCATAGGAGAGATTGGGTGAAAGAGAGAGAAATGTTGGGATGAAATGGGAGAGAAAAGAGTATATATAGAGAGCATATTTTGAACATTGATGAAAATTGAAGTGTGGATAGTAAAAAGGGTGTGCAGATAGTGATGCCCTTAATCTTCTTGGGTTGGCACTCAAAAGTGGATACAATATGCAACACGAACACAATCTGAAAAATTAGTGCTCATGTCAACACGAAGGAACTCAAATGAAAATCGAGTTGAGTTTGAGTTGGCAGGACTTTTACATGACTAAAAGACTTTAACATGACTAAAAGGTTCATGTTCTTGTCCACTTTGTGTTGACCTATTTTGATATGAAATGATATGAACAGTAAAACAACAATCCGAAACACATTAGCGCCTCCTAAGATATGGTAGAAATATATATGAATCTCGTATCATATCCAAATCCAAATGATTCAGTTCACATTTAGAATTGGTTGCAGAGAACGGAGGATTTGGGGTTCCCCAACCCACTTTCTCCTTCCTTCTCCTCCTTGGTGAGTACGTAGTGGGGTGTGATCATCGACAGCAAACGCTTTTCTAATGCCTCTCCTTTTCGACGACAGTAGTGTACTGGTCTCTCTATATATATATATATACCCCTCGAGAAGATCGTCCATCCGTTCGGTGAATAAATAAATCATCATTTTTTGGATCTTATAAAATGCTATTTTCTTTCGGAAGAAAATTTTTCATTGAATTATCAAAGAGAAGTTGTTTGATAGGGTTTTTGGTAATATGCTTTTAAGCTTCCATTCATTTATGTTGGTTTGTGGTGTCTGTCTTTATTCCTTTCTATTTTCTTAATCTCTCTTATCCTTGTGCTTGGAACTTCTCCGAGACTTTTAGGTTAAGTTCACTGGGCCTTCTTTGTAGCCCCATTTTCGACAGCTCGTACCAAGCAAAGACCCTTCATCTCATTGTGTTGAGTGTAGAAATAGAACCCACCAGCATTATATGAAAACCTGTGTCAAGCATATCTCTTCCATAGAATGCGCTAGTTTTTTATTTTCAATTATGATTGAGAAGTGAGTAAAAAATTAATCTAAACAACTAAACAAAAACCAAAACCAAATCAACAACATAAATCGATGAATCTCCTTTGAATGGCTTCTTCATTTTTTTGTTCTCTTTTTCTTTTTTTATTCTTTTTTTCATTTTTTGACGAATTTTGGTTCAGTAATAGGTGGATGGAATGAGTTTGGGAGTAAAAAATGAACCAAAGAATGGCCAAAAAGAGGCTCGTGCAGGAGGAGGGAGAATGCCCATTTTTTGGTTGAGGGGCATTTTCGTGATTACTGAAAATAATCAATGGTATTTTGGGAAAGTGACAAAAACGGGGTGTCCGCGTCTCAATCCTAAAGATTAATAATATCTAACTTGCATACAAGTCCTTTAAGAGATCATGTCTAGTGCCAGTGTTTGATTCAACGTATCAAGCCTTTGGTAGGAGAACTTATTGGAGACCATGGTTTGTTGGAGTTATCATTCCACGTTTTGTTTACACATGAGTCTTTTACTCGAAACTATGCTTCCATGTTTGATTTGCTTATGGAATTAGCACTCTCCACCTTCAAGCCAATTCTACGTTTGATATACATAGAAGATAGATTTCATACTATTCAAGAAAGTATTGGTGAGCAAGTAGGAAAGATTCTAATGTTATGGAAAGATAGATTTGATATTCAAAATTATTACACATAGAACATCAACAGTCCAATGATTGTTTTCATTAGAAACATATCTCCTCAGCAATCATCCTTGAAAGGCACCTAACCTCATTACTCAGCCTTGGGTGATACCCAGTTGTTGTTTTGTTTCCCAATGTTATTTATTTTGCATTTAAGTCTATTTGGTGCAGTAACCTAGCTCAAGGGGTTATCTTAAGCATAAATAGGGTCCATTGAAAGAAATATACAGCCATATCTCCTTAACAATCATCTTTGAAAGGCGCCTAACCTCATTACTCAGCCTTGGGTGATACTCAGTCTGTTGTTTTGTTTTCCCATGTTATTAATTTTGTATTTAAGTTTATTTGGTGCAGTAACCATAGCTCAAGGGGTTGTCTTGAGCATAAAAAGGGTCCATTGAAAGAAATATACAACTGGTTTTTGCTCTCATTCGAGTTGCATAGGATTTGGTAACACTTATCATTGAGGGTTTCCTAGAGTGTGGCGAGTGTACTCTTATCATTCCAACATCTCACTAGAGTGTGGCGAGTTACTATTTCTGAGTATCTTATAATTTTCATACTTAGAGTCTTTAACGGTACCTAGTGGTTTGCATCACATAAGGTATTAAGGTGGCTTTTCATGATATCATAAAATACTAAACTAAAGATTTACCACAAAGCCACATCAATACTTATGTTAATGTCAATGCTACATCAAACATGCCACATCAGCACTCATGTCACACACACACACACACACACACACACACACATATATATATATATATACACACGCACACTATGCCACTACTATGTTAGCAACCGTACCCAGCCAACACTCTCCCTCTGTGATGTTAGAGGTCATGTTGACAACTTCAGTAGGAGTTTTTGAAATTTAGAAATTCATAGGGTATCAAAGTAAATTTTCGGTAAATTAGAGTACTAATATGAACTTTTCCCACGTAAAGTATATTAAAAATCCATAATTAGTATGATGCTCATGTCAATGAGAGATCACCTCTCTTTTGGGCATTTGACCAAACCCGTGATGTCCAGCTTCTTATTCTAAGTAGTTGAAGAGAAGAAATATTTTCGTCTTTGGTTTCAGTTTGTGTGCACTTCACTGGTTTAGATAGTTGAAGACAAGAATAGCTCTCCCAACTTAAACTCATACTAATAAATAAGCAGGGAATAAATGTGTAGGGGCACGTCAGAGAGGTCCTCGTGGGTGCTCGATGGAGAGAGAGGAATTAGAGAAAAGGCATGACCTTTATTAGTTTTTATCATTGGGTTGGCTTGGATGGTATTTTATAATTTTATTCAAACTCGTGGCAAAATAACAAAAGAGGTTTGAATTTTGAGTTTTACTGAACGTCTGAAATACATAGTCCAACATGCCGCAATATGAAAAATTCAAGTTTTGCGAACTAGGGTATAGACCTCTTAACATCGTTGGACACACCGAGAAGTAAAGTTTCTATGTAACGATAGCTAGCTAGGACCAACAGCACCTCGGTTTTACAATTTGTGTTAGAAGAAACTATAAAGCTATATGCATAAATACATAATATGCAACAAACATTAACGTACCTACACCAACCAAAACCAAAGATCTACAGAAAGCCAAAAGCAAACAATATACTAAACCTTGTAAAATAAACAAAATCAATAAAGAACTTATTTGATCGAGTCGTCCTCACAAATTTGCCTTAGAGAAATCAATACTCTATCATGAGGCATGCATGGCTACCATCCCCTTTCTCCTAGCATTAATTGATCATATGACAGGAGTATGTACCTCAACTTAAGTCGACTTCGACCATGTTTCAGTCACCTAGTTGATTGGAGAGCTGAACATAGTCACTATAGAAAGGCAGTTGCAGGAGAGCAGAGAGTTGGGAAGAGAGAGAGCAACTTTTCAGTAATTGCAAATTAGGAGCCACCATCCAAGCATTATAACAAAGCAAGTGCCTCCTCAGATTTGTCCCGTAATTGTCTCAATGCTTCCCCTCTCGGAACATGTGCGTGGTATTTCATGCTCTATCCAAGCTCTTTGAACTAGTTCAAGATCTACCGTCTATACAAAAGGACATGTGGGTGTTTTCTATCATCAATATGGTACTAAAGAACATCTAATGGTATTCACATGCATAAGCCTCTCACACACACATGACTTTAACACTTTGGACTTTCACCATTATTAAAGATATATCAAACATGCTTTTAGGGGTACTTATCATGGACTAAATGTAATTAAAGTTTCAAGAGCTTAATTAAGCCCAATAGTCTTTAAAATTAAGTCCAACAAATTCCTCTCAAAGTCTAAAGTGTGAAGTTCTCTACTGAATCAAACATCATACTTTCAATAATGGTACCTTAAAGCTTTAACTATTACATGAGTTATCCAATATTACTCTTATAGGAACTAGGTGAACATATATCTTGAACCTTAACATTTGATATAAAGGTGTTTATTGATAACAACATAACAAATGTTATTGCAATAATTGATGCATTAAAGGCCATGCATCTATATCATGTATCATGATTGATTTCATTAAATAACTCAATTCCTTTATTGTGGTCTTGTAAACACAAATTTTTCGATCTTATGCAGACTTAAAACTTTGCTTGCAAAACATGTGCGAGCATACCAGCAAGTTTACTCAAACTTGCAAAAGAGGTTTATTTTACTATTCAGTGATTGTAGGAAAGTAGGTTTTTATCAACATAGGCTTTCTTGAACCGGGCTCAAGGATCAGCCTAGATGGTTAGGAAGAGTGATTTTAGAATCTAGAGTTTTTTCAAAATAACTTCGATTCAAAACAACTTTTTCTAAAACAACATGGATTTTACTTAGCCAAAACAGGTTGAGTTGTGCGAAAACAGAATTGGTTATGTTTTAAAGCATAAACTTTGTGTATTATATGGTTTATGTACCTTGTGTACTTTTCCTCAAGCCGGGGAGCAACTTCCTCAATTCTTTACCTGGCTGCAACTCCAACTTGATCATCAACCTAGCATGTCAACCTATAAATTCCGCCAACACTCCTTCATAGAGAGAGAGAGAGAGGAGCACAGGGGAAGCTAGGTCAGGCCAATGGGTCTCGGTCTCTCCGATTATCAATATGCCGATAGGGAAATCCAACAATTCAAAAGATGCAATCATCACTCAACAAAATCAAAAGTTTCCTAAAGAGTCATAGATTTGTAAGAAAAAGAAATGTCTCCTATATTTTGTCAATTTTGGATTTAAGTATGAAGTTGGGGCGGCGGGTTTACTCTCGACTCCAAAATATTCCTAAAATAATCTAAAATGAACATTTAGGTAATACTGTAAGGCTTTATGGTCTGCTTCACAACATATATGAGAAAAACGGTTATATATGAGAGAATCATGGTCATCCCATACATAAATGCATACGTACATACTATATATATAAAAGAGAAAATTGGTGGTTCCAGCTTTGAGAATTTGAAATACAAGTATAAAAATGGCGGTTTCACTCGTAAGAAGAAGGAGATCGCAGTGGATAATTAGAGAATCGCACAAGACTAACGGGAGGAAGATGTCCAAAAGGTCCCTAGGTGAACATCAAAACCCTAGAGAAAGCCGCCTAGAGGAAGAAAGAAGATATGCAACGTGAGAAGGGGAGAGGGGATTTCATCATGTAAAATCCTGGAGAAAGCCGCCTAGTGGAAGAAAGATGAGACTTCTTCTCTCTTGTGATCTCTAAGAATCATTATGTCCTTCAGAAAAAGTAATACATATAAAACATCAAAATACAGTTAATCCTGCGTGGTATAGCAAGCAAGTTATATATTGCAAAAATTGATGCATACAACCGATTATCCCTAAGATTTTTCTCTTAGTACCAAAATTGAAAATCCAGCGGTGGAATACTAAAAAAGAAAATGCACCCAAGACACGTTGCTTTTGTATGACCGCTGATAAGAGCCAAACAGAGTGCACTGTTCAAACAAAGAGCAATAGATCGCCAATGGTAATCTATGTAGACACAGACTGCATCATGTTGGGAAAGCCTATGAGAAACAAGCCCAGTTTTTGTGACAATTGATGAGGGATGCTGATGCTTAATCGAGGAGCAATAGTTGATTGATCGCTTGATTAATTGCTGCATCTCCATGAGGAAGTAGATCTTACATCAGTTTGATGTTTAATTTCTATCTCGAATATCAAACAAGCTTAGAATTTTGACTTCCTAATCAACTTATTTATGAAGAAACTCATTCGCAAAATTATGGCGATCCCAATGATTAGGCATTTTTTTTAACTCAAATACGCAAAAGATATATGTGCATAATACAAGCTGTTGAAATCAGAAAAGATCAATCCCAATGGTGGTCTTGAGTTGGCGAAAGGAAATTGCAAGATCCTCCTTGATGGGCATTATCGCTCATTTGGGTCCAGCCATGGGTGCCACTAGTTAGCGCATCACCATGCATGATGCGTGTGAGCCATAGGTGAAAGGACCCGATTTGGTGCATAAGGAAAAACCCTAGCATTTGGGTTAGGTTGACTGATACTTCACGGGAGTAGCTGTGTGAGAGAGAGAGAGACAGAAAATTTAGCATATGGCTCCTTGTGAGAGATCGAACTGATATGGGTATCACCTTCAAAAGCCTGACTTTTCAATCGCGTGTTTTTTTTTTTTTGATATTTTCTACTTCACCAATTTTGTAATCCACATTGAGTGAGATCTTCTTCAACTCTATAGTGAGTTTTTTCGGATTCTTGATATTTCATTTTCATTATTGTTGAAGCTCTTTTGTGGACCATTTACTTGTATATGGTCTCTTTCACATAGTGGAGTTTTTTAGGCTTATGTGGCATCTTTTCATGAGAGTTTTCACGTTAAATTTGATGTCCTAATTCTTTTTCATTATTACTTTATATTTGGCTGCATCTTATTGGGTAGACGTTGTTATTGTCAAATTGAAGTATCTCAGGGTCGATACTTGTTTTATTGTTGGATTTGTAGGTTCAATTTTTTTGTTTGACCTAACAATAATACGAGGGCATGATTGTTTTTATTTATAATGCCAAAGACCAAGATGGAAGGACATATGAGCTCTATGATTATCTTGAATGATTCCCATTATTATTCTTGAGCTCTTAAGATTTGTGATTTGTTATTTGTGAAGTCTATGCACTTGTCATTATTTGAAGCATAAAAAATATAAGCTAAAACAAATAAAGAATGGGAGTTCACACATAAACAAATGTACGGCTTTGTTTATTATTTTGTAGATGAGAATGTTTATACTCACATAACCTATGAGAAGAATGCATGAACCCTTTGAGAGAAGCTAGAGACAGTCTATACTTCTAAGACAAGCAATAACCAATTATTTTTATTGAAAAAATGATATAGTTGAAGTATAAGGATGTGAGTTCTATAGTTGACTACCTAAATTAATTCTAACCTCTGGATCAAATGGTCAATACAGGTATTAAGATGGCCAATGACCTTTTGGATCTTTGGTTGTTGACTACTTTACCTCACTCATGGGAAACCTTTAGAGCTACTTTTCAAGTTATATGGTTCACTTATTATTGAATCTATTAAATGGACAATTTTAAGTGAAAAGATAAGACACAAGGCACATGACTTGTCTTTAGAGTTAGATGTATTGATGATAGATAGAAGAGATAGAGATAAGCAAAGAGACAATAGAAGTAGGAGAGATAATCACAAAAGCAAGTCAAGAGGTAAATTCAAGAATATGTAATGTTATCATTGTGGTAAGAACGATTAACAACAACAACAAACAAACAACAACAACTAAGCCTTTTCCCATACTAGACGGGGTCGGCTATATGGATTCTTTGTTTCCACAGATCTCTATCGTGTGCCATGTTAGCAGTTAACTCCCAATAAGCTAGATCATTCTTTATTGTTTCTTTCCAACACTTTTGTGGTCGTCCTCTACCTCTTTTAATACTTTCCAAATTTAGTTTTCTAACCTTCTTACAGGTTCTTCTTTTGATCTTCTTTCTATATGTCCAAACCATCTTAAACGATGTTCTCTCATTTTATCCTCTATTGGTGCCACTCCTAATTTGTTTCTAATAACCTCATTATGTATACGGTCTTTTCTTGTATGACCACTCATCCATCTCAACATCTTCATTTCTGTCACAGACATCTTTTGCACATGTTGATGATTAACTGCCCAACACTCAGAACCATAAAACATGGCAGGCCTAACTGCTGCTCTATAATATTTACCTTTTAATTTTAATGGTATCTTCTTATCACAAAGAATACCTGATGCTCCTCTCCATTTTAACCAACCAGCATTAATTCTATGTGTAACATCTCCATCAATTCTTCCATCACTTTGAAAAATTGACCCTAGGTATTTAAAACTTTCCTTTTGGGGAATGCAATGTGTGCCAATTTTAATTTCTATGTCCTCTGAAGTAGCCAAATGATCAAACTTACATTTCATATATTCTGTCTTTGTTCTACTAAGTCGGAGGCCTTTGTTTTCTAATGTTTCTCTCCATAGTTCCAATTTTCTATTAACTTTTTCCTTAGACTCCTCCACTAATACAATGTCATCTGCAAATAACATACACCAAGGTACTTCATCTTGAATATGTTTTGTTAACTCATCCATCACCATTATAAATAAGTATGGACTTAAAGTTGATCCTTGTGGTAAGAACGATTATATTAAAAAAATTACTACAAACTGAAAAGGGAGAATAAAAATAATAAAGAAAAGAAATAAAGAAAGAGCATCAATAAGACAGTTGTAGTGACTACATAAGATTTTCTTATTGTAAATGATGATATAGTAAGTTTTGTGTGTGATGACACTATTTGGGTTGTAGATAGTGAAGCGTCAGTTCGTGCTACCTAGAGGATGGAGTTCCTTAGCACTTATACAAAATGTGAGTTTGATAGTGTGAAGATAAGAAACAAAAGTTCTTGGCATGGGAGCTATTAAGCTAAAGACAGATAATGATACTATTTTTCTCTTAGAGATGTAAGGTATATTCCTGATTTGTGCTTGAATTTATTATCAGTAGAAAACCTTGATGATGATAGTTTTAGCAGTCACTGTATGAATGACTAGTGAAAGCTTACCAAGGGTGGGTAGAGGTAAGAAGACAACTTCTCTTTACTTGATGCATGCAAGTATTTCAATGTCTTTGATTTGTGTAGCTGAGGCCTCTAATGATGCGGGGTTGTAGCATAATTGACTAGGTCATATGGGTAAAAAAGACATGGCTTTTCTTGTTAAAAAGCAATTGATTCCTAGTGCAAATGAAGTGTATCAAAAGGATTATGAAGATTGCATGGCTTCTAAGCAAAATAGAATCTCTTCCACTTCTCCTTCTAGAAAACCAAATATTTTAGATTTAGCGCATTGAGATGTGTGTGGTCCTATGCATACTCAAACATTTGGTGCCTCTCTTTACTTTATATAACATTTATTGTTGATCAACAATCAAAATATGGGTTTACACTTTAAAATCAAAGGACTAAGTGTTTGATGTCTTCAAAAAGTTTTTTCTTATGGTTGAGAAGCAAATAGGGAAAAGTTGAAATACACAGGATCAATAATGGAGGTGAATATTCTAGATCGTTGATTCCTACTGAGAGCATGGCATAATGCATGAGAAGACTCGTCCAAAGACACCTCAGTTGAATGGTCTAACAAAAAGAATGAATCAAACCTTCATAGAGAGAGTTAGAGCATTACTTTCTGAAGCCAAATTGTCAAAGTCATTTTGGGGTGAGACTTTAAGCAGTGTAGCTCATATTGTAAATCTCTTACCGTGTTCTATTGCAATTTAAGGCTCCTAATGAAGTATGGTTTGACAAGGAAGTTGGCTACAATCACTTGAGAGTATTTTGGTGCAAGTTATTTGTTCATGTGTCTAAAGATGAAAGTCATAAGCTTGGTATATGACAATGTATTTTTTGGGCTATGGAGATGATGAATTGGGTTATAGGTGCTATGATCTTGTTTAGAAGAAAATTATTAAAATCATAGATGTGATCTTTATAGAGAATCAAATGATAGAAGATATTACCAGAGAAAGCAGATTACATCCCCACAAATAATAATACACTAGCTCATTCTCAGCCTAGAGTAGCATGCAGACGGTATGTTAGATGCACCAGAAGTGTCAAATATTGGATGCAGCTCAACCAGAATATGTTAGAATCCCTATCATTTAGGCAAGGACTTCTCACAAAACTGTCATCTTTATGGAGTATTGATGGAGGGTTTGTGGTTTGATGCTTTATGCATAATTTAGGCTATCAATCGAAGGTTGTGACAGTGGCTATCCAGTAAACCCTTGTTTTTTCTACTTTTCATTTTGCAGCAAACTGTCGATAAATATGGTTAGCAAGGGATATTGTGAATCTCTTTAATACGAGCCTCTTGATACTAAAATTGATAATTTTCATGGAGTATTCCATTAGAAATCTGCCGAGAAAGGGTTATATTTTCATATTTTTTTCAATGTTCATATTTTCGACGAAATTTTCCGATGGTTGTCGGGTGAGATACATGGTATCATCATGTAGAGATCAAAGGGACAAAGAAATACATACCAAGTTTGACCCAGAGGAGGCCAGAGTAGGCCAAAAATTCCATTTCAAAACAGTATACATTCAGCCACCGGCAAACTTGTTCAGGCTTGTTCTTTGGGTGACCAGTTTGGTTTGGATCGGTTCAGCCCTAGTGGGCCAAGTCCGAGTCTTCCAAGACCTAGGATCTCGATGCAATGTTATTTTAGAATATGTTGTGTCCCGCCAGCATGTCTGTTCACATGTCCATGCAAAATTTATATGGTGTTTAGTGTCAATCGCATACAGTATGATGACATTAGCACATGTCTAGTTCGTGCATGTTTCAGGTTGATGTCTAGTTTTGTGAGTTGGTTTTCATGTCAAAGGTGGTCGTGGGTTGGAATCGTGTTGGTCCGGTGGATCAGTTACAAATTGAGTTTAGGTCTAGATGTGGAATAAACAATAATAGGTGTTCCATAAACAGTTTGAGCCATTAGACAACTAGACCTATAGTTCTATGATACTTTTAGATTTGGTTAATGGCTAAACTAGCATAGATTTAGTGGAAAAGATTGGATCTATTGGTTTTGTAGTGGGACTAATTAGAGTATTTTGGGGATTTTAGAGCCATTTGGACTCCGATTCACATGCGGTTTGGACTGCTAGTCTTGTTATTGAATGAGATATATTAATGTTGATTTTAAGCTTAAATAGGTAGTAAATGGGATGTACATGTAGATCATGTTATCTTTATATGGATTTGAACGTGGATTTGTACACTTGTTGAGGTAGGGGATATGATTTCTCAACAAGACCATGCTAGGGGTTGTTTTAAGATACTTTTAATGTGTGGGTTACTACTACTTCGATAAATGTTGAGTTGTTTATGATATATATTGGGAATTATTTTATAAGATGTTTGGAACCAGTCATACATGTATGTGTTGGTTATCTTGGTGCTTTGGTTAATAATGATAAGATTGAATATGTTTTTATTATGAAAGAATTTTGGATATTGTGTTAAAACTTATGAATGGGTTGCAAGACAAGGAGGATTGGAAACTTAATTATGTGAGAATACTGATCATATTGTGTTTGCTTGTTGTGTAGGATCTTTAGAGATTCAGTTGAGATGTGAAATCCTTGAACGTTTAACCAAAGGAATGAGGGTGAGCTCCCAAGCACCCTACATATTTGTAAATGGCATCATGTAACCAAGAGCAGTTGGTAAGGTTCAAACTGCTCGTGCAACCTTGGTTTTAGTATTGTATGAGTCATAATTATCTAAACTAATAAGATGTATGTGAATGTGTGTAGATTTGATTATTGGATAATAAAATCGTGGTTGTATTTCCTTATTTTGATAACCATGATATATATTGACATTTGAAATGTATAAACTTCTAATATGTAACCCTATTAGGGATATATCTTTCTGCTGGTACTTGTTGGTGCACTCACTTCTTTATTATTATTATTATTATTTTATAGGTTAACACTACATGTTGAAACTCGGGTTGAGATTGCTCAAATTGACCTAACGAGACAAGCAACTATGCATTAGAGCAAGAAAGTTATAACTTTAGAAAAGATTGTATTAATTTGTAAATAATATAAATTTTAGACTTAATGTATAATTTCGTAAAAATAAAGATATTGAATTGTGAATTTCATTGGATGTTATTGATAGTGGAATCTTGGAAGACTTATTGTTTATATTTGGATAATTCCAACATCTCACACCTCAAGCTCGTGAAGCTACGTCGGACGAGTCAGCAAGAGGGCTGGCTGAGGTGGAGCTCGTGGAACCTCGGTGTGACCATTACATATGTAGAAGTGATGTGCAACCATCACCTTCAAAAGTTGGAGTCGTCAATCATAGATTTTTTCTTTTTTTGGTGTTTTCTACTTCAACCGATTTTGTAATCCACTTTGGATGAGATCTTTTTCAACTCTATATTGAGTTGTTTTGGTGATTCAGATTCATGATATTTTATTATCATTGTAATCGAGACTCTCTTGTGGACCATTTGCTTGTACATGTGGAGTTTTTTAGGCTTATGTCGCATCGTGGTATCACTCTCTTTTCTTGAGAGTTCTTCACATTAAATTTAATGCCTCAATTCTTTTTTGTTATTATTTTATATTCATTTTTTTGTTCAACCTAATAGTATTATCAAGGTGTGGTTGTTTTTATTTATAGAGCTAGAGACCAAGATAGAAGGACATTTGAGCCGTATGAGTATCTTGAATGGTTCCAACAATTCTTGGGCTTTTAAGATGATGGATTTATTATTTGTGTCTATGCACTTGCTCATATTTGAAATAGAAAACCAGAAGGTAAAACAAATAAAGAATAGGAGTTTGTACATGAACAACTGTGGCTTTATCCACTATTTATGAGAATGTTTATAATCACACAATCAATGAAAAGAATGCATGGACCCTGAGAGAAGCTACTCTGCTTTTAAGACAGGCAATAACCAACTGTTTTTTATTGAAAAAGTTGATGTAGTTGAAGTATAAGGATGGGAGTTTTGTAGCATACAACCTAAATAAATTTCAAGATCTTGTAAATCAAATGACCAATACATGTATTAAGATAGGCAATGACCTTTTCGGTTTTTAGTTGTTGACTATTTTGCATAACTCATGGGAAACCTTTGGAGTTGCACCTTCAAATTCTGCTCCTAAGAGTTCCCTTACTATTGAATCTATTAATGGAGTAGTTTTAAGTGAAGAGTTAAGGGGCAAGGCACAAGGTTTGTCTTTAGAGTCAGATATATTGGTGACAGATGGAAGAGGTAGAGATAAGCAAAGAGGAAATAGCAGTGGGAGAGATAAAAAGCAAAAGCAAGTCAAGAGGTAAATTCAAGAATATGGAATATTATCATTGTGGTAAGAACGATTATATTAAAAAATTTGCTACAATCTAAAAGTGGAGAAAAAAAGAAGTAAGGACAACAATAACATAATTGAAGTGGCTATAGAAGATTTTTTTATTATAAATAATGAGGTAGTAAGTTTTGTGTGTGATAGCACCACTTGGGTTGTAGATAGTGGAGCTTTAAGTCATACCATTTTGAGGATAGAGTTCTTTAGCACTTATATTCTAAGCAGCATCAAGATGGGAAACTCAAGTTCAGCTACAGTTCTTTGCATGGGACCTATTAATCTAAAAACAAATAATGATATTATTTTACCTCTGAGAGATATAAGGTATATTCATGATTTGTGTCTAAATTCATTATTAGTTGAAAAGCTTGATGATGATGGGTTTAGCAATCACTTTGTGAATTACCAATGAAAGCTTACTAAGGGCAATATTGTTGTGGGTAGAGGTAAGAATATTACTTTTCTTACTTAATGCATGTTAGTATTTCTAGGTCTTTGATTAGTACCGTTGAGGCTCAAGTGGCGTGAGGTTGTGCATAAGCAACTTAGTCATATGGGTAAAAAAGGCATGTCTTTTCTTGTTAAGAAAATTTTGGTTCCTTGTAAAGATGAAGTGCACCAAAGAAATTGTGAAGATTGCATAACTAGTAAGCAAAATAGAATTTCCTTTACTTCTTCTCCTCTTTTTTGAAAACCAAATATTTTAGATTTGGTTCATTGAGATGTGTATGGTCCTATGCATACTCAAACACTTGGTGGTTCATTTTACTTTGTGACATTTATTGATAACCACACTCAAAAATATCGGTTTACACTTTAAAATCAAAAGACTGTGTTACATACTGTAAACACCCAAAAGTTTTTTAAAATAATTTTTTTTTATCTTTTAGAAATTTTGCTTTTTTTTACAACTTTGGGTTTTTAAATAAAAATATATCAAATGAACTCATTTTGCCATCAAAATTTTATAGCAACCTCAAAATGATGATATATTGCATTACTTTTGAAACAAATCAAATTTGGACAAAATTTGATAAAATGACTATTTTGCCCTCATGACCAAATTGGCAAGATTGCCTTTTTAAATGATTGCCTTTAAAGAAACGATGATTTCAAACAATTCCTTTTATATAAACAAATGAAAAAGAGAATATTAGGAATCAAACCCAAAAATATTTGTAAATTTATAAATTTATAAAATTTCAAAACCCCTGATATTTAAAAATAAATTAAATTCAAATTAGACCTCAGAAATTTGCCCGGTTTAGAACAGTCTCATTCCAAGACCTAATACCCAGGGTTAAAGTGGTTCAATACCCTACACCCAATAAAGTGGTTAAAGTGACTTGATACCCTACACTCGTTGAAGTGGTCAAAGAGGTTCAATACCCTACACCCATGAAAAGGGTTAAATGGTCAAGGTGGTTATAGGTTGACTCATGGAGCAAAAGTAGGTCACCCTTGCAAACAAAAACTAGGAATGAAACCCAATGTTTTTTTAAAAATAATGTTTGAAGATTTCATTAAATTTGATGTTTTCAAATATAGAAATAATTTTAAAGAAAGTGTTTGAAACCATACCTGTCATAAATAAAATTCAGACCGGAATGAGGCAAACTCCCTGGAAAGAGCAGATGGCATGAACCAAAAAGACAACAACCGTGCACCTGTCAAATTTGGTGTTGTTGAGAAAGGTAACCTATCATTTTTAGTTTCAGGTATTAGGAATGAGAGTCGGCATTCAAAAGGAAAAGTCGACATTTAAGAAGGAAAGTCGGCGTCTAGAAAGGAAGGCCAGTGTCAAAAAAGAAAAGTCAATGTTAAAGAAAGGAAAGTCAATGTTTAAGAAGGAAAGTCAACGCCCAGAAAAGAAAGTCATTACCTAGAAAGAAAAGTCGTTGAAGAAAGAAAAGTTGACATTCAAGAAGAAAGTCGACGCCCAGAACAGAAGGTCAGCGCCCAGAAAGAAAGAGAGAGAGAAAGAGGAGGAAGAGAGGAAGAAGAAGGCGCCACCAACCGTCCTCCACCTTCCGCCACCGGTCCATTCTTCCTTCATGCTCTCATAATTATCTTTTTTTTTATTGAACCTTATAGGGTTATAATTAAGGAGCTCAAGTCTCCATGAAGATGTATTAATCAAGGTTCATATGCTGCCCCATCTTTGTTTCGTGTATACGTCATTCGTTATATACTTTAAATGTTGATTCTTTCTACTCCATAACACAATGTAAGATTATAAACCTCTTAATTTCCCTATGCTCACATGATAATTAGGATTTTGTTTATTGTTTTGTATCTGTAGATTCAATTTTAATTTGGACGAAAATACAAGCATAACTCTGAAAATCTAAAAACTTGTTTTCTGCACTCTTCACATGTTCGGTAAATAATTTATCTTTCACAATTTCTCACTCCAAATATTTTGAAATTTTGTACATCTAATCTAGACATATAGACACATTTACTATAAAATTTTTGAGAATTTTGGGCTTGTTGAACATCACTAACAAAATTAGAAATATTTTATTAAAATCATAACAGATTCTAAAAAACCAGATGTTCCTATGATATAGGTGAGATTATTTCTGAATATCTTTGTTCACAGTGAACCAATTTTATTGAAAATAATCTCATTGAAAAGCTGAAATCTATAGCTTTCCAACAAGATCAATTTCATATAAATCGGATGTCTGAGCATAAAAATACAACAATGTTTCTAAAAACCTCTAACTTTCTAGCACAGGTCTGTCCCGAATGTCTAAGTGGGGTCTATTTTTGGATTTAATTACAAAAATCTATAGTATACAAAATAAAAACAAAAATATTTTCTGAATCTGTACATAAAAAGTTGTTTTCTATAAAATTTTTAGAATTTTTGGAAACTCATAACTTTTTCAAAAAAAAAAAATCAGAAACAAGCCTCTGAAAATAGAACAAGTTTCTATTTTTCAAGACTTAAAATATTTTTAAGTTAAGAACCAAAATCACGATTTTATCAAGCTTTTGAAGTTGGAATCTTGTTTTTGAAAACTTACCAGATCTCAAATGATTTTCAAAGTGTCTAGGCTGACCCTTGAGTATCAGTTCAAGAAGGCCTACGTCGACAAAAGTTTACTTGTCCACAATCGCTATACGAAGTCAGAAAATCAATCTTTGCTTGTTTGAGCAAACTAGCTGCACGTTCACACACGACGTGGTTTGGGAATTTCTTTTCAAGTCTCCACATAGGCTTCGAAATAAAAATTCACGTCTACACATACCTTTAAAAAGTTACTCATTATAGTTGAGAAGCAAACATGAAAAAAGTTGAATTGTATAAGATCCGAAAATAATGATGAATATTCTAGGCCATTTGATTCCTACTATAGAGAGCATCATATAAGGCAAAAGACTCCTTCCAAAATGCCCCAAGTGAGTGGTCTAGTAGAAAGAATGAATTTTATCCTAATGGAGAGAGATAGAGATAGATTATTACTTTCTCAAGCCAAATTATCAAAGTCATTTTAGGTGAGGCTATAAGCATTATAGTTCATATTTGAAATCTCTCACCTTATCTTCTCTTATAGCTTAAGGCTTCTCATAAAGTATGATTTTGTAAGGAAGTTTACTACCGTCACTTGACAGTATTTAGGTGCAAGGTGTTTGTTCATGTGTCTACACATGATAAGGTGTTTGTTCATCCACAATTTTCCTCTAAACACGTCTGCATTTCACCCAAGAAGTTGAAGTTATTGCAGAGACCAGTCTCGAAGGGTCCCCCAAACAAAAGCTAGAAAAAATAATAGAATCGTCATCTCCCTCAACCTCTCTCTCTCTCTCTTGATGCAAAAGGCTTGGTTTGTGTTGAACATCGGCTGTCACAAACTGAAAACTAGATTTAATAAATCATAGTTTTTGTAAGTATGGTTCTTATCAATTCCAAATTTGTGCCCAAACAGCAGCACGTTGTAGATATTCATTTTTTCAAGTAGGAGTCTGACCAACCCCAGCTTGAATATATTAAGGAAAAAGAGTTGAGGTCATACTGCATACAACTCTTCCTCTATTTGTGAGTTGTATTGAAGGAGTCGCACTCAGTTACGAGGGTCCATTAATTGATCTGGACCCTGCACATACTAAATATAATTGGAATTTTGAATTTGTATGCGAAGGCTAGAATGTTTTTCCCGAATTCGTACGCATCTTCATTCTTTCATTTTAAACAACTGCTGAAACCAGTAACAGTTGACAAGATGGTGGGGTCTTGTTCTTTTTCGGATATTCAAGCTTCCAAAGTCATCAATGGCTTTGATGTTGCAGATTAGGTATGTTCTAAATGATGTGAAACATGAGTGGGACCTTAGACATGAAGGCTGAAAATGATTGCGCAGCTAAAATTTTCTCAAATACACCACAGCTGGAGAGTTTAACTGGCCAGCGGTTGCTGGAACCGAAACCGGTTCAATCGGACTCGAAATTGGGAACCACTCAGTTCAGTTTCAGTTTCACCTTCTATGAACCAGATGCAGGTATTAGTGGATTCCAAATAGTTGGTTTCATCTGTTTTTTAATGTTTTTGTGCTTGCAATCCAAGTACTGTAGGACTCAGACACAGTTCAGTTCCTGACCACGTGTGACCCGCACACATGAACACAAACTAGAGGAAGTTCTCTAACCCAAACTAGGATCTCACAACCAACTCTGGATGCACCCGTCGTACATCATTTAAACATGTTCAATCCCCCTTTTTACGTTTAGCTACGTATATTATACCTGTGGCCCTACTCCTTTCTCTTGATGATGACGACGTTAGGTTTTATCATCTATTTAAAAGTAACATCACAAGCGAACGCTTTGAACGTTTCATATTTTGCTTGTTATGGACAAAACATACAACATCATTAGCTTCTGGTGTTGTCAAGTGTGTTACTGTTAATGCCTAGGCCTGGGTTGGGCTAAGACCTGTATTTGAACCAGATCAAATGTATCCTCTAATGGCTATAAACATTAAATCCCTACCAATTGGGCAAGGATTTCTGACAAAACTGCCATCTTTATGGAGTATTAATAGAGGGCTTTTGAAGTTTGATGCTTTATGCATAATTTAGGCTATCAATCTAAGGTTGTGATTGTGAGAGAACATGCTTGATATCTAGGTAAACCGCCGTTTTTTCTAGTTTTCATTTTCCTACAAACTGTCGGTAAATATGGTCAGCAAGGGGTATTGTGAATCTCTTTAATACAAGCCTTTTGATACTAAAATTGATAATTTTCATGGAGTATTCTATCGGAAAGAAAGGATCATATTTTCATGTTTTTCCAATGTTCATTGTTTCCGACGATGTAACATCATGTAGGCCTTGGAGAGATGAAGAAATGCATATCAAGTTTGACCCCAGAGGCAGCCGGAGTAGGCCAAAAGTTCCATTTGAAAACAGTATGCATGCAGCCACCAACAAACTGGTCCAGGCCTGTTCTCTAGGCGACCGGTTGGGTTTGGGTCGGTTCAGACCTAGTGGGCCAAGTCCGGGTCTTCCAGACACAGGATCTAGATCCAATGTTATTTTAGAATATGTGTCCTGCCAGCATGTCCATACAAAATTTATATGGTGTTAGTGTCAATCGCATACGGTACAATGACATCAGCACATGTCTAGTTCGTGCATGTTTCGGGTTCATGTTCAGTTTTGAGAGTTGGTTTTCGTGTCAGAGGTTGTTTTGGGTTGGATATTACATGTAGATCATGATATTTCCTTCTTTTGTAGATCATGTAGATTATGGAATATCATGTAGCCCATGTCTAGTAAATGAAACGTGTTGGTGATATTACATGTAGATCATGGCATCTTTATATAGGTTTGTACACTTGTTGAGGTAGGGGATATCCTTGGGCTGGGGAGACTAACTGATATAAGAACTTGATAACAGACGAATAATCATGGATATCAACTTTTATGTTTGGATAAGAGAAGTTTAATTCAAACGAAGACACGGACCAAACCTTTGAGTTTGTTCATAGCTTGTATAGTTTCAGGATCGATCACATGACGTTATAAAACTAGTTCAAGTACTGGTCGTAGCTAGGCTAAGAATCATAAAGTTTAATGGCTCAATGAAAAAAGTACCACATAGCTTTAAGCCCTCGTCAACCTTTGAGGACTAAGAGAAGTCCCATCCCGTTGCTGGTGTGTAACTTGGAGGGATTGGAACTGTTGGCTAAACAAGCCCCTAAGAGAGAGAACATGGCCGCAACTACACATGGACGGTTTTGGTCTTTCTGGAACTAGGAACCGAAACCGAATCAGGACCAAGCCCGTTCCAGTTCGAACCTGTCAGTTTTGGGAATGATTTAAGTCCTAAACTGCCCATAATAGAAAAGAAAAGAAAAGATTCATTAAAAAGTTTGAAATTTGAAAAATATTTTAAATTATGAAACCGGTGGTTTGTAACAGCTGGTTATGGTTCCAATCCCATGAAATGTGCAATTAGAACCGAACCAGGGTTTCAGGTTCCTCTTAACTGGCTCTTGTTTCAATCGGTTCCTGACCTGATTCATTCTTGTTGGATCCACGGTACCGGTTCTAAAGCGGAGAAGAGCATCACCAGCTGGCAGAATCAATCGATCACGACTACCTGGAACCCAAGGTTAGAAAGAAATTCAAAAGGTTGGTGTGGTAACCTTTACGTTGTAACAAGTTTTCGGATGTAAATTTAGCTTCTTTTTGTCATATATGTCCTCGTCCTGTTTTTCCTGCCACCATTGACCAGTTGATACACAACCACTGTGGTGTTAGGATAATTTAGTTGTAGGGGTGGGGTGTCAATGGGTCGGATAGACCTGCTTCTGATCCAAGTGGGTCCAACTTAGGGTGATGGTACCAAATCTATATTAGAGTCTTACTGGTCTACGATGTAAAGCAATGTCCAAATCCTAAGGCAAATCTAAACCATGGTTGCAAAAAGATATCATAAATTGATATCCAGCTACTTTTAGTAATTGGATCTTGCAAAGGAAAAGTAATAAGACTCATGAAAGTGAAGAAGCCCTTTTTTTCCTGTGAAACAAGCCATTATTTTCATTGTATGTATTATCAAAGCTTGAATTGGCAGAGACCCATCTTTGACCTCATATAATGAGGAATTCTTAATTTAGTACTCTTGCACAGTAATGGAAATTATGCCATTCTTCCCATTAGCAACTACCATGGCAAATTTTTAATGAGGAAGACAAAATTCATTAAAATTGAACAAAAGATTAAGTGCATATATATATATATATATATATATATATATATATATAGAGAGAGAGAGAGAGAGAGGGAATAAGAGCAATAAGTTAAACAAGGAATAGGTCCAATCCAATCCAAAGTCCCTATGACCCATCTATTGTAAGCCAGGATCAAAGGGTCAGCACTTCCTCTTTTGGTTGTCTTGTATCGGTGTCATTTTGAGTTCATGTTAGAAACAGTTCAACCTGAAAGCCTGACCCAATTTTCTCATGTTACTCTAGCTGGGCATGAAGCATCAGGTGCCATATTGCCAGCAACATCTCGTGTTTTTTTACTTTAAGTTGTGCCATTTTGGGTTCATGTAAAATAAACCGTCTACCCGAACACGATCCACATTTTCTGTTTGTTACTTTGATGAAAATAAAGATGGGTTTTAGGATCATATTCGTGTAAGATTTTTGTGTCATGTCCAAAATTGCCACCTTAAACGAACATCACAAATGACATTAGTATTTAGCTAAGATATAATTAGCCTGAATCTTTTTTGGCTATAAGGGAGCGCCAGGCCCCGGGATACAATTATTCACTCACAGAAACCTGATGGCCTGCAGAATCTGCACACACGCTCTTGTGTGTGAATTTGTGGGCTCGCTATAGAAATTCACAAATGAATGTCTAAAGTTGTCACACCCCGGCTTCGTGAGCCCTGCCTTGGTCGACCCTCACGTTGACCTATCCAACGTGGCACCACATGTCTAAGACATGAGGTGCTGGAATTATCCAAATATAGTAAGTCTTCTAAAATTCCTAATATCAATAAGATCCAATAATATTTAAAACTCAATACTTAAATATATACATAATTATGAACCAGACCTAAAGTTTATTATTTACAAACTAATACAATATTTTCTAAAATAGTAATTTTTTTCCTCTGATGCATAGTTTATCTCACTAAGTCAACCTAGGAAGTCTCAATCAAGGTTTCAATATGCAATCTTAGCCTATATAATAATAAAAAAAGTTGTGTCCAATATGAAGATATATCCCAAATAAGCTAATCTATTAGAAGCATGCACACTTTAAATACCAAATACATATAACATTTATCTAAAGAAGTAATTACAACTATAATTTTATAATCCAGTAATCAAATCTGCATACATCCACAATCCATGCATCCACATACAATCACATTTACCAGCACAAGAATCTTATTTAGTTTTGATAATTATGGCCCATATGTTGCTAAAATAAGGCCACAAGTTGATTGAAATCACCAATGACCCTTGGTACACACTGCTGTCTACACATATAGGATACTCGAAGAGCTCACCCCCTCTCCATTGGTTGAATGTGTAAGGATTCTATGTCTCAATTGAATCTCTAGAGAACTCACACAACAATAGAACAAAATATAGTTATGTAAACAAATTTTTGGACTTGTAGAACTTAGATCTATGATACGATACTCTTAATATGAGAAAGGAAAGAAAAGTAATTAAGAAGTAAACTTGAAAAGTGAAATACCTACTAATGCTCTCTTCTTGATGTACGATGTGGGCTTGTATAGTTCTTTTTGTTCCACCGAGTAAGGGTTGATCTCCAATGCTATTATTCTGTTTGTTTTGGAGAAATCTCAATTCCTTTAAGTTGGGTGCTTAGGTGAGCTTTAAGATATGCAACTTGCCACAAAACCAACTCCTTGGGTCTTTGGATAAAGATATGAAGTAGATCCTGCATTGGGTCAAAATTTGGCTTTTTGGTTGATCTCAATTGGATCTAACTTAAAATCAGATTTTCAATCAAATATGATCCAATCCAGAACAGATTTGGATTTGATTCAACGAGCACTTTGGATCAAGAGAATGGATGGTAGTTTGGATCTTATTGAATTCATAGGATTCAACTTAGAGACCGATTGGGATCCAATTTGAAATGGATTCCGTTTGGATAATTGGGAAATTTGGATTTTGACTTGATTGGATATGTAGGATATGAGTGAAGAAAGATCCGATGTGGATCTAAAACGTTTGAAGCTAAGTCATTTGGTTAAAAGAGAACGGATTGGGTCTTCTCAATTTGACCCGATCCAATTTAGCTTAAAGGGGCTAGGGCAGCCATTCACGATGGATTCTTCAATGCAATGGCAAACGAGGAAGACCAGAGGGAGGGAAAGAAGAAGAGAGGGGAGAGGGAAGAGTGGAGAGGAGGCTGTTCCGGCGGTTCGGACGGAGCTAGTCGCGAGGAGAGGGGAGAGGAAACGAGCGGAAATGCTGATGGTGGCTGACGACGACAAGGTCGTGCAACGACGGCAGTGGTTGGTTCGACCCAAGTCGGTTGAGGATGGTGAATAACGATGGAGGTAAGGTATTCCTCTCTTTTTTGTTTTGTTTTGGTGGCCGATTTGTGGGGAACGAAGGAAAGAGATGGTGGCCAGAAGGCAGTCAGCAACGGTTTGGGTCAGTCAGGGAGCTGGTGCAGCCATGGCAAGGATGGTTTTGGTTCACGATGTACAGAGAGAGAGAGAAATGGGTTCTCCGGTACGGAGAGAGAGAGAGAGAGAGAGGCGGGTGCAGAGAGAGGGAGAATCGGTTGCGATCTTCTGCTTTGAATTTGCATGAAATTCACAAATTGAACATGGAAAGGGAAAATCCACCGATCAGTCTTTACAGATTTGCACCATTGCCTCAGATCAACTGATGCCGATGATTTGAGAGGCTCTTCCATTTTATAGTTGTTTTAACAGATTTCTTCTTCAATGCCTTTAGACTCCAAATATCTTTTCAACTAAAAATGTTTCAGTGCATTCAAACTCCAGATATCTTTTCAGCTAAAAATATTGAAGAATTGCTCAATAGGTGGCTGCTTGTCCCTCTATATGTGAACTATGTGTGAGCTGAAGAGTGGCTGTAGCATGGCCTACAACGAAGTCTCCTCTAACGCAGCTAATGTTGTCTTGAATCGTATTACTGGATTCTAATGTAACTCTTAAATAAATTTTAATCAATTGTGTACTTCGTTGCTTCTTGATTTATGTGTCATTTGATCTTCGATTAAAAGCTTAAGACCCACTTCATATATTTTTGAATTTTAATAGCTTAGATTAACATTTATATTTCACATGAAAAATTTGGATGTTTACATAGCCCCTTCTTTGACATCAATAGAATTTGGTCGACTTCAACAGTGAGTTTAGCTAGAAAATCAATTTCGATCAACCTGAATTTTTTTTATGAAAGTGTACAAAGTGGTGTTTGAAAGAGAATATCATGGGGTTTTGTTATTGTATGACCAACGCAAAAGTGAGTCTTATCATGGGACGCATTACGAATCTTATGTGTAACAGAGTGCAAGACGAAAGGGATGGGCTTTTATAAGAAAAAATGATCGATTTTATAAAAAGACTCGAGTTGTTTTAAGGAATTTTTTATCAAATATAAGTCATTAATTTTACTTTTTAAAGCATTTCTTTTAAAGAGACAAGTAGCAAACATTCTTGTAGAGTTCTTTTGGGGCTTTTGTAAAAGAGATATTACTTTTGATTAATTAAAAGAATAAATCGTAAAATATATTTTTAAATTGATCAATTTGAAAACATCATGAGAATTGGTCCCTTAAACCTTTGTTCTTGAAATCTAAAAGAGTTTAGTATCAATGTCATTTTCTTCTTTCTTTTTACCAACAATGACTCGAGCTTAGGTTTACATTCGCTCATCCTTTGTCCCTTCTAAAGTGTCCTCAAGACACATTTGAGTATTTTTCTAAAGTGTCCTCAAGCTACTCTACGAGTTTTTTTATTCCGTAGACTTATTCTTCATTTGTTATTGTGATGGAATAATTCAATAATACAAACATGATGCAATTGGATGGCAAGCTAATTGGTATATACCAAGAAGTGCACCGAGGCCCAGAAGAAGAGGTGATGAAAGATAGTAGCCATCAGAGAAAGGTGAAGCGTGCACACAACTTGTAAGTAGGTCGAGTGAGATGATCATGAACGAGTTAACACGGCATGGGAAGAATAGAATCTCGCAAGGAAAGAGCATTTCTAATGATTCTTTGAAACTTAGTGAGATGAATACAATACTACTACAAGACAATAACCCGCTTGTGATGTAACTTCAAAATAGTCACTTGGTGAGACAAAATTGGAGTTATAGTAGTAAAGCAATGAAGGTAACTGACTAATGGTTAGGCCATAAGGTGGGGTGAAAGAATTTTAGTTATTTTATTTGAATACCCAACTTGATCAAATTGAAACATGATGCGCCACTAGCTCAATAAAACCTCTGGATCTAAAACCTTTAGAGATCAAATGAGTAGTCATGAAAAAGAAAGCAATAGAGACAAATACTAAAATGCAAGATACGCCAACATGTAATGTGAATATGATGTCATGCAAGATACACCAAATATGTTGTATGAATATGATGTCATGGGTTGTTTGGTGTAGGATCTTTCTTGGTCAAGGGTATTTTGGACTTTTAACTTGAACTTTTTCGTTTGAACTTAAGCTATCGCCAAACTCGAGTCTTCTAAGTTTTCGAGGTCCTACTCCTTCCTTCTCGATGTTTTAAACTATTTGGTCTATTTTTTTATGTTTTATTTTTTTAGGGGTAAAACGATTATTTGATAAATATTTTGCATGTAGACTAATTTTGAGTGCAAAATGCCTTATTTTGACTTTTATAACCCCTTTCTTAAAGAAATCATGCTTCAAACTGGAAAATTTCTCCAATATTGCCTCGAGGTTAAAATGATTATTTTTGTATTTTTTGAAAGTTTAAATTTTTTGGGTATGGCTTGAAGTATCCCTCATTTTTAGAAAATTTTGGGTGTTTACAATTTTAAAGCTCAAAATAGAAAATCTAGATCATAATACAAATTTTAATAGATTTATGTAACCATTAAAATAAATATTATTCTACGAAAATAGATGGTTACTCTTGAAATACAATGGTTGGAGGCAAGAACTCTAAGCTTACAATAGGAATAAAACTAGGAAAGGGGTTAAGGGGGTGACTTGAAGCCTTTTGTCTCTCTGGAACTCTTTCTTGTCTAGGCCTCTCACTCTTGGGCTAGAATCCTCCTCTTTTTGGTTGGCCAAGGTTCTTTATTTATAAGCACCAAACAAAATTAGATCTTTTCTAGTTTATTGGGCTCGATTTGGATCCAAATCCAATCTAACAAGGGACCAACCCTACTACACAGTTGTTGAAGGACATCCACAAGTGGGAGGAGCAATTGGACACGTAGGAAGAAGGGTGGATGGGCTTGGTATTTTAGATTTTAATTTTTTTGTTAGGGATTGTTGACTTTGTCCTTTTCGCTCTATGAGTTGATTTCTTTGACTGTTCTAGATCGCTTTAACCTTTTAATAGGTGTAGGGTCGTTTAGTTTAGGATCTTCTTCAATTAGTGACATTTTAAACTTTTAACTTTATGCTTTTCACTTTAGCTTAATCCATCACCAAACCTGAGTTTTCTGAGTTTTTGAGGTGATGCTCCTTCCTTCTTAATGTTTTAAACCTTTTTTTTTATTTTTTTGCTTTTTTAAATATTTTATTTTTATAAAGGCAAAATAGTCATTTTATAAATATTTTGAGGGTAGACTCATTTTGGGTGCAAAATACCTTATTTTGACTTCTACAACCCCTTCTTTGAAGAAATCATGCTTGAAATAGTGAAATTTCGTCAATATAGCTTAAAGGGTAAAATGGTTACTTTTGAATTTTTTGAAAATTCGAATTTTTTTAGTGGTTCTTGAAGTATCCCTCATTTTTAGAAAATTTTGGATATTTACGGATGTTTATTTGGTTAATGACAAAGAATAACATCGCTAAAAATTTTCTTCCAAGATTTCATTTAAGAGCACAAACTTTCTATTTTTTTTGATAGAGGACTCATTTCTTGAACTTGGGTTGTCCCAACTCTGAGAATGACTCGTAGTCAAAGGAAACTCAATAGATCTAATGAAAACAAGGCCATTTACACATGAGCATGAGATGTGTGAGATACAAGATATTTTGGGAGCTTCACAGGATCTCATGAATGTTGGCCATCCCTATAGGTATGACCTCTATGCCCATTTTCTCGATGCTTGAGGGTTTTGTGAAATAGTTTTTAAAAGATTTTCTCTCTTAGTTTTCATCTAACTTCGGTCTTAGTTCTTCATTACTCTTGTAAAACTTTTTGTTGTCGGACAACTTAACAATATTTGAAAACTCTATTTTTTACACTATAAAGCCTAATCCTCAAACAAAATGAGATTCAAATTGGTAGATTTTATTCTTACTTTAAGACTATAATGATAGACTTTTTTGCTTTGGGATAAATGGTATGGAGTACATGGAGAATTTTGATTTTCTCAAGCGTCTCATGGTACAAAAGTGAATTTTGAGGAAAGCCTACTTATTTTTTTAACTTTAGATTTTCTTAAGATTTTTCTTTCTTTTATAGGAAAACCCTTATATTGAAGGTTTCTTTTTTTCTTTTCTTTTAGCTTTCGAGACATTGGGTTTTTGCCTCTCTTTTTTTGTTAGAGAGAATGAGATAGGGAAATAACTTATCCCTTTGAATACTTAATCTAATCAAGTATGCAATATTTTCATAATAGCACATACTATTTGAAAATATTTTATTGTTTTGAACTAAGCTTTATCTTGTAAAATAAGGATTTTTAAAATATTATTTAATAATTTTGAAAACACTTTATCTTTTCACAAATTACTAATTCCTAATTAGGAAATGTATACTCAACTTGGTCCCCTCTTCAAGAAATTAAAGACAGGTTTTTGCAAAATCATTTAAAAAGAATTGGTGATACTTTATACATGATATTTCTTTAGATATTATGCGTTTATATGGTCTACCAAGTTTCTTCTCTCCACATCAATTAGCCAATATGTATTGTGAGTTGATGTTCCTCTTATGACATAGAAACCTTCCCAATTGGGTCGCAATTTTTTCGGACAATGTGGTCTTTTTTCTCAAAAGTTTGTTGAAAGGCTTGTATCTTATTGCCAAATTAAAGGTGAATCGTATAATAGCTTGGAGGCGACCTTAAAGGCTCATAATTTGACTTAGGTTTGAAGGTAGAGACATGTTTATGATAGCCTAACACTTAGAGGGGTTGACTTTCATGCACCTTTGGCTAATCATTTCTTTGACTTATCCCTAAGGGAATTGACATTATTTTGACAAGTTGTTTTTTAGTTTTTCTTTTGGAATTTTGGAGATAATACCTACACAATATACAAAACTTGGGGTTAGAATCATGTTCGATGAGGGTTTGCAGGTTCGGGTGCATCAAGGATGCACACTCGGAGTGTAAAATGGTTGACATTCTTATGATGGACCCTAGGTGAGGATGCGCACCTAGGGCATGAAATAGTTGACATTCTTATGATGGACCCTAGGTGAAACCAAATGTGCCCTTAGGGGTGGATGATGTGAGTGCATGTGTGTGTCAAGGGAGAACATGGTTGATCCTTTGATAGATGGGAAGGCATGAGCTCCAAGGAAAACTGTGGTTGGTTCCGTGGTGGGTATGTAGAGGTTAGAGAAAGGCATTACCAACCCACTAGACATGCATGGGCTTGGACATCAGCCTCAGGTTGGTGCGGGTGTGGATATGATCACACCCAAAAAATGTGATGTGCTCATAGAAAAAGGGAGTCCAAAGAGCTCACACTCCCATGGCATAATGGAAGAGGATGGAGAATGGTCTTCAAGGAGACCAAACCCAGCAAGGGCAACTTCAAGCTTATCACATATGAGGTGGGCTTGAGTTGGGGTTAGGTCTGTGGTTTCATTTGGATTTGAAAGACACATGGAACTTAGATGAGTCTTTGCCGTAGGTTTGGATTTATGATGCAAACTCATGTTCAAAGGAATTTGTTTATACATAGTAAGGTTAGGTGTACCAAGGATGTTAATGTATGCCTTAGGAGTAACCATATCTATCAAGTTTTGAATTTTATTTTATTTTCATTTTGTCTGGTGCGGGACTTTTGGTACACCTTAGAAATCCACATCTTTTGGTACATTGAGTGAGTTTGTAGGTGTCATACCTTTTTAGAGTTTAAGTATCTTCTCATAGTGAGAGCAAGCTTTCTTCTGTGCATGTCGAGGCAACTCTAGCTCATGCATGGCTTTGAGTTTCCTTTGTTTTGCGAGGTCTTGAACTTCATCCTTGAAGCCTAGACTCATGCAATACTCATTCTCCTATGAGCTTGTTTTTTTTGGAGGAGAAACCTCTAGAGTGTGAAGTGGTGCTCATGGGAATGGAACCCATTGAAACACATGTTTTTACAAATTCTGGGATGACTTGATAAGACCTTATGTCCCCCTTTAAATGTGTGTCTTGGAATGTAGACTTATTTTTCTTTGTTCTTCTTTTTAAAATTTTCACAATTTCATCACTTCAATTTTTATATTTTTATATTTTTAAATATTTTTATTTTTAAATATTTTCTACATATTTTTGTTTTTTCAAATATATATTTTTTAGATTTTTAGTAGAGGAAGGGGTATTAGAAAGTTGATGGCTAGTAGGGTTAGGAAGAGATTACTCAATTCAAACACTTGTTACTTTTGTAGACTTGTATCCTTCATTGAATTTTGAGGTCGGTTTGCTTGTTGGAACACAATTTGTCTTCTTAGGAACACGGGGTTGTTTTCCATGGGAAGAACATGACTCGACTGTATCAGTCTCATGGCATAGGGCAACAATCTCTTTTTCAATCCTCAATTCTCTCAACTCTTTTTTTAGATAGGCAATCCTATCATCTCGGGTTTTAGATATTGACTTGAGGGACTTTTGAGTTACTTTCAAAAATTGACATGTAGAGTTTGAAGAGGCCTTTCTTAATACATCCCTGAATGAACCTTCCGATCTTGACATGATGTATGCTTTGAAGTTTTGAACTTGTACTTGGAAGTTTTAGACATATGACCAAGTTTTGGAAAAAGTTAATAACAACATTCAGAAATCAACTTGTCTTGAAAAAGCTGAAAAGGATCAGAATGACTCCTCTAAGACCTGAGTCCCACCACCAGACATGCCATTTATTTTGTAAACAAAAATTTTTAGTCTTGTGTGGACTTAAAATTTTGTTTGCAAAAACGTGCGCGAGCATGCCAACAAGTTTTCTCAAACTTGCAAAGATGTGTATCTAACTATTCAACGATTTATGGGAAAGTAGGTTATTCTCGACGTAGGCCTTTTTAAACCGATATTCAATGGTTAACCTATACACTTTAGAAAAGTGATTTTGGAATTCAGAGTTTTTAATGATTTTGATTTGAAACAACATTTTCTAAAATGACATCAATTTCACTTGGTCCGATCAGATTCAGTTATGTGAAAATAGAATTGGTTCTGCTTTACATCATAAAAGTTTATATTTTCTAAACTCTTATCGAGGTCCAAAAATCTCGAGAATTTTGCCTGAGTAAAAACGATGTGTGAGGTTTCATTAAAAAAATATTTATATTTTAAATATCTTTTATAATCAAATAAAAATTTGATAAAGGCTTTTAACCAAATGCTATTTTAAAATTTGGATAATGCATGTGACTAAGATTCAAGGGCTCAGTAAAATGTTTCTATCTATCTGCTTGAGTTTCCTATTTTCATAATCTTTGTTAATTTGGAAAGATGTGGAAGTTAGATTTCATATGAAACCACTCTTGAGGGATTTGGACACTAACAAACCGAGTTATGATTGTTTTATTGAATGACTCTCACTAGATTTTTGTCACAGATAGATTCAATTTAAGGTTGAGTCTAATCTTTTATACTTTTTTATAGACTTTATAAACGTCCAAAATTTATGGAAAATTTACCACTTATTGGTATATGTGTATCACTCACGGACAAAATTTAGAAGCATTTCGTTTGGAAATGGCGACTGAAAAATTCTAATATCACACAATGTTTATGCAATATGTTGAAATCTATATAAATTTTCTTATAGAAATTAATGATGCATCCAGTTTAAAGGTTAATGATTTAATTATTACTCAAAGAATTTTGTTGAGGACTTATGCAAGTTTGAGGAAGAACTCATCTACATATAGATCCTTCAGGCATCTTTCTCTAAGAGGATTTATTGCTTGAGAAATATATGTGATGATAGCCCAATATCCTTTTCAATATAACTTATGGGTGATTAATCCATCATAAGAGTGATTGTATTTTCATGTCATCAAATGTAATTGTGTTTGCTGGTTTCCTTTTATAGCTTCTTGATTTGAGTTAGAGGCAATCAATCCACCAAAGAAATAAGAGAGGAGATGATATATCATTTAAGCATACAAAAGATGAGAATGTATAAGATATATCATATATTAGGGTGAAAGAAACAAAAAATTGTGAAGTTAGCATATTCCTCTATATAGCATTTTATTCACATCTTCGGATTGAGCGACCCTTCCTTTTGCAATGATATTTCACAAAAATATATGTTTACTCTTATACAATAATTTGAGACAAAAACTCTAAACTTACAATAGGAACACAATAAGAAAAGGGGTTAAGAGAGGTGGCTTGAAGCCTTCTCTCTCTAGAACTCTCCCTTTCTCTTTCTTCCTTGAATGAACTCCTTAAGCTGAAAATAAGTTCTTTCGCATCCTCTTTGGTTGGACCTCTCACTCTTGGGCTATAATCCTCCTCTTTTTGGCTAGCCAAGGTCCCTTATTTATACGCACCGAATCAAACCAGATTTTTCTTAGGTTAGTAGGCTTAATTCGGATCCAAATCTAATCCATCAAAGGACCAACCCTACTACACAGTTGTTGGGGGACATCCATATGTGGGAAGAGCAATTGGACATGTTTGACATGTGAGAAGAAGGTTGGATAGGCTGAAAGACATTCAGAAGTCGTTGGCATGCACGCTAGTGCGTGGTAGTTGGGCACCGTGCGTGGGGTGGCCAATAGTGTGCTTGGTAGCCAATGGTGGTGCGCTTAGTGGCCGATGTTGGCATGTGAAATCTAGCTGTGGTGCTCTTACCTTATTTTGTAGGTTGATCTCTTTAACCTTTTTAGACCACTTTAACCTTTTGATGGGTGTAGGGTCGCTTAATGTAGGATCTTCCTCGATAAAGGATATTTTGAGCTTTTCAATTTTTTGTTCACCATTGTCGGCTTTGTTCTTTTTTCATCCATGAGTTGATTTCTTTAACCATTCGAGACCGCTCTAATCTTCTTATTGGTGTAAGGTCATTTGGTGTAGGATCTTCATCAATCAGGGGTATTTTGGAGTTTTAACTTAAAGCTTTTGGTTTGAGCTTAAGCTATCATTGAACCTGACTCTTTTGAGTTTATGAGATCTTGCTCCTTCCTCCTCAATGTTTTAAACATGTTTGTTCCATTTTTTGTCTTTTAAAATATTTATTTTTCTAGGCATAAAATGGTTATTTTACAAATGTCTTCTAGGTAGAGTCATTTTGAGTGTAAAATGCCTTATTTTGACTTCTACAACCTCTTCCTTGAAGAAATCATGCTTGGAACAATAAGTCATTTTCTGAACATTGTGATTGTTCATACCTTTTTGGACATGTTTTACCTTTTTGAGCATGAAGAGGACATCAAAGAGCAATTGGACATGTTTTACCTTTTTGAATTTTTTGAAAGTTCAAATTTTTTTGGGTGGGGTTGGAAGTATCCCTCATTTTCTGAACATTTTGATTGTTCATAGTTTTAAAGCTCAAAATAGAAAACCTAGACCACACTACGAATTTTAATCAGTCTACTTGACCATCAAAACAAATCCACTAAATCTAGAATCGTTGAGCCCTATCTCTAGATCGGGTCATGGGTCCTTCAACCGACTATTGATTATGGATACGACAACCGTTCGAGTGAGATTTATCTTTGATGTCCTCTTCATACCCAACTTGTCCCTGCATGCTCGTAAATTCCTATCAGTCATCACCTTATTTTGTCTCAATGTGCACATGTGAAAGGTCAAACATACGTAACTAAACTTCTTATAGACCTACCTAGACCCCATATCTAAACCTATCAAAATTTAAGCTCCCAAAGCTCCAATACTAACCCATGACAAGAGGAAGGAGTCCTAACCTAAATATGACTTAGAGTGTCACCTTGGTAGAACCCAAGTTCACATGTTCATCATAAAGCTTATAAAATTCTGATCTACCCATCAAAAGGTCATAGAATACATCTTCAACAAAGTTAAAGTCATTCTTCCAAACAATCAAGTCTTATATATCGGAGTAAGGGTAAATGGTAGGCCACAATTTAAGTGTCTTATAGATGCAGGTAGAATACTAAACATTCTTCCTCTTAGTATGACCCTCCAAATTGAGATCACTAAGGATGATTGACTCTCATAGATATCCAAATTGTAGGCTATCATGACCACACTTTCATCACAGAGAGTATCATCATCCTTACCATTGAGTTGGTCCTATTATCCACTAAGCTCAATTCCATGTGATGGACCTAAACACATACTGTAGTTTACTCTTAAGTCTCCCTGGATTTATGACCTACGGTTTAAACTGCTAGCTTTTGTTTTAATTGTATATATTTTCAATTGTTTCTACCTTTTTTTTCTTGCTTTTCATTCAAACCAGATACACAACAAGAACTAGTGACTTCAAACATAATGAGAACAAGTGACGTTGTAGACCTACATTGGGAACTTTGTCTAAGCTCCACTCTTGTAGGTCCATGTCGTTTAGCCACAAGGACCTCACCTAACCCTGTTCAAGCCAGTAGGTTTACTATGAGGTGAAGCTCAATGAACGTTGCTTTCTCCATTTGGAAGACTCAAACTTGAGAGCTTTCTTAAGGGAAACAAATACCAAACCCCTTGAACCAACCAAATTTTGGTTCCTAAACTTTTTTGAAATAACTCTATCATGTATGCATTGTACAAGTGTACGTACCCAGATGAGGTGACATCACAACGACTCATACATGTTTTACAAGCCGATATGTAATGAGCTTGTACTACTTAATGCTCGAGGTCGCAAACCCATATGAAATGGTCCTGGAGCCGAGCCGAGCCAAGCCAAGCCAAGCCAAGCAACAAGCACACCATCGTGTTTGCCAAGACAATCAACAACTGCTAACACAAAAATGAGGATTATTTCCTTCCTTTGCAACAACGAAGTTGGGATGTGATAGGAATCCAAGAGCATGCAGAGACAAATTGTGTATTATTGAAAGATTTTATAAATGGTCAAACCAATACACATTGATTACTATGTTCATCAATGAGTCGGTTGACCATTAAATCTGACTCATTTCTCTTAGTTTGGAAGATAACAATGTAATGTTAGTTCAAAGCTGTTATTTCCAACTTGTTTTAGTGTTTGTCATTATTGCGTTGTAATCTCTATTTAAGTCATTAAATAAAACGAATTGGGAGAGTTTTTTTGGAGGCATTCTGTTGTTTGTAAGTATCTCTCTTCCCCTTATCTAAAGTCGTCTAGCTTGGGTTTAGTGGAGATTACCAAGTTCATTATCCTTATTAGTCCTGATTGTGATGGAGAATTCGTGAAAGGCTAAAAATTGTTGCAACCATAACGCCTAACAATTGTTTGGTTCACATCATTTGGTGCTTTCATTGAGATAGAGAGAATTTCAACTTACGATTATGTTTAACTTGTCACCTACTACAATGTATCATTTGAGCAAGCACTGTTTTATATCCTAAAACAAAAGCAAGAAAAGATGAAGCAATTGAACCACCTGGCGCAGTCCATTAAAAGGTTGGTCAAATTACAATCTCTTTAACCTTGCTCTCAAACATCAAGTGCAACTATCCTTTAGCCAATTTGCGAAGAAAGGAGATTTACCATATGAGAGTGTTTGTGGGTGATAGTTGGTGAGAGGATCCTGGTTAAGCGAAAAGCATCAAATGATGCTCCAGTATACACACTCTTGAATTTGCGCTCACCAATGTATCACATGCTTACACATGGAACTAGTTGAACATGTTTTAAGTGCGCTCACACACACTTGTTCGATGTTACTCACCAACACACTCATTCACGAGTTGGAAATGACTCATCAACTATCACCCATACACACACGGTCTTCTACACAATGGATATAATTCACCAAGGTGGTAAAGACCAACTCACTCACCACTGGTTAAGGATAAGAGAGATTTGAAATATAAAATTCTATAAGAAATCATTACCTCAGTTTTCATTCATATGGATGGGTTTATATAGCTTAGAATAACCCTCTAAGTTGTGCATTAAAACTAAATGTAATTTTTGAAACATTAAAAATTATATCCTAATTAATTTAAAACTGCTAACGAACTATTGTTGCGTAAGAGCTGCCAAAAGCACTTAATGACTACTTAGAAAATGAAAGAGCATTTAACTCCTGGGAAATCTAATGCTTTTTAGAAAGGTGGAAAATTAACTCTTGTTTTTAGTTCAATAGGTTGACTAATAATAACTGATGCTTAGATCTCTTGAAATCCTATTTTGGACTGCTTGAGTTGGTTTTGAGTTGGGGTAAACAGAGCAATCCAAAGTACTGAGTTGGACCAGTTAGTATCCGATCAGTGCACATCCTAATTGGCTTCGCCCAACTTGTCTTAGCTTGCTCTTGAATTCTTGTCATACTCTCAGGGTTGATAATGATTTGTCCTCAAATCCAACAATTGGTGATCTTGAATTTCCATGCCAAAGTGATCTCTAATCACCAGCTTTCAAAGAGTTCTCGCCACTATTTGTTACAAAGTTTTTCTACCAAGACACTTACATGACTCGAAACCTACTACACTTAACTACCAAATAAGCAAATACCTACTATAGTAAAACTAGAGGAAACTATGACTCAAGAAGTAAACATATTTTACCCTAGGTACTATGTATAGGAAATGGTGGGGCCGCTCTTCGAGCTTCAATATTCATTATGATGATAAAACTTCCACACATTCATCTTGAGTGAATTCATTATGCCTGCAACAATATCAAGTTCTTGAGTGAATTCATTAGGCCTGCAACAATATCCTACGGATACAAAATAATATGATTGAGTATATGGTATCCTACAAAACAATGATGATATCTTTTGTGACTAACTCTGTCGTGGCCTTTCCTTCTTAATTAAGCTCACGAATAAACAAGTTTATCTTGAGTTGCAGACAAAGAGTAGCACCACATACTTCAAATATATCATTTACCTCATGCAACAAGCAAAACTCCCTAACAACACTTACTCTTGTTACACAATCATTTGGTGCAACGTAGTATTCTTGATTATTGATCTTTAATCACGAAAAACCTTCTTGGATTGCTTGTTTGGCATCAGGGTCTTTGCTTACATGAACCTCATCATTTAACTCAAACTCAGATGCCTTACTTGGAAACAAGAGTATGAACTCTGCATTCTTTTGCTTACCTTCATTTTTGAGGGTTATATTAGAATCCAACTCCTTAAAGAGAGTATCACTGGTTTAAGGATCAACGACAGTCTTTAGTTTCTCATTTGCTAGATTCAATGCAGTAATTTTATCACTTAGATTAATGCAAGAAGATGGAGTTTGAATTCTGCATTCTTTTGCTCACCTTCATTTTTTAGGGTTATGTTGTAACCCAATTCCTTAAAGAGAGTATCACTGGTTTAGCGACAATCTTTAGTTTCTCATTTACTAGATTCAATGTAGTAATTTTATCACTTAGATTGATGTAAGAAGATTGGGTCTCTTTTGATGTGCAACTCTCTTTACTGGATTTTTGTTCTAGACTGAGGGAAACAAAATCAGCCTTCTTCTCTTTTTGCTCAAGAACAACATGATTTAATTTAGAATTCTGACTAGTATTCTCGGGCTTCTTTTCTTCATTGTGCTCTATACTGAGTGATATGAGAGTAATTTTCTTTCTGTCTTTCACGAAAGAATAGTATTATGAAACCCATAATAAGTGGCCCTTCAATAGAACTATCATGGCCGCCCGAGTAGTAAGTGACCCGCTTCCATGAGAACTAGAGTCATCACATAGTACTTCATCTCGATAGTTCTTTCCAATGGAGAATGTTAACCTGCTTGGTGATATCAAACACCTCTTCATTTCTTAACCAATGAATCTTGTAAGGATGAGGATGATTCTGCACAATCAATCCAAGTTTTCACACGAGCTCAATTGAAGCCACATTCGTACAACTCCCACTGTCTATGATGATATTGTACAACTCCCATTCATACAACCTTGTACAGAACAAGTTCTCTCGCTGTTCATGACAAGGTTTAGCTTGTAACTCTAGAGTTTCATTGAGCCCTTCTACTAAGTTAAATGTTCATCTACTGATGTCCGAAGGCCAAGAGTGGTTTGAGTCTTATCCAACGATGGTGAGGACATTGGAGGAAAGTATGACGTCCAATTAGGTGTGGCATTAGTAATGAAAGGAATAATGTGAGTTAAGCCTATTGCATGCAGCGATGATAAGGAGGAAGGATTGCCCTTGGTTGAAAATGAAAGGGCAAAGCACTATGACTGAGATGTTTTGGTGCCTCCTTATAAGAAACTTTTCCCAACTCCTTGTCTATCTAAATTAATATTGTTATACCCACGTATACATACCAAGGCTCCAAACATCTTGATATAAAAGTTGTACAATTGATGAATATTTGATAAACAAATGATATAAAACACCCATCAGCTGCTCCTTTCTATCACAATCCCCCACCCCATTCACCTAAGAATAAAGAGGATGTCTTGATGGTTTCTAATAAACAAAATGTTCCATGTCGTCCCACCACCCCACCTCTCCATATGATCTACAATCATAGCTTCTCTATTCATAGTAAAAAAGGATATGGAAACCTAACTTTCAGTTGTCAGTCTCCACATCCTTAAAGAAAGAGCTATTCGAAATCCAAGTTGTCACATTTGGTTGCGGATTCATTCCAAAAATTGTTCTTCTTGTCATATATTTAACTTGTGTATATAAGATGGTTTGAAGGTTTTAAGATATGAAATACAACCTATTAATGACTCCCTTAATTTCCTACGAGTCACCCTAATGTTAGAAAGGAATGAAGAAATTTTGGAGGGAAGTATGACATCCAGCCAGGTGTGGCATTAGTAATGAGAGGAAAAATGTGAGTTAATCCTGTTGCATGCAATGGTGATAAGGAAGAAGGACTGCCCTTGGTTGAAAATGAAAGGGCAAAGCACTATGAGTGAAATGTTTTGGTGGGTTTATGCCATAAAAGGCAAAGAGCAATAAATAAAACTAAGTAAGGGTTGGGTGCATGTGAAAGAGGTAAGAGGATGATAATGAGGGGTAAGGCACATGGATAGAGTGATAAGGGTGATGAGAGAGAAAAAGAGAAGGATGTGACTTGACAGTTTACCATTTGTAGAACATTCTTCCTAGAAGCAAAGGGAAATGAAAGTTTTTTCTTGGACTGACAAAACTTTTCTAGCTATGTGTTATTCAGCATCTTTGCAAAGAATTAAGAAGACAATGGGAAGAGAGATGCTAATCACAGATGGAGAGGAATATTCATGTTGGTCCCGTGAGAAAGAATTAGCCAATGCCATCAAAGTTAGAGTATCCCATGTCTAGTGTCTCAAAAAGATTGGCTTGCAATCCAATACTAAAGCACAATATCTATAATAGTGTCTTACATGACTACACTGCTACCTTTTTTTGTTATATGAGAGGTAGGGGGCCTGAATACCTTCAAGATCGTGGGGCAATCCTTGCTCGTGGTTTCTCCATCTTCTTCGCGCCACACCAGGTCTGGGTCATCTCTGCAATCCCACCCATACCTTTCATTACCGATTCCAGATCTGCCTATTTGTCTCTAACCTTTAAGCACCCTTGATGGTAACTTTTCAAATGCAAAGGACACCAAGAATCCTCTTAAAATATATCTAGTCTATTTTAAACTCGACAAATGCAATGAAGCTATAAACATTAAATGTATGAAGAAAATCTTATAACATTTTAGATTCTCCTTGTGCAACAAAGGATAATAGAGACGATTTTGGATAATTCTAAACCATTGTGATTATTGATATAGCACACCCTTTTATAGATGTTGAGGGACCTTTTTAAGAGAGAAATAGATCTTTGTTATACATGCATTCTCTCAAGAAATACAATTGTTCAACTTGACCGACACAATAATTCATTGAATACCTCTCTCCATGGAGATTTGGCACTTTAGAGAGTCACACTCATTCAATGAACGGGTTATATTCTTTCCAATTTGATAGGAATCTAAGAGCATGCAGAGACAAGCTAGGCATGAAGAGGACATCGAAGATAAATTCTACTTGAATGGTTGTCGTGTTGGAGTCAAGAGTTGGTTGAAGAACCCATGACCCGATCTAGGAATGGGGCTCAATAATTCCAGATTTAGTGGGTTTGTTTTGATGCTTAAGTTGACCAACTAAAATTTGTATTGGATTCTAGGGATTCTGTTTTGAGCTTTAAATGCACTTATTTCACCTTTTGTTCTATTGGTTAAGTAGGAGGTGGACTGTTAAGTCATGATTATACCACAAAGAGTAGCATTTATTATTGTCTATTTGATTGGCTAAGCTAGGAGCCCTGTTTCTAGCATAAATACCCATGTTGTTGAATGAAAGTAACTTGTTTGGATTTTATCAAAGAAGTTACGAATTTCTTCTTCCCTTATATGGGCCTTCAAGGTTCAGTGGTGAGTTTGTGGCTTCTTCTCGTTATCAACAGTATGGTGGATTTCAATTTGATTAGTATTTCTCTCTCCATTTCTTACTTCTTATTAAACCTATTTCTTGAGGAATTTCATTTCAAGGTGAAACAGCACAACATTTGGTGCTTTCATTGAGATCCCATCTCAAAAAACATCATTGTGCTTGTTTGTACATATTTTGATATTATAAGGAGTATCTTTTAATCAGGCCAAGTTGTTGGCTATAGAAAAAAAGCTAGAAGAAAAAGTTACTCAAATGAGACAACTATTGCAAATGATGATACAACTAAGTATCAATACACATGTTCAATTGGATGAACAATTCTAGCATACATCTAGTTTCAACTCGCCCATTGCAAATTTTGATGAAATAGAAGCAGAAGAAGTTCTACCACTGATACAGATTGAGTTGAGAGGATGTGAATTGTTTCGTACCCGTTGCACTATAAAAAAACAAGGTATGTAATGTCACCATATACAATGGGAGTTGTATGAATGTGACTTTAACTGAGCTCATGCAAAAACTTGGATTGATTGTACGGAATCATCCTCATCCCTACAAGATTTATTGGTTAAGCAATGAAGAGGGGTTTGACATTACCAAGCAAGTTAGCATTCATTTCTCTATTGCAAAGAACTATCGAGATGAAGTACTATGTGATGACTATAGTTCCCATGGAAGCAAGTCACTTACTACTCAGGCAGCCATGACAGTTTGACTGAAGGGTCACTTATTATGGGTTTTATAATACCTATTCTTTCATGAAATACAGGAAAAAAAATCACTCTCATATCACTTAGTATAGAGCAGAATGAAAAGGAGCCCAAGAATACTAGTCTAAGTCAAATCATATTATTCTTGAGCAAGAAGAGAATAAGGACAGTCTTGTTTCCCTAAGTCTGGAACAAAAATCCAAGAAAGAGAGTTGCACACTAGAAGAGACTTGAATTTCTTGCATCAATCTAAGTGATAAAATTACTGCATTGAATCCAGCAAATTGGAAATTAGAAATTGTCATTGATCTTGAAACCAACAATGCTCTTTTTAAGGAGTTTATTCCAACTTGACCAACAAAAATGAAGGTGAGAAAAGGAATGCAAAATTCGGCCTCTTGTTTCCAAGTTGTCTCAGTTTGAGTTCAACGATAAGATTCATCTAATTAAAGACCCTATTTTCAAGCAAGTAATACAAGCAGGTTTTCCAGGTTTAAGCCTCAATAATCAAGAATACTATGTTGCACTAATTGATTGTGCAATAAGAGTAAATGTTGTTATGGAGTTTTGCTTATTACATGTGGTAAATGATATATTTGAAGTACATATTGTAACTCTTTGTAAAGACTCATCATTATTACGTTGGTTCTCTATATTCCCTTCTTGATCTTCATTATTATCAAGAACATCAATCAAAAAGGAGTATTTAGTATCATCAACAAAGTTAGAGACATTATTTTAAAAAATATATTCCTTTCAAAAAACTGAACATCTCTTGATAGAGAAAGCTTACCAGTTTTGGGAGTAGTTGGGGGCGATTTTAAAACACATTCAATGGCTCGAAGAGAGAGTTTATCTCCTTTATTTGTGAAAACAAAGCATTTACATTTAAAAACTTTTAATCAAGAGTAGTTGGGTGGGATTTTAAATAATTTTTCAATAGGTGGAACATTTTGCAATACGGAAGACATCCGATTTATCAAATAAACAAATGTCAGCTTCATCCCAAAGATTTTCAGGAACCACTAAATGGTGCTTCCTTATAGGAAACTTTTTCCAACTCCTTGTCTATATAAATTAATATTGTTATACCCCACGTATACATACCAAGCCTCCAAACATCTTGATATAAAAGTTGTACAATTGACATGAACATTCCGTCTCTCGACTTGTATGGACGTATGGTGCATTTAATTTGATATAAAAAGAATAATAAAGCCCCTTTTTAGGTGTCATTCTCTTTGTTTGATACAGGGTTTGGAACAACTCAAAATTAACAGTCCTAACGTATGGTCGTTTGGTTGACATGGAAAGCAGGGACCTATGCCACCTTTGAACTCTTTGACTTGGTCCAACAATGACCTTCACCTCATAATGAAGGCATGTGCATCTTCATTGTGGGCTTGTTTGGTGTCTCTGAAAGTGTTGAGAGTTGGTGTGACTTCAACATTATGAGAAAATCTTTGCATGAAATAATTCACTAAGTCTTCAAAAGTAGCGAATTGGCTCAAGTCATATGAAGCCAACCATTTGGACACACTCCCTTTGAGGGAATGAGGGAACTAATAAATCCACTTAGAAGAGTCGTTTGTCTTCTTATATACTCTTCGAGAAAAGAGTTGTAAGTAAGATCTAGGATCGCCATTATCATCATACCAATGAAAGCTTGGAATTTCATCATCACTATCGGTTAGGTAATCGGATGGTAGAAAATCTGATAGCAAGTAGACCTTCTCTTTTTTGGATTGGTCTTTCAATAAATGTTGAATGACCCTTCTATCTTTGATAGTAAAAGACCAATGTTTGGTTCCTCGCCCTCAAACTTAGAGGTCGGTCACGGTTTTCAGACATGATGTGTCCTCTTATGAACCCGAGCTTATTTTCCATGAGAGGAACATGATTCAACCACATCGGCCTCTTGGGTTAAGGTGGCGATTTCCTTCTCGATTCTTAGCTCTCTCAATTCCCTCTTTAGAGAGACAATCTTATCATCATGGATTTGTGAAAAAGATTTTGAAAGCTTTTTGGAAATCCGACTTATAGAGCATGAGGCTTTACTCGATACCTCAACCGAACCTTCCGAACTTGACATGGTTGATTGTTGGAAATTTTGAACCTAAGGCCAAGTTTTGAAAGAAAAAGTGGTTCAGAACAAGATTTTGGAATCGATTTTGCTTTGAAAAAATATGATCGGATCAAAATAACTACCCTAAGACTCAAGTCCCACAAGACGTGCCATTTTGTTTCTGTAAACAAATTTTTTTTATCGTGTAATCGACTTGAAAATTCATTTGCAAAAACTATACGCGAGCATGCCAGCAAGTTTACTCCAACTTGCAAAGTAGTTTTCTGACTTTTAGGTGACTGTGGAGAAGTAAATTCTTATCATCGTAGATGTTCTTGAACCGACTCTCAATGGTCAACCAAAACGCTTAAGAAGAGTAATTTATTATCCGAAATTTTTTGAAATAATTTTTTAAACAAAGCAGATTTTCTAAAACGAGCATGCTCTTTTTCTTAGCAAAATCAGTTTATAGCATGAAAAATGGAATATGTTTGGTTTCTATCATAATATGTTTGTAATTTTTTGGTATTTTGCAAGTATCCAAAAATCCCAAAAATTTTACCAAAGAAAGAACTAGGTATGAAGTTTATTTGGATATGTTTTTTGGATTTTTGGCTCTCTGGATGACCATAATTAAATTTGAAAAAAATTTCAACTGAATGTGGTTCCGAAATTCAGAATGACAAAAATAGAGAGGCTAAGTAAAATGCTTGTATATCTATATATAAAATTTGGATTTTTATGAAATTAGTCGAACTAGAAAGTTATAGAAATCAACTTTTCAACAAGACCATTTTCGTGATATTTGGGTCTTTATGAACAAAGTTACGAAGGTTTTACCCACACTCTATTTTGAGATTTTCAATACAGACAGAGTCTGTGTGAGGTTGAGTTTAGTTTTTAATGATTTTATTCTTGGCCTCTGCATCTAAAATTTTTGAAAATTTTATTAGATGTTAATTAGTGTATGTACAACGTTCAATTTCGGACTATTTCGATAAGAGATAAAGGCTGAAAATTTTGGGGATCAAATATATGCAGGATATTAAAATCAGAGTTTTTTTAGAAATTAATGATGCACTTGGTTTGATCCTTAATGTATTAGTAATCATCTAAAGAAATTTTTGTTAAGGACTTGTATTTATTTGGGGAGGTAACTCATCTACATATAAAATCTCGAGGCATCTCTCTCGAGGAGGATAGCTCTCTTGGATATATATGTGATCATAACCCCTTGCCCACCCCTATACAATCTTATGAATAGTTAATCCACTATAAGAGTGATTTACATACTCATATCATTACATGTAAAACTTGGATGCTAATGTCCCTCTTATGGCTGCATCATTTAATTTAAAGAAAATTCAATAATCAAGAAAGAGGAGAAGAGATGATAATATAATTAAGCATAGAGAAGGTGAGAAAATATAGGGTAAGGCTTATATTGGGGTAGAAGAAACTGAATCTCAAACAAGTTAGAGACACTCTTACCGATGATCATTGGCATAGATTTGCAACACTCCTTCTTGATTATTACAATGAATTGGAGACAATGGCTCCCTTATATTATACTTAAATTGAATTGAATTGAAATGAGAAAAGAGGGACAAGAGAAAACATGATCGGTTGGAGACTTGAGAGACCTTCTTGGGCCGGCGAGCTTCTTGCCTTGGGCCGATGGCTCTTTCATTTTCCTCTTCTCTCTCTCTCTCTCTCTCTCTCTCTCTCTCTCTCTCTCTTCTCTCCCTTTTGTTGGGATTCTTCTCTCTAATTTTTCCTCCATCAAAACCTAACCCAAGGGCTTAATTTATAGAGTTCTTGGGAAATCTCTAGGGAAGGAATATTTCTTGGCATCTCCCTAGAGGCTTCCACGAATTGGGGTTGGTTCTTGTTTGTCCCAAACTTGACCCAATCCAAGTTAATGGTGTTGGTCATATGGGATCACATGGGTGGTCCCTAGTCTTGGTGAAATATGGCCTTTGGTGCAGCTCGTCCCATGTTGAAGTCGGCCTTGGCTCGGCCTTGACCTTAGTGTGGTTCATCTTGACTAGACCGACTCCCTTGATGCAGCTTGCCTCCACTTGGACCCAGCTTGATTCATGGTTGGTCTTGTAACTTGTCTTTACTTTGGTTGACTTATCTTGCTTCATAGCCTTGGCTCGTCCACTTTGGCTTGATAGAGTTCACATTGGTTTGGCTTGATCGAACTTGGTCCTCCTTGTCGTGGCCAAGCTCGTTCTTACCTTAGTTGAACTTGCTTTAGTTGGATGGCTAGGTCCTTTGATTTTATTCAAATTGGGCTTGGTTTTGTGTAGCCCTTTCTTGACTTGACTTTGGGGCTTTAGTCATTTGTCCATTGTGACTTGAGCTGGGCTAGTTGCATGTGCTACCCACCTTGAACTTGACTTGAGTTGGGCTTGCTTTGTGTGTAGCCTATCTTGAACTTGGTTTGAGTTGGGTTTGTTTTGTGTGTAGCAATCTTAAGCTTGACTTGATCAAATTTCATTTAGGGGCGCTGCATGTCCTATATATGCATCTCTATCATTTCGGGTGAACCGCTTCTTTCTCATTCTAAGACATCTCCCACTTGATTCGGTCTCTTTTCGGATAGGATTTCAGGATTTCAGGATTTCAAAATATTTGTTTTGGAAAGTATGTTTTGGAAAGTCACAAAAAAATTAAATGACTCTTTAAAAATAATTTTCAAAACAACGAGATTTTGAAAATACTTGAAATTGGAAAATTTAGTGTTTGGGGAAAATTTTATTTACAAAAATTTTCGAGTGTTTACATATATGCACAATACATCATTGTTTTAAGTTAAAGGAAATGGATAGTTGGAACTAAGTTTATATTATGCAAGGACTTTCTTAGATGTATATCATGTTTCAATTGTAAGAAAGAGTTTAGAGTAGGTAGGTTTAACTTAATAATGCATTTGAGGATAAATCTATTATAACAAAGGGGACCACATTTGTTTCAAAAGGTTAGCTTTTTTTGAACAGTTCAAATTGAATGTTGTTCATATGAAGAATGAGCTTTTATTTTTGTTATTAATTCTTGTGATGTTCAACATTGTTGATAGACTTTGTAAAATTATATGGCATTATGACCTAAACCATTTTTGCATTCACATGAATCATATGCTAAATAGTTAATCCTTAGTTACTACAACAAAATGAAGTTGTTAAAAGAAAAAAGGTGTCAATGGAAATGGTAAATGCAAGATTGTTTTATTATGATCTTTAGTATGGTTATTTGAATGATGCTGTACTAATGGTTAATTATATTTTAAATAAAGTTCCTAATAAAAGAACAAGGTAACTCTATATGAACATTGGAAGAAACCAAAGCTTAACTTAAATTATTTAAAGGTTTGTGGTTGTAGGGAAATGAAAAGGCTAGGTGAAAAGGGAATTAAATATAATTTCTTAGGATATATTGAAAATATTAAAGTATATAAATTGATAGTAATTTAATAAAATATTTCAAATCTTATAAATATGGTAATTGAGTCTAGAGATACAAATTTTCAAGTAGACTTATGTTAAATTCTAAACATGATATAAGTATTTATGATAATGGACATGATCAAGAACATGATAAAACTAATACTGATACTCTAGAGAGTAAAGAGCTTAGGAAAAATAAAAGATAGATTGGAAAGACCTTTCTACTAGAATCTATATTCTTTCTAGTTGGAGGAACAAATGACTCTATAATGAGCCATGTATCATTTTGAACATGAAAATAGTCTTGAAACATGTGAAGAGACTTTGAGGTCTCAAATACATATTTTTGAAAAGTAGTTGTTGAAGATGTTATGGACTTAATAATGGGGGGAAATTGGAAATTTGTTGACCTCTTTAAATCTAAAGCAATTGGATATCAATGGATTTTTGAAGAGAAAATAAAAGTTAATTGAATCACTAATGAATTCAATGCAAGCTAGTTAGTTGCTTTACTCAAAAGGAAGTTTGATACATATGCACTAGTAACAAAAGTTGCTACAATTAAGTTTCTATTAACACATGTTTCTATTTATAAATTTATCATTCTTAAATGGTAAATTTGTTATGACAGGTGTATATGTGTCAACCTAAAACATTGGTTGTACCAAACAAACAAATAAAGTTTGTAAGTTGGTCAGATTCTAATTCGGCTTAAAGCAAGTCCCTTAGTAATGAGATCAAAAGTTTAATCAAGTGGTTGTTGCATATAGTTTTAAAAGTAACTAGTCTAGCCAGTATGTGTAAAGTAAACTGTATAAATATGTAGATTGAAAAAAAGAATAAAATACCAAGAAATTTTTATTTGGTAATTTGGACATAAAATGTATAAATATTTTAAGAATAAGAATGAATAGAGAAGAGAATAGTATAAAACTTTCTCAATGTTATTAAATAGAGCTTTAAATAAATTGATGTTTTGACCAATGTAAAACTTGTATCGTATGATAGGTATGAGTTTATCATGTGTTGTAGAGAAGCATGATACGACACACATAATCATATCATGCTCTATGATTGATCGGTAGAATATAAAATATGAGAAACTCATATTTTTGTTCTCAAACCCATGAAAATTCATAGGATTTTTGTCAAATTCATGACATACTTCTTTCATTCATCCCTATTCCTTTCTAACCTGATTTTTTACGTGAGAAATTTGGCTTTTTCATAGATTCTAAGATTTCTCACTTTTGTATAGACTTTTACTTGTGGTTTATTTTTGCTTCACTTGAAGGCATCCAAACGGGTCAATGTAGCATATAAGAATTACACCCTGATGTATGAGAGCAATAGGCTTATGAATAAGTGCATATCCCGTAATAAGGTTAAGTGTGGAGGTATTTCCCACATGAAACACGAAAACCAAAAATGATGCAAGTGCTTGTTATTAGGTGCCTGAAATTGTAAAATATAAAATTTAGCAAGTTATGGAGGCTACAAAGGAAGGAAGAAATTATGATAAAGAGAGCAAAAATAGGCAATTGATGTCTTAAGATGCTTCTCGAGAGATATACGATGAAGAAATTCATGAGAAGAGATTATACAAGAAAAAGGTGAGATAAATAAAAGAGTGTAGGTTATGGTGGTAGTAGGAGGAGAGTTGGTTTTTGTTTCATTGCAAGAGACCATGTTCGCTCGATGACTGTGAGAGGTGATAGAGGAGATGTTGGAGGCAATGAAATATACTCACATTTTTTCCAACGTATGACTCTTGGAGCTCAACAAGGTATTAGATCAGCTATGACTTCAAAAAAGGTAATTGAGAAATTAGATTTAAAATGTGTAGAGTTTTCTTATGAAAATTACCTCTTTTTAATATTACAATTTCATTTTCCTTTTAAGGCATGGCAGATGTTGATAGTGTAGGATGAAGGTTATTGGTTGTTCTACTGGTTGGGCATATGCTCATTATAAATCATTAGTAAACTTTTTGGTTTATTGTTCAAAAGAGATATTATTTTTAAAATCCTATGACCTGTCTTATATTGACAAATCTGTAGATAATATGCTCCTTATTTTTGAAAATGCTATTGAAGATGTTTATGTTGAAAATATTATTCAATTCATTACCGATAATGTTATAAATTTTAGAACAGTTGGTAAAATTGGTAAAGATGCTTGAGTCAAATCGTTTATCCTTAGTGTGAGCCCTATGTGTTTCACATTGTATAGATTAATGCATAAGGATTTGGGTGTAATAGATGAAATTAAGAAGACAATTGATACATTCAAAAATGATACAAACTTTATTTATAATCACTCATTTATATTATATTTGATGAGAATCTACGCCGGTGCAAGGCAGTTGATTAGGCATTCATTGAGAAGATTTGTTATGAATGGTATTACTATTCAAAGTCTTGTCATACAAAAAAATATATTGAAAAATATGTTTGCATATGATGAATGAGACTTTATAAGTTGGTTGAGAAAGGGAGAGGGGATTACTGTAGTGGACCTTATTTTTAATGCTAACTTTTTTAGAGAAATACAACACATGTTTTAGGATGATTGTCCCTTTAGTCAAGGTAATGAGAATGATAGATAGTGGAAATAGGCATACTATGCCTTATATATATATATATATATATATATGATGTTATGGTTATGGTTGAATTAAAAGTATAAGCAAACCTTAATCATAAGCAGTCACTTCTAAAAAAAGGTTTGAAAGATAACTGATGTACATTGAAATCGGTAAATGCATTATGATTTGCATGCGGCTGTATATTTTTTTAATCCCTATATTATATTTTCTCTCAACTTTATATATGATGAAGAAGTTAATAAAGAGATATTGAATGCAATTGACCTCATACAAGGTTTTGATAAAGATACTCTATGCAACATCCATTTAGAGTTATATACATAGTGTTGAAGATTCTGGAAGGCCTATTGCAATACAACTTCATTTATAAATGTAGTCAGGTATGATTTATTTTTTAGATAAATTATTATTACTTCTTCATTTTTATGACTTGTATTGTTTCTTAAGACTTAATCCTTTCGTTTATTATTTTTATTTTAGATGAATGGTGGACTAACTTTGGTATAGATGTACCGAATTTTTTTTAGGTTTGCTCAATACATATTAAGCCAAACATGTATTTTGGATGGATGCAAAAGAAATTGTAGTTTTTTTAATGCATTCACGCAAAGAAGGAAAAAGGATTGGAGCATGTTGGGTTTCGTAATTTGGTATATATTGCATACAATATGAAGTGAAGGCAAAGGTAAAAATTTAAAGAAAGTTTCTCCTTACTTTTTCTCATATGAATGATTTTCTAACTTCTAAGTATATAATAATATAACATTATTGTATTTTTTATTTTCTTTAGAGACAAATACAAAAAGATATAAGGAGGGCAAGGAAGGTAACATATGACCTACTTAGTTATGAAAATGTTGACATTATCAATGATTGAGTCAAAAAAGAAGAGACCCCATCATTTTGAAGGATGTAAACTAGTGAGCAATAATAGAGACGGAAGCAGAGATTAGAGATAACAATGTACATGGTGCTTGATTGAAAGCTCCATTTATAGAGGTAGAGGAGGGCGACGATGATGAAGGTGGCAATGATGATGATGATAGCGGTGGCCCTAACTATAATGTTTATAATGTATTGATTGATTATGGTCCACCTTTTGTGAAATGAAACATTGAAATTGAACTCTTGTAGTTTATAACTTTGTATTTGTGTTATATAAATTGTAATCTTAATTCTAAACCGATGTGGTAGTTTCAGACTTCCTTACTCTTGTAGCCTATTGGTATAATTAACTTTAACTTTCTTATTTTTATAGCTTGTTGGTATTATTGATTGTGAAATAACATTGCCATGCCATGCCAACTTCTTATTAATTAGATTTTGATTGTGTTTTCTAACAATTTGTTACTTTCTATTTTTTAATTTCAAAATTTTTTATTTTTCTATTTTTATGAGGTTTTCTTCTTTATTCAAGATATAATCTGTCGTATCATACTGTATTATATGATACTATATGATTATTGTGTATCGATGCTCTATGCAATATGGGCACTTACATGCTAACTCAAACATTAGTTTTGACTATTCTCTACATATTATTCTTTTTTATGAAAATGCTAAATTAATAAAAAAGAAAAGTAACCCAATTGTGTAACTAGAGTATGTTAAAGTGAGTTGATGCTTTATATATGTGTTGACTCATACTTGACCAGACATTGCGTATGCAATGGATCAATTGAGTTTATATACAAGCAATCAAAGTAAGGATCATCAGTAAGTTATTTGATGAGTATTAAAATGCATTTTTTAAAGAAAACAATTAATTATATCTTACTCTAATGAAAATCTTTAGGTCCTAGAAATATTGATACAAGTGTTGTCTTTTGGGGCTTCAAAAAAGCAAAATATTGCTCAGTCTACCATGTGGTTATAGTCCTAGTTATTGTTGAAAGAAAGCACAATAATATAGAAATCTACCATATGAGATTCTTATATCGTTAAAGTATATATGGAATCAATATTGATAAACTATGACAGTGAAAGAGTACTTTCTCAAAGGTGTATTCCTAAGTTTAAAATGAATAATATGATTTATGTTATTTATATAAGATTAAAATTGAATCTTACAGATCCTTTAAAAGAAGGTTTAACAAGAAATTTAGTGTGCAAAACATCAATTTGGATAGGTATCAAGCAGACTAGTAAGTGCCAAACATAGAAACTCAACCACACTTAAGTAAAATCACATTTTGGTTATAAGTATGCCAGTACTTGCACTTATAAAAGTGATAAAAATAAGTTTAGCTTTGCTCTTAATAAACTTCTAGCATATATTTGTTAAAGGTATATATGTGGACACTTATTGACCTATGTAAATATAAAGTGAGAGTAGCTTGTGAACTCTTGGGCTTCTATTAATAAAGCAATAATGAGAAAAGATGCTTGACACAATACCACTAAAATATATCAATTTAAATTATGATATTTATTAGCACTTTGTAAGTTGTGCATGATTATTGGAATCAATGTTATATATATTACCCCATATCATAGATGCAAGATATATCATGAGAAATTCATGATACACTAAGTTGTATCACAACACATCATGTATTGGCCTATATCATGTGATATGGGTTGTATCGCTTGTATTGTATGATATGCCCTATTTTGAAACAACCCCCCTCGCACCTAAATAGAACCTTGTTCTTCTGTGGGATTTGTGGCTTTTGTTTTAGTGCTCTAGCTACTCTATGACGACTTTTGATTAGGGAGAAGCATCTCCAACAGTCTCCAATTAGCGGAAACAACGGCAATCCAATAGTTGTAGTATAGTTTTTTTCTTTTTTTATGTGTATTTTGTATCTTCTTGTGTATTTATTTTTTCTTTTTTAAATGACAATATATGAAGTGAGTAGATATCTTTTTGTTGTATTTGTGCAATCCATGAAGTGGAAGACACTCTTTTAGTGTTTTGGTAGTTTATGAAGTAAATATTAGAGATTTATGAAGTTTATAATAATTTATAAGGTACTTTTATTTTCAAATTTATTAAGATTTAAGTAGTAAATTAATATGGCAGGAAGGGGTGCTTCACAATCTCAATCTCGGTCTAATGATCTGGCATAATAGTGGGGTACTTCAATTGAGGAAAGCAGATTTAAAATCAAATATAATTTTTGTAAGAAAGTGATGAGTGGTGGTGTTTCTCAATTGGACTAAAAAAGAGGTTGCTCTTTGCACGTGCAAAGTTAGGAGAGTGTCAGAAGTCATTAAATGAAAATGTCTACAGATGAATGAGACTATAGTTGAGAAGAGAAAATAAAAGGATGTTTGAGAAAGAGGATGTTGGACTTGGTGGTAGTGGTAGTGATGATAGCATCCCTTCTGATACTAAGACAATGGTTGGTAGTAGTAGTCTTCGGCCACTAATCAAGGAAAAGAGGGTTGTTGAAGAGGTTGTAAGTGATAGAAAAGAAAAGGCTAGAGGAAGATCTCATTCTAGCATGCAGTCATTTTTTTTTCGAGTATTATACCCAGGTGTTCAACCTAAAATTTGTGTTGCTATGGATTGAGAGCAATTGCATGACCAAATATACCTTGTAGTGGGGAGATCATGCATTCCATTTAATGCAGCAAATTCCTTTCATTTTTCAAGTAATGGTAGATACTATTACTAACATTGATTTAGGGTATAAGATTAGCTTGAGAGAGAAATTATTGGATAAGACCATTATTGAAGTCCAAGAGTATTGTTCGACTTTGAGGGAATCATGGAAGGAGACAGGATACACTATCATAGCGTATGAATGGACAGATAGATGAGGAAGAACTTTATTTAACTTCCTTATCTATTGTCTTAAATGACTTTTGTTTTTTAGATCATTAGAGATGTCAGAGGAGTGTCATACTATAGAAGTTCTAAGTTCCGAATTTGATAAGATGATATTAGAGGTTAGGCATACAAATATAGTTTAATTAATTACAGATAATGTAGTTAACTATAAAGTAACTACAAAAGAGTTAGTTGAGAGTTATGGTATTTTTTATTAGACATCGTATACAACTCATTATCTAGATCTATCCTTAAGGATATTAGAGAGATGAATGAGGTAAAGGTAATAACTGAGTGTTGTCAAGATAATACTAAATGTATTTATAATCATGCATTTGTATTATGTATGATGATGAGATATACTGATGGTGTAGAGCTCCTTTGTATGGTTGTTATCAAGTTTGCAACTAATTTTTATCAGTCATTGTTAAACAAAACGATGACTTAAACAAAATGTTTACCTTAGATGAGTGACAACAGTTTATAAAGTTGCCCCAAAATAAGATAAATAGAAAACTTAATAAGATTTCAAAGATGGTTTTCAAGAGTATATTTTGGAAATCTTGTATTAGATTATCAAAGAACACTTGCTCTTTGATTAAAGTTTTGAGGTTGACTGACAGTGAAGATAAGTCATCTATGTGTTATCTTTGTGAAGACATTAATAGGTCTAAAGAAGTTATCAAGAGCAATTTTAATGAAAGAAAGAATGATTATGTACCATGTGGTCCTAATATATGTTAACTACTTATTAATAATAGATGGAACAAAAGTTGCATCAGCCTATTCATGCAACAACTTATTACATAAATCTAACGTTTAGATATTTTATAACCTTTAAAAGGAACGATAAGGTTAATAGAAATACCATTGATTACATAGATAGATTGATCATTAATGAGAATATATCATATGCTATACATTGAGAGATAGATATCTACGATAATGCTCTTCACTTGATTGATTTGCTTGTAGTCATTCATAACCGTACTAATATGTACTCGGGTAAACATATTAATCATATATCTTAATATTTAAGTTTCTTAAATCTTATATTTATAGTAGAATAAATCTTTATATTCTTTTTCTATTAAATGTTTAGTGGAGTAGGTTTGGAAGTGATTGTCCAAACTAGAGAGATTTTGCAATAAGCGTTTTGAGCCAAACCTATTGTTTAACTCATTGTAAAAAGAATTTGAGTAAATTTAAATATACATACAAAAAGCACAATAAGTTGGAAAATAAGTAGCTCATTTCATCCATTGCAATATGCAACTTCAATAAAGATAATTAAGAAAGAGTTACTAATTAAGTATTTAATCCAATATTCAATTTATTATGTTTTATTCTTGAACTTTTTGTTTTAATTTTTATTTACTTATCATTCTTGCAGGCAATTAAGAATGTTAAACTCAGGTAGGTATGAAAACCAATTTGGTCCAATAAGTCTTGGTAATTTTGATATCTTAGAGGTGTGGATTATGAAAGATATAAAACAAATATAGTCCTAATTGAAGAAGTCATTCAGTAGATCAATTTAGAAGTAGCTCAGCAATATCAACAAGGGGATGATGATATTGATTTTACTATTAAAGGTGGTGATGATCTTGAACAAGGAGGAGAAGAAGATAAAGATTATTTAGTTAATGATCCTCATTACAATATGTAATTTTTTTCTTTTTAATTATGAAGTTATAATTTTCTACTTGTTTAATAATTTAATCATAAATTAAGGTGTATTGCTTAAGCCTTAAATACTTATACATTGAAATTTGAATGGTGAATGATGAATGTTTACTCAACTTTTGAATTATAGGAATTGTTTAGAATTGTCTTGCTTTTTCGTGAATTGTTTTTAATTTTTTCTATTTTTAAAAATTTACGATACACCTATCTCGTAGAGCAAAATGATACATGATACGATACGGTATAAACAATATTGGTTGGAATAGATTGTATGGTTAAAGATTGTCTCTATTGACTTTGAAATGATATGAAACCTATTCTTATTAGGTATAGGTTCAAATCACAAGGTATGTATGTCACATGTATAAAATTTCAAACTTGGTGAAGTTTTTAACTTATTTTGAAAATATGAAGGATTCTGAAGAGATTTTCAAAATAATGCAACATTTCATATATGTTAAGTGCCCAAGAGATGAGCTGTTTGGGGTCTCTAACCGATGCTTTTGAAAGGGTGAAAATGTTGGGTTAATGACGGTTGGTGTACAGCTTTTGAATGGACAACCGTTATATAGACCAAAGGCCGTGATCATCTCATGATGTATAGCGGCATTGTCTTGCGCATCCACATTATTAAATGGATATAATGTTTCGCACACAAGAAAGCTTCCAATGTTATGTTAGTATGGTTTGGAAAGTCATGTTTCTTCCACTTGGTTGCTTGAACATGAGACCCAATTACTGAACATAATCTTAACGGACCAGAGCATGTATTGAGGTGATCACTATTCAAGTTTATGACAGCCTTTATATCATGGTTCTATGGAAGGCCACCAGGTCATGGTTCGTTAAGAGCAATTAAAGCCTTTTCCATGGTCGATGCTCAACCGGATGGGAGTGATTGGTTGTAGTCAGACTAGGTTTCTCGATGGTTATGTCTCCTGATAGAAAAATAGATGGAGTAATGGTCGTTGTAAATAAGAGCCTTAAGCCAACAGCGAAGAACAAAAGACTCCCCGAGTGTTGCAGCGTTCTTTTAGGTGTGGGAAGAGAGTGCACTAATATCATCTTGATGTGTTGATATTGTCAAAGCTTGTGCAAAGAGGATCAAGGGTTTTCTATTATATCCTAAATACATTACCTGATGACCCTTTACATCTAAAATTTAGAATACGAGGATGGGGAAGACTAAAGATTATAATTAACCATGCCTTAGCAAGTGCATGTTTCAAGCATGCCAAATTTCTAAAGTAAGAAGCCAACATCTCCAAGCCCACAAAACCCAACAAGGTATATGGTCAGCCAAATGCATATGACTGCATTTGAGTGGTTTTCTTCGATGGCTATATCTCCTGATAGAGAATGAATGAAATTCGGGTCATTGCAAATGAGGACCTTCAGCCAACAATAAGGATGTCTTGACTTTTGGTCGCCTCTCGTTCTCCCATCTCTTACCTTTGGCAACTCTTTTAGAAAACAAACTGCATTCATTTTAGTTCTCAAAGGAACTCCAGTAGCATGATCCTCTTTCCATGCCAATTTCGCCAAAGACTTTATTGCACTAGTGTAAGGCAAATCAAAGGCTTTGATTGTATCCTTAAGGTCCTCATCGGTATCCTTTGCATTCAAAAATTAAAAATCAAGAGTGGCAAAAAAGTCTAAAGGTGTTAGTGTTACCGGAGAGAGTTGCACAATATCTTTTGAAGAATCCCTTGCAACCATAAATTTTCAAAGATTCATCCTAACTATGCCAAAGGAGGTGGTTGCATACTAGCAAGTGCATATTTAATGTTTGCCGACTTACCCAGGAAGCCGAGATCTCTAAGCTCCCTAGTCCGACAGCCAGAACCCTCTGCATGAAATTTTGTTTTTTAGATGCTCTATCGATCTGTATTACTAGTGCGTATAAGGGGAAAATAACGTAGTGAGATAGGTTAGACAAACACACGTTATGCTTGAAGCATTTATATGGAAGCGCGGAGTGCCAAAAGTCGGTGTTTCTTTATCAGAATCGCCATTTACATGGTACAATAAAATTGATGTCATTCATTCACTGAAGTTCGGGGATCGACTGTGGTCAGATCATTCCAATTCTCATCTCCGGAAGAAATTTTAAGATGGTGAAGGAGTACCTAAATAGCTAACTAAGCAACTTCTGGAAAAGTTAGCTGCCTATATGAAAATTTTGAATGTAAGTACCATGTGTTGGTCCTGATATCAAATTTTCTATCGAGACCTGACTTGAAGTAAGAAAGTGCGTCCAAATCCTTCTTGATTTGCAAATTGAACTGAAAGTAAAAATATTCAGGCGATTTGTACCCCAGCAAAGAGGAAAACTATTCATTATTACAAAGCCAAGAGAAAACACAACAAAAGTACGGATGTCCAGTAGGCTTTTATATTATGTCTAGTGAGACTTGCTTAATCAGAGCAACTACCATCATAAACAAAAAGCAACAATCGACTTATTGAAGACGTCCTCAGACTTGAGAAAAGTAGAAAGGTAGAAGTAAAGTAATCTAAATGAAGCACTCACTTGACATAGCATATCTTGATGACTGATGCAACACCAATTCGGTGCAATGCAACAATAGCATCTCCCTTTTTGCATAGACCCCGTTCAGAGGCAGATTTTAGTGCAGCCTCCAGAATAACTTCAGTTGATTCTGCATCAGTGGCTTTAGCAGAACCTTCACCTAGCATGGGAATCAAGCCCCTGTAGACCAAGCTGTGCCTTGCAGGTGTCTCGTCACTGCAAGTCCAGTCGAATGAATCTGTCATCAAGATCGGAACCACCACAGACACAATTGGCACGACAGGCCGGTACTTTGCGACAAGCTTAGCGGTCGTGCCACCCCGTGTCAGCACCACTATAAGAGTCGCCTTCGCCTTGTTTGCTGTGCGAACTGCAGATGAGGCAAGAGACTCTAGGGGACTCATGGGCATAGGTGCAGACTTTATCATGGACTTGAAGATGGCCCCATAGTCAAGTGTAGCTTCAGCTTCCACACAGATTCGCGCCATAATCTTAACTGCAAGCTCTGGATAGGCACCAGCAGCGCTCTCACCACTGAGCATCACGCAGTCTGTCCCATCTAATACAGCATTCGCCACATCTGTTGCTTCGGCACGTGTTGGACGAGGTGATTTAATCATAGACTCAAGCATCTGAGTTGCAGTCACCACTGGCTTCCCCACGAGGTTACATTTATAGATCATCATCTTTTGTGCCAAGAATATCTTTTCCACAGGAATCTCCATCCCGAGATCACCACGAGCAACCATGAATGAATCAGTCTCCCGAAGAATTTCATCAAAATTGATCACACCCTCCTGGTTCTCTACCTACATCACAATCAGTTGATAAGACCCAACATATGGAACCGAAGATATGCTCCTTTTTCTGCAAACTCTCTTAAAGAAGTCATTAAACACAAGATTACCTCTTTTGAAAAGAATATGACGTGACACAAAATGCCCATGTTACATGCAAAGACTAGAAAGAAGACAGTGAAGAAGTACCTTTGACATAAGCTGTATTTGCTTGGCATGTGGTCCAAGAACCTCACGAACACGTACAAGATCAGATCCCTTGCGGACAAAAGACAGTGCAATCATGTCAATCTTGTTTGGCACACCCCATTTTAGAATATCCTCCTTATCCTTCTCTGTAAGAGTAGGGAGATCTACAACCACACCAGGCAGATTGACATTCTTTCTCTCACCAAGCATTGCAGTGTTCTCACAACGGCACCTCACAGTCCCAACATCGGGGTTACAAGAAAGAACAGTAAGAGTTATAGTGCCATCAGAACAGAGGATAGTGTTTCCAGGCTTCAAGTCTACAGGCAATTTCTTGTAGCTCATGCTAATCATGTTTTCATCACCTTTAATGGTGTAATCAGTAGTTATCATAATTTCTTGACCCTCCTTTAGTTGGATTGGTTTTGAGTCCTTCAGAAAACCTGTTCGGATCTCAGGACCCTGGAAGATGACAGAAGGAGAATATGATTCGAGAAGAAAGATATGAAACTCCCCTTAACTTGTTGCCATTAAACAAACAGTAACACTTGTGTAAGCATGAGAAGATATTCATATTTCTGAATTCAAGGAAAAAGGTACTAAAGTCATTAAAACAGAATTACTGTTCAAAATATTATCAGAAGAAAACACCAATGAATGCTTGCAAAGCATAAATTCTAAACCTAAGCACCATTGTTCAAAGCATATGAGAAGTCGCCTAGTGCCAAAATGCCAATTTAAGATTACATTTTGAAAGAAAGCTTCTCCTTCCTAAAGATCTCCTTTATATTTCTTTTGATTTACTGCACACAGTGAGTTTTTGTCAATGGCCAGCTGGCTCCTATCTTTATTTCCTTGTGCCAGGGCCGAATTACAAGATAGGGCTCATGATGTCCTTTTAGATTTCCAATACTTTCTATGAGACCTTTGGAGAAATAACAGATCAAGAAGCTCAGGAGAAGAATATGAAACGAGTTTCTGCTGAACAGATTCTTACCAGAAGGGAAATTATGTCCTAACGCACACTTTAAAGTTACTTTTGGTTTCTCATAGGAATTGATTGCTGCATTTTTGGAACATCTAATTCATACTAGGGTCCAAACAACATTCACATGAATCTTTCTCCCATCAATAGAACTTAGATGACCAGAGAAGCAAACATGCCCTGAATGGGACATATCTCTATGTACATCGGTGCATGCATATGTGTTTTTGTGTGACAGAGAGGGGTGGCGATGGGGCTGGCAGAGGACCAACTAGCCACAACAAAGAAACTTTACCACCAGAAACCGGTCCACTCAGAGACTGAGATGTCATAACACATAGACTCAAATTACCTGCTCCTTAAATGATACACTTGATTTTGGCATGACAAATCATGATATATGTATATATGTATATATATACATATGTAAGAAATAACTCTTCAATTGACTTGAAGAGTATATGCCAAATAACAATATCACAATCCAAGAATTGCCAAACAATCAATACACCAAACACTTGACGTTCAAACATATAATTCAAGTCAAACAAATAACCAAGGTGACGTCCCTAAAACTAAGATGAATATTAATGAAGGTTGAAGCTCTATTTATAGAGCAAGGAGGTATTTACAGCAGCTAAGAGAGAGAAAAAGAGAGTGGTTAACCGTTGGGGCTCTCCCTGAGATACTTCCACGTATTGAATAGAGCAACGGATATCGAATACATGTATACAATAATCGTGAGTCACCGGAAATGACTATGAAAAGACTAAAATAACAATAGCAAATACACTCAAAAGTATGTACATAAATTGGCCAAGGTTTAGTATTCATTATGTATAAGGTAAGTATTTATAGAGTGGAGAAGAAAGAAAAGAGAGGTAGGGAAGGTAGTGGGAGCAAGCAGCTGAGCAGCACCATTCAGCTGTTGGCTGTTGAAAATAGTCATTGGGCCTAGTATAGTATTTGTTGAGGGCCACTTGATGGCACTGTTAGCCCGAGTGACTCTAATGCTTGATTACATATATGTACACTTTCATAATAAGAAAATATAGTAAAATATACAGATAAATGCATGTATTTTAACACCTTGCCTCAAACTGACCATATCATCACCGAAAATTTGCTAACTAAAAATTGAAAGCACAAGACCGATAGTGATTTGGTGAAAATATATGCAAGTTAATACTATGATCGTACAAAGTGTAGCGCCAAGTGTCATTGTAGGTGTTCTTTTCAAATATAGTGACAGTCCATCTCGATGTGTTTGGTGTGCTCATGAAATATATTATTGTTGATTATATATATAGCATTTTTGTTATCACAATACATTATAGGAGTAACTTCAAGTGATGCTCCAAGACTTTTAGCCAGGTTAATTATGTTGTAGTTATGTTGGTCATTACTATGTATTCTTCTTCAATAGATGAGAGTTTCCAAGAAAGACGTAGTAGCTTGTTCTAGAGTATTTGTCATTAACATCTCCATAGACATCATTATATGCAATTAACTAATCTAGGGAGGAAGGGGATAAAAATACTCCATTTTCAATGTATGTCAGACGTATCGTATGATCTGCATGACGGCACTCATATGTTAATGACCGCCAAACAATCAATACTCCTTATAGATAGTACTAACAAGGTTCTAGTGGTTTTCACATTATGCCAATGTTTTCGTTTGGAAATACTATTTTGTTACAGAGTTTTAATAAAAGATGTTTAATGGAGAATCTCATAGTTTTCAAAATACCTTTCAACTCATTTGATACAAATTCTCCTCTTGAATCATACCTAAATACCTTGATTTTAGAGTCAAATTGATTTTTAAAAAGGTTATGAAATGTGAGGTTGTCTAGACTCCTAATTTTATGCTATTTCTAAATTAGTGTACTCATCTTGTTGTTTAGGATCTATGGTTCCTTCATTATCACTATCATCTTCTAGATTTTATAATGTCATTAAGAAATGTATATTTTTCTTTATCTTCATGGTTAGAGTCATAGTAGTAGTCTTTTTCTATAAATTTTATGTCGCTTGACACATATAGTTTGTCTTCTTTTGGATCAAAACACCTATAACCTATTTTGTCAATTTCATAACCTAAAAAGATGCACTATATAGCTTTAGGTGACAACTTATCGTTCTTATCATCTAAACCCAAAAACTCTTAATTTTTTATAATTTGGGACAAGTCCAAACAACTTTTCAAACGAAAAGATATAATTAAGTTGGGAGGAAAGCATCCTATTTATTAGGTATACGGCGATTTGGGAAGCTTCCGCCCATAAGTACTTAGATACTTTACTAGCAGTTAAAAGAGTTTTAGCAGTTTCTATAATATGTTTATATTTTCTTTCGGCTAAACCTTTTTATTGTGGAGTTTTCATGCAAAATTTTTGGTGCAAAATTTCATATGTTTCCAAATAATTTTGAAACTCTTTTGACATATACTCACCACCGGAATCCAATTTCAAAATCTTAAGAGTAGTATCAAATTGATTTCTAATCATATTGTAAAATATCAAAAAGTTTCTAAAGACTTCAAATTTATGTTTCAAAAGATATATCCAAGTACATCTACTAAAATCATCTATGAAAGTCATCTCACTCCTCCTTTAGATACAATAGGAGTCGGACCCCAAACATCGAAATATACCAACTCAAAAAGCTTACTTATAATAAAATTTCTTTCACTGAAGGGTAAATGATACTTTCCAAGAATACACTCTTTATAAACAAAATCTTTAACTTTATTATTGTTCAATAAAGGATGATTACACAATTTGTTCATATCCAAGTGACCCAATCTTTTGTACCAAAGAGTTAGGTCATGAACCACACCATATAATAGCAACAACTAAGCCTTTCCTCATACTAGATGGGGTCGACTACATGATTCTTTGTTTCCATAGAGCCCTATCATAATTTGTAGAATCCATGGTAAATAAGTTCGACAAAGTTTTGTGTCGGCTATCGAAAGCCTAACACAACCCTCCTCCTTTATCAAGGCTTGGGACTGGCCATGTTGTGACAAAGTCATAAACCACACCATAATTTTCAAAATTTGGCACAACCAAACTTTCCATTTTGTACAATTCATTTTCTCTATGACCTCATCCAATCACCTTCTTTGACAAATGATCATATATTACACAATCTTCGGATGAGAAAGTGACTATACAACTGTTGTCACAAATTTGAGCAACAGAAAGTATATTAAGATTGAGTTTTGGTATAAAACTCACATTAGGTACTTTAAAATCCATATTTTCAAAACTTCCAATTTTCTCTACTTAAAGTCTTATACTAGCGGCAGTAAAAACATGCTTACTAGAACTCTTTTGACAAGTGTTTTTCAAAAAATCTCTTTTATGTGTCATGTCAAACGATGCACTCGAGTCTAAAAACCAAGATATACCTTAGTAACTGTTGATAACATGGATATGTAGCCTTCTCTTTCAATATCTCTTCTATGTATGCTTTGATGTTAGAAGACAGTGCTCTTCTCTCTTTATCCTCCACATTGTCGTTTTTCTTCATCAAGATTAGGCAATTAGTCTTAATGTACCCATTCTCTTTACAATAGCAGCAAATGGTACTTTTGTTGGCCAAAGTGTCATGGGTCTCATGTAGTTCTTGACTTATGCTTTAATATTCTTATATGTGGCAGCTTATAACTTTAGGTTTGCTCCTAATATAAATATGACAAGAATGGCCTCTTTGGAAGTATTTAGAGTTTTCAATCTAGTTTCGATTAGCAAGAAACTCATTCCCCTTAGTCTTGGTTTTCTATGTATTAAAGTGGATCTAATATTTGAAAGTATTAAAAGAGGTAGAGGATGACCACAAAAGTCTTGGAAAGAATCAATAAAGAATGACCTAGCTTATGTTGAGTTGACTGCTACCATGGCACATGATAGGCCTATGTGAAAACAAAGAATCCATGTAGTCAACCCATCTAAGAAAAGGTTTAGTTGTAATATTTTCAAATTCATCTCTAAGACCTTGCATAAATAAGAAGAAATGTTTATTATCTAGATACTCTTTAAATTCATTTATTTTTTATAGTTTTTCAAATTATCAAAACTTCGAAGTTGATTACACAACTCATAAAATTCATTTTGGTAATCTCTAATACTCAAGTTGCGTTGCTTGAGCATTATCATTTTTTCCATCAAATTGATTTGGAAAACAAAATCATTTTGAAAATAGATTTTTTCAAAATATTCTTAAGTTTCAAAAGCATTTTCAAATATGTTAATTTTATTTCTAAGATTTTCATCTACATTTTGGCAAATGATCTAAGTGATCTTTACGTTCATTTTTTCCCACATTTATAACTTTTCTTTGCATGTTTCTTGGACCTTAATGAGTTCATCTCATGAATCCCATCAAGAAGTATTGAATAAAACCATCAACATAATCCCAATAATCTTTGGATAGAATTTTCATCGTTCGAACCTAACTTTGATAACAATTTGGATTAAGCAAACAACAAAACACTTCATTTTGTTTTTCATTTTTCATAAAAATGAGTTTTTAAGAGTTACTTTAACCTTGAAATAATGAAAATAAGAAGGCACAATTTTCTAAACTTGGTTAAGTCAGACATGTTTCCCAATGCAATCGAGTCCGATGGTTTGCTTCCGAATAGGCTCTAATACTATGTAAGAAATAATTCTTCACAGTTTATGCCAAATGATAATATCATAATCTAAGAATCGCCAAACACTAAGTCAAGTCAAATAAAGAACCAATGAATCAAACAAATAATCAAGCTCATGTTTCCAAAACAAGGATGAACGTTAATAAAGGTTGAAGCTCTATTTATAGAGCAAAGTAGTATTTACAACAGCTAAGAGGGTCACCTGACCCGAGCCAAGTGAACCAAGATCAACGGGCCCTAGTGGTTCATTTCCTATTACATTTTAACAACATATAGTAGCAGTGGACCTATACGTGGGCATCTAGGTGTTGTTAAGCATATTTTCTTCATATAACTATATACATAAATTGTTTTTAAATAAGAATGTAATATCACATTAAGTCGGACATGTGTACCTTGTTACAACAACAACAACAACTAAGCCTTTTCCCATACTAGACGGGGTCGGCTACATGGATTCTTTGTTTCCACAGATCTCTATCGTGTGCCATGTTAGCAGTTAACTCCTAATAAGCTAGATCATTCTTTATTGTTTCTTTCCAACACTTTTGTGGTCGTCCTCTACCTCTTTTAATACTTTCCAAATTTAGGTTTTCTAACCTTCTTATAGGTTCTTCTTTTGATCTTCTTTCTATATGTCCAAACCATCTTAAACGATGTTCTCTCATTTTATCCTCTATTGGTGCCACTCCTAATTTGTTTCTAATAACCTTATAGGTCCAACACTTTTGTACCTTGTTATTGCTTATAATTAATAGCTAATATTTTAATCTAATTTATAATATACCAAGCTCGTAAGCCATGCTTACACACTTCATGAGTTTTGTTGTCAGGTCCCTATTTAATGTTTTGATAACATAGTGAGAAATATACATATACATATATATATAACCATAACCATAATCATAATCATATGCAGTATGTAAGTGTAGACATCAAAAAAAAAATTCAAAAGATTTGATCTTTTAGAAAGTTTACCTTTTAAGAAAGAAATTACGGTTTTGGGTCTTTTAAGGGTTTTTAAATAAAGACACCTTAAACGAACTCATTTTCGCACCAAAATTTTGTGACAGCCTCAAAATAAAAGTAAATTGCACCACTCTCAAAAAAACCTAATTTTGACAAAGAGCAAAAAAATTGATTATTTTGCCCTCAAGCCCAAATTGGCAGGATTTTGCCTTCTCAAATGATTTCAACAACAATAACTAAGCCTTTTCCCATACTAGAGGGGTCGGCTAATGGATTCTTTGTTTCCACAGATCCCTAACGTGTGCCATGCTAGCAGTTAACTCACAATAAGCTAGATCATTCTTTATTGTTTCTTTCCAATACTTTTGTGGTCGTCCTCTACCTCTTTTAATACTTTCCAAATTTAGTTTTTCTAACCTTCTTAAAGGTTCTTCTTTTGATTTGTTTCTAATAACCTCATTATGTATACGGTCTTTTCTTGTATGACCACTCATCATCTTCATTTCTGTCACAGACATCTTTTGTACATGTTGACCATAAAACATGGCAGGCCTAATTGTTGCTCTATAATATTTACCTTTTAACTTTAATGGTATCTTCTTATCACAAAGAATACATGATGCTCCTCTCCATTTTAACCAACCAACATTTATTCTATGCGTAACATCTCCATCAATTCTTTCATCACTCTAAAAAAGTGACCCTAGGTATTTAAAACTTTCCTTTTGGGAGATGCAATGTGTGCCAATTTTAATTTCTATGTCCTCTGAAGTAACCAAATGATTGAACTTATATTCCATATATTCTGTCTTTGTTCTACTAAGTCAGAGGCCTTTGCTTTCTAATGTTTCTCTCCATAGTTCCAATTTTCTATAAACTTTACCCTTAGACTCCTCCACTAATACAATGTCATATGCAAATAACATACACCAAGGTACTTCATCTTGAATATGTTTTGTTAACTCATCAATCACCATTATAAATATGTATGGACTTAAAGTTGATCCTTGATGTAACCCAATATTAACTTCAAAGAAGTTTGTCGTTCCTTAATGAGTCCTCACACTTAATATGTTTTCAAATGATTTCATTCAAAAAAATAATGGTTTTAAACAAGTTTTCTCAGATAAATCAGAATGAGACGTTGAGAACCAAACCCAAAAATGTTTGCAAAATATCAAATTTGCAAAAAACCTTTGAAATACAAATCAAATCCAAATCAAGCCTCAAAAACTCACCCGATTGAGAATAGTCCTACTCCGAGACCCTACACCCATCAAAAGGTTAAAGCGGTTTAAAGCCCTACACCCAAGGGTTAAAGAGTTTCGAGACCCTACACCCATCGAAAGGGTTAAAATGGTCTCACACCCTACACCTAACAAAGGGTTAAAGTAGTTGAAACGAAAAAGACTAATTCATGGAGCGAAAGCAGGTCACCCGTGCAAACAAACACTGGGAATGGAACCCATTTGTTTTCAAAAGTATTTAAAAATTTTGATAAAACTCATTGTTTTCAAATATATCTCAAATAAAATGGTTTTAAATAATCAAAAGAAATATTTGAAACCATGAATCTGAAATCATGCGCAGGATTCAAGTCTGATTCAGGGGCAAAGCTACGAACCAAATCCAAAAAAGGGTAAAGTATGAGATAAAGACAAATGGGCAAAAGTAATGTCGATGATTCAAGGTCATACCTAACAAAGGTCATAGCAAGAAATGAACCAAGACAAAGGATCAAGTCAAGTTGAAACCAAAATGGGTTAAGATTGTTAATGTGTAATAGGGAATACGAGCCCTTAGGGCCCGTGGGGAGCACCCCCAACGGCTAGTGCTAGTCAGGACCAGCACTAGCCGTTGGATTCCAACGGTTAGTGCTGGCCGGCCAGCACTAGCCCATTACTTCCTCCTTTTTACTTCATGTTCCCTTCTCTTGTAATGTCTATAAATAAGACACTATCTCATGAATAGTATTATGCAGCCTTGTACTGCTTTTTGACTTGTTTTGTATACGCTTTCGCTCTTGTTTGTTATTCTTGAAGATCGGCATTCGGGATTGAATGCCATTTGATTCTTCGCGACTTGGTGATCTTGATTCGTGCAACATCAACCTTCGATCATTGACTAATATTCACATGGTATCAGAGCTTCGGATTAAAGAAAATGAGTACATTGGGAAGCGTGCCAAAGTTGAAGAATTGCATCAAACTTGAGGTTAGTCCAAAATCTTCATTTTTGCACAAAAATGGAAGGTAAAAATGAGTCGTTTAGATGTATTCTAGACATAAAAAGTTATCAAAGTTGGGCTAGAACAATGAAAAAATATTTTTTACCAAAAGATTTTGGGATTGCATTGATGAAACTATAAAGGAACCAATTTTGGACATTGATGACTTAGATGATGATGAAATCATCAAAGCACATGAAAAATTCAAGATAGATTTGAAATTATGGGAAAGATTAATGCAAAAATCACATGGATTATTTGTCAAAATGTGGATGAAAAACTTAGAAATAGGATTAATGCTTTTGAAAATGCGTTTGAAACTTGAGAATATTTGAAAAAGCTTCATTCTCAATACAATTTTGTCTTTCAAATCGATCTCATGAAAAGAATGATTATGCTCAAACAAGAGAATCTAAGCATTAGTGACTATCACAATGAATTTTCGGAACTATGGACTCAATTAAGAAGTTTTGACAAATTTGAAAAACTTCACAAATTAGATGAATTTCAAGAATTTTTGGAAAATCAATATTTTTTCTTGTTTATGCGTGTTCTAAGAGACGAATTTAAAAACATTAGATCAAACCTTATACATAGAAAACCTAGTCCTAGAGGGGATACCTTTCTAGCCGATCTTGTTATAGAGGAAACAAGATTAAAAAATATGTATGTGGCCAAAGAACCCGTGCTTGCCGCATCAAGACATAGAGCAAATTTGAAGACTTATAAGCCTCCACATGCCAAGAACAATGAAGGCACATCCAAGAAGCCCACGGGACCATGGTTTAACAAGGATACAATTTGCCATTGAACACATTAAAACCACTTGTCCTCTACTTTGAAAAAGGGGTGGAAACGTGCGAGCCGTGAAAGAAGGAGGTGTCTTGCCCAACAACATCAAGGCTTACATAGAAGAAATTTTTAAAGAAAAAGCAAGCATCTCTGGGAATGCTCTATCTACTTTGCAAGGTATATCTTGGTTTTTAGATTCCGGTGCATCTTTTCATATGACACATAGTGAAGATTTTTTGATTAATTCTTGTGAAACTATTGGAAAGCATGTGTTTACGGCCGATGGAACAAAACTTTAAATCAAAAAATTAGGAAACCTTGAAAAACAAAACTTTAAAATTCAAAATGTAAGTTTTATACCTAAACTTAATTCAAATCTACTTTCGGTTGCTCAAATATGTGATAACAACTGTATAGTCACTTTCTCATCCAAACATTGTGTGGTGCAGGATCACCTATCAAAGAAGGTGATTGGTCAAGGCCATAAAGAAAGTGGACTATACAAAATAGACTATCTTGTTATGCCAAATTCCAGGTTTTGTAACATAACCCAAGATGCTACGTTATGACATAAAAGACTTGGACACTTGGACTCTCAAAAATTATGTAATATTCCTTTGATGAAAAGCATTAGAGAGAAAAAATTTGAATGTAAAGATTGTATTCTTGAAAAAATGCATCACTTCCTTTTGGAGAAAGAAACTATGTACCAAAGAAAGCTTTTGATTTAATACATTCGGATGTTTGGGGCCCCGCGCCCGTTGTTTCTAAAGGAGGATTGCAATACTATGTGATTTTTGTGGATGACTTTACTCGTTTTACATGGATATATCTCTTGCAACACAAATCCGAAGTATTTGAAAAATTTGTAGTATTTTGTAATATGATCAAAAACCAATTTGGAGCAACCATTAAAATCTTTAGATCCGATTCGGGAGGAGAGTTCATGTCTAATGAATTTCACAAATTTATTGAAACTAATGGTATTATTCATAAAAAATCATGCACTAAAACACCTCAACAAAATGGTCTAGCGGAAAGAAAACATAGGCATATTATTGAAACTTGTAGAACTATGCTAATTGCTAGTAAGGTTCCTAAATTCTTATGGGCTGAAGCTACTCTTACCGCAGTATACCTTATAAATAGAATGTCTTCATCTAACATTGAGAATACTTCACCTTTCGAAAAATTGTACAACATCTCTCCATATTATGAAAGACTTAGGGTTTTTGGATGTAGATGTTTCGTGTATACGGACAAGAATGACAAATTGTCACCTAGAGCTATTGAATGTGTCTTCTTTGGTTATGACATTGATAAGAAGGGGTATAGGTGTTTTGATCCCATAGAAGACAAATTATACGTATCCAAGGATGTAAAATTTTTTTAGAATGATATTTATTATGAGTCTAAATCCTTGGAAAATTCGGAACCTTTCATTCCTCAAGATGTTTTTGAGCTAGAAGAAGATAATGATTATGACTCAGTAAATCATCAAGACCTTCAAGAAGATCATGTTGGAAACAATGACATTTCACACACCACTATTGATACTCGATCAATTGTCGAACCCTTCCCCTCACATTATACAAGATGACCTAGAGAAACCAATGAAGTCCACATGGAACCTGATATTACAAGCTTAGAACCCAGGGTTTCAAGACCTCCTCAGCGATTTGTGTCATATGAATCTTTTGAACCACAACGAAGAAATTTGATTGCCACCCTTCGTAAAGTTAAAGAACCTAGGTTCTATTGTGATCTTGCTTTTGTATGTAGATGATATGATCATCACAAGAAGTGATGAAGCCGGAATTGCTGAAGTTAAACTTAACCTTTATCATGAATTTGATATGAAAGACTTGGGTTTGCTGAATTACTTTTGGGTATTGAGATAACAAAAAATAAGAGTGGATACTTTATGTCTCAAACAAAGTTTGCTAATGATATTATTGACAGATCTGGTCTTACAAATACTAAGATTATTAACACACCAGAAGTTTTATGCACCAAACTATGCTCCACTGATGGTGAGAAATTAGATGACCCCACCCCTTATCGACAGCTCATAGGTGCATTTACTTATCTCACCATTACTAGACCAGATATTTCTCATGCAGTACACACAGCCAGTCAATTTCAACAAGCACCCACTTCTGTTCATATGAGTGTTGTCTTGCGCATTATTAGATATATTAGAAACACTACCCACAAGGGGGTTCTCTTAACTTCTTCATCTTGTGATTTATCTATATATACGGATGTTGATTGAGGTGGAGATGTCAACAATAGACACTCTACGACTAGTTTTTGTGTGTTTTTAGGTGAATCTCTTGTTTCCTGGAAGTGCAGAAAGCAACACAAGGTATCCCTCTCCTCCACATAAGCCGAATATCGAGCCATGGCTACAGCTGCGATGGAGATTTCTTGGATCACAACCCTTCTAGCAGACATGGGAGTCAATGTCAAACACCCGGCCATCATGTATTGTGACAACAAAAGCGCCATGTACATTGCCTCCAACAACACTTTTCATGAGAGGACCAAGCACATCGAGATGGACTGCCACTTTGTTCGTGAAGAGTGTCTAAATAAGAAGATCTCACTCTGTTACGTCACATCTGAGATGTAGCTCGTAGACTTCTTCACCAAATCTCTTTCAGCTTCTCGATTTCAGTTTTTACTAGACAAACTTTTAGTGTATACCCCGTAAGTTTGAGGGGGGGTGTTAATGTGTAATAGGGAGCACGGGCCCTTAGGGCCCGTGCCATATTGAACAAAGGGCCAGGGCCATGCTGGCCCTGGCCACTGGGGGTCCCCAACGGCTACTAGCCGTTGGGAGCACCCCCAACGGCTAGTGTTGGCTGGCCAGCACTAGCCCATTACTTCCTCCTTTTTACTTCATGTTTCCTTCTCTTGTAATGTCTATAAATAAGACACTATCTCATGAATAATATTATGCAGTCTTGTACTGCTTTTTTACTTATTTTGTATACGTTTTCGCTCTTGTTTGTTATTCTTGAAGATCGGCATTCGGGATTGAATGCCATTTGATTCTTGGCGACTTGGTGATCTTGATTCGTGCAACATCAACCTTCGATCATTAACTAATATTCACAAAGACTACACCCAAGTCAAGGATTCAAGTCTCAAGTTCAAAAGAGCAAATGGAGACTCACCCAACCAAGGACCCATGAAGAAGGGCACCTAGTCGAATTGAAATGAAGACATGAACCAAGCCAAGACTTCATCAAAAGAGCAATTTTTCATCAAAAACTCTTTTCCTTATACCACGGGAGGCTTTAAAAGGGACCGTGGCAAATTCTTTCCCACCCCCTTACAACTTCTCCCGAAAGAAAAAAGTTTGTCGATATAAAGTAGGAATAGACCTATCAATTTGGATCTCATTTTGGTTGAGGATTAGGCTTGTATTGTGGAAAATGGAGTTTTGAAATGTTATTGAGTTTTTCCAACAATGAAAACCTCTACCAAGTAATTTTGCATTAAAACCAAAGTGAAGGAAAATATAGGAGATGGAAGTCCTTTTTGATAGAAACAAAAAGAAAGTATCCCTTTCAAAATGATTTTTACAAAATCCAAGGCATCAAGCAAATAAACATTTGAGGTCGTCCCACTTAGGGAAGCCAACTTTCACGAGATCTCCCCTAAAAAAATTTGTGGAGATCATCAAACATACATGATTTATCCACTGCATACATCTCATGCTCATATGCATTCATAAAATGGCCTTATGCACATATGATCCATGCATTGGTCGACTACCATCCATGTTGAGTCACCCTTGCTAGAAATCCTCTTCTATCATAATTAGGATAACCCAAGTCCAAGAAATGAACCCCTTAACAAAGACTGGGAAAGTTCATGAAATCTTAATTCAACTCAAATCAACTCTTGCATTCAAAAAAATAAAATTTTTATAGGTGTTATTCTTTGCCATTAACCAAATAAATTTGGATTAATGCCAAAGAAGGGCATATGTAGACACCCAAAAATTTTCTCAAAAGATTTGATCTTTTAAAAATTTTGCCTTTTAAGAAAAAAATTATGGTTTTGGGCAGTGTTATCCGTATCGTATCGTGGGAAGCCATGATACAATACGGTAACATGTATCGTATGATACAAGTTATCGCACCATATTATACGATACGCCCAAAAAAATTCAAAAAAAAATCAAATTTTCTTTTGTAGGTTTCTGGCCTCTCTTGACTTTCCTCCAAGGCATCCTCCTATATGCTTGTTTGGGATTGCAAGTTGTGTATGGAACATGTAAATTTGGGTTTATAATTTCATTTATTGAATAAGAATAATTTATGAACAAATAAAAATTATAACAAAATCATTTCCGTTTTTGTTACCAACTTTTAGGTATATTTCTGCTACTAGTTTCTAATTTCATGAAATCGTAAACAATGAAAAACAATTTGGTTATTTCGATTCATTGAGTGGGCATTTCACAACTTCACTATTTTAGGGTTCACCTTACATGACTTCCATTGAGTTGAACATGATTAACGTGTGTGAGGCTTAACTCAGTCTGTGAAGTGAGAAATGGAGTTCAAGCATTAGTTAAAAAGCTAGTCTCCTGTAAGAGAAAAAGGGGATATCATCAAGTAACAATATCACATTACTAAGGTGTCATAGACTCAACTCAATAATCAAAAAAATAGAGCTCATCATTTTGCTTGTTGAAATTTGGAGTAGTGATGAGAAAGATTAAAACAGAAATATTACTCACATTAAGGAGGAAAAAATATGAAAGATTGAAAGAAAGGGGCGGATCTCCAATGGAGGCCGCCCCCCTCTTTCTCTTTCTTTCTTACACACAACCTCTAATCCTAATACAACCTACCAGCCCTTATATAAGGTGTTGTAAAACGAAAATTGACCAAAATATCCCCTAGTACAGAAATTTACCAAAATGCCCCTAGTATTTCGAGCAAGTACAATAATACCTAAAACATCAGAAATTAACACAAAGAACACTAGATAAGCTTATTCTTCAACACCCCCCCTCAAGTTGGGAGTGAGATACTTCGAACTCCAAACTTGCCAAAAATCTTTATATCTGTTTACAACATTCTTCATCTGTCTTCGTCACTAATCTGATATTCAAGAGCTTCTTTGGCTAAAAATATCTTAAACTTAGCCTTCCTGACTTATCATCACAAGCAGCATCTGTGACTGCAACATCAACTCAGCCTTCCTGGCTGTAACAACACAAATCCAGCCTTCATGGTTGTAACAACATCAAATCAGCCATCCTCACTGTAACAACATCAAATCAGTCATCCTGACTATAACAACACCAAATCAGTCATCCTGGCTATCACAACAACATAAGCAGCTACTTTGGCTGCAACACACATTTTAGCAGTTCTCATGACTGCAAACTTCATAAGAATTTTCCGCAAATATCTCTACTTGAGTCACCAAACACTACTTGTGCAGGTAAACATCTCTCATTCCATCTTACCCATTTCATCCAGGATCCGTACATGGGCACAATCTTAACCCTAATCAACAGTTCTTCTTGGCAGATTCCTTTTACTGGGAGTTGTATCAGGTATGAATCTCACACAATTCACAGCCACCAAGATCAGATTTGTCGAGTGCATTATGTGCACTTCTAGCTTCAGTTCTTCTCAATGCCATATACATTACCAAGCCCATAAGAAACAGAATGACTGAGGCATAGGTGATAATAAATGCCAATATACCAGTTATGGCAGCTGAATAAGAAGAAACACCCTCAACCCATCTTTTATGATGCACTCCATCAAGTGAAAAATATTTAATGCTTGCTAATAACTGCAATAGCAACAATAATATGGGGCCTGAATTTTCTGGTTGCTAAAGCAACAGCAAAGAAGTAAAGTTTTCAACCAATGTCCCCTTGCAAGAATCCCTTTCCTTGGAACAGTAGCTGAACTTTGTCATTGAGGATTCATTGCACAATTCTATCACAAGGTAGAGCAGAATTGAAGATGATATGAGCATTATGAAAACTCCACAACCAAGAGCATTTGGAGATCTATCTGTTGTTTTCCTTGACAACCACTGAGATGCCGTTTCCAGGAATTCAGAATAGGCATCTACAATATCTTGGATACTGAAACTGTGGCTACGTGATTCTTTCTCAAATTTCCACAACTGATGCAAAACAGTAGCTTTTCTGTATAGGCAACATATCTTTGTCTCTAACATATCTCCGCAATCACCAATATCAATATTTTCTTCCTGCCTGGCGGCAGAACAAGTACTGCCACACAACAATATAGGTATGTGCATTTTTACTAATCTCAGTAGTTCCCAAAAGTTCAACTCCAATGCTCGTAGCAACTGCTCATCTGATTAACTGTACTGTATCTTCCAGAAATAGGAACTCCCATTTTGTTATTCAAACCAATAAACATAGCCAATGAGTCAGTCTCTTCAAATGATGACCCTCCATGATTTCCACCATTAGTCATTCCATGATCACTAATTACCAACAAAAGAGTCCACTTGTCAAAGGGTTTTCTTTGCATGATAGTTGACATATGAAGCATCTTGATAATTCCATCAATCTCCTGCAGTTTAAGATTCATCAATGCACTGTAACACCGACCAATATGTCCTGCATGATCCAGACTCAGGTAGTGGAGAATCATGAGATCCCAGTCATCTGTAACAAGTTCAGCTTCCAAATAGCGTGATACATTGTAATCTACTTCAGTTGTATCTTTTACATAGAAGCTACTAACACTATCAAATCTTGTAAACATGTTTGGAAACATCCTGATCCATCAGATTCAAGAGCATGGACGCTTTTCTTCAAGTCACAGGAAAGTTTTTCGTTGGAAAAAAAAATCCCTCGACGAATTCTTGGTGTTTTTGTAGTTAATGCACACATCTGCCCCACTCTTCAGATTCTTGCAGAACCACACCACCTACTGAGCCGCCTGCATAAGTCTTCTCAGATTCCCCATGCAATCCTGTAATATTGCAGCCATTAATTCACCACAGCATAGCACCTGTAACCCCTAAAGACCATCGAAAACTGCCACATGTAGGCAGTTAAAGCAGCCCATGCAGCCGCCTTTCCAATAAGTGCAGCCTGCCATATGTACTTAATTCCAGCCGCCATATGTAATAAATACAACCATCTCAGATTCCCTTCTTTTCTTGGAAATACAAAGAGTAATAAATGCACTTAACACTTCCCTTTCCAATATATTACTGCAGCCGCCAGCCTATTACTGCACTTAATTCAAACTTCATTACTTTAAAGAGTAATAAATGCACTTAATTCCAGCCACCTTCTCCTTAATAACACAGTTGCAGGGACGTCACCCCAAATGCCTTCATCTTCTCCACTTATCAATTTCCCTTGAAGTAGCAGCAACAAGCTTTTTGGTATTTAATACCAGTTCATCAATCAATGCTCCAACTTGATCCAGTGGTGGACCACCTTGAGAATTAAATAGCTTCCCTACATTTGTATATCGCCGATTTTCTGTTTAATAACTTCATCAATCAGGGATTATTTGTTTTCTGTCGAAGGCGACTACTTTAGCATCCTGTCAATGCCTCCCATGTGAGATCCAACTAGTTCATCAATAATCCCTGAGATTCACCCTAAATAGATAGCCAGTTCACCTCTTCTCTATCTCACGCTTGTCATAATATAATGTTCTAATAAATATCCTTGACTGAAAATTTTAAAAGTGCAGAAATACAGACATTAGACTGGCACCTACTTAGGGCCGATATCCTTGAGAGCACCGATTTGTTCCTCACCCATAACAGTCGTCACAATTACGACAAGACCCTTCTCTTCACCAAATCCATCTTTGATATGAGCAAGCATCGAATGCAACTTCTTGAATGCTTCTTCATCCTCTTTGTTCAATGACTGAAAAAGTGACACTGATGGAATGTTACATAATGTGTCAAGAAAATGCATAAAATATGCCCCTAGATCATCAACCCCAAATACATATGACTCATTTTCCTCTGCTTCTATCAATAAAATCTGAAGATGCTCAATGCATATCCTGCGAATATAGCTGGAGCTGGGAATTTTCGGCCATGTTAGCTTCTCCTAGAGCTCAAATGATGTTACTTCTGTCCCAAGAGAAGCAGTAAAGAGTCCCTGATCAACATAATAGAATATAGGAGCGGACACCTGAGGATAAAAGATCTGCATAGCTCTTTTCACGGAGACTTGCAACTGAGGATAAAAGATTGAATGCATCAGGAACATAGACTCTTGCAGGTCACGATTTTCACTATGTATGGCTCTGATACCATGTTGAAATTTGGAGTAGTGATGAGAAAGATTAAAACAGAAATATTACTCATATTAAGGAGGAAAAAATGTGAAAGATTAAAGGAAAGGGGCAGACCTCCAATGGAGGTCGCCCCCCCTCTTTCTCTTTCTTTCTTACACATAACCTCTACTCCTAATACAACCTACCAGCCCTTATATAAGGTGTTGTAAAAAGAAAATTGACCAAAATACTCCTAGTACAGAAAATTACCAAAATGCCCCTAGTATTTCAGGCAAGTACAATAATACCTAAAAAACATCAGAAATTAACACAAAGAATACTAGATAAGCCTATTCTTCAACATTGCTCACATATGAAAATTAGCAAATATGACAACTACATATACAAAGATATCAGTTTGTTAATTTTGATATATTAGATGAGTGGATTATGGAAGATAATGAAGAAAATGCACTCCTAACCGAAGAAGACATTGCATGGATTAATTTGAAAGGAGTGCAACGACATCACGAAGAAGATGAAGATTTTGAAGCAGATGCAGAAGGTTATGAGAAACTTTGAATCTTCATCCAAGGAGAAGATGAAGATTATTTAGTTAATGATCCTGATAAGCTTATACAAATTTATAATATGTTAAATGTAAATGTATTTCATTTTTTGCTTCAAAATATGTAAATTTGGATGCAATTGTTCAATGTTGAATGCTCAATCTGTACTAAACTTTATATTATATGAATTTAAAGCAATTACTAGATTTTTCTAGATTTTTGTTGATTTTTTTCAGATTTTTACTCATTTTTCTTGAATTTTTAAATAATTTTTATATTTTTTAATATTAAAGTACGATACGAGCCATACGATACACCCGTATCGTGGAGCCTAACGATACGTGATACGATACACGTCAGACAACACTATTTTTGGGCCTTTTAAGGGTTTTTAAATAAAGACACCCTAAACGAATTCATTTTCGCACCAAAATTTGATGGCAACATCAAAATAAGGGTAAATTGTACTACTCTCAAAAAATCTAATTTTGACAAAGAGTCAAAAAATGATTTCTTTGCCCTTAAGCTCAAATTGGCAGGATTCTGCCTTTTCAAATGATTTCATTCAAAGAAATAATGGTTTTAAACAAGTTTCCTCAAAGAGATAAATGAGAATTAGATATTGAGAACCAAACCCAAAAATGTTGCAAAATATCAAATTTGCAAAAAACCTTTGAAATACAAATCAAATCCAAATCAAGCCTCAAAAACTCGCCCGATTGAGGATAGTCCTACTCCAGGACCCTATACTCATCAAAAGGTTAAAGCAGTCTAAAGTCCTACACCCAAGGATTAAAAAGTTTCGAGACCCTACACCCATCGAAAGGGTTAAGGTGGTCTGACACCCTACACCTAACAAAGGGTTAAAATAGTTGAAACGGTAAAGACTAATTTACGGAGTGAAAGCAGGTCACCCGTGCAAACAAACACTGGGAATAGAACCCATTTGTTTTCAAAAGTATTTAAAAATTTCGATAAAACTCATTGTTTTCAAATATATCTCAAATAAAATGATTTTAAATAATCAAAAGAAATATTTGAAACCATGAATCTGAAATCATGCGCAGGATTCAAGTCTGATTCAAGGGCAAAGCTATGAACCAAATCCAAAAAAGGGTAAAGTATGAGATAAAGACAAATAGGCAAAAGTAATGTCGATGATTCAAGGTCATACCTAACAAAGGTCCGAGCAAGAAATGAACCAAGACAAAGGATAAAGTCAAGTTGAAACCAAAATGGGTCAAGACTATACCCAAGTCAAGGATTCAAGTCTCAAGTTCAAAAGAGCAAATGGAGACTCACCCAGCCAAGAACCCATGAAGAAGGGCACCTAGCTGGATTGAAATGAAGACATGAACCAAAACAAGACTTCACCAAACAGGGCATAAGGCTGCCTCAAGTTGGATCTAGACGAGTCATATCCGAGTGCATCAAACTGACTATACCAAGGCAAGACCGCATCATGCTAGATCAAGCCGACGGTTTGCACCAAAGCCAACCGATCATGCCCAAGTGCACCTAGCTAACCTAACTCGTCTTGGTTGGGCTAACATTGACTAAAGAGGGCCACCAATGGGCCACATGAACACATGGGGCCAGCCATAGGGTTGGATCAAATCTTGGGCCAAAGAACCTTGGCCCAATCCAACCCATGGAAGGCTCTAGGCCTCCCCCTTGGCCTGTAAATAGAGGCCTTGAGCGATGATTTCCAGCATTAAAAGACGTGTAAAGGGAGCCCAAGAGAGAGAGTGAGTGTTGTAATAAGAGAGAGTTCAGGAGAGAAAAAGAAAGAAAGAAAGAGAGAGTAAGTGAGAGAAAAGGAGAAGAAGGGAATCGACCCCTTCCTTGAGCCATCGTCCATTGGAGGCCATTGTAAGTTTGATCATTCTTCTTTGTTGATCTAAATCTCTCCTTCTTATTCAATTCAAAAAGGGTTGTATTAATGGAGCATTAGTCTCCCCCATGATGTAATAAGAGTAGAAATGATGCCTATTTCATTCTTTTTACATGTACGCATTCTACTTGTTTAATTTCAAGTTTCTCTACCTGTATATATTATATTCTCTTATATCGCCTAATCCCACTTGTTTAATTTCAAGTTCCTCTACCTGTATATATTATATTCTCTTATATCTCCTAATCCCTTCTATGCTTAAGCTATAAACATATTTCAATTCAGTTCTCTTCAATCATTTACTTTGAATTAGCTGTGATTAGCTTTTAATTTCGGATGAATGCATTCACGTATGCTTTAGAAACTGAAATTTTGTTTTCAATATCCCGCATATGTCTAGTGTTGTATTTTTCATTTCCAAACCTCTGCTCCAAATAATCTGAAATTTTGTACACTGAATCCTCACACACAGGCCCACGTATAATAAAATTTTCAAGAATTTTAAGGCCGTGTAGCATCGTAAATAAAATAGAGAAAGATCAGAAAAATTCAGAGTCAAGTCTTCCAGTCTATGTTTCCTGCAACAGAGATTGGGTAATCTTCCCATAACTTTGTTTGTAGTGAGCCAAATCTGTTGATACTAGTCTCATTGGAAAGTTGACATCCATAGCTTTCCAACAAGACTAAATTCATAAAAATCGGAGCTCTGCGCACTAAAATACATAAGTTTCTTTAGACCTCTGTATTTTTGTAACAGAACGTTATGAACGCCTGAGTAGAGACATTTCTCAAATTTAATTCTTTAAAATCACAACATACAAAAATAAAATAAAAAGTCTTAGGATCTCCACATTCTTCTCTACATACTGTAAAATTTTCATGAATTTTGGAGATCTCTAAGCTATTTAAAAAAATTCAGAAACAAGCTCTGAAATCAAAACCAGTTTCTGTTTTTTAGAACTTGAAAAGTTTTCATTCCCTAGACTAAGTGCACGACTTGATTCAAATTGGCTCTAAAGTGAATTTTTAAAACACACTGCTCAAATTAATCCTCAAAGCATCTAGGCTGACCCTTGAGCACCGGTTCAAGAAAGCCTAAGACGAAAAGATCCCGCTTCTCCACAATCGCTCCATAAAGTTAGAAAACACAACTTTGCTAGTTTAAGTGAAACTAGCTAGGACGCTTGCGCAAAACGAAGTAGATTGAAAAATTACTTCAAGTCTCTAAATAGGCTTTGGAGTAAAATTTTAACATCTACAATAAGTTGAATAACTAAAACATGCTTGATCAGGAAATAACATTTATATAGGAACTGCAGATTGAGCTTTTATAATCCTAAAGTACAAATCTGAAGAATACGAAGAGAGAGTTGAAACCTAAAGACTATAGAAATGTGATAATATCAACATGTTGATGCCGGTATCACAGACATGGTATATGAATGTGATGCATTCTTAACAGATCCTAAAAGAGAACCAGCCAGGGTATGTGTGAAAATGTGAACCATTTTACAAGAACTCATGCATGTAACCAGAACGGCTGTGCACCAGCCAATATAAAACTAACATGAAATTATAATCCTCTAGAGAGATAAAATGTTCACATATTAAAGGTTGAATATTTGCATAATGCGCCAGTTTGCATGTGATTGAGTTGGCCGAATGCACCTTTTTCAGTTTCTATAAACATCTGTTGCAGATTCCACAAAACTAAGGATGACACTGTATCATGGGTATGGCATGAGATAGTCAAGACATATTGGATAAAAGGTGCCAACGTCAGTTTGGCAAAAGCTAGTGAGACATTCATTCCCTTCAACGCCTTTACCATTCATAGCATCAAAAGTTCTTATCGGATATTAGAGCATATCGTACGATATTTAAAAATACATACAGTATTTTTTTTGTTGATCTGTGAGTACTTGCATGGACCTAGTTGTTTATGGGCACTGGGCTTGTGCCAGGTTGAGCGGAGCACCCAATATAGGAGCCAATTTCTGATAAACAGGATCATATGCAATATCACAGCACCAACCCAGCCTCCAAAGTCACTGAGAAATGTCTAGCAATACTACAGGCATTTGACAGAAATAAGCTACTCAATGTATATTCTATTTTGTTTACCAGAATAGCTAACGCTTGGTTAAAGATCAACACCCTTGTAACACATACAATCTATGTCAAACAAACATGGAGAGGCAACCACATATATAATTAGAGGCTTCCAAAGCTTGAAATTTGCAGGGGATGAAACAACAGAACCTCAAAAAGTCGATAATTACTTTATCCACAAAATCTTGAAAAGGCAAGTAAAAGAAATGATCTAATAATAGAACTTCTACAGAACTCTGCCAAAATTTTCTAGTCATCATGTCCCTAATACAATGACTGCTGTCTTACTGCTTCTGAACAGTTTCCTTGGAACTTCCTCCAGCATTTTGTATTTGACTGGTATGAGGTAATGTGAGTGGCACCATAAAAATGATGACAGCAGATGACTGGAAAGAAATTCTCATTTCAAGAGTAAACTCAATCTTACATATAATTTTATATACCTAGATCAGTCAATAGAACTGAAGGAAAATGTTTCTTACAAAGAGACTATTTTTGAAGAGAAAGGAAAAATAACCTGTTGTTCGATAACCAGGGGTCTTGACTCTTAAAGCCATGAAAGTTTATCCTAATATTGAAACAAGCAACGATAGATTTATTTAAGACAAGGAAATAGAATAAGGAATTAAGAGGGGGAACCTTGGTGTCAAGCATAACAGCACATAAGATCTGGGTATTATGCATGGCAATCTTAAGGTTGTCAAGGGTCTCCTGGTGGTATTCATGTGTACCGTGTGAGAAATTGAACCTGGCAACATTCATCCCAGCCCTGAGAAGCTTCTCAAGCATAGGCACTGACCTTGAAGCTGGCCCAAGAGTGCACACTATCTTTGTCTTTGGTACACGGCCATCATTTGGCAACTCTTTCAGGATCCCATCAATGTCAATGTTCGCCATCTTTTTCTCTCTTCAATGAACCTAGCAAGTAAACACTAAAGAAATAAGCAAGAAAGAAATGGAATTATAAGGAAAAGTAAATAAAGCTCTTTGAAAAGAAATATGAGCACACTCTACAGACATACAATATTTATTTGGATAGAGATCAATAGCAAACAGATAGTAATGAAACACAACCCAACTTATGGTAATATTCTATTTATCACCAAAAGCATATGTCACATTATTTAGTATAGTTTCTAACTAAAGTTGATCACATAGAAATGGAAATATCAAAGTTTTCCATGAGTGTATAATCAGAAAGTAAAAAAATATTTATTTTCCTCATTCAGTTAAAACAACCTCTTGATTGTTGGATTTGAACGCACCTTCCAGAGTTCATTTGTCATTCTTTTTTCTTTTTGAGCTGCTAGTTGGCAACTAGAAAATGTTTCATGCCAAGACACAGAAATTTGAACGTATGGTAAATATCAAAATAAGTAACTGTTTTGTCTGAAGGACTCTTACCATGTACACATCTCAAAAGATTTATACTGGAATCATAAACTTTTGTATTGCATCAACTACATGATTGGAGTAAGCTTGGGTTTGATTAAACCATATAAAATTCAACATTTCATGCCTTTGCACGCAAGCTTGATGTGACTGTCATGACATGAACAAAAAGGTGCTCACAATAAGATAAAATGATCCTATCTGATTCAATCATGATTGTCTTTTTTGTAACATAAAGATGTTAGTATTAGCTTAGGAGAGTTAGCCAAATCAAAAAAGTATATAAACCACAATTTCTACCGACGTATTCAAAAGAATGAAGTCAAAGAGGCTCTTAAACATATGAATGGTGGTAAATCGGTAGGACCAAATAATATTCCTATAAAAGTTTGGAAAATACTAGGAGAAATAGGAATCACTTGGCTCACAAGACTATTTAATGAAATATGGAAAAACCAAAATGCCCGAGGAATGGAGAGCAAGTACACTTATACCCATATATAAGAACAAGAGAGACATTCAAAATTGTGCGAATTATCGAGGTATCAAGTTAATGAGCCATACTATGAAATTATGGGAAAGAATTATCGAACGTAGGTTAAGACAAGTATCAAGTACAACAGAGAACCAATTTGGATTCATGTCAAGCAGATCTACTATTGAAGCGATTCACCTTTTGAGACGTCTTATGGAACATTTTAGAGCAAAAAAGAAAGACCTTCACATGATATTTATTGATCTACAAAAAGCTTATGATAGGGTACCGAGGGAGACTCTTTGGAGAACTTTGGAAAAAAAAGTATCCCATTGACATATATTAACCTTATAAGAGACATGTATAATGGTGCAAAAATATGTGTGAGGACTCATGAAGGAATGACAGACTTCTTTGAAGTTAATATTGGGTTACATCAAGGATCAACGTTAAGTCTATACTTATTTATAATGGTGATGGATGAGTTAACAAAACATATTCAAGAGGAAGTACCCTGGTGTATGTTATTTGCGGATGACATTGTATTAGTGGAGGAGTCTAAGGAAAAAGTTAATAGAAAATTGGAACTATGGAGAGAAACATTAGAAAGCAAAGGCCTCCGACTTAGTAGAATAATATATGGAATGTAAGTTTGATCATTTGGTTACCTCAGAGGACATAGAAATTAAAATTGGCACACATTGTATCCCCCAAAAGGAAAGTTTTAAATACCTAAGGTCAATTTTTCAGAGTGATGGAAGAATTGATGGAGATGTTACGCATAGAATTAATGCTGGTTGGTTAAAATGGAGAGGAGCATCAGGTATTCTTTGTGATAAGAAGATACCATTAAAGTTAAAGGGTAAATATTATAGAACAACAATTAATCCTACCATGTTTTATGGTTCAGAGTGTTGGGCAGTTAATCATCAACATGTACAAAAGATGTTTGTGACAGAAATGAAGATGTTGAGATGGATGAGTGGTCATACAAGAAAAGACCATATACATAATGAGGTTATTAGAAACAAATTAGGAGTGGCGCCAATAGAGAATAAAATGAGAGAATATCGTTTAAGATGGTTTGGACGTATAGAAAGAAGATCAAAAGAACCTGTAAGAATGTTAGAAAAACTAAATTTGGAAAGTATTAAAAGAGGTAGTGGACTACAACAAAAGTGTTGGAAGGAAACAATAAAGAATGATCTAGCTTATTGTGAGTTAACGGCTAACATGGCACACGATAGGGATCTGTGAAAACAAAGAATCCATGTAGCCGACCCCGTCTAGTATGGGAAAAGGCTTAGTTGTTGTTGTTGTTGTTGTTGAATGATTCATATCCTCGAGTGGATGAGATGACTAGGAATGCAACATTTCAACATTACCGGTCAGTCTGCAGAAAGAATGTATGGAAGCTCATTGCACCAAAACAGGACAGAGCTCACAGCTATTCAAGGTTAGAACAGCAATAGGCACTCTGATCCCACAGTTTTTCTTATCTATGTACAGATAGCTGCATCTACAAAGCATATTGGCACTATAAAAGTAGCAAAGGTACATCCAACCTAAGTTTCCCAATTGCAGCAACATGATGGGAGGATACAGACTAGCATGAACATCCAGTCAATTTATCACCACATGCTTTTCCAGTTTTCACAAATAAATTTAACTGCAAATGCACTTCCCAAGTATAAGTTCTTGTATCTTTATGAAAATATATGTTTCTCGAGCCAGGATTTCTCATTTCATTTAATTCTGATTCATCATATCCTCCAAGGTGCAGGATCCAAAAGTACCCTCCTACCGTCTCCAGTGCTGACCAATGCAAAATGATTACCTAACACCATTTCACTATCAATTTCTCATCTCATTTAATTCTGATTCATCATATCCCCCAAGGTGCAGGGCCCAAAAGGATCCTCCTACTGTCTCCAGCACCCACCAATGCAAAATGAAATCCTTTATGCTTCAAATCAGAGATGCATAGTCATTTCCTCTAATTCCATCTCACTATCAAGTACCAGACTTACAAATATTTGAATTTTGATAAGCAATGAAGACATTTTATGCATCAAATCAGCATTTCCTCTAACGCCAAAGTCAAGGCACATACCTTTACGAATTAACTTAGTATCCCAAAGATATATGGAGAATAGTAAATTTGAAATGAGAAGAGTGTTTTTCAAAAACACCATTTCACTTATTAGGTTTTTTATATACTTATAGGTGTCTAACACTAAATTAAAAGAGATGTGAAGGTCTACAAAATAAAAACTTTTCTACCATTCAGCTCTTATGGAGGTGCAAGGACACAATGAAATCCTCTAAGGTAAGCCACAATTAAAAAAACACATTTGGACTCAAAAAGATGATGCCTGGAATTACCACTTATTAGAAGCACTCAACCCACTATTCTCCATGAGAACTCCACTCGGGCAGAAAAGGTGGAGAACTATTACCCTATCATGGAGCATTCTGTATATATGATCAGCCCTAAGTTCACTACCATATGACTGTCGCATAAGGAAATACATACTCAACAGCAAGCCAAATCCTGAAATAGACATCTCGAACAAAAATATCCAGATGCTAAAATAAAATGGTTGTATACTATTTTGATGACTTATGAAACATCTGCCATTTGCAAGTCCTTTTTCTTCTGAAATCAATGTTTCATGCTTCTACATATTACTTTCAAGTTGCTGACTCACTTGACAACATTTTTCAGACAAACATTAAGGCTCTTACCCAAAATAAAATACACATATCATATGCTTCCTTACAACTTCTGACGTCATAGATAACCATTTGAGACACCTAAGTTTAAGGCACAAACTAACCAGTGAAAGTTCAAGCACAAAACACTTCAGTAGACATGGCAAGGACTGGTTGGTTTCACTTCACATAGCCAACTAAAGGATCCAGAGGTATCAGTTCCATTGGTTATCAGCCATCGCCATCACAGAGCCTTACGTGAATTTGATGCATGCAATAAACCAAAAATTGTCCAGGTTGTAAGAAAAAGATCTAAATGGCATTGATACCTGCTAACAAAATTTCACCTCATTCCAGTAATTTTTACACATCAATAACTCCCTAGGATTCTAAGATCTGAAAGATGTCATGCATTTGGCTATGTTTGCATAGAGTTTCTAGTTCTGTAAATGTATTACGGTACTCCCATAGAAAGCTGAGTTTAAAATTTAAGGAAAAACTTTGCAATATCATCATTCTAGCGTTCACCTTTCTATATATGCAAAACAGAATTTTAAATGCAATCTACCCCATTTGGTACAAAATTCAGATATTTTCGTAACCAAATCTTTCTGACTGCCTGTTATTTGCAAATAAACTGTAAAGTAAATGAGAACTTTAAGACTAATAGGTTGAGTATCGAACTGATTGAAACCTCTACATAGTTTGGTTGCAGAAGAAGAGAGGTGAACTTCAAAGGAGAAACCTATACTTCCCATAAAAATTATGCACACACTTTGTAAAAGAGAATTCGAGATTCAGGAAAAATGAGCCATACAAATATCATAACAATCTACCTAATTAAAGTTGCGTACAAAATTTGCAGCTAGAAATTAAGCCATGCCATCGAATCAGACCATACAAAATACTCTACAGGGCTGTCTACTACTAGACGATTCTAAGGTGATTGACGAGCACGAAAATCAATCATACATACAGTAGAATCCATCGCAACACTTGAAATACGATTCCATTATGACAACATCCTAAAGATCGTTAAATCACAAGTTGATTATCCACAGACCAACGCCATCATGATCAAGAACGCTACATTTTTCGAACAATCGTGAAATTTCTTGGTTTTGTTTTCAGAAAGTTGCAAATATTGAGCATAAAATCCAGTCGGGAGGATGGTGATCCGTCACTTACCTCGGGTGCAAAAATTTGGAGCAAAACGCCAAAGACGGATCCTCTCCAGACTGGGAAAGATAGAGAGATGAGATCTAAGGTGCCGGTGTCTGTGTCTGTTCTACAACGGAGGAAAGCAAAAGGGTCAGGTGTGTTTTGGGAGCGGGCGCGCGCGTGTGAGAGAGAGAGAAGAGATAAGTCAACGGTCAATTTGAAACTGTAAATCCCCAATATTAGGAAAATGCAAAAACCAACGCTTGTAATAATAACAATAATAACAATCAATAATAATAATAATAACAATAGTAATAACAATAACAATAATAAATAATAATAATAACAATAGTAATAACAATAATAATAACAATAATAATAGCATAATAACAACAACAATAACAATAATAATAATAATAATAATAATAATAATAATAATAACAATAATAATAATAACAACAACAACAATAATAACAACAACAACAACAACAACAACAACAATAATAATAATAATAGTAATAATAAAAACAATAATAATAATATAACAACAACAACAATAATAATAATAACAATAATAACAACAACAACAAATTAACAACAACAACAACAATAACAACAACAATAATAATAATAATAATAATAATAATAATCACAATAATAATAATAATAACAACGAACAACAAAAATAATAATAATAATGACTAATAACAATAACAATAATAATAACAACAACAGTAACAATAATAATAATAATAATAATAATAATAATAATAATAATAATAATAATAATAATAATGATCATAATAATAGTAATAATAATAATAATAGTGGTAATAATAATAATAATAGTAATGACAATAACAATAACAACAACAACAACAATAAGAATAATAATAATAATAAGAATAACAACAATAATAATAATACCAATAATAACAATAACAATAATAATAATAATAATAATAACAGTAATAATAACAACAACAACAACAACAATATTAATAACAATAATAATAATAACAACAATAATAATAATAATAATATGTAATGTAATAACAATCGATATTAATAATAATAACAACAATAATCATTATACCAATAATCACTACTTTGGTAGTGCATACATAATAATAATAATAATGTTTTCCAATAATAATAATAATAATAACGAATAATAATAGATAATCCCCGAACCCACGAATGAAATAATGTTTATTACATAGCTCCTCAATTTAATATAGTCACTGAATGACAAAACGTCATTATACCACGGTCACTATATTTTGGTGTGTTACAACTCATATATAATCAAGTTTTCAAAATTTACTCATTTCCTGAATAAAGAACAATAGCGAGCGGATGAAATACACAAGACATGTACGATAGCTCCCAAAAGGTGATCAGCCCTAGGGTGGAAAATACTACTGTGGAGCCAGTATATCCTATACCCTATAAATATATATAATATGAACACGTAGATGTCTCAGTCGAACATAAGCGTGGCACTTAAAGCCCGTGGTACTGGTAACAAGGAACATCAAGACAGCGTACCAAAGTACGATGTCGGAAGGTTAAGTAGTAACCCCGGGGATAGGTGCGTCTACTGTCCGACGAACCCCTTGCTCATAGCGTACACAATGAAACGTTCGGTGTCGAACACAATAAAGAAGCCGTAGCATCATTACTAATGTGGCAGCGTGGAAAATATCTGGTGTGACCGTCATTCCATACATCTGAGAAATCTCGTCTTAACGCCATCTGATGTCGAGGAGACCAATGGCAAGCCCAACGATTTAATCGCGTCCGTATCCATGACCTAATATATCGAACGTTAAATAAAAACGGATATCGGTCTGACATAGGGTATATATATCATCATATGCCAACATGGGAGCGAAGGATTGACAATAATACAGTGTGGAGGTATTCCATGACATACGAGATATTGCGGATATATTCAAGTTATCAATTTCATAGATACGTCATCCTGAAAGCCGTATCCATTTCTCGTAATAATATAGAATCGGAGTTAATGAACCTTTATAATATGAGATATCCACCATAGATATATCCCCCTCAATAGGCGGTCTGCTGAACCGCAATAATAGTGTATATTGATTGATGCAATGACAATAGTGTATCCGCGGCCGGTATGCAATATGATTGCATAATCACGTATCTTGACTATCATGGCATACGCGTGCCTACTGGTTTATCCTAGAGCTCCCTTTATCTGTGATACCATTTGCATCGGTGATATTCGGATATGACGTCCATAGCAGCTACATAGTATATGTTATACGGGTTTCCTCACGATAACTAGTCGGTCTATCCAGGACCACGAAACCGCATATATGGCGTTTGTGGTTAGGCAAAGGCGAACCACATCTGACTAACGGTCATCACGGCTAATGGTTTACGAATTACGGTGATAGCATGAGTCCGCAGGTGAGCATCCATGTAAATGCATGCTATCGAGCGGATTTGATCATAGGTCTATTCACAAGCAAAACTTATCTGTGAGTTCCTTTGGTTACCTCCTAGGCATCGCGCCATAACAAAGTATAATGCATTCATAAATGCATAGTATTCTCGGACATTTCATTATCTGTAAAGTACCTTCCCATTGGTATTATTTCATTAGTCCATAATAAAATTCAATGTCTTCATGATTAGCATTTGCAGTACGACTGATATTCTTATAGCAGATCCACACGATCTACTCATAGTACCTTGTGTCACAGAAATTTCCTTTTATAACCGGTCTTTATCGGCTTTTGACTCATCTTATCTGAGTTTTGGTTATAAAGCGAACTACATTAACTAAATGCGTCACGTTCTAATGTTAGTAGGTTACATAGTATTCGGTTCCCCGAAAGTACTCTTGATTTAAATGCATGCCTCTGACTTTGATCATGCGTTATGCATACTCACTTAGAAACCCATCCTAAAGTTCATCAACAAATTTGGGTCACCACGCTACGTGGGCTTCCTTTAATTAAAGTTGTCATTCTAAGTTTGAGGATCAAAATTTGGACATATCTTACGTCTCATAAAATTTTATGAATCATTGTTGCTTTCTTTGTCCTTAATAAAATTCAAGTGTTTTTATGATTCGCAAGTATACAAAATTTCCTCTTTCAATTTACCCTAAATAGGCGGTCAAGAGCTACTCACGGTTTAATAGAATCTAAAATTTCATTTTCTTAATCTCATTGTATATCTTATGAATTCCCCTCAATTAAAAAGCTAATTATCATAATAATAACTTAATATTCATAATAGTCCAATTTAGTATTTATAATAATAATAATAATGATAATCCTGAGGAAATTCTCTTGATTTGTTAAGTAATAACTACTGGCAATAACAACATACACGCTTAGAACAACATTAATAATAATAATAATCAATAAGTAATAACACACTCTAATCCTTCCATTAATTAACAACAACAACAATAAAAAGTAATAACAACAGGACAACAATAATAATAATAATGTTCAATACCTAAAATGAATCCTTAGTTGAATGTAACAATGACTAATAAGTGTTCAATAAGTTCCACTTTTAATAGTAATAATTCCTCTTGAATTCGCAATAATAATAACAATAATAATAAGTTAGACAACAACAACAACGTAATAAATCTTAACTTAATCAACAACAACAACAACAACAATCAATCAAGTAATGCATAACAACAATAATAATAATAATAACAATAACAATAATAATAACAACAATAATAATAATAACAATAGTAATAACAATAACAATAATAATAACAATGAATAACATCGCAATAATAATAATAATAATAATAATAATAACTGGCACATTACACAACAACATATAATATTAGCTAATATTTCTCACTAACACATTACCACACACACACACACAATACACACACAACTTCTCTCTCACTACTTCATAACTCTCACATTTACACACACATTACCAACAATAATAATAATAACTACTACAATAATCAATAATAAAAATAAACAATAAACAATGACAATACCATCAACAATAAAATAAATCAGTCAATAACAATAGCAATAACAATAAAAATAATAATAACAATACACACACAACACACACACAATAACAATAACAATACATAATAATACACACATACACACATACCACAATAATACATAATAATAAGAATACACACACATAACAATAATAATAAACACCACACACACCCCCCCCCCTCACACATAGCACATAATACACCACACACATACACACATAACACACACACACACACACACTTCTTCAACTCATTTAATCTCATTTCTCATTAATATTACATTACATAATACATTAATAATAATAATAGCATTAACGACTGAATAATAATATAATAATAATACCGACACACAACAATAATAACAACAACAACAATAACCACACACATCATTAATAATAGTACACACATACAATTACAATAATTTCTCTCTAATATTACATATATAGGTATAGCTATATAACTTTAATATATTACAAACATAATATTACAACATATTAACAATAATAATAATAATAACAACAACAACATATTACATTAATATATAATATTAATAACAATGTAATAAAAATAACAATAAACAATAATAATAATATATAATAATAATAATTAATAATAATAATAAATAATCATAATAATAATAATACATAATACCACACATAATAAAAATCATTACAACAACAACAACAACAATAATAATAATAATAATACACAATACACAATATTAATACCGTCCCCCTAATACATATATCATCAATAATAATACACACATAACAATACACAATAATAATAGTAATAGCAGTTTTTGTACTACACACATTTCATTTACTTTCTCTTTATATCACATGACACACCCTACATTACATTTCTAATTATCAAACACACACACTATACAGTTTCACTTCACATTTACACACACATTTAGACACATACACACATCACTCCCACTAGAGGGATTCTCTTACGTTGTTAAGTTCTCACACTTTTAAATTTATGCACACACACACACACACACACACACACACTGGGTCTCTCACATGTACACACACACATCCTTCACACACACACACACACACATTATTCTAAGTTTGAGGACAAACACTTTCCCTCCTCATAGTTTCTTACATTTTTATGACATCGCACAGTTGACATGTTTAACACACATAACAATGTTCAAAGTTCCCTTTAACACACATTGTCCTCTTAGTTACCCTCATATGGCTGTTAGCACACACACAGTTCACACAGGTCACACACACACACACTTGTTGTCACAATCAATACCTCCAATCAAAGCGCATAATAATACACACACAATACATACATAATACATACATACATAATACATACATACATACATACATTATTATTATTGTTATTATTACTCATTATTACATATTATTATTATTAATAAATAACACATTACACACACACAATAATACATAATACACACACACACACATACACACACACACATAGCAATAATATGTGTGTATGTATATATATGACACATACATGACAATAATACATAAATCATTAATAATAAATACATAATATTACAATAATAATAATAATGACAACAACGTACATAAACACATAATAACACACACACACACACATACACACATACACACATACACACATAATAAAAAATAAAATAATACACACACACCATTACATACACAATACAAAATAATAACCACACCATAACACATACACAACAATAACAATAATAACAATAACAACAACAACAACAATAATAATAATAATAATAATAATCACATACATCAGCAATACACAATAATAATAACAATAATAATAATAATAACAATAGTAACACAACACATAACAATAATAATAATACACTAATAACCCCCCACACATACACACACATATGTGTGACCAATACATACATAACACATAATACATACACATGTGACACACACACACATACACAGCAACAACACCCTCAATCACATACATGGTAATAATCACACAAACAAATAAATAAATAATAATAATATGTAATAATATAACACAACAACAATAACAACAACAATACAATAACAATAATAACAATAAGAATACATACACAATAATACCAATAATACATACACCAACATAATACCATACATAATAATACACACAATAATCAATAATAATTAATATCGCATTAATAATAATAATAAGTAGCAACATCCTCTTTAAGCCATGTTATATTTGTAAATACACATTATAGGGTAGTTTCACACACTTGCATATTAATAATATTATTGTTTTTTTTGTGTGATTTTTTGAGTTTAGGCATATTATGTTGCATATTAAAATTATTTTTTTTTTTTTTTTTCAAAAAAAAAAAGAGAGAGAGAGAGATTAGCTTAAATGAGCTTAGCTAGAGAGAGAGAGAGATGTGAGATAGATTTGGATCTAAGTCATATATATGTATATCTACGTGATGTGGTTAAGAATTGGGGATAAAATCGGAGTACGTCTTAGTATCTTTTGTAACTATCTTGGTTGTGTAATAATTATAATTAGATATATTTAGTACGCGATTAATATGAAAAACTATGTTCATTGGAGAAATGAAACTTTCTGTCTTTCTTAGTTTTTTTTTTTTTTTTTTTTTGTTGGTGTTGTTGTTTTTGGCTTTGATATTTCAAGTCTATGTCCCATATAAAATCAACCTTCAAAGTTAATAATAATAGAGTTTATAAAATTATCCCATCATGTGTTTCGTCTAATGTAAGAAACAAATGAATTAAGTAGTGAATCAAGCCTTTAAAAGGACTAAAGAATCATACCCCCTCCTCCCTACATACAATAGTGTGAATCATTGACTATAGCCCCCCATTGCGAGCGTGGTAGATACAAGAGGCTGTATATCTTTTGACCAAAATATCTAGTAGTTCTCAGGCTTCTGGGCTTAAAATGATAATTTTAGATCGTAAAGTGCATAATAAGCCCGAACAGTAGCAGGCTGATTTGTTACACATGTTTTGAACAAAAATCATAAATTTATTGAGACAAATACTGTTTTAACGAAAATCATCATAGCAAAAAATTTCCTAACAACATTCCAAATAGTTTTTAGCAACCATATACACATTTCTAGACATCCATCCAAGCAGTCAGTATAAAATGCTAGCATTCTTAAACGTTTTCCATGAATCTTCTTGCACTTCTTTAGATATACATAATGACTAATAGTTTTATATAGAATTTAACCATCACGTTGCAGAGCTACCTACCTCTTAGAAATGAATCATAACCACTCTCTTCACGGGTTAACTAGATTTATTTAATTTTCTCCATAGCACATTGCTACCTCGGTTTCTAGGGGCTAGAGCATTGTCCCAAGATCTGCAGGTAGGATTCGCACACCCATCTGACTGCCTAAAATCCTTGAAAATGATGTCTGAAACCAATCAGATAGATGAGGCTATTCTTTGATACGTGTACTTTACGCGTTGTCTCCCATTGAATACTCACAACAATCTTGATTTTCAATTTCTATAATATAGTTAGTAAGACAAACAATCAACTCACCGATATCTCAGATGTCATACTACTTAAGCTGTGAAAAGGTCCCATATTCAAGATCCGTGGCACATTTATCCTAATTGCCGCCTACCAAACTCTGATACCTATACAAAAGCCATTACTGATAAAATCTGTCACCAAAGTATAAAATTTGAGAAGCAGTCTGATAATCATTGTCCAGCCAATAACTTCAAAAGGTGGCGAGATCGTTGGTTGGCATACCATCAGGTTAGAAGACACGAGTTGCTTCGTAAAGCATACAAGGAACCCAGGACCAGCATGAGGAGTGTCTAGTCCAAAATTAATTATACGAGGATGTGGACAGCTTGTTACAAGTCTAAGGTAGCCTTCACCACCAAGGTTTTTTGCACATGAAGATGTCATACATGATTCTCTCCCCATCGATGTGTCTACACATATTTACATATATAGAAACTTCTTGAAAAGGAGATATGGGACTCCGTGACCGCTAAAATTCTCTCGTTGAAGTGTCGGGAAGCGAAAAACGGTCTATAAACAATGACAGCCACGTCTGGGCAGGAGATGTGGATACAATAAAAGCTCGGTATGCACACAGTTCAATATCAATGGTACCATAGCTATTAGAGGAGTCTCAAAGTGAAAACATCACCCTCCCGGAGTTGAATATGATAGGTCACATGGACCCAAAATCGTCGGCTGCCTCCATCATGGAACGGACTCACGAAACAATTTGAAGCACAAGTCACACAACAACTTGTTGATCACCCTCAAGTCCCGAGTCCACGCACAGGCTTATACATTGAAGTTTACTAAGCAGACCTTAGAGTCTCGAGTTGCACAGGGCGAAGGTCACATAACCCAAAATCGAGGTAATATACGTTTATTCAAAGATAAATTTATGTGAAAAAAAGGTATGGCAAATCTTGGCTGCTTTGATCAGTTTGTAGAGTTACTAATCCCTATTTTCCAAAGAGAATAATTAGTGCTTGCTTAATGTCATTGTTTTTAATAATGAGTTTATCATATTAAATAAAAAAATGTATTAAATATAGAGTTATATTTTTAAGATATTAATGCCTTTTAATTTTTTATTTAAGGTTTTTTTGGTGGAAGGATATGATAAAAATGGGCTGCGGTCGTTAAAAAATAGTTACAAAATTCTTTTTTAAAAGTTGTGAACAACGACTGGGTGGTCAAGACTACTTGGTGCTACCCAGGCATATTTGTGCGAACAATAAGATTTTTTTTACCTCCTACATACATGGGGATGATGAAAGAACTTGTGTATCTTGGAGATTCTCGAGCTGGCATTGAGTTTCGGGAGAAGAAAGTTCTTAAAGCTACATACGGGAAGACCTTGGCTTTGAATGATGTACTCCGTGTGCCTAATATTAGGGCCAATTTGATTTTGTATCCTTTGTTGGGAAAATTTGGGATTAAAAGTGTCATTCGAATCGACAAGATAGTAATGACAAAAAATAATGTCTTTGTGGGAAAGGGATATAGTGATCAAGGACTTTTTGTACTCGTGTTCACGAAATTATTAATAAAATTGCATCTTCATACAACACTTGATTGATTAGTTGATCCTGTGACTGGTTGGTTGACGGACTCTGAAGTGATTTGTCGTATCTAAAAGAGCAAAGAGAGAGCGATGGATCTAAAGGATATTTGTACCAGGCATACAAATTGTACTTACTAATATATTAATTGTGCTCTCTATTACGGACAATCTTGTATTGGTCCTTGTCTTGGTAAAGAAAGGATTTGAGGTCATGTTTGTTCATGGTAAAGTTATTGTGGAAAAACATGACAAGATAACGTTTTTAGGTTTATTTGATGTTGCGGTGCACAGAGTTTATTTAAGTCTAAAGCACTTAGGTATTCAAATAATATAAGAAAGAAGTGAAAATCAATTAGGGAGACAACCAAAACCTTAAAGTCAGACTGAAGTGGTGAATACACCTCTAAAGAATACTTGGAATACAGTAAAGACTTTGATATTAAAAAATAAAATACCATGCCCAAAACACCTCAACAAAATGGTGTATTAGAGAAATATAACAGGACATTGTTGAATATGACTAAGTCTATGTTAATCGATGCTTCTCTTCCTAGAGTGTTTTGGGGAGAAACAATAACTACAACCATATATATATATATATATTAAATAGAGTACCGTGTAAGATTAGATTTTCTATGTTATATGAGATGTGGTTTGGTAAAAAACCAAATTTGGGTCATCTCAGGAGGTGGGAATCTATCGCAATGTGAAGATCCGTGATCAATTTCGGTATAAGCTAGACAATAGGTCCTTAAGATGTATTTTTATTGGATATCCCAGAGGTTCTAAGAGATATTGATTTTATCATAAGAGTCATGACTCAACAAAGACATAGAAAGTCATAAATACAACAAGAGGAAGCTGCGTTAGTGGAGTCGCAAACTATCTACTATCTGTTTATGATGGATAATTTGATGGCCCTGGTGGAAATTGAATGGCAATGCATATACTTTTATATTCAGAGATCACAGAAAGAGCATCAACTTATGTTTCTCTCCGATAATCATTTCTTGATGAGTCTACTATATCTCCTGACAGACCAATTTCTTCACTACCAGGGCTTGTAAGGACAATGAACCAAGTGGAACCCATGACACCACAGAGACTATGTTAACGGGACTTAATATAAGAAATGTGAAACGCCAGGTTCTACAGTTCCCTTAATGCAGTCGATCTTGTCAGCATTAAGGAAATTTTGCATCTTGCATCAACGATAACAACTCACCAAACAGTTCCTTTAAGTTAGACTATATCAAATATTGAAAACATTCCAGTAACAAATCAACATATCGAAGATCGACAACTACATCAACCACAACCAGAAAGGTAATCGTGGGTACTTTTTGGGATTTTATATTCCAATTCAAATGTTTCCCTTGTACAAGAAAGATAAAAAAAGCCCACAACAATGAACAATAACCATCAGGATACACAAAGCACTGAACTTTTTACGATTCCCTTGATCACGTTTTAGAACATTGACACCAAACTTTTAAAAGGGCCAGGAGCATACAGGCAGGAGGCGTGAAAAAAGTAAAGGCAAGTTAATGAAACGATCAAATCGTAAAATCTTTCACAACATGCAGCAAGAAATTCCAACGGATTCCATTCTTAATGAAATGATTAAAAGTTTTAACTTTAGGGGAACGAGAAACCGTGGGCGGTCTTACAAAAATAACCACCTTGGTAGCCAAAAACATGAACAACAGAGCCTAGTGAAAACAAGCTCCAAAATTCAGGAATAGAACGATCCATATTTCTATGCCTCAACCAATCACTAAAACCAAAAGATACGATTTCTTACAAACGCAGTATTGTCAGCAAAAGCTTAGGATGGAGAACAAATTTCATAGGAATAGCCAATGAAAGAAAACCATGATTAGAAAAGCAAATGAAAAGAAAGCGAAAGGAGGGTAAGATGTGAGAGGGTTACAACCTTAGTGTCAAGCATGAGGGCACACAAGATCCGGGTGTTCTGCATGGCGATCCTGAGGTTATCGAGCGTCTCCTGGTGATACTCGTGCGTTCCGTGTGAGAAATTGAACCTGGCTACGTTCATCCCCGCTCGGAGAAGCTTCTCGAGCATGGGCACCGACCTCGACGACGGCCCAAGAGTACACACGATCTTCGTCTTCGGCACGCGCCCGTCATTCGGCAACTCCTTCAAGATCCCTTCAATGTCGATGTTCGCCATCGTCCTCCCTCCTACCAAACAGTAAGAAAACTGAAGCACACTGTTAAGCAAAACGGACTACGGAAGCAAAACAATCAGAAATCATCCAGAAGAAGAAGAATAGAATAAATAAGGGATTTTTATTACTAGTGTCTTCTCCAAACTTAAGAAAACTAAATGGGACCGAAATAACACAGAGAAAACAAAGGTAATCAAGAAACGAACGGAAAACGACAGCGGAACAATCAGAAATCCACCAGAAGAAGAAATAGAGGACTAAAAAGTTTTTTATGCTAAAAATGTACCTTCTCTCGGGGGACAAACAAAAACCCTCGTTCTGATTTGTAAGGACGAAGAACCCAGCTGCTCCCTTGAGTTCGCGTCACAGATACCAACAATCCATTAAATATAGATGCTGATTTCGGGAAGCGCAAATGCCGTTTGCGCTGTTTTGCGCTGTGCCGTGGTTTCTCCTTTCGGTGGAAATATGTGAAAAACCACGGGTGACTTCACCGCTGGCATGGCTCGTTAGTCGGCTCGGAAGAATATTCTTCAGCGAGTGAAAGGCCCGGTGTGTAAGGTTCGAAATCTGGGGCCTCTCGAAACCGAAGCACCGTTCACGTGTACGTCACAAAGGCACGAAAATATGAGGCGAAGTACGTTGTTTCTTTTTCTATTTATATAGCACGAGAGAACAAGTTGAAACGGGAGGAAGCAGCCCACTCTAAACCCGACAACCCGTTGAACTGACTGGAAAATTTGGTATCCAGGTCAGCGTCACCATACCACGGTCAGGTTTTCGTCAAGCCGCGGGAAGTGAAAACACTACGGTCTGGTCTCGATGGAGCCTAGCCCAAATGGAACCTTACTCGGACAACTTGTGGACACACACATATATACATTTTAAAAATTTATCTCCACAACAATTTTTTTTCCTCTTCACAACTCATTATAACGTTCTCTTCTTTTTACAAATTTCACCTCAGTCGCTTCTCTATCAAATGAGACATATGCTATGTATTATATATGCTTCAAACCTTATATCCTTATTTGTGTATTAAAGAATGGTAAACAACTCGAGCGAAAACACTTAGTTAGAATCGATTTTGAGAAAATGATGATTGATCAAAATACCTATTGTACCAAGACTAAGGAGAGTGAAAGTTATTATAGTACACTAGATGATATATCATTTGATTATTTGGTTGATGAAGTAGAAGAAACATTTATTGATTACAAGGATGATAGACTTATTTACTCATAAGCGACAGAGGATGTATTTAGTAGTCGTACTAAACTTATTGAGTATATAAGAAATATTGAGAGAAAGCATAATATTGTTATTGTTATTCTTCGTTCGATGTGTAAAGGCGTAACAAGCATGGTATAACTTGAGTGTGAAAGGAGTGATAAATATAAGATAACTAAAAATATTGATGTTAAAAATAGTAGATAGATGGGTAGTAAGAGGGTAGACTATTTATTTTTATTGAGAGAAGTAGGTGCAATCGATGGTTATTGAAAGTTGAATGTAGTTAATGTGATAGATGATCACCCTCTAAACTTTTATCTTGAAGGGCATGCTTTTGTAGGGAGATTGAGTGGACCTGAGTACAATCTAGTAAAGGACCTCATAAAAAGTCATTGCAAAGCGAAGCGTATTTTGTCACATTTGAAGCGAGTTGATAAGGTAAATGTTAGTATGACAATGCATATTTACAATACATGGATAAAAATTAAGAAGGAAGATAGGGTTCTTGAAGTATTATATAATGACTACTGCATGATATAGATATACTAATATCATGCATGGCTTCATAAAATCTCTCATATGGATATTATTAGTGATATTATATTTGCACATTCTCGTTTAGAGCAATTAGTATATGTATTTCCACATGTATGAGAATTTGATAGCACATATAAGACACATAAGTGTTTTACTTTTTTATATTGTGTCATATGTAGTATGTAATGGTTATATATATTTCGTATTTTACAAGTATGAGATGTCATTACTTGAAGTTGTTGGGTTCATATCAACCTCTAAGAATTTTTCTATAGCTTTCTTTTTTATGAGTGTAGAAAAGAAAGAGAATTTTGTTTAGGTATTGAGATGTGTAAGAGAGTTATTCACTCCAAACAACTTTTCACGTCATATGTGGTAACTATAATTTGATGTTGGTGAATATCATTCAAATAATATTTCTAGGTGTGACTCACTTTTTATATAGATGACATATAACAAAAAATATTAAGTTATTTATTATAAAATTGATAAAGAATAAAGAGATGATAAGTGTGTTTGGTGTAAGATGAAAGAAGGTCGTTCATTCATCAAATGTGAGCAAGTTATAAGGAAGTAGTTGAGGTAATAGAATTTAGGAAGAAAAAATTTATATTCTATTCTCGTATGTTAATGAGCAGTAGTTTAACTCATATAAGGACAAAATTATCTCAGTATAAACAAATAGAGTGATTTATTATAGTATTTAAATAACTAATAGGTATGTAAAATTGGTTGTTAATACATATATATCATTTACTATTTTGGAAAATTATAATAATTGTTTATTAATGGTTGTAAGGTAGAAAGTATTCACGCAAGGTTGAAAGAGATTATGAGTAGCTCAATTGGGAGATTTGATACAATTTAAAGACAATTACATTTGTTAATAGAGTTGCATATTACAAAATTGAAGAGGTCATTTTAACAATCGCAAGCCATCACTATGCATTACATTAACGTGACAGAAGATATTGTAGCAAAAACCTCTAGAGAAGAATATCATGATACACTCTTGACTTGATTGTTGTTTGCTATATTGTTAATAGCAAGCCATCACTTGTTGTATATTGTGACATTCACATGGATTGTTGTTTGCTCACTAGATCAGTTTTTTCCTTAGATGTTGTGAACTGATACATTTATTAATAGTTGATCTAATTTAGAAGAAACTAGACATAGAGGAGGGTGGCTCTTTGATGTACATAGTCGATGGCTCTTTGATACATCCTATCTTTTTATCTTGACAATGATATTGACATAAAAGCGTTAAGAATTGGAACCAATATATACATGTAATGAATAATATAAAAAAATATCTCAACTATAAGCTCCATCTAAAAATATCATGCATCCTTACCATCATCCTCATATATGGTCACTCAATTTGCTCATTGGCAACACTCTTAGTATGTCTCTAACAACTCCAACAACATAGGGTCACCCAGCAATATCCATGGTACGTATTATGAATGTATTAAAATTGGTGTTAGTGTGTCACACTCGCATTACATAAAATAAAAGATAAGAATGTATAACATGAAAGGTTGTGTTTAATTTAAAAATAAATAATATAGTTTAGTTTTGAAACTACTATGCCATCATCAAATCCAATTGTTCAAGATACTTAGTAAGTTGATCACTAGGAGATTGCCTATGATAGTCATTTTTCATCTATTAGCTTGCTCGTGATTCTCTATCAGCCATTATGATTGTATGCTAACTCTTAAAGTTAGGAAATACTAAAAAATCCATGCATATAATTAAGATAATTGTTAAATTATAGAAAATGATTATAAGGAAGATATTACAACAAGCATCAATAATACAAGTTCTTATTGCAAAAAAAGTATGTTCACTTACTTCTACCCAAGATGCCTGTATAAATAGACTAATGTTGCACTTAAAGGATAACTATCAACCTTTTAAATATCATGTATCAATAGATGCATGATCATTATTGTAAGTTTATCTCTAGATTTATTCTGATATAATGTATAATCTATTTGATACAAAAATATAATAAAGATTTATTTTCATTAGATTCCTTTGTGAAAAATTAGTTCGAAGTACCTTAGACTTAATGACTCTAAACTTAATCTATAGCACTACTTCATCGATGCTTATCCACAACATATCATTAAAAATATCTTTCTTGCTTCTAGCCATCATCTCTTGTGTCAAGGCAATAACTTGTTTCTCTATTGGAAGATCAAATATTTTATAAACATCGTGAAGCTTGATAGTCACTTCACTCCATAGCATATGAAAGTTATTTATCTAGTTGTCAATGCTTAATAAAAGTAGACAACAATGCATCATCTATAACTTCAAACAACAAACCTTTTTGTCTGATCCACTCACTCTTATATGTAATCTCAACCTAATTAACAAGCCTTATATCCGTCCTCTTCACTAACCATGTTGTTTCGACACTATATCTTGTGTGAGATATTACCACTTTTCGTATTGTTTGAATATTTACATTTACATAGTCAAATGAAATAGTGAATATTGATATTGAATAAATAATTTTACTAAAGTTAGAATTACATGTTCTTGTCATATCTTATAAGCAATGATATGTAAAACAACAAAGTAATCCTAGTATATTAGGAGATCCCTCATCCTCACTCTTTACAATATCAATCTTAGTCTCTAAGGTTGATATATTGTTCGCATAATGTAAATGATCGATTTCTGCAAACATTTATTTCTGTCACAATGTCTTCTTCTCCTCATTGTCATATGCGGGATCGTCCTTTATATAATATGATGTTGCATCTACTAGATAAAGTGGTAACATTATATTCTTCTACTCATACCCTATGAGCTATGTTTGAAAAAAAAGTAAAATTAGTTAATCAAATCAAAATAAAAGACATGCCCCAAGCACATCTCAAGCTAAAAAATCCAATGGGTTTTCCAACTAGAATCCAACCAAAAACAATAAAACCAAAACCAAATCAATAACATAACTAGACAAATCGATGAATCACCCTTTGAATCAGCCTCCCATTTCCTCTATCCCTTCTTCTTTCTTTCATTTTATTCTTCTTCTCTTCCTTTTCGATGGATCTCGATCTTTTCTTTTGTTGCAAATAGATATAGATCAAGTAATGGTTGGCTAGGATAGGCTGGGGAGCAAAGAACATACAAAAGGGGATGATGAATATAGGAGGAAAGAGAGAGATGATTGATCTAAAAGGGTATTTTAGTAACTACTTAAAATTACTAGGGATATTTTGGGAAATGCAAAAAAGAGTGTATCAATCCTTCAAATAAAATGTGGTTGACTTTAAATTTACATAATTACATGCACATATTGATTCCTAAATGAGAGAAAGGTTAACGCACACTTGCATAGTTTTGTCCAACTTGCTCCAAATTAGTGGTTCGAGTTCCGTTGGGACCTAGAATTAGAACCGAGTTGTCCCCTCTCCACTTCCAAAATGATTTCGATCCGATTGTGGTTTCAACTCTAAATTGTATCTAGTTCTAGTGTGACTTCACTTTTATTTTGAAGATAAGGTGGAATTTCATAAATGGGCTGAAGAAACTAGTTGGAACCACTGCCTTTGAACTATTGATTGTAGTTTAGTTCTATAATATGCAAAACATGAACTAAACCTGGAAACAACATGTATATATTTCATGTTCAATGAGCCAAACAGGGTCATCTTAGCTCAACCTTTTTGACACAAAGACAGAGTGACCCACTACAAAAGTAGCAAGTAAGCATGTTTTTCCACACTTAGCCAGGTTGGAACTTGTTTATGCTAGCCTTGGGTCATGTTCAAAACATTACCTTGATAGTGCTCAGGGATATAGATTGAGCTGACAAATGATTCATTGAAGAATTAAGCAATACAGATAAGGTTGACATGAATTTGTGTTACAATCAAAGAACAACTGGAGAACTCATATTTTTGTATAGCTTCATGAGCTAAGCTAAGAGGAACATGTTCAACTCAGTAAGGTCACAAGCCTAACATGAGTACAACCAAGACTACCAATTAGTAGTGGCATGTTTTTCACTCCTTACTCATAAATCTTTATAGCTATAAATCTTATAAACATCTCCATTCATTTTGTTTTCTAGATCTTGCTTGGTTTGCATTTGGTGATACATTTCATAGGGAGCTCATCATTAAAAGGTACATTTCCTTTGAGTATTTTCTTGGTTACAATGGGGAGATGAATCTAAGTATGCATTCTTTGGGAATTGAACTCAAGACCTATATCTTGTGAGTCAAATCCCTTGCTAGGTGAGCTAACCCTCTAACTCCATGCCTATGATTGAAAGTTCTTTAATGGCAATTGAGATAATATTGGCTTCTACTAATTTCTATAATATGCCAAATGTTCCAGAATTTTTTTTAGTATTGTTATCTTTTGTTATGATGGGAGGTTGAAACCTAAAAGACACTTGGATGCACCCCCTGGGAGTCAAACTCACTAAGTGTGAGAAGGCGCTAGAAAGCCCTACTAAGTGATCTAACATCATGGGTATAAAAAATATTTAATTTGTCATGTGCATTTACTTGGTTGCATCTTGTTAAAGGAGATATGTTCTCCTTAATAGTTTTTTTGACAAATCCTCACTAGGGTTTGGCTCAAAAGAACCTTCATGTTGAAGGTTCCATGCTCAATACGAAGCATTGTTCATCTAAAGATTTGCGTTACTCTACCTTACCTACAACTGCCATCCCTGTCTACAAGAAAAAGAAAAGTATAGTCATTAATTTCTTTGCATCTTTAACAATCATGCATGAAATTAATAATATTAATTTAACATTTACCAAGAGGCCAAGACTTCTATTAATTGTGTCATCAATAATTGAAGTTAAAATTTGTTTCACAATATTAACACTTCATCGTTATTTAGTTAGTTGTATATAACTGAGAGAAGACTAATCAACTAAGTTGTGTTATCACCGTCGGCATATCTTTTTGTCTCCCGAGAGGGAGGGCCTCTAAGATAAGACAAGGCTAGTAAACTATCATTGAAAAATCAATCTCTTCTAAAAATGGGTATAAACATTATAATCCCATCACTACGAAAACTTATGTAACTCTTGATGTCAACATTATATAATGAGATGAGTCGATTCCTGATTTCTATTTCTAATCAGGAGTTAAGTGGAATTAAGAATCAACCTATTCATGTTCTTCCTGCAAGTCTAAAGGATAACATGGAAGATGTTAATAAAGATGAAATGAATGGAATGAAGATGTATGTCCGAGGAGAAAGAAGGATTGTAATGTTTGATCCTCAAGGAATCACTAAAGTCCTCCAAAGAATCTTTTCTTGCTCAGGCCAATCGTGGAATCTTACATCCCATACCATCTCATCTAGATCTTCCCATCACCTTAAGAAAAGAAAAATGATACATACTTCTCATCCATTGTTGAGTGTATGCCTTACCCTCTTACTTATAAATCATATCAATTATATGAGCTAGCAATGATGAGTCACATCTTGTACATAGAAATATAGATGAGGCCATTCATATACCAAGGTGGAAATAAATATTGCATGATGAGATGGATTTTCTAGAAAAGAAAAATACTTGGGACCTAGTAGAATTACCTTAAGAAATAAATCCAATTGGATGTAAGTGGATCTACATTGTTAAGTTTCATGTTGATGGAGAGATTGAAAGGATGCTATCCTCTATGAGGAGCCCACAGAGCAATAACCTCACTGCGTATCTCCTATACCATGGAAGCAGCTCTAAAGGCTTTAAGCGGGTTCTATCTTTCCCTTACTCCCACAAAGTGGTAGAGGTTTACCCTATAGGCATGTGATTGCTCTCATATTGTGAGTGTCTCCCACACTATAGGAGCAACTCCTTTCACTTTAAGGTAGCCTTCTATAGGCAAGGCAAGGTTGTATTGCTTTACTCGCATTAAGAGTGCCAGGTCCCTTAAGCATTTGCGACCTTTCACTTTCAGCTTTAATGGTAGCAATGGAGTCATATTACAAAACCTTGATGTATGCTATTACTATCTCATGAAAGTGTAGTAGTATTCATGTTACATGAGTTACTTGGCTTCTATGGTATGGGAGTACTTCTTAAGGAGATGCCTTATCTGTGCTCCAATGGTGTGGGAGGCATCACCATGTGGGAGCTTTATAATAGCAGTAGCAGCTATCTACCCCTATTAAAGGTTACACCCACGACGTTGGGCGATCACAACAACTTTTTGGGTCACCTTTAAGGCATTGTGACATAGGAATCGTAGCAATAGCAATGTAATCATGTATTTGCTATGACTTGGTGGATAAAAATTAGAGTTATTTTTAAAATCTAGTTAGAGTAATTTATTAGGGCATAGCTTCCTTACATTATGTTAGCCATTAATGACACATAGAGAAGATTGGATATTTTATGTTAGCCATTAAAGACCTAAATAATGACAAGATCATCATTATGATATCTTCAGCCCGCACGCATAGCCTATGTGACCTAGCTAAACATTCATTACAAAATTGCCCTCAAATTTTTCTAGTATTTCTCGAGACCAAAGTTATTAGGACCATCAGATCGAGTGTACCTCTTGATAGCTTCATGGTTAGAAAGTAAAGCATACAACTCCTATGATTCTCAAACGAGCTTTTGAGAATCTGAAACTTTTATATCTCGAGCAACGATTGCCTAATATTGTAGAGAGTTGAGATTCAACCATAATTGAGAAGCTTTGGTTTGTAATTCTTAGCAGCATTGATAAAGGGTTTCGAGTTGCTCATCAAGGGATGAAATCTCAGCTTGGAGAATCGAGTCTCTACTTTCAAGGTTGGTTACACGTGAGGATACTTCCATCATTTGGAGAATCTAAATTTTTGGACTGTGATTTGGCAGTTCTGATTGGCAACAAAATGTTCATGGATTTGGTTGAAGACATGAAAAGCATCTTAATTAATCTCCCAACTCAAGAGAAAGATTTGTGTCACTCCAAAGGGTTTGTATAACGTACAAGCCACAACCGACTTTATTTAGAATGAAAAGGAGAGAGAAGGGTTTGGTGTTAAGCTGCTCGATCATAGAAGTTATGATGTCCCACAAGATGATAAAAGAGGACTCATCCAAAATGGTAGAAAAACCTATGAAATCAATGACTTGCTTTGGATGCTTCAAAGGCAGGTTGTTACATGGTTGAGGAGAGCATGCAAGTCCCTCGCTAGTAGTTACGATGGGCATTGATGATTGATTCATCATTTTGGGTTGAGTCTTGCTCCTCACAATTCTAGCTAAAGGAGTGTATTCCCTTTTTTATGAAGATGAGAAAGGAGTTGATGAACCAGAAGGATTTGTAGGAGGAGCCTAGGGGTGTACCGATAGATGCCTACAATGAGATTTGGGATTATTGCTAGTGGTCACGTCCCTTTTATAGTCAATGAGTCTCGATGTGTTGTCATCAATCGAGACTTTAGTCATTCACATACAAATGGTTGTCTACCAAGAAAAAAATTATGAAGTCTCACTAGGGCAAGGATACGAGTCAAGGAGTACGAAGACATACTCTTCTTGCTGATGATTCTCGAGCAAGAGCTCTTTAATGGTTAGTAGGCCCTAATGAAAACTAACTAGCAGGCGAGGCAATATGGATAGTATGGTTGAGTGATAACTAAATTGAATCAAGATGACCGAGAGGCACCATGAAATAAGAACTAAGGGGAAAACATTCTTTATAATCCCACTATATAGAGGTACTTTGAATTCGGTGGTCAAGCTAGAATTAGGGGCACAGAAATATAATGCAAGGAAAGATATCCCAGTAGGGGTGACAGGCCACAATCAAGTGATGATCTCCAGTGGTGAAGACGAGGTTAGAAGGAGAAGACTTACGATAGATCCCAATGTATCTACAATAATACGTTGGAGAGAAAGGTGTAAAAACCCAAACTCGGGGAAATATATGTGAATCTAGAATTGAAGAAACCATAATGGACCTCCTAAGTGATAGATAGGATTCTTATTCCAAAGGGCTTCAATAGCAGAATTAGTTGAGTGGTACACCATAGCCAAGAAGAAGGAAGCGAGTGATAGTTTGATGCCAAATATAATAGCAAAAATGTGCAATATGTACTCATCATTAACTTCGGTTCCACGAACATAAGCGATGTAACAACAAAACCATAATGTAGTAACATATGGTGTTTGTCATCCATCATCAATTCAATACCTGAGTGACAATGGATAAAGCTTTTCAAGAGAGTTGTAGCAAGAGTCTTGGCTATAGAAATCCCAATTTGCAAAAGAGTTAGGATCTATACTATTGATAAATATCTAAAATAATATGAGACATCATTACAAAAGGGAATTGGAAGTGGTTATGTCGAGAGATCCAAAAAGATAAGAATGAGTAGAGGAGATTACCATCAAATTGTATGGTCAAGCATGCTAACACAATGATGTCATGAATTGAATCCAAAGATGATGATTATGATCCCGAACTCTATCTACCCAATTAAGATACAATTGATTAGTTGTAGGCGAGAGATGAAGAAAGTTTGGGTATCAAGACATCATGAATTCATTATGACTCAAAGGCAGTTCTCTATTATGGAAGTTAGAGGTCAAGTATCAATTCAATGGTCGGAGGAAGAATGGCATGCGAAGGACAAGCCATGAGAGCACAGAGATAAGAAATTCTAGTGGAGGTTGCTCATACCCTTGATGACTGCGAATATGGAATCTTAAGGAGCATGTGTTGATGCTAGAAAATGTATTAGGATATGTAGTAGATGATGGATAGTTTCAAAATGGAAGGGACACGTCACTCGTGAAGGTTCGTGGTCGAGCATGCAAAGACATACTTATGTACCTGAGTTGATCTTATGGATCATGAGGTCGGTTGATATACCTCAATCATTGTGGTAGTGAAAAATCCATGAGGTCGGTTGATATACCTCAATCATTGTGGTAGTGAAAAGAGTAGTATGTATAGATAAGTGAGGAGATATTATAAATCACGACCGAAAAACTTGACACGTTATTCGTCGTTTATATGAAAGTCTACAAATAGGCATGTTTAATTAAGCAATGGGAATGAATCAATGACACGGTTTGTCTTTCTTTCTTCTTTTATTTTTTATAAAGTAGATATAATATAATTTTTTCATCTTTTTGAACACATCGAGTACCTACGCAACCCCATCAGCAAGCGAGATACACACAATCGGATTATGAGGAATCCATTTTGTCATCTTATTCATTCTTATTTCCCCTTGAGAATGGGGATTAGAGTTTTTTAGCACATCTTTGTCTTTTCACATCCTTCTCTAGCTTACGATGTTCACTTATTCGTGTGATGCTCCCACTTCATACGGCAACAATATATAATTCTTTTGGACATCAAGCTTTTGTTTTAGACTTCAAGTTATCCTAAGTAGTCCTTTTCCAAGGTGTAATGTCGGCAATAGCATTTATATCCACGAAATGTGTCATTAGATTCTAGATTTGCTAACCAAACTCATTAAACATTGGTAATGGTTGTTGCTAGTTTATGCACAGTTTGTTAGAGCTCATTAAACATTGGTAATGTCGGCAATAGGATTTACTCTCTCTCTCTCTCATGTTTATTGCTAGGCAACAATTTGGTCTATTAAGCGCATGAATGCACGACAGTACTCACCCTGAGAATGTTGAGAGTTAAACAACAGATGGATCTTGAAACTGTAGAATCCCATTCGATATGCATGTTACTGCTCAGATTAGGTTGTTTCTGCTAATTAGATAGCCACTTCTGTATAGAGATCTCTTTTGAAATGAGATTTTTATTAGCAATAACAATATAGCATGATCATACAAATTAGCCAAAACAGTATAGGACGTCTTATAAGATATCCAAACCCTCGCTTTATGACATTATTGGAATTCAAATATTATGCTATCAGGAAATAAGAGAGAGAGAGAGAGAGAGAGAGAGAGAGAGAGAGAGAGAGAGAGAGAGAGAGAGAGAGAGAGAGAGAGAGAGAGAGAGAGAGAGAGAGAGAGAGAGAATCATAGAGCTCGTGGGATGAACGTTGGAGTGAAGAAGTATACACTCCTTCCGTGCTTAGACTGGACTGGCCTGGCATTGTTCTCAAAACCCTGTCATACAACATATGTAGCAACAGCTTAGCTTCACCTTTCATTAATGAATCATAATGGTGGTCGTTAATTATCGTGCTTTTATTGTTATCTTTTGTGGAGGTCGGGCAAGTCCCTAACCAGATTGGACACGCCGGGTTCTGAACTGATGCCCCATCTCAGAGATCGAATTCAGGGCAGGTCAAGGTGAGTTCAGATCCGGCTATCGTTTTACAATGACAGCAAAAGACCCGGATTTGATTCCTCTACTAGATATAAGAATGAAACTCTTTATTAATCCCTTAAAATAATCTAAACTATGCTTCCCAAAGAAATTGTTTCTTTAGTGTTTTGTTTCTATTTTTATCCGTAAACCAATCTGATAAAGAATTTCATAAATCTTGCGTAGCTCCATATCTTAGTTAGATCTTCTACGTCTTACATAAGCGAATCTATCAGCCGTTACAAGACAATGTTCATAACGAGTTCGGGTTCGAATTCAGGTCAAACTCCTATCACATTTCTACGTTTCGGGTGTAAAAAGCTAACATTTAAGCTGCCGTAATTTTCCGATTCCGCAAATGTCTAAGTTCTGTATGAACGTATAGTGGTAAGGTGGAGACGGGCTTACATCGTGCACAGCATCTCTCAGCAATTTCACCTGCTCCTTTGAAACTGTCCTCACCTGTGAGGTCATGAACTACAACAAGTCAATCTTTTGTGTCCGTTTGATAATAGCCAATAATAAGTCATACTTCTCATACTTAAAAAATCACATAGAATTCCTAGACATTTCGCGTTCCCTTTTAACTTCATTGTCAACAAAAAAACAAATGTAAAGAGGATTCTGAAAGGTCCATGGTCTTTATATGTAAAATGGAAAATAATTCAATTTCAACCTTCTTAAGTATGGTCCAGGTAACGCCCTCTGTGCATGGAGGTGTCGTCAGAGATCCTTGATATCTGTAGTATTTCCTGCTGCCAATCTTCACGTCTCTTGGATTTACTATTCCAGCTTCAATTTCTCCATCTTTTTTATCAGCGACCTTCCTTATTTCATACATCAACTGTGAAGGAAGACATTACATACATCAGCTCTATTCCAGCTTCAATTTCTCCATCTTTTTTATCAGCGACCTTCCTTATTTCATACATCAACTGTGAAGGAAGACATTACATACATCAGCTCAGGGTTAGATTTCCTTGGATATACAGACGCACACAAACACGCAGAGCGAGAGCGAGCACACAGGGAGAGAACACCAACCTCAGAAAGAAAAGTGCCGGGGCGGCCAATCTTATAAAGGATTCCCACGACCGCAGTTCGGTTGTCAATGGTCTGATGGACCATGTGAAGCTCCATATCGTATCTTTTGCCATTAATTTTGTGTTCCGATGGAGAATGCCAATGCAGTTGCTTGAGAGTGAATTCTGTTCCATTGATGTGAATGCCTCCTGCTCCATTCTCCCATTTGAGCTGTGATCCAGGAACACATATGTATGCATCAAGAAGGTTATAAGCAAATATAAATGTAAATATCAATTACATATATATGTGTATATATATATATATATATAGAGAGAGAGAGAGAGAGAGAGAGAGAGAGAGAGAAAATGTCTATGATAAACCTGAAAGTCTTTATTAATTAATGAATATATCATCATTTCAATCCTAAATCATGAGTAGAAAAGAAGTTGAAGTCTTGGACGTTACCATGATATCATGGCCTCTGTTTTTAATCAAGGCTTTTGCAGGCTTATAAGATCGCTCGAGTCTGCCTAAATGAGGAAGCACCGTTACTCTCTCATGCAAGAGATCAATGGGAGACTGCATTTCTCCACTGCCGCATGTTCTCCATTCCTCCTTAAGCTTTCCCCAGTGTTCAGGTCCTTTCTCACTCCCTTTCACATAATCAAACTCCTTCTCTTCCTCTGAATACATGAATTTTTACCAAAAGTTTCAGCAAAACCGATACTATAACAAGGAAAAGAACCAGCATACAGAATTGCATTTACATTTTGTTGGATACAAATCAAACACTATATCATATTTTAATATGTAAATGGAGGGAAAATCACAATGACCAATATACCAACTTCCTGTGAGGCAACTAGAATAGGATATACGGCGAGGACAAGTATGGTATGCAACATAAAAAGCAGATTGAGAACAGAAGCCATTGTTTCTATTTCTCAGACTCAACAGCACTCGACTCTTTTTACGTTGAGTGTGAGATACAGGGAGCGCAAACGGTCGCATATAAATAGAAGAACGTTATGGATGCCTTGCTGAGGCTTCCTTGATTTTGTCAACAGAATAAGGTGCTCGTTGAAAGAAATTTCGCCGGTCGATTTAAAATAATCCTGGCATGTCGTATCATACTTATGAAAATAGCACATCTGTTAATGTTGTTTCCTTGAAGATCAAACTTGACTCACATCTGTTGAGAGGGGCTAGATCACAACCCATTAGGTCAAGTCAGATGGCCAGGAATTTTGGGGATTCATCTTTTTTGTTAGGTTCCGGTCAATTATGAATGTGAAAAAAGTATAGTATACAATATACCATCTTCTTCTTGGGAAGTCCGGTGCAAGTTTCTTTGCCTATATACTTTTCTATGTGGAGGGTAAATTAAATATACGCGTATAAAAATCTAATGTCATCAACACATTTAATTATTGCCATACATATGACCAAGAGCAAATCAACCAAAATAATTGAATTAATTTGGTAGGTTACGTGCGACTATTAGCATCCCTAAAATGCGTGCTAGCGTCATCAAGGTCACAATAGTTGGTGAAGGCATAGAAAAGACTTTGATTTGCAAGGAGGCCTTGTCTTATTTGAAGGCTCAAGAAGAAGCTTCCTGATGAAAGTAATAAGAATATACCAAAATTAACCAATACTAGGCCTTCCCGCACACTAAATGGGGTTGGTGATCTACATGCACATCATTTTGGTTGATTTCCTGTCATGTTCACATTTTGTGTTCGAAGAAACATTATGATGCCTTACATCATTCTTCATTGCTTGATAATTCTTCACTTGCCAAATGCGTACATAAATTCCATCTTTTCAAAGTTATTCATACTAATAAAAATGAGAAAAAATATATTTAAATAAAAATTTCTTCAAGTAGATGCTTGAAATTATATGGATGCATCTTATGATATGTGAAACAAGACAAAGGGTATATAGATGCATCTTATGATAGCAAAAGATATGTTAGGTGAATCTAACGAAGGCATACCAGCACAAAAGAAGCTTGAACATAGAGTGAAGTGGTGTAAGATAAGATCAAGACAAAGATTATATGTTACAAATTACATTATTATAATAAGACTAATGAAACTTAGGAGGCTTATAAGAAAACAAAAAAAGTCATTAGTAAAACAAAAGTTAAAATTTAGAAGGATTTATATAAAAGCTCAACTCAAAAGAAGGTGAAAAAATATTTTTAGGATAGCTAAGGCTAGAGATAAGAAAATGAAGGATCTTACTTTTGTTAGATGCATCGAAGATGAGGACGAAAAGATTCTAGTGATAAGTGATGATATAAAAATAGATGAAAAATTTATTTTATAAGCATTTTAATGAAAATATAGGTGTTAATATTAGTTTAGGAGAGCTAACCAAATCAAAAGGGTATATAAACTGCATTTTCTACTAATGTTTTCTATAGGATGATATAAAAATAATATCAAAAGAATGAAGTAAAAAAACCTCTTAAACTTACAAGGATTGGTAAATCTATAGGATGAGACTATTTCTATAGAAATATGAAAAATCTTAGGAGAAATGGGTTAAAAGATTATTTAATGAAATATAAAAAATTAAAAGACATTAAAAATGACGAAAAATTATAATTATACCCATATTCAACAACAAGGGAGACATTGAGAATTTTATAAATTATCAAAGTATAAATTGATTAGTCATAATATGAAATTATGAAAAAGAATTATTGAAGGTAGGTTGAGACAAATGTGGAATACAATAAAAAACCAACTTTGATTCATGCTGAAAAGATCTACTATTGAGGTTATTCGTCTATTACATATATAGATATATAGAAATTACTCTTCACGTTAAACACCAACCCGGAGTTCAAAGGGAAAAAAGAGGAAGGATTAACCAGGACCAGGTGGTCTGCATATTGATCATTTGTCAAGAGAGAGTTGTTGGACTAAGATCGTAAGAATTTGAAGGGTTCCAGTAAACGTCGTCAAGTAGAATGAATGCTATGACGTCCATCCCGACTCCCAAGCCTTTGTTTCGGAATTGGTCAAAAGAACCGTCTCCAACAATTAGATCATGTACCCTCAGGCTCGTCGGGAATATTTAATTGTACTGTTAGATGCGTAACCAGAATCATCTTATAAATGAATTCAAATCTGACATTTTCGGCCGTTCTAACTTTCGCAAAAAAAGATTTTTTCCGACAACCTTCTTATTTTTGAAAGAAATTTTCTGGTATCAGAAAATTATTTGTTACATGAAACATTTTTGGCAGTCTTAAAAGTTGCTGTAATTCTTTTTTTCGATGGTTTCAGTAGTCTTGTTAAGTATTTTTGCCAGTTTTCCACATATCTTGGAGGATTTTTATTATTTTTTTGATAACTTTTTCCCGACCGAATTTTTCCAGCGTTTTTTATCTAATTCCAACAGTAAAACATCGAAAATGCTTTTTCTCTTTTGGGCTGTTTGAATAGTTGGAAATAGGATTTTTCATAACTAGATTTGTACTAGTGGTATATAGTCTTTCTTTGGTGTCATTTTATGTGTCCAAATCAACTTTGAACGATTTTTTCTTATTTTGTTATTTATTGATGTCACTTTCTATTTGTTTTTAATAACCTCATTATGTATAGTCTTTCATTATGTGACCACTCATCCATCTTCATTTCTGTCATCAACATCTTCTGTATGTATTGATAATTAATTGCCTAACACTCATAACCATAAAGCATAGCAGGTCGAATTGCTACTCTATAATATTTACCTTTCAACTTTAATAGTATCTTCTTGTCACATAAAATACATGATGCGCCTCTTTATTTTAACCAACTTGTATTAATTCTATATGTAACATCTCTATCAATTTTTTCATCATTCTAAAAAAAATGACCCTAAGTATTTAAATTTTTTCTTAGAAAAGATATAATGTGTGATAATATTAATTTCTATGTTATTTGAAGTAACCAAATGACCAAACTTTCATTCTCTATATATTTTTTTACTAAGTTGAAAGCCGTACTTTCTAATGATTCTCTCCAAAGCTCCAATTTCCTATTAACTTTTTTCTTGGACTCATCCACCAATGTCATCCATGAATAACATAAACCAATAAACTTCATCTTAAATATGTTTTGTTAGCTTGTCAATGACCAATACAAATAAATATAGACTTAAAGTTGATTCTTGATATAATCCGACATTAATCTCAAAGAAATATGGTATTCCTTCATGGATCTTAACACATGTTTGTGTACTATCATACACATCTTTTATAAGATCGATATATTAATGAGACACCTCTTTTTCCAAAGTTATCTAAAGAATATCTCTTTAGAAAATATTATTATACTCATGCTTGAAAAGTCACGTTCGAGCATTTGTAAGATCCCATCATTATATGTGATCCTGGTTAATCCTTCCTTTTTTTCCCCTTTGAACTCCGGGTTGGTGTTTAACGTGAAGAGTCATATCTATATATGTATATATATGTTGAGGTCATGCTGAATTAATCACATAATACGATATGCGTATCATTTATTAATTTAATATTCGACTCATTTAGCCATCAAATAAATTGTATATGGTGAAAATGAATTTATGGTTTCCCTGTTTAAAGAAGAGAAAAATCATGCAGTCTGTGACAAGAAAATTGCACCTAAAGAATTTGTTTTATGATTCATTCTGTTTCAGGGTTTTCTTCATATCTATATTCTTCTTTGTCTCATCCATGCACCCTGCCTTCCGTTGAACTCTATTACTCATCACCTGACAAGATCTTATTGGTATATTTGTCAAGTAAGGTTCTGATAAGTAGAGGTGGCCAGTTTGGACCCGGTCCAATCTGCTGAATTGGATACAAACCACCTCCGAAAGAAACCAAAACCTACCTAGAACTCCTCCAGTTTGGTCCGAGTACTAAGACATTTTCTCTGACGGTGGTATAATCTCTTCTTCGTTCCATGAGTCTTTCATAGGAAACCGGGAGCAAAGAATAACCAGAATTTCTGTGAAACTAGATCTGGAACCGATATATGAAGCAAAACCGAAAGGGAGTATGTTCGGCTCGAGTCCTAGGTTTCGTTGGAATGAAACCACTGGTTAGGTATATTCCGAAAGGGTCAGGTCTACCCACGAAGTCTCTCTTACGTGCTTCATATTCAATATTGGGCACTGGCTGCGTGTAAAAGGGGAGAGATGTAGGACCTTTTAAGTACAATGAGGTATTTGCCACGTTTGACAATGTTGGGCGCGTTACGTTACCGGACTGGAAACCTACGACGACATGTGACCCATCGGTTTTCATTTTTTTTGCAAACACACACACAATGCACTCACCCGATTACAACATTTCTGCAAAGGCCCTCAATAGGGATTTGTTGTGGCAAGGATCTAGCTACTACAGCCACCAAGGAGAGACCGCACAACTGTCACGCACCTTTCACCCGGTTCACCCAATGATGGAGATGGCAAGGTGGTCGACCAGCAAGGTTGCATCCCAAACAACAACCTTCTCCCTCCCCTCAACCTTCCAACACTCACATGGCATAGAAACTTCCTCTCTCACAAACTCCCTTATGCTATCATTGAGTCTAATCCCCTTTACACAATGCCCATTGACTCCCTTGTATACTCATGAGGCACAATACAAGATGTGGCAACTCAAACACTAAGTGCACCTTGGGCGGGATCCAACCCAATCCCTTATCGCATAGGACTAGCAGGCCATTCACTACCAAGCCAAGCCCACTCCTATACACACTCATAAACCCCTCTTTCATAGAAAGGTAGGTTTACCTAGACTCACACAATGAGCCTCTCTAACGGAGCTCACAACTATCGGCATTCATATTGCCCACTTTTTACAATAGACACTCAATACATAAACCTCCTAAAGAGTTAGGCTAAGCATCCATAGTGTCGAGGTCTTCCTTTGTACGAGCACCAAGTGCTCTCGATGCTATTACAATTCTCCTAATGCCATGATAATTCTCGCCCCAATTGAATGGGATCTTGTCCTCTAGGTTCTAGGATGTGTTGAATTCGTGTAGGAACCTAGCACCTAGCACTGCATCTAAGTGCCCACTATAATGCGTTTTCATTTTGGCATACGCATCAATGGCATGCTTCTTGGAGCGTTCACACTTCATTCATGTCCATCATTCTCTGCACTTCCAATGACTCTCTGTTGAGTGCTTTGACTCTATCGTACACGAGATTGAACTCCATTGTGCATGTCTGAAGTGATTGCCTTGTCTAGATCGTCTCCTCAAAAGGAGGTTTCTACTGGTAGACTAAAACCTCACTTGTTTCATCGGATATATCACCGAACCCATCTCAATTTGAACCTTCCTTCATTTCTGGAAGATGTTTTTGTTCCTCCTAATCACTCCTTCAATGACAACATAATGATGGAAGTGAGATTTGTAACATGACCCATACAACAAGATGCTCTTAATTACGTATTAATGACAACAACTCGTTCACAATAATAGTCACTAGGACCATTCCTTGAGAGTTGCACACACACAACCTCCATAGCAGCATTTTGATATTGGAACAACACTCAGTTGTTAACCCTACTCTCAACAGAATTGTACACTTCAAATTTTGGTACCTCGTAGCACCAATGCTAGGGGCTCCACGACAACATGTTGGAGGAGAATTGCTATACCACTAATGTTGGAGGTTACACTGCAACACCATCTTAGCTAGGAATTTCCACAACAATATATTTCACTCATAGTAGCAGGAACCTCTTCTACACGATACTAGGGACTTTTATATAGCAAGAGTTAATCACCCTCCTATAGCAATAGAAGGCATGCCTCCCACTCAGGTTTAGTTCTTAGGGAGAACAAATTGCTTCTCTCATCAACAACTAGCAACCACAATCAACTGTCTGCTCCCTAGCACCTAAACAACAATGGTTCCACAACAAGAAGCTCTAAGGCTTGATGATTGTTTGATTACACATGAACAAGAAGGGAGGTTCGCTCCCAACCTGTACTGCTTCTCCAAGGTCTATGACAACAGTAACACCACAATAATTCTATCTTCCTTTGCAGTAGACAAACAATTCCCTATTTTTTATGCTTTTGGAGCACTTATGCAGCCAAGCAACACAACAACAACATAAAGCTTACAACAACTTTAACATGATTATCCAAGTGAATCCACACCCCCACGAGCATGCTTTACCCCTACTCACAATAACAACATGTAGTGTCTTGTTCTGCTACACAAATCCTAAACAAACATGGATTTGTTCCTTCTCTCGCCTACATCAACACCAAGGGCAAACTAGTTCTCTCCCCTTGGTCTAGTAGGAATCAATCACGATAGCTCATTCTCTCACCTGCATGAAAATCAAACTAATCTCATCCTACACTCAATTTTGTAGAATTCATCCTTCCAAGATGCAATAGATCCTCATTTTTATCTAGTATCAATCACCTCCCTAGGATCAAGGGAGCCTTCTTTGATCCATGGAGTTCAAAATTGAAAAGGTAGATTTCACCTTTTTGGCTAGATGGATTGGCTTTATCATAAAATCAAGAAAATTGATCTTAAGTAAGGGCCACTCGCTAGCTTGCCCACATGGCCAACAAGATCCAGACCTAGGTTGTTGTGGCTTGCCAAATCTACTATCACCAGACCTAGTGATTTACCAAATGTAAGTATTGTAGTTAAGGAACCTTGCCGATGACCACTAAGTACTAGGATGATAAGTTGCCAACCGAGATACAATCCAAAACTAGCAACCCAAAGTTGACGAGTCACCTATCAAATTGAGCCCCAAGGCTATTTGCAGAAGAGGTGAATTGCCTAAGGTAATAAAACCAAGAAGGGAAATTCACAAACATTGTTCTGCTCTCACATGAAGTAGGTGCCCAACTAGGTTGCTTCATTAGGAAAGTACTAAACTTTCCAAGTTATGGCTTACCATTGTAGACTCTTGGCCCAACTTCTACCATGAGGATGTCTTCCAATCTATGGCATGGGTGCTGCTAATGGTTGTCAGGATTGTGAGATCCATCAACAATCAAAAATGAAAATGAAACTCTCAATTTTTCTTGTAATAGAACAACTAAGTTTTGCAAATTAGTCTAGTCATTTTTTGCTTGCAATTTTCGATTGGATTTCAGTGGTTGTTTCAAGAGGTCTTCCCTATGAATCTACATTGATTCTACAAAGAATTGAACCTCCACAGTAATTAGATTGCTCATCCAATGTAAACTACAAGTGATACGTGAACTTGACAACTCTATGGCCATTTGTCACTTATTGTGGCCAAGACCTTAGGGTTGAATACACACATGACACCACAAGACGCCAACATGCTAAATACATGAAACACACCATTTTTCACTCACGATTACTTATTACATGAATTCAAAAGTAAAACATGAGGCCTCCACATGACTTGAACAAAACTTGATGCTAATTAAAGTATGTTTGACACACCCATATTTGGGGTATGGAGCAGTGAGTGACGATTGAGTCTTCGTAATAGATGGTATAACAATTCTCCCCCAATCACAAGGAGTTTGTTGGAGGAGAATTGTTATACCGCCGATGTTGGAGGCTCGATAAATGTGTGCCACTCTATGCCCCAAGGCACACTAAGATAGACTTTAGTTGGCATCAAGATCTACTAATGTGTGTGGAGGTTTTTGAGTTGCATTTGAGTCTATATAATAAATGACATATACTAGTTGAGTGTTTAGGACATCGGTGTTTTGTTGGGATCATGAGTGTGTCCCACCCTATTATCTCTTTGGGAGTTATATGATGTCGCTCGGTCCCTTCATGTATGAAAGGGAGTTGGTAGAATTGTTAAGAGGGTTCAACTATATTTTTTAAAGAGAGGGAGAGCTTCAGAGAGGAGCACCAGATGTTGAAGGGAGAGAAGAAAGAAGAGGCAATCTGGGATGCCCCTTCCTTAGTCGACCACCTCCATCTCAACTACACAAGTATAGTCAACTATCGACAAGGTTGTAGCATGAGTCTCCTTCACAATGATCTATGGTCTACCCATGGTGTTGTAGTTTATCCATAGATATTAGTAAATAAATCCCTTTTTAGGGATTTATAGGAAAAACAAGAACCATATGATATGTGCATGGAGATCTTCAACAAATTGGTTGGTAGGTGTCGGGCATCAATGCCATCTGTGAAATACATTCAATGGCAAATGTCGATGTTGGATAGTTTAGGGATGAAGAATGAAAAAGGATGCAAGAGAAGAAGAGGCCCTAGGGCACAATAATGATCAACAAGTTTAAAGTTAATGGATCATTCTTTTGAATCGTTGGAGGACTTATGGGATTTGCATCACACTAAATGCATATGGTTCAAGTTCAATTTCAAGTTAACATGGTTGTTGGGTTAATAGTAGACAATAAGTACTCTATTAATTATATTAGACTAGACCCATGCTCAAACCATCTATCTTTATGATATAGAAACTAAATCATAGAGTATGGATGTAGAATTTAGAAGATCACAAGGTACTAATCTAAATATTTTGGTTAAATAAGAATACACAATAAAACAAGATTTAGTGGGTTAAAGAATATGATATCATAGTACTAAACAATCATGTCCATAACTAAAATATAACTAGAAAAAGATATTAAAAAGAATGCATGATGTAAAATTTTGCAAGGAGAAAATGGTAGAATGATCTATGACACAAGAATAAGGAGATCAAGCAGTTGCCATTGTGAAGTAGGAGTAGTGAATCTCTTGATGCCCCATGGTCATTAAAGTGTGTGTGAGAGAGAGAGAGACAAAGAGAGAATTTGTTCTTGATATGGAAGATGGTAACAACTATGGGTCTGGAAGTGTAACTCTTATGTTGCATATTTTGTGACTCCTTCATAGGTTCTGAGTTGGAAAAATAATAAATATAGGTTGGACTGAGACCCCAGGTTCATCATTTATACCTACTTTTTACTCTTTCGTAAAGGTTATATGACTCCATGAAAACATGAAATGGGACTTAATGTTTAAACTAATTCATAAGGATGCCATATTTAGTTCATGCATGTATCATATTAGGGCCAAACCTAGGACCACTCATTAAGGAGATTACTATTTGCAAACATCTTTTATTACCTACACACCCCTAATTTAAAAATATTGAAAGTACCCTTATAGCAATTTCTCTATCCTCTCTACACCCAATTTTGATATTTCCTTTTTTTACTCCTTTCATTAACATTTCATTCATTTGGAGCTATTGTTGATTACACAATTATTATCCCATAAGCCTTATCAGAGATTTACAAAACAAGAAAGAAGAAAATTGAAAGAAAGAAAGAAAAAGAGATGATAGATATGTTCAATTTCAAATTTTTAGGTTTTGAGAGGTTCTAAAAAATATTTTAGTATTTTAGATGTTGTCTTTGTGCTCCTTTTTATTTTTATTGATATTTCACAATTTTGGATTGAAGGGAGTATTCATCGGATTTTCTATTTGAAATGTGGTATGGGCACATTTGTCTCAAAGGAGCCGCATCTCTCCTTGGAGAGAGACACAACAAAACACTCTCTCCCTAAAGGAGAGATGTGGTTAAGTTGTGTCTTCCTAAAGGGAAGATGCAGTAGAGTCACATCTCTTTTCAAGAAGAGATGTGCTTGATCGCATTTTTTAGGTTATGTATATATATCCTTTAAACCTTATATGTCTTTATGTATTGCAAAATGACAAACAACTTGAGAGGAAGCACTTATGATGAAATAGATTCTGATAAGACAATGACTGATCAAAATAGTTATTATTGCCAAGAATAAGGAAACTGAAAGTGATTTTAGTGCATCAGATAATGTATTCTTTGACTGATTAGCCGATGAAGTAAAAAAAATATTTGTTAACTATGAGGGTAATGGACTTGGCTATTTACTAAGTTATTGGAATACTTTTGAGATGTAGAAAAGATTGGTGGTGTGAAGCTTGCACAAAGTGCTTCAAGGAAGTAACACAGCATGACATATATTCATGAGTTGTTATAGAGGATGGTGGTGTTTATGATGCTATTCATCATATTACATATATGAAGGATATACTTTGTTTTGATGATTATTGGATGTTCATGTCAGATATGAGTTTGTCATCAAAGAGAGGACCGACGATGTTTTTGTTGCTAATGTTAAACGATGAGCTAACAATAATGAGGGATGTGTTATACATGTGTTAGCATCATGCTTTACTGTATTTTCTAGCAATAATCATAATATCTTTAAATTTGATTATATTATTTAGGTATTATGTTTATCAAATTTGTGATTTATCGTCTCTTTTGCTCCTAGTTTTTTTGTAGATGCACATGGTCGATGACTCTCTGATTATTTCTTATCGTCTCTTTTGCTCCTAGTTTTTTGTAGATGCACATGGTCGATGACTCTCTGATTATTTCTGTCTTTCCATTTTAATGACAATATTGACATGAAAGCATCGAGAATTGAAATCAATCATTTTATTAATATATTGAGATGCAAGAGATGATATTGTACATGACATTGAGGATGATAATTAGATATTATTTATATTTTATAAATATAATTATTTTCAATTTAAATGAAAGCATTATTTACATATACATGTAATGAATAATAGAAAAAAACATCACAAATACAATATGTAAATCCCATATATAATATATTATTCTAGCATATGAGTTATTTACAACATTGAGCTCATGCATCTTTACCATCATCCTTATATATAATCAATCAACGTGCTCATTGGAAGCATTGTTCGTATTTATCTAACAACTCTAATAACGCATGGCCACTCAACAATAGTCATGGCATGCACTTTCAATATACTAAAGTTGGCGTTAGTGTGTCACATTTTGTGCTAAGATGCCGGTATAAGAAAGTAATTACAAAAAAGTAATCAAAATAAAGTTAAATACTATACTAATGTAGACGAGTATTTATGTATCTGCATGAAGAATGTAGTATTGTGTTGCCTAGTTGGAGGTGGAGAAATCAAATGCAACTGACTAATAGAATCTCTTTCATCAAGACAACAAATTTTTTCTTGATTGGAAGACCAAATATCTCATGAACATCATGAAGTGTGATAATTATCTCACTCCATAGCATGTGAAAGTTATTTTTATTTGATTGCCAATAATAAAAAAAGGTAATTAACAATACATGGTTTATAATTTCATACAACAACATTTTTTGTCCAATGAGTCTACTCTTATTTGCAATCTTAACCCAATTATCATGCTTCACATCCGTTTTCTTTACAAACTATGTTCTGCCAATAATATACCTATTGTGTGATATTACCACTTTTCGTGTTGTCTATATATTTATATTTATATAATTAGTTAGAATAGTGAGTATTGATATTGAATATACAATTTCATTAAAGTGAGAAATTACTTATTCTTGCTAAATTTTATAAGCAATGTAACCTTCAAAGCTAGGGAGTAATCTTAGCATATTAATGATTCCCTATCCTCACACTCTACTATACCAATCTCAGACTCTCAAGTTAATATATCCTCCTCATAACGTGAAGGCCCGACTTCAGTAATATTTGTATTATCAAAATATCATTGTTTTCTCCTTATTGTTGTTGTGTGTGGGGTCATCTTTCATATGAGAGGCATTACGTCTCTAAGATGAGGCGGTAACACTATGCCTTTCTACTCATGCTTTATAAGCCATATCTACATATAAAAAAGACCAATGAGTTCCTCAAATAGGAGATAGCCTAAAATAGAAAAGACGTGGCCCAATCGCGTTCCCTATGTCTCCCACCAAGAAAGACACTTGCTCCAGACATGTCTTGAAGCAAAAGCTCGATGGGTCTTTCTAGTAAAAAAATGATAGATATTAAACCAAATCAATGACATACCTCAAAAAATCACCAAATTTCACTTAGAATCGGCCTCTTATTTCTTCTTTTCTCCCTTTCTCTTATTTTTTCTTCTTTTTATTTATTTTTTGATAGATTTTGATGAATTCCTTTCTATAAAAAGATGTAGATCAAGCAATGGGTGACTGGAATAGGTCAAGGAGCAAAGATCATATGGAAAAAGGGATGATTCACACAAAAGGAGAAAGAAGGAGTTTTGATGTGAACCAAACGGTTGTTAGGCATTTTGGTTGAAACACTTTCTAGCCTTCCAGGAATTCTCCGCTATAGCTTGGATTGATAAAGAGAATGAACCAAGTAAACCAGGGAATGCTGAAGCAAGAACAACGGGTGATTGAAAGGGTTCAAGTAATAGCGAACAATCGGAAGTCTTGCACTCTAATGCCATAGCCTAGCTGATGAGTTGAGAGAGAAAGAAACACACCACAAGCCTTACTAGAGAACTTGATAAGCAAACAAAAACTCATAATTCACTTGATAGAGCAACAAAAGGTGCCTTATAGTTCTGGTGAAGTGATTTTAAAGCTGAGAATAGGCCTCCTCAACTAACCAATGAAAGAGAAGACAAGAGTTAATGATGTCACCTAATCAATCAGTAAATAAAATATTATATTAATTGCCCAAACTAATAGTTAAGATGTCACCCAGTTAGCCAATAGACAAAAACTAGATGTTATGTAGCTGTTAGAGTGAGATGCCACTTGTCCAAGATCTCCATCTAAGTGCTAGGTGACATGAGTGATGGTTGGAATATGTGCTTCCTCTTGGCGTTAAAACCAAGAATGGGTAACAAGCCGGTTGATTTGGTGTGGTTGTTGTTCATAGTCGGAGTTAGCTTGCTTTTATTCAGTTCCAAGTTGCTTTATCCTTATTGATGCCCACATCATTTCCTTCAGGTGGAAGAAAAGATTCATTTTCGAATCCAATGCTCTTAAGTAGTTGCATACAAGGGTTACAACATTTAAGCAGCTGGTGATGGTGGGTGCTAGTTTAAAAACTAGTTCAACCAGTACCTAAATATTTTGCTTCGGTCTCTATGATCCCATAGTTTCTTGTTGTTGTAGGTTTCAAATAATTTCTAACAATTGTGATTGATGGTGAACTCAATTATGTTGGATGCAAGAAGACATGCTTCTTGATCATCATTTTTCCATCGTAGAGACAAGATGTATGATATCAGAGTGTTGATTTCATACAAATTTTTCTTTGATATAAATGATGGCGGCCAAGATTTCAAAATATAAAAGAAAGATTTTGCCTATTAGGATTTCTTTGTCTTGAAATTGCTCCGTTGATTATCAACTTGATATTCATTGATTGTTTTTTAAAGAGATAAAGGGATAAGTGAAGGTTGTAACTGTTCTCCAAACATCCTTGTTATTGTAGTAAGTTTGCTAAACCGAGGACCATCTTTGGTGTAATTTCTAGTAGCTGAAATCAAGTTGGGTGTGTGTGAGTCCCCTTCGTTAGAAACATATTGAGTTGTTTCCATGGTCGGTTTGATGTTCACCACTATAGAATCTTTGATAACCAGTTTGATTACCTGATTGACATTAGCCTCGCCACTAAAGGTGTCTAGAACTTGTTCTAGGTTTGCATCAAGGTTTTCAACAAATCAAATAATTGAAATCTTTAAGTAGATATATGCATAGATGAATGTGCATTATATACACATAAAGACCATAGTAATTGCACATCCATATACATTCTTAAATTTGTTTAAATATCTTTATTGTTCAATCTATCTGATGATACATGAATTTAAAACATAGTTAATCTATAGGATGTGCTAAATGAAAAGCATGTAAACTATAACGAGTACTTTTTATTTTCTAAATTATTGATCATACGGAACAAATTGTAGAAATGTTTAAGTGAATTTGTACATACATATATATATATATATATATATATATATATATATATATATATATATATATATATATATATATAAAGTGATTGAATTTTGCTCACGAGTGATACGGCTTATATATATGAGCATTCTTATCTACATACTCTTTTTATAAACACACACACACACACACACACACATATATATATATATATATGCCCTATATATAACAAAATAAAAATAAAAATAAAAATAAAAAAACAAAATCAATAATAAGAAGAGATACAACTCAATAATATGAAAACAACAAAAACCATAAAAATCAAGAACAAAAGAAGAAGAAAAAGAGAATAAAAAATATACAAAAAAAATGAAAATGAAGAGCTAGAGCATTTTAATGAAAGAGACGTAGGTCGGAGAGACGTGCCCCAACCGTGTATCTCCCATGCATGAAACACACATCTTTTTTGTTGGGAGAGATGTACATGAGCCACATCTCTTCCATCGGGATGCCCTTGTTATTCATTTTCAATTCCGGTTAAAAAATCAATGAAAATTCAATGAAAACAACTAAAAATAAAAAACAAATCAACATCATAAATAGATAAATCAACAAATCCCCTTCGAATCAGTCTTTTTATCTTCTTTTTCTTCATTTTTTCTGTCTTTCGATTCCTAGTTTTTTCATTTTTTTGATAGATTTTGATCCATTTGTTTTATTAAAAATGTTTGTAGATTGAGTAATAGGTGGCAAGAAGACGTATGATGGAAGAACAACCAGAAATGAGGATTGGACGCAATGTATTTTTCTTTTTTTGCTAATTGGGTGTTCATTTAAAACAAGATTTTGAAATCTATACCTCCATAGCTAAATAATTAAAGGTTTTTTTTATAGAACTTAGTTGCATTCTTAGTCTTCCAGTTTTGTAACTTAGAGTATATAATTGTCTACTCACTCTATAAGATGTAACCTTACCAACTAAATTACAGGGGAAAAAATATATATAGGTTGATGCGCATGCAATACTTCGAAGCTTTTGTAGTCAAGTTTGGTTCAGTTGTAATTTCAATCTCTGGGCAAACCAATATGTTTGATTCTCAATTTTTTACTATACCGTAGGATATGTTGTTTAAAGTACTAGTATACATAAACTATGTTGACCACCATATTCGAGATGATCACATAATATTATAATGTTCACACTCAACAATGGCACCAAACAAATAACATGTTCTGATACTAAGTTACTTTAATAAAGTATACATAAATATCGATACACATAATGCATTGGCTTGTTCTAGTGTTTTAGTTTCAACCATCTAACGGTGAAATGAACATGATTTTTTCAAACCAAACCAAATCAAATAGTATAAAAGAAGGGAAAACCACTAGCTTGGATTGATTAATGCATGACATGAAAACAACATGAAAAATGTGTTCCTCTTAGGGATATAACATCTTGGTATGTTTGGGTCGGTTCATAAAAGCAAGACAAATTAATGAGAAAAATTGATACACACACACCCCAATTTTTTTGTGATTTTGAAAATACCTCCACTTATATTAGATAATTACCACAATACTCACGAAGTGATTTGAACCTGATGTGGGTATCAATAAGGATAAAGAAGGCAACAACTTGGAACTGAATATAAGCAAGTCTAACTCCAGCCATGAATAACAGCTACACCGAATCAGCCGGCATGTTACCCATTCTTGGTTTCCATGCCAAGAGGAAGCACACATCCCAACCATTACTCATGCGACCTAGCACTTAGATGGAGATCCTGGACAAGTGGTGTCTCACTCCAACAACTACCTAACAGTTTGTTTTTGTCTATTGCCTAACTAGACAAATAACTTAACTATTAATTTGGTTAATTAATTAAATGTTTTGTTTACTGGTTGATTGTCTGACAACATTAACTATTTTCTTCTCTTTCATTGGTCAGTTGAGGAGGCCTATTCTCAGTTATAAAATCACCATCACCAAATCTGTAAGGCACCTTTTGTTGCTCTATCAAGTGAAATACGAGTTTTTATTTGCTTAAAGTCCTTCAGTAAGGCTTGTAGTTTGTTTCCTTCTCTCTAAACTCATCAGCTAGGTTGTTGCATTGGAGTGCAAGGTTGTTGGTTGTTTACTATCACCTGAACCCTTTCAATCACATGTTAGTTCCTGTTTCATTCTTCCTCGATTTATCAGGTTCATTCTCTTTATCAGTCCCAACAGTGGAAGAGAATTCATGAAAGGCTAGAAACCGTTGCAACCAAAACGCCCAATAACCATTTGGTTTGCATCATTTGGTGCTTTCATTGAGATCCTGCATATTGCAAAAGTGATTTCTTCACAAGGTTAGCTTGATACTTTTCATTCTGTCATGTAATTCCCATTGTCCCCTTAAAACCTAGTTTCTTCCCCAAATAGTCAAATTATTCTTTTCATTACTTTCATCAACTCCTTCTCTCATCCATTGTTATCATTTCACTCTAATCAAATCTCTTGCCTTACTATTATTTTCCATCATCACAGCTTAAACCTGTGGTACCATTCCAATTCTAGTCCTACAATATTTCTACCTGTAAAGCATTGGGTTTTCATCGACTTCTACCTGCTCCTAAGCAATTTGAAGGTGAAGGGTTGTCCTTTGAAGACACCATCTGAAATAGAATTAACCAACATGAATAATGCAAAAGCAATTACAAGAGATATCTCAAATTCTTGATAAGATATTTAGAAGACAACAAGGCAAGCATCGTTTAACAGCTAGTCATCCTCCCATCGAAAGAAAGTATATTGAAGAATCCATGCAGTGAATCCACCAGATATTACATTTCTTTTGGATATAGACATCAACTCATCAATTGTCTATATGTCTACAAAGAAAACACTAAAGAACCTATAAATGTGCTCAAAGATACCAGTGAACACTATGTTGAATCTAGGAAGGTTTTATGGTTGAAATCTTTAGACACAAAACAAAATAAGTACTGCACCATATATATCCTCTAAAAGCATTATTATATTTTTATCTTTTCATAATTCAAAACTCAACCACCAATACTAAAGGTCAAGCGCGGAGATCTTCGTTGTACATATTTACTATGTTATATATATCCACCAAATCCTATCCACTCATGTTTGATCAATACAATTATAATTTTAAAAGTTATAAAGATATTTAAAAAATAAGAAAAGACAATCTTATTATGCTAGTATCATTCAAAAGCTTAGTGGTCGACAGTATCTTGGTCGACAGTATCTTCTCTCTCTATATATTTTCTCTTTCTATAATATAGGAGAGAGGGGCAAGAAAGAATGTAAAATAATTACACAAATGAAAAGGTGGAAAATGAGGAAAAGTGGGAGTAAGAGAAAGGGGGAAAGCGGGTTAACCCTGCCCTCGTTTTAAGCCAAGGACCTGGCTGTCTCAGACTGATCGTCGTTTCGTCATCCATCGAAACCCTGGAATCGAGAGTAAGATGGTTTTGGATCATCCTGGTCGCCACCAATCTTTCCTGTCTTCGCTTCTTTACTTTGATAATTTCATTCATTTGAAGCAAATTCGTGTCGGTATCTGTTCGCCGATTTTGTTTATATGGTTTTCGAATAGATTTCTTCTTGTACTAAGGGGGATCCTCTTGCGTGATGCGTAAAAGAAACATCGATCCTGTCGTGTTGGTGATTGTTGTCGTCGATGGCTAGGTTTTATATTCAGATCGTGAGGGTATCTTCGGATTTTGGGGGAAACTTTTCTCTTCCTTTTCTTTCCGTTTCGAAGAGAAGTTCTTGCAAAATGTTCATGCAAATTCTTTTGCGAGTTATGGGATTTAGGAAGAGTTCCTATAGAAGTTTGAGTTTTTTATTTGGTGAGGTTGTTACCCAGTGGTTCATTTTGTGCCGCAGAGGCGCTTCCTGTATCCATTTCAAATTTTGGAGCATTGTTTTTCTGGTGTAGGCTATTTTAACAGTTCTGAGAGAATGAAATGCTATGATTTGGTACAAGTAATTGAATTTTTCCTCAGGGTTAATGATGGCTGTTTGTTTGCTTTCTCTTGCTATTGTAATCATTATTGGTTGTCTATATTTCAGAGTTTCAAGTTTAATTTTTTAAGAACCGTAAAAAAGATTTAAAAATTATGAAAATTTTCTACAATATGCACCACACCAAGAGACAATGGATTCAACGCTAAAACAAGCTAAATTACATGTATGCATTACCCTCAGGCCTCATTTTGAAACTTAGGATTGATGACTATTAATGACTCTAGAACACATGTTTTTTTTGAGAGAAAACGGTTGGTCATGAAGAGAGAAAAGGGTAGACATGCAAGAGGAGCTAAAGAAGGTGGCCTACTGGGGGCTTAAGCATGCCCAAGCTTTGATTTAGAAAAAACGCAATTTTTTGAACTTACACTGTACCATGCAATACTGGGTGTATCGTATGATCTGTGTGATAAATGGTGTTTTGCTATATTGATACCTGAATCGTATCGCACGGTATGCATATTGTATCATATGGTACAATACAATTTTTATAACGTTGTTTTGGTTTAGTTTCACTATTTCCATTATTGAAAAATTAGTCACATGCAATTGCTAGATTTATGCCAAAGATATGGTTGAACTTGGAAAGGGATTTGTGGATTGCATGGGAAAAGAATGCCTGAGTTGTGCAGTGGAATACGCATAGGCCTTGCTCCGCCTGTAAATCTGCAGCAAAAGACACGCGGTAGGCACACCATCACAAAAAAGCAACAAGGGCAGCCTTTCACGACTGGGGGTCGTACAAGAACAAGGACAGCAGCAACAAAAGCCGCTGCTGAGGCAGCAGTAGCTCCTGCAAGAGGCAGGGCTGTTAAGCCTAGAACTCAGGTTCTGAAGAGGAAAAGGGGTTCACCTTGGACAGTACAGCCAGCTGATGATTTGGGTCCCAATCCTGCACGTGATTATGAAGTCCAGAGCTTAGAGCAGGCTGATTTTGAAGCCACACTAGAGGAAGCTGCGCCCGCCAATCTTGGGAAGAAAATGATGGGAGATGATAGTGGTGGTGTAAGTGCAGATAAAGCTGTAGGACAAGAAGATGAAGGAAGCACTGCTCCTTTTCCTGAGAGGGTATATCTGCTAGGAACCTAATATTTCCATATTTCTTAGGCACTACTTTTTTCCCTCTTTGGCACATATTTTGGACTCCTTACCAAAATATGTTTAGTATGCAAATGCTTGAGTTTTTTTATGCATCCATGATGTGTTTATTGTGTATAGGTACAAGTAGGCGGTTCACCTGTTTACAAGATTGAGAGGAAGCTTGGCAAGGGTGGTTTTGGTCAGGTTTTTGTTGGTCGTCGTGTGTCTGGTGGAACCGAACTGTCAAGTGGACCTCACTCTCTGGAGGTAAATTTTACTTGGCTTAATTGAGGTTTGTAGACTGGTTTCTTCTTTATCGTCTGTTTGATGCTGTTTTCGTCCCCCTTCCTGTTGGTATAGTGGCTTAGGTTTCTTTTCCTCCATAGGTTGCTCTTAAGTTCGAGCACAAAAGCAGCAAAGGTTGCAACTTTGGTCCTCCTTATGAGTGGCAAGTTTACAAGTATGTTGTCTATTCATTTAATATTTGCTGCATCTTTTACTCAAAATACTTTTCCTACCCACCTTATCATTTGTGGATATTCAATCAACTTCTTCCAAATAGTGCGCTTGGTGGTAGCCATGGAGTTCCAAAGGTGCATTATAAAGGCAAGCAGGGAGAATACTATGTTATGGTAAGATCTCAATAGTTTGTCTTCATTATTTATGATTCCGGTGATATGATTAATGTGGTTTATTTCTTTCTTTTTTTCTCCCAAACTTCAGTTTCGTTTTTTTTTTGTACATTTTTTCTGTTTAACTGGTTCATTTACCTTTCTGCATGTCTTGAGCACTGCTGTTTTAACCAATTGGCAGGTTATGGATATGCTGGGGCCTAGCTTATGGGATACTTGGAATTCCTCTAGCCAAGCGTGAGTAACTGAGTACATGTTTATTCTTTCAAAGGTGTAGGTTTCTTGTTTTCCTGTACGTTTAAGACCCTAAATTGCAAGTGAGTCTCCGTCATCAGTGAGTTTTGTAAAAAATGTACGAATTTTGTTATTGAATAGAATATATCGAAAATTGGTTTTCTCATGTCATAGCAACTTGTATTCTGACAAGCTTTTATCTTACATGCTTTTCTTTCACTCATCAAACATTTAGAAAATTTTCTCTTTTCCATATGCCTATGATGATGTGGTTGAATTTGTGCTGGTTTCTTAGTGAGAGGTGTCACAAGATGTCTTTGGTTGGTCCCTAGTTCATATCATGGTATTTGCTCGGAATCTCTCATTTTTCACCACTATTGGTCTTCATTTTAGTCCTATAGTATAGTTATTCTAACCATCATCTCTCACAAAGATAATTTATGGTATTGCTACCTTATCTAACTTTTTATTGAACTTACAACTGCAGGAAGTGAGTATATGCCTCATTATATTTTTTATAAATGTCCAGGATGTCATCTGAGATGGTTGCATGTATTGCTGTGGAGTCCATTTCAATTCTGGAGAAGATACACGCAAGAGGGTAGGGTGCACACCGCTTAAAACTCTTGCTGAATACTCTCTCGAGCTGATGTAGCATTTTTGTCGCATCAGGTATGTCCATGGTGATGTGAAACCTGAGAATTTTTTACTTGGTCAACCATCCACACCGTCAGAGAAGAGGTTGTATCTTGTGGATCTAGGCTTGGGTGAGATGCCTCTTCTTTGGTCTTTCCCGTTCTTCTTAAGGCATTTCATAACTCATGTTCCTACATATATAAACCATCGTCATTGCTTCTGCAGCAACAAAGTGGAGAGATGGCTCTACTGGTCAGCATGTTGAGTATGATCAGAGGCCTGATGTTTTCAGGTATTGCATGATATTCCAGTCCACCATTTATTTATTATTCTATTTTATGGTTTGAACATATTCTGATTTGAGTTTTGATTTCTTAGAGGAACAGTACGGTATGCCAGTGCGCATGCACATTTGGGAAGAACTGCAAGTAGAAGAGATGATCTAGAGTCTCTTGCATATACATTGATATTTCTTCACCGAGGCAGGTTACCTTGGCAGGGATATCAGGTTAATGCTCTAACCAACTATTGTATTTTGTCTTCTTTTTTCTTCTTATGATACAAGGATGCTCATTGTACAAATGTACATGAATACTTATTTCAGGGAGACAACAAATCTTTCCTTGTCTGCAAGAAAAAGATGGCAACATCTCCAGAGATGCTATGTTGTTTCTGCCCACCACCTTTCAAACATTTTCTTGAAGTTGTTGTAAACTTGAAGTTTGATGAAGAGCCTAATTATTCTAAGCTCATATCTCTCTTTGATGGATTGATTGGAGCCAATCCGGCTGTTAGGCCCATTAATACTGATGGTGCTCAGAAGGTAACAACTCATTGGTTAATGATACTGTTTCCTCTCTTGCTTCTTTTATACATATATTCTAGTGTCTTAGTGTTGAATTTTGTGCACAATCAGATAATCTATCAAGTTGGGCAAAAACGAGGTAGGTTGACTGCTGACGAAGAAGATGATGGCCAACCTAAGAAAAAAGTCCGGCTAGGACTTCCTGCCACTCAGTGGATCTCTGTCTACAAAGCAAGGATGCCAATGAAGCAGCGGTATTAGCTTTATTGTCCTTTTTACTGAACATGCATTCAAAGTAACTTGTTTTCTTCTTTGTCTTATAATTATTCTACAGACATGTATATTTTGATTTTTCTTGATTCATGTTCCCTTACTGTTTGCTGATAGGAACAGGAAAAAAATCCTAATAAATGTGTCTTTCTTCGTAAGGGTATGTGTTCTTTTTGGCAAACAATTCATTGAAATCCAGTCCAAAGATATGATGTCTTTTTTTCTTTGCGTAGCTGGTAATTCTTTCCAAATGCCTTTGTTGTTTACGTTTTCCTAGTGTTTGTGCAATGCTGCATCTTTAGAATGAGCAGTTCAAGCTTATTGCATGGCATTGTCATCTTCATTTACACCTGTTTGGAACTTTGGAGTCACATGAGTGAGGGGATTTCACAGGGTAATGAGGATTTCCGCTTCTGCACCACAATTCTTGGTAGTCACAATTTCGGTTCAACCTAAGCATTTCTCTTAACTCTGAGAACTATACTTGCTAAACATTATTTACTTGTTTATGGGAAAGGCGTATTTCTAGGCAAAACTAAAAACTCTGTGAAGAACTTGCTTACAGCAAACCAAAGGGAGAAAATGAAAGTCAGAGGGAGCACAATTCATTAATTATGTTGCTGCAAGTAGGTGACAGTACATTTGCCAAAATAGCATTTACTTGTTATGGGAAAAATGTGACCTCGAAAATTCAAAGGCTTGTTATTAAATTGACAGATGAACAATTTACCTGCAGAAAACTGATGTGAAAAAACAATTGGCTTTATATGTGTTAAAAGTAACCCAACACATTTCCATGATGCGATGGAAATCTAAAGCATCACAAAGAGATATGTCATAGTTTACCAATGTAAGTTTCAAACTGGATCTGACCCCACATTGAATTTTAATTGCATCTTTGCTGCTTTTTTTTTTCTGTTCAGAAAGAGAGAGATGGCTCAAGTTTCAACTAAGTTCTATATCTTAATTGAAAGTTAATACAGAAGATAACGTCAGTGGTAACCTTGTATGCATCAGCTTTCTTTTGCGGTTCTTTCATAATGAAGCGTGGGGGATGGATATCCTTAAATGAAAAACAAAAAAAAAGAGGGGGGGAAGATGATAGGGTCCTGGTTCTTCGAATCTAGGTCGTTTTGTGGAAGAAATGAAAGATCAAGTTTTTTCTGTCATTTTACTCTTTGGAGATGCAAAAGGTAAAATGTGAGGCAAACGGTACACAAGAAAGCGTTTTATGACCTCACATGGTTTCCTTTTAGTCAGGGATTAGAGGCTACCATCAAGATCAGATTCTTGGTTCTTTTTTCCCCTTCCTAAGTAGGAAACCTTATCCAACTTCTTCAATATCTCTAAAAATCTATCTTCTCTTACATGAGTTTTTTTAGCCCTTTGACTTGGCATGCCTGTGTTGTAGCATGATAGTTTTTTTTACACATGATGCTGCAATAGTTAATTTAGAAGTATGTAAAATTTTCACCCAACTTCCGTTGATTTTTCTTTTACATAATACTAGGGTTAGGCAGATACCTACCAGTGCACACTCAGGTATCAAACGTTTGACAACCACTTTTGGGCTTCTTCGTTGATTTTGATTTGTAAAGGTGTCTGCGACGTTGTCTCAAATATCTATCTATATCTTTGAAATTCATTCCCCCCCCCCCCCCCCAGTTTTGTAAAGGTGTGTCTGTGACACTTTGTTTCTTTGAAATTCATTTCTCTCTCTCTCTCTCTAGTTTTAGTCTTATCTCCCTGTAATCCATGTCAAAATAACTAGGAAGAATTATTCTTCACCATCTCCTTAACAGGCTTCTATTTTTGCAGTTGGAGTAGTTTTCTCCTTTAGTGGAATGTTATGTTGTAAAAGGAGCAACACATGCTTATTTGCCATGAAGTTTCTACTTAATATATTCATTATTTGTCCGCATTTTGGTTGTTCTGATAAATTTTGTGCTGGAAGGCTTTGTCCATTCATCACCTTTCCCCATCCTCTTGCCATCTTAAAAATTCTAGTTTGTTCACAACTCTTTAATTTCTGGTCCATGAGCACTACTTTTGAGACCCAATTAGTGTGCGATAATGGTGGTTTTGGTTTGTAGCACCACTTTTAACATATTATGCATAAAATTTGGCCATCTAAATGTTTTCAGAATTTTCCTGAACTTATGTGCTTTTTGACTTGCAACCAGGTACCATTATAATGTGGCTGATTCCCGGTTGGCACAGCATATTGATAAAGGAAATGAAGATGGGTTATTTATAAGTTGCATAGCTTCTTGTTCAAATTTATGGGCTCTTATCATGGATGCAGGAACTGGTTTTAGTTCCCAAGTATATGAGCTTTCCCCTTGCTTTCTTCACAAGGTAATTACTCATTAATAAGACATCATTTTGTAGTTTTTAGTTCTTACTCTCTTATCATTTATGCTTGTCGATGAGTATCTCAGAACCCATTTTTTCTTATAGGAATGGATTATGGAACAGTGGGAAAAGAATTACTATATCAGTGCCATAGCTGGTGCGAGCAATGATAGTTCTTTGGTGGTGATGTCTAAAGGTGAGCAATTTGGGTTCATCGTATTCATCATGGCTATGAGAATGATGATATACTTAACAATCATATCTATGTTAAGAATGCACTTCATATCTAGTCCTTATTCTTGTCATCAAGTTTCATGAGGCTATGCAAACTAGGGTCTCCTTTGGACTCATCATCCAAAGATTGTTTAAGTATTCATGAGTGTAAGATTTTAGATAAACTGTGTCAGCGTTTAGTTTTTGCACACGATTATCGATGAGGGTCCAGCCAAGTAGGTACGGTGGCTTTGTGATGTACGTCTCTCAGGATTTGGCAATTTGAGGTTCTTTTATTGCAGGAATTGTACATGGGTCAGATATGGATCAGGTCTATTGTCCCATTTTATATTGAATTTTGAGTGAGGACCCTAACCTTTCATCTCTGGCTATTGTCACTGGTATCTAAAATTTTTAAGACCCAAGTGTGCTTATGGGCCGGTGAGACAGGTGTTGGGTCATCAGAAGCCCATCTTTTAAGTGGGTTTAAAATTTTAGAACCCAATGTACTATAATTCAGTTCCATTGTGGATATGAATCAAGTTCAGCCTGAAGCGGATTAGGTTTAATAAACTGGATCTTGATAATGTACATAATTATGATCACATTCTTATTCAATGACTCGCAGGTCCACTTTCTTGAATTTGGTCTCATGTAAAAGAAATGGATCCATTGTTCTACATTCTACCGAATACTGCATTGCTTGGAGATTTATAAGTTTACCATATTGGTTGCCCTATCATTAAGTGCTCGTTAAAATAGTCAGTGTGTTGCTAATGATCTCCATCCACATAATTACATACTTTCCATGGATCCTGGCTGCCGATTAACTGGTCATGCAAAATTTATAAGTCATCAATGTCCAGCCAAGATTCAGTGATAAAAACAGGTTTAAGTCGTGGGATTTTCAGTCATCAATCTTGCTATATTTTCACTTAATGCACTTGATTCTCTCATATTCTCTGGTTTACATTTTATGAAATTAAAGTGGTCCTTGTATTATTGCAGGAACACTTTACACACAGCAGTCCTACAAAGTTAGCGACTCATTTCCATTTAAATGGATAAACAAGAAATGGAGAGAAGGATTTCATGTAACGTCAATGGCAACTGCTGGGGGTAGATGGGGTGTTGTCATGTCTCGCAATGCTGGTTTTGCAGATCAGGTTGGTAGTCTCTCTCTCTCTCTCTCTCTCTCGTATTTAGGCTTTTGACTAAGTGTGTTCTCTCAAAATTTTCCTCTTCTGTCATTTTTGTAGCCGACCCCGTCTAGTATGGTTAAAGGCTTAGTTGTTGTTGTTGTCATTTTTGTGGTAAACCCGGCACAAGAGGTGATCGATGGGCCTTCTGTTCTACAGGTTGTGGAGTTGGATTTTCTCTACCCAAGTGAGGGCATACACCGCAGATGGGATGGTGGCTATCGTATCACATCGACAGCAGCAACTTGGGATCAAGCTGCCCTCATTCTAAGTGTGCCGAGACGCCAACCTGCAGATGAGACTCAGGAGACCTTACGGACAACTGCTTTTCCAAGTACTCATGTGAAGGTGCGTTATTGAATCTTCTATATAATTTCATCTTTCTTAGTGAAGTCCACTATATATTGGAACATGTGGTTTTAGCTTTTGATTTCGATGAACCTGTCCCGAGTCATTACCTCTTTGATGGTGGTTCCTCGTTGGGCTTTGTTCGTAGTGTCAAGGAATGAAAGAAACGAATAAACTGAGATAGCTGTCTGTATGGAGCAATCGCAGTCAGTTAAATGAAGTTGGCCCTACCCGTGGTCCCCTTGTCAGTTAGTGCTTTCCTATAGCGTTAGCCAGTTTTGGTAGAAGGGGAAGCATGTTTGGATCTGGTCATTCTATGGAAAGGACTTGAATATCGTTCAATCTGTTCTTTTGCAGGAGAAATGGGCAAAAAATTTGTATCTTGCTTCTGTGTGTTATGGGCGTACTGTATCTTGAACCCCTTAGCATCGTTGAACAGAAAGTCGTGCTGATCAGGGAGGCTGTTGAATTGCAAACTGCAATTATATGGCTGTGGAAGTCGTTGTCACGCCCTTTCTTTATCCGTCGTGAATATTCCTCCACGAAAATAACGTCATATGTGTAATAGTGTTGAGTATGGATGAAGTAGCTGAAATCATGAAATGTTGTGCCTACTGCAGTGTAAGCCAACAAGAGCACCTTTTCCCGCTTCTGTGCCGATACTTAATTTCGATCATTTCCCAACCTTGCAGGTACCCATCTGCGCCTGCGTGCGCGTATATGGAGAGAGAGAGAGAGAGAGAGAGAGAGAGAGAGAGAGAGAGAGAGAGAGAGAGAGAGTTAAATGCTAATGACATGGTGCTTAAGATTCCATGAGACCAGTTAGTACAGGATGAGGCATTGAGAGTCTTACATGTACTAAGAGACTACTGAAGGACTGTCTTCCAACAAAGCAAACAAGGGATATAACGGAAAACTTGCACAAAGGGAACTCGATATCATTTTTATAAATATTCACACATGTACGGTTTAACTATCTGATGGCATGCTTCTGATTTTGTGGCTAGAAGCTAATATTCGGTCATGGTTGGTAGGTTCAATTTGCCGCTGCGTTATCAATCAGGAGTCATTTTGTTGGGCTGAGATTCTCTTTCTTTGCCTCTGCCCATCTTTTGATGAGTTTATTTTTTTTGTTTGATTAACGATTGAAAAATTTCACTCATATAAGGAATCACTCTTGCATGATTGATCTTAAGCTTGGATAAAGAGGAAGGTTGCGTTAAGTTAGCCAATGTAAAACTTTATCGAACTTATTTATTATGGATTTTATAAATAATTAAAGAGTTTTGTAGAAACAAAGGATCTATATAACCGACTCATCTAGAATGCGGAAAAGGCTTAGTTGATTAATCATTAAAAATAACTATACACAATATGAGTATGTATTTTTTTCTTTTTGGTACAATCATAAGTGTGGTTGAGCACAGGTCCTATAACTCGTCAAGTACACAGAAGCACGAAGAGCCATAGGGTTTGAAAGAGACTTAAATGCATAGTCTTTCAATGCATAATTTTATATAAACATTTAGATTAAAAATAAATATATTTATGTAAAATTATGTATTAAAAGATATCATGTATTTAAAACTTATATATAATGTGATATATATTCAAATCGTATTAATACTGAAAACTATTTTATCATCTCAATCGATCGATCTTTTGAGATAATAGTTGAATTGATAAAAGAAAAAATATTTTACAAACTACAAAAACTTAACAATACCATTAATTCAAATCTTTATGATTGATTATACTAATCAAATGATGAAAATAATTAAATGAATTAAATACACATGAGGTTTGAACATTTATAGTTTTTCCAGTTTATTGAGTAGATTTTTTCTTTTGCTGTCTAAACCATCAGTATTTGGAAGGCTGGTAGACCTCGTTCGATATGTACTTGTACGCTAGTAAACCATGATAACTTAAGTAATTCGGCATGTATGACATAATTATCTCAAAGAAAGACAAGCAAAACGAGACACAATGGCCTTATGCAACCAAAGACTGCCCCCCCCCCCCCACACCTCTTTCCTCCCTTTAAGAATTAGATCGGTTTTTAGATGAGAGGAGCTTTTAGGTCTTGTGAGAGAGCTTGGCTTCATGTGTTAATGACGTTGGAGAGCAATAAATGAGATATGTTTTACACGTAAAGACACTTGCTAAGGTTTTTGGGCAACCGTAAAAGGAAAGTATGTACTCTACTCATGGTGGAAAGAATTGCAAAACGCAGATCACAGTTGGAAGCACCCAAGACAAGACATGAACTCTCAGGATCGAAGCATTGCCCTTTCTGCACCAAAACGACCATCCATCTCTTATCTATTTACAAAGTGGAGTGAAGGTTGGCGTACTTAAGCGTGAGAGCATCCCGGCACTGCCGGCTCCACGCCGCTTCGGCCGTCTCGAGGGCTTGAGAAGCCCGGCTAGCCCCCCCTTTCGTTTCCGCCATTCTCTTATCCGCTCGGCACCACGCCTCGTTCCGCTCCCGGGCGGCGCATTCCGTCTCCTCCAGCATCGCCTTGTGCATGCTCAGCTGCTCCTCCCGCCGTGCCAGCTCTTCCTCAGCTCGCTCCCGTGCTAGTTCTTCCTCAGCTCGCTCCCGTGCTCGCCGTGCCGCCTTCTCGACTTCCCTTGCCTTCACTACCTCTGCCTCTTCCTCCTCCACCTCCTGAAACAGGTCCGGCTCGATCTTCCGGAGCCTTGCAACCTCGAATTCTAGCTTTTTTAGGACTCCAACCCCGGAATTCATCTCCCCTTTGCAGTCTGCTTCATCCGCGGCACAATTCGCTAGCGTCTCCCGTTGCTCGGCAGCGTCGTCTGCTTGCCCGCACAAGTTTCTGAGCAGTTCGTCGATGCCGGGATCGGAAAGTCCGGTGGAAACCAGGCTCTCGAGTACTTCGTTTCCCTTGGCGACAATCCGCGGAAGCTGATCCATGCGCGCCGAGGCAACGAATTTCACGAATCTGCGAAGCATCAGCTGCGCTCCTTCGATTCTCATTTGAATCCCTTACTCCCAGCAGTCGTCGCCCGAAGATTCCTCCTTCCACGAGTTCTCCAATCGCTTCTTCTTCTTCGTTTTCAATGGCGCTGACGCGGCAGACAGCTTTTGCTTGGAGCAACGCTTGACTTCGAAGGGTAGACACTCGGAGGGACTGTCGTTCTCTTCGTCGGAAGATCCGGCATTGTTAATTACAGATTCCGGAAACGGCTGAGATCGCGTCGGGACAATCGCTAGCTGCTGCAGCCACCATTCCGCCCATTACTTCGTCGTCGATCCAATTCGCAATTTGCTCGGGACGAGGAAGCGAGGGTTTCTCTCTTCGCAGAAACTCTTGTATGCCGAGAAGGCTTCTTCAACGACCTTGTCGCCGAGCTTCCCGTGGGACGCAGATCCGTGCCGTTCCGGCACTCCCTGGTCGAGACCGAACTGCCGAGCGACTCTGTGTGGATGATACGATTGCACGATGCCAGAACCGGCGATCTTCCCGGCGACAATGCACCGGAGGAAGCATTTTTTATCGTCCGAGAGATTGCTCGGATTCGGAACCCATTCATCTTCCTCCATAGTTAACCACTTAGGCATTTCGCATTTGCATTTGGTGCACGGGCGCCATTCAACCGCTTCCTCCATCGACCGGAAGCGATCTCGTGCCTGCGGCATGGTGACAGTCTGCATCGTCTTCCCGAGCCACCGGCAAATCGGAATATCTCCGGGTTCGAACTTGAAACCGTCGTTTGGCGCAAATTGGGGGAAATGTTCCCACAGCCAAACCTGCAGGAAATGAAGGGGGAGGTAGCAATTGGCTCGGCCGGGCTCTTTCGACGTCGCTATCCGGCCGAACCCTTCGTAGAGGATGCTGAGTAACGCCGGAGCAAGAGCGACGGGATTGCCAAGGGAGAGATCGACGGCCATCGGAAAGACCCCGTATCGGACGACCTCGCCGCTGCTGGAAGGCAGCACGCTCCGGCACAGCCAGAGCGCAAGGAACGCCTGGTTCTCCCGCATCGTAGGCGGCTCGCCGGCATTGGCCGAGCCCTTCCATTCCCTGATCCATGCTGCATAGGTGACCTTCGCAGATGACGGGAATTTCGTCTTCCGCCTATGCTCGAGCTCGTTTTCTGCAACCGACCGCCTATCTCCGGCGTCCCAGGTCCGGTCCCCGGACAGCTTCCCCAACAGAGGAAGTCCCATCACTGCAAGATCTTCCAACGTGATGGTCATCTCTCCCCAAGGGAAGTGGAAGGTGTTGGTCTCCCAAGACCAGAGCTCCAGCAGTGCCAGTATCGCATCCTTCTGCCGCTTGATCTCCCCAAGGGATGCCCGGACCGCCCCGTAGATGCCAACCTGTTTCCAGCCATCACCAAAATGTGGCTCCAGTCGCGCAAACCATGCCGCAAGCTCCGGCAACAGCTTGGCCGCACCAGGCTGCCTGAACCTCGGTGCCCACTTTGCCCTCCCCGTCTTGAGCTCATCCTCCAGCAGTGGAATGGGTTCCCCGACGCCAGCGCTATGCTCAGTAGTAGGCTGCAACAGCTTGGCTTCAGCCTCACCAAGGTCGACTACTGCCCGGGGATTCCCGTCAATTGATGCCATGGTAGTCGAGGTCACCGCTACTAGGCAAGGGTCTGGCTGCACAGGGCTGGCCATTGTGGCGGGGCTGGTAGTGGTGGTACTCCTTGACGGCCTAGAAGAAGCAATGAATATCGGGGAATGGGCAGTGGATGGGTTAGTAAGGTGGGTGCGGGTCTGATTAGCAGGGCACGGACGGTGTGGGATGCATGTGAGCGAGCTGTGGTGGCACAGCTACGATATTGGGGGTGTGGGCATCTGGCGGGGCTGCTACCTGGCTGCAGCTGTATTTGGTGAGGGATGAGATAATGCAGTCTCAGACGTTGGTTGGGGGTTGCCTGCCTGCCTCCTTTTCCCTTTTTTTCCGTGGGCCGCTTGAGTGATGATGTCAAGAGCCACTGCACTAGGACTAGGCTGTCTGTAGCTTTGTCGCTTCAGATGATGCTGTCACAATGACACGATGAACTGGTCAAGCAATATGGGGGAACACCGACAATTTCTTGGATCGATCAGCTGAAAATGAAGAGCAGCAAGTGGTAGAAGTTAATAAGCTAAGCGTCTCATATCGATGAGAGTAGGAGGATAATAAACAAAGATTATCTTGGCCAACAAAACTGGAGGTGGTTATCCTTAAAGAGTGATAGGATGCTCTTGAAGAGTGGCAGATTCACATTGAGTGAGGAATAAATCCACATCTCAGAATTTGAAAAGTGAACAAAAATGGTTATAGATCACAATTGAATCTGTGGGCCATAACACATTTCTCATCACCTTAAATGATAATCCTGCACTAAAACAACTCCTAGGTCCACACTTGTAGTGATAGCTCACCTCCAGTCTAGGAGACTCACTCAGAAGCTGAATACCAGGGGTGTGTATATCTATGTCTTTCACCTCACAAATGTAATAACAACAACAATTAAGCCTTTTCTCATACTAGATGGAGTCAACTACATAGATTCTTTATTTTCACATAGCCTTATCACATGTCATACCATTTGTTAACTCAATATAAACTAGATTATTTTTTATAGTGTCTTTCCGACACTTTTGTAGTCCTTTTCTTTCTCTTTTAATATTTTCATAATCTAATTTTTCATATATTCTTATGAGAACGTCTCTTGATCGTCTTTCTACATATCCAGATCATCTTAAAAGATTTTCTCTCATTTTGTCCTCTATTGGTGCTACTTCCAATTGGTTTCTAGTAACCTCTTTATGTATACAATCTTTCTTTATGCGACCACTCATCCATCTCAATATTTTTATTTATGCTACAAACATCATTTGCACATGTTGATGATTAACTACCCAACACTCATAACCATAAAATATAGCAGGTCTAATTGTTGCTCTATAATATTTACCTTTTACCTTTAATGGTATCTTCTTATCACATATAATAGTTGATGCCCCTATCCATTTTAACCAACATTAATTCTATGCATAACATCTCCATCAATTTTTTTATGACTTTGAAAAATTAACCCTAGGTATTTAAAACTTTCCTTATGAGAGGAGCACTGCCAATCTTAATTTTTAAGTCTTCTGAAGTACCCAAATGATCAAACTTACATTCCATATATTCTATCTTTGTTCCACTAAGTCGAAAGCCTTTACTTTCTAACGTTTCTCTCTATAGTTCCAATTTCCTATTAACTTTTTCTTTAAACTCATCCACTAATACAATATCATCTGCAAATAACATACATTAGGGTACTTCATCTTGAATATGTTTTGTTAACTCATCAATGACCAAATAAATAAATAGACTTAAAGTTGAACCTTGATATAACCCAATACTAACTTTAAAGGAGTCTGTCATTCCTTTGTGAGTCCTCACATAAGTTTTTGCACCATCATACGTGTCTCTTATAAGATTTATGTATATCATTAGAATACCTCTGTTTTCCAAGGTTCTCCAAAGAATATCTCTTGGCACCCTATCATAAGCATTTTCTAAACCAATAAATATCATGTGAAGGATCTTCTTTTTTGCTCTAAAATATTCCATAAGATGTCTCAATAGGTGAATCACTTCAATATTAGATTTGTTGGGCATGAATCCGAATTGGTTTTGTATTGTATACGATACTTGTCTTAACTTATATTCGATAATTCTTTCCCATAATTTTATAGTATAACTCATTAACTTAATACCTCGATAATTCGAACAATTCTGAATATCCTCTTATATATTGGTATAAGTGTACTCTCTCTTCATTCCTCGGGCATCTTTTGGGTTCTATATATTTTATTAAATAGTTTTGTGAGCCAAGTGAGACCCACCTCTCCTATGATTTTTCATACTTCTATAGGAATATTGTCTGGTCCTAAAGATTTACCAACCTTCATATATTTAAGAGTCTTTTTAACTTCATTCTTTTGAATACACCGATAGAAATTACGGTTTATATACTTTTTTGATTTGACTAACTCTTCTTAGCAAATACTAACATCTATATTTTCACTAAAAAGTTTATAAAAATAATTTTTCCATTTTTTTGATATCATCATTCGTCACTAGAATTTTCTCATCCTCATCTTTGATGTATATAACAAAAGTAAGATTATTAGTTTTCTTATCTCTAGCCTTAACTATCCTAAAAATATCTCTTTCACCTTCTTTTGAGTTAAGCTTTTATATAAATCCTCCCAAATTTTGGCTTTTACTTCATTCATTTATTTCTTTGCTTTCTTATAAGCCTCCAAAGTTTCCTTGATTTTACCTTGTTCCACTTTAGTCTACTACCAAACTTTTTTTTATGCTAGCACACCTCCCTTAGACATGCCTAGCACATCTTTTTCTACTTCTCTAATATGTATAACTATATTGTTCCATATACCAGAAGGTATACCTATATAATTCCCAAGATCTCTTTTAGAACTTTCTGTTTAAATATATTTACTGTCTCACATTTGAGATTTCACAATCTAGTCCGAATAACTCTATTCACTCTATTCTTTTTTATCCACTTTTTTACTTGCAAATCCATTACTAAAAGTTGATATTGAGTAGTTAAGCTTTCTTATAGAATTATCTTGTAATATTTACAATACGATCTATTTTTCTGCAAAAAAAAATCAATTTGTGTTTGTGATAAGTCACTCTTATAATTAATTAAATGTTTATCTTGTTTTTTGAAAATTGTATTGGATATAAAGAGATCAAAAGCCATAACAAAATTTAAAATCTCCCTATCTTCCTCATTTATATCTCAAAACTATAGTTTCCATGAATACCTTGATATCCTAATGCATCTTTAATGACATGTTCATTTAAGTCTCTTCCTAAACAAATCATATTCATTTGTAGAATTCTTTGAATTACCTTATCTAACTCCTCCCAAAGTCTTCTTTACACTATCTTCTAATCCTATTTGGGATGCATAAGCACAAATTATATTCAAAACATCTACTTCTAACACTAATTTTACCATCATAATTCGGTCACCGTATCGTCATATGTCTACTACACTATCCTTTAAATCTTATTTATAATAATACCAACTTCATTCCGAGCTTTCTCCTTTCTCGAGTACCATAATTTAAAACCTGTATTCTTAATCTCCTTTGCTTTTTCTCCAACCCACTTTGTCTCTTCTAAATATAAAATGTGAATCTTTCTTCGAATCATAGTATCTATCACCTCCATTAATTTACAGATCAATGTTCCGATATTTCAAGTACCGTCTATTCTTAAAATGTATAGACCCTTGTTGTAACTTGTTTGCTACATTTAGGCGACAATGTAGTGAAACTAATTTTTTTACCCACACCCGTCCATGATATAGGAACCCTCTCTGCAATTGATTCACTATATCCGAGCGAAGATGTAGAAACCCTTGCTTACTTTTCATTGTATTTGGACTCTTCAGTGCGTCACTAAGAGAGAACGCCCCAACGTAATAATCACAATTTGTAAAATCTATGGTAGATAAGCTCAACAAAGTTTTACACTGGTTGTCTGAAGCATAATGTAACCCTCCTCCTTTATCCGGGTTTGAGACCGGCCATGCAAGGATGATCCCCCTTACATGGGTGGAGTTACCTCCCAACTCTAACCACAAAACAAAAAGAAAGACTTCCAGGTCCGCCACTTCTCCTGAAGCACCTACTTTCTTTCTTATATGGGTTACTGTATGAAATCTTATTCAATGGTTTTCCAGGTCCGCTACTTCTCCTGAAACACCTACTTTCTTTCTTATATGGGCTGCTGTATGAAATCTTATTCAATGGTTTAGACATCAGTATAAGTTATTATAAATGCCTGCTATTTATTATCCACACATTTTAGACTAAACCAGTATATCTGTCTACTTATTTCTCATGGAAAAGAGAAACATATATTCTGAGGAGGGTTTTCACCTTCAACAAATCCCATATTCTGACGAGGGTTTTCACCTTCAACAAATCCCCTTGTAGAGGCTTTCTTAAGTACCGATGGTGTTAGAAGTTCATTATAATGTAACAAAACAAGAAGACAGAAACCACCACTATCCATATTAATAAAGAAAGTGCTCCAATCAACATTTTTATGGTGACCTGTGGGGAGGATATGACAGTACGCAGTGGGTATTTGAGGTTCAATCAAACAGCTTACTTTGGGGCCACCTAGTTCCCCGTCTGCATTGTGCATGGAAATGATGCCACAAGCGATAGTTCCACACTAAAGTTTCATGAAGCAACGGCCCCAAAATATACCAACGAACTGTATAAAATCATGTGCAGAAAAGGAAGACAAGAAATGTGAACTTTAAGAAGCCTTTTTCATTAATTGTTACAATGGGCGTGCCAAAGCCAGGTATGAACGATTGGAATTCATTGAACTTGTGACGATCCTATGTGGGTTGAATCCCCTGCCAAAAGTCTAACGTTTAACATGATACTGGCCCTTTATCTCCTATTTCAACTCCTTGTTCTTTCAAAATTATTTTGAAGAGATAAATGACAAAGTACTATTAGCATAAGCAGTTAAAGTTGGAGTATGTACACTAGCCAAATGAACCAGATCATTACTCGTTTGAGCTGTGGATGAGCATCTCCAAACTCCAAGTTTTATCATCAGAACAGGTCCCTGGAACAAGCTTGATTTAGTTGAAATGTTCAGTTTTTTTTCACAGTAAAATTTACAATCACCCACTTTTCTCATAGCCACGTTCAGCAAAAATGAATAAGCTCAGGATGAGCCTAACATAGCCAAAGCGTGAGCAGCTCATCTTTCTTTGAAATCCTAATTGAAGTAATAGAAGCAGGAAGTAGTGGGTCGATCTAGCTAAGGTCCATTTTGCCTAAGATTTGTTTGGGCAAATTGGGGGCTATGGCCTATGTATGCGCTGGCTTTCAATCTCGACAGCTCCAGAACCAGCTCGCACTCTCACCAATCTTGAACCAACATGGTGGATTTGGTGTGGGTCTGATGGGCCTGAGAGCTGCCAGTGTGCGCGCATTTCACTTGGTGCCCTATTATCACTAGCTAGACCAGGAGGGACCAAATGGACTCCGGTGGTCAGTGGCATATCTACCGAACGTTGAAAAACCAACAAAAAGGTAGAGCCAACCATGACTCTATGGCATATAATACACTAGTTAGCCACACCCTAAATAGTCACGTTGTCTCTTCACCCCACCCTAAAATAATTTCCAGACCTTCTACTGCTCTGAGTCATCTTGGTCTCACAATTGTTGGCCTTTCTTTAAGAGAGAACTCCTAGTGCCCTCAACCAGCCAAATTGAATTTAGTCCGGCTATAGGACTAAAAAGTTCGACTTCATCAAAGATTGCATAACCAGATTCAAAAGAGCTTGGACTTGCAGTAGGGAAACCAAATCACACAAAGGACGGTTATTAGATTGGATAAAAAATCTTGAAAAGAAGCTAAATTTGATTTTGGTCTAGATCAGATATTATTTTACTAACTGTTACCGTCAAAAATTGAAAAGGGATCCGAGGAGCCACTTCCAAGCATAACTGTTTATTAACAAATATGACTAAACCACTTCTTAAAAGATAGGTACAATATTTATCACCTGACTATAGGCAACTGCTCCAGAAGTTATGAAAACCGACTTGGAGAGGTGGAGAAGAATTTGGAATTAGCTCACCATCAACTATAACAAGAGATGTATGATCACCTTGAAGGATATTAATCGATCCAAGACACCCATCATTTATTTCATTTTCTTTTGATTTAAATCTCTTTGATAGTTATATCCCTTCTATTTTAGCTAATAAAGTTTTCCTTTTTGTTCCCCCTTGATGGCCTCGGTGAGTTTGGTCTCTGTGCATTCAATTGGCGGTCTTTATTCGTGTTCAAACCATCTTACATAACTTTTTTAGTTTTATCATCTATTGTTGTCACTCTCAATTTGTTTGTAGTAACCTCATTATGCACCAGTCTTTCTTTGTACGATCACTTATTCATCTCAACATCCTTATTTATGCCGTAGACATCTTGTGTACATGATGATGATGAGTAACTGACAACACTTAGAACCATAAAATATATTAGATCTAATTGTTGCTTTATAATATTTACCTTTCAACTTTAATGATATCTTCTTGTCACTAAAATACATGATGCATCTCTCTGTTTTAGCCAATCTACATTAATTCTATATGTAGCATCTCAATCAATTTTTATATCACTTTGAAAAATAACTTAGTATTTAAAACTTTTTGTATGATAAATACAATGTGCACCAATCTTAATTCATGTGATCTGAAGTAAATAAATACAACAAACAACAACTAAGCCTTTTCCCATACTAGATGGGGTCGGCTACATGGATTCTTTGTTTCCACATATCCCTATCGTGTGCCATGTTAGCAGTTAACTCACAATAAGCTAGATCATTCTTTATTGTTTCTTTTCAACACTTTTGTAGTCGTCTTCTACCTCTTTTAATACTTTACAAATTTAGTTTTTCATACCTTCTTACATGTTCTTCTTTTGATCTTCTTTCTATATGTCCAAACCATGTTAAACGATATTCTCTCATTTGATCCTCTATTGGTGCCACTCCTAATTTGTTTCTAATAATCTCATTATGTATACGGTCTTTTCTTGTATGATCACTCATTCATCTCAACATCTTCATTTCTATCACAGACATCTTTTGTACATGTTGATCATTAACTGCCCAACACTCAGAACCATAAAACATGGCAGGCCTAATTGTTGCTTTATAATATTTACCTTTTAACTTTAATGGTATCTTCTTATCACATATAATAGTTGATGCCCCTATCCATTTTAACCAACATTAATTCTATGCATAACATCTCCATAAATTTTTTTATCACTTTCAAAAATTAACCCTAGGTATTTAAAACTTTCCTTTGGGGGGATGCAATGTGTGCCAATTTTAATTTCTATGTCGTCTAAGGTAACCAAATGATCAAACTTACATTCCATATATTCTGTCTTTGTTCTACTAAGTTAGAGGCCTTTGCTTTCTAATGTTTCTCTCCATAGTTCTAATTTTCTATTAACAAGGTACTTCATGTTAGATGACATGAATTGTCACACATTGCATGAAAATTAGAAAATAAATATGGACTTAAAGTTAACATATTCAAGTTTTAATGTGATCTAACATTAAGTACCTTGTTAATAGAAAATTAGAACTATGGAGAGAAACATTAGAAAGTACCTTGTTATCTAAAAACTTGTATGGACATCTTGAATATGTTTTGTTCAATCACCATTATAAATAAATATAGACTTAAAGTTGATCCTTGATGTAACCCAATATTAACTTCAATGAAGTCTGTCATTCCTTCATGAGTCCTCACACATGTTTTTGCACCATCGTACATATCTCTTATAAGGTTAATATATGTCAATAGAATACCTCTTTTTTCCAAAGTTCTCCAAAGAACTTCCCTCGGTACCCTATCATAAGCTTTTTTTAGATCAATAAATATCATGTGAAGGTCTTTCTTTTTTGCTCTAAAATGTTTCATAAGATGTCTCAAAAGGTAAATCACTTCAATAGTAGATCTGCTTGGCATGAATCTAAATTGGTTATCTGTTGTACTTGATACTTGTCTTAGCCTACGTTTGATAATTCTTTCCCACAATTTCATAGTATGGCTCCGTTAACTTGATACCTCAATAATTTGTACAATTCTAAATGTCTCCCTTGTTCTTATATTTGGTATAAGTGTACTCGCTCTTCATTCCTCGGACATTTTTGGTTTCTCCATATTTCATTAAATAGTCTTGTGAGCCAAGTGATTCCTATTTCTCCTAGTATTTTCCAAACTTCTATAGAAATATTGTCTGATCCTACCGATTTACCACCCTTCATATGTTTAAGAGCCTCTTTGACTTCATTTTTTGAATACATCGGTAGAAATTGTGGTTTATATACTTTTCTGATTTGGCTAACTTTCATAAGCTAATACTAACATCTTTATTTTCATTAAAAAGCTTATAAAAATAGTTTTTTCATCTATTTCTTGTATCATCATTTGCCACTAGAATTTTTTCATCCTCATCCTTGATGCATCTAACATAATTAAGACCTTTAGTTTTCTGATCTTTCGCCCTAACTATCCTAAAAATATCTCTTTCACCCTCTTTTGAGTTGAGTTTTTTATATAAATCCTCCCAAATTTTGGCTTTTGCATCACTCATGACTTTTTTCGCTTCTTTCTTTGCTTTCTTATAAGCCTCTAAAGTTTCATAAGTTTTCTTAGCATAATGTAATTTGTAACATGCCCTCTTTGCCTTCATTTTATTTTGCACTACTTCACTCCACCACCAAGCTTCTTTTTGTGTCGGTATACCTCCCTTAGATACACCTAACACATCTTTCACCACGTTTCTAATATGTATAGCTATATTGTTACACATATCATAAGGTGTACCAACATAATTCCAAACATCTCCTTGAAGGACTTTCTATTTAAATATATCTTCTTTCTCGCTTTTGAGGTTCCACCATTCAGTCCGAATAGCTCGATGCACTATTTTCTTCTTTGTCTATTTTTTTATTTGTAAATCCATAACTAAAAGTCAATGTTGGATGGTTAAGCTTTCTCCTGGAATTACCTTGCAATCTTTACAACACGCTCTATCTTTTTTTTCTATAAATAAAGTAATCAATTTGTGTTTGTGATAAGCCACTCTTATAAGTAATTAAATGTTCATCTCGTTTTTTGAAGATTGTATTGACTATAAAGAGATCAAATGCCATAGCAAAATTTAAAATCTCCCTACCTTCTTCATTTATATCCCGAAAACCAATGTTTCCATGAATACCTTGATATCCTAATGCCTCTTTACCGACATTTCCATTTAAGTCTCCTCCTAAACAAATCATCTCCCTTTGTGGAATCTTTTGAATCACCTTATCTAACTCTTCCCAAAAAGCTGTATTTATACTATCTTCTAGTCCTACTTGGGGTGCGTAAGCATAAACTATATTCAAAACCTCTACTCCTATTGCTAATTTTAATGTCATGATTCGGTCACCATATCGTTGTATGTCTACTACACTATCCTTTAAATCTTTATTTATGATAATACCAACTCCATTTTGAGCCTTTTCTTTACCTGAGTACCATAATTTAAAACATGTATCTTATATCTTCTTTACTTTTTCTCGAACCCATTTAGTATCTTGTAAACATAGAATATGAATCTTTCTCCGAATCATAGTATCTACCACGTCCATTAGCTTACCGGATAATGTTCGGATATTACAAGAACCAATACAAATCTTATTATCTAGGACTAGCTTCCTCACCCCCCACATCCGTTCATATTCAAAATGCAGAGACCCTCTCTGAAAATTATTCATTACATTCGGGCGGCAATGTAGCGGGACTAACTTCTTTACCCACACCCGTCCATGATGTGGGAACCCTCTTTGCAATTGATTCACTATGTTCGGGTGAAAATATATTGTCCCTTGCTTACTTATCAGTGCATTTGAGCTCTGTAGCACGTCTCTAGGCGGGGACGCCCCAAAGCAGCTCATACTTTTTGTAATCCATGTTATAAAAATCTGACGAAGTTTTACGCCGATTGTCGGAAGCCTAACACAATTGTCCTCCTTTATCCGAGCTTGAGACCGGCAATGCAAGGGTGATCCCTTACATGGACGGAGTTATCTGAAGTAAATAAATTATTAAACTTTTGTTCCATATAATTTCTCTATATTCTACTAAGTTAGAAGCCTTTACTTTCTCATCATAGCTCAAATTCCTATCAACTTTCTTCTTAGACTCATCCACTAACACAATATCATGCACAAATAATATACACTAAGACAATTCATCTTGAATATATTTTGTTAACTTGTCAATGACCAATATAAATAAATATGGACTTAAAGTTGATCATTAATATAATACAATATTAACTTTAAAAAAATTTGTCATTCTTTCATGGGTCCTCACACATACTTCAAAGAATATCTCTTGGTACCTTATGATAATTTTTTTTAGATCAATAAATATCATATGAAGGTTTCTTTTTATAAGACGTCTTAATAGGTGAATAACCTCAATAATAGATCTTCCTAACATGAATGCCCAATAATTAATTTCCCAACCTTTCCAAGAAGCATTAGATTCCTTAGGAGTTAAATGCTCTTTTCATTTTTCAGGTAGTCATTAAGTACTTTAGGCAACTCCTAGAAAACAATAGTTAGTTAGGAGTTTTAAATAAATTAGGACATAATTTTAATATTTTGAAAATTACAGCATTTAGTTTTAGACTTAGAGGGTTGTTCTAAGCTATATAAACCCATCCATATGAATGAAAATGAAAGTGATGATTTCCTACAGAGTTTCTGTATTTCAAATCTCTCTCTTATCCTTAACCGGTAGTGAGTGAGACAGTCTTTATCACCCTGATGGCTCATATCTATTGTGGCAGACCGTGTGTGCGTGGGGTGAGAGTTGGTGAGTCATATCCAACTCGTGGGTGAGTGTGTGTGTTGGTGACTGACAACCAACAAGCGTGCGTGTGTGTGAGCCCACTCAAAACATGTTCAACTACTTCCATGTCAGGTGATGCATTGGTGAGCCCAAATCCAAGAGTGTGTGAATATTGGAGGATTATTTGATGCTTTTCACTTAATCAGGATCCTCTCGACTCACGATTCACATCATTTGGTGTTTTCATTTGAGATAGAGAGGATTCACAATACTTGGTAACCAATTTTCATTCTACCTTCTCTAACCTGTCTCATCCTTCTCTTTATTCTCTCTCATTACCATTATCACTCTATCCAAATGCTTGTCATTGAAAGTTTGAAATTGCAAGCTCAACCTTGTCACGAACAGTGAGAGAACCTATTCCACACCCATTGCACTATCAAGAAGAAGGTCTCTAATGTCATCATAGACAGTGGGAGTTGCATAAATGTGGCTTCAATTGAGCTAGTGCGAAAACTTGAATTGATTGTGCGAAATCATCTTCATCCGTACAAGATTCATTGGTTAAACAATGAAGAGGGTTTGACATAACCAAACAAGTTAGCATTCCCTTCTCCATTGGGAAGACCTATTGAGATCAAGTACTATGTGATGTAGTTTCCATGGAAGCGGGTCAATTACTACTCAGGTGGCCATGGCAGTTCGACCGAAGGACCACTTATAATGGGTTTCACAATACCTATTCTTTCACAAAAGACAGAAAGAAAATCACTATCGTATCACTCAGTCCATAGCAAAATGAAAAGGAGCCCAAAAACACTAGTCATAATTATAAGCCAAATCTTGTTGTTCTTGAGCAAAAAAAGAAAGACGATCTCGTTTCCCTCAATCTTAAACAAAATTCCAGAAAAGAGAGCTACACACCAGAAGAGACTTGATCTTCTTGCATCAATCTAAGTGACAAAATTGTTGCATTGGATCCAGCAAATGAGAAACTAGAGTCTGTCGCTGATCCTGAAACCAATGATGCTCTCTTTAAGGACTTGGATTCCAACTTGACCCTAAAAAATGAAGGTGAGCAAGAGAATACAGAATTAAGCCTCTTTTTTCCAAGTAAGGCGTCTAAGTTTGAGTTCAATGATGAGGTTCATTTAAGCAAAGACCCTGATGCCAGGTAAACAATCTAAGCAAGTTTTCCATGATTAAAGCTTAATAATGAAGAATACTACATCACACCAAATGATTGTGCGACAAGAGTAAGTATTGTTATGATGTTTTGCTTGTTGCATGTGGTAAATGATATATTTGAAGTACATACAACAACTCTTTGTCTGCTACTTAAGATAAGCTTGTTTATTCCTGACCTTAACCAAAAAGGAAAGACCATGACAGAGTTGGCCACTAAAGATATCATAATTGTTTTGCAGGATACAATATACCCAATCATACTATTTCGTGTCTCTGCACTTGATATTGTTGTAGGCCTAATGAATTCACTCAAGATGAATGTGTGAATGTTTTATCATCATAATGGAGATTGAAGCTCCAAGAGCAACCCCACCATTTTCTGTACATAGTACCTAGGGTAGAATATGTTTACTTCCTCAGTCATAATTTTCTCTAGTTTTGCCATAGTAGGTACTTGCTTTTTTTGTGTGGTAATTATGTGTAGCAGGTCTCGAGTCATGTAAGTGTCTTGGTAGGAAAACTTTGTAACAAACACTGTCTAGAACTCTTTGCAAGCAACTGATTGGAGATAACTTTGTTATAAGCAACCAAGAATAGGATTCCAGGAGACCTAAGCATCAATTATTATTAGCCAACCTATTGAATTAAAAACAAGAGTTAATTTCTCACATTTCCAAGAAACATTAGATTCCCTATGAGTTAAATGCTCTTTTTATTTTCTAGGTAGTCATTAAGTGCTTAGATTGCTCCTAAGCAATAATAATTAGTTAGTAATTTTAAATAAATTAGGACATAATTTTTAATGTTTTGAAAACTGTATCATTTATTTTTAGTGCTCAGCTTAGAGGGTTGTTCTAAGGATCATGTGTACTTGGGTGAGAGTTGGTGAGTCATATCCAACTCATAGGTAAGAGTGTGTGTGTTGGTAAGTCACATCCAACAAGTGTGTGTGCGTAAACCCACTGAAAACATGTTCAACTACTTCCATGTAGGAGCATGTGATGCATTGATGAGCACAAATTCAAGAGTGTGTCCATATTGGAGCATCATTTGATGCTTTTGCTTAACCAGGATCCTCTTGACTCACGATTCACATGAGGTTTGCTTCTTAGATTCTTGGACTTCACAACAAATCATGGGGTCTCAAATTCCTTCACATAATCCTCCATACTCATTCCTCCCTAATGAATGCTTTGCAACTTAAGAAATAATTCCTAGAGATAATAATTAGGTATGAATCTCTTTTGCATGAGTCGTTTCATTAACCTCCGACTTCTTATTTTGCCTTCTCCAACCCTTCGCCATTGATCTTTTAGACTTTTCCACCATAGATCAGCATCATCTGTGAATTCTAAAGTTACTAAGTGACATTTTTTTGCCTCTTAGTAGTTATGATACTCAAAAATCTTTTTTACTCGTTGCACCCATTCAAGGAACAACTCAAGTGAGCTGGTTCCTTTAAAGGTAGGGATCCTAAACTTAATAGAGTGATTGGCAGTATTACATCCTCTTTTGAAGTCAGAGGTCTTTGATAAGTGTGTTCAACAACTTCTTCATCAGTGTTGAAGGCCTACTCGTATATGCTCTCGTGATGTGGTGGGGTAGCACGTTGAGATCCAAGATTTAGGGCGGACTGAGAAAGCTGTGTCATTTGGGTCAATACTTCCTCGAATTTTCGTTCTAGGGTTAGGAGTCAGGCTTGATCCAATGGTAGGCCCCGAGGGACTGAAGGGAAAATCAATCCTTCTTCAACTATGGTAGTGAGTTCTTAGTTGGTAAGAAGGAAGTAGAGGAGGTGGCAGATGGGGCACAGTTAAGTCAAAGCGAAAAAAAGAAATAGGTGAAAGGTTGAGTGGTTAAGTTGTTGGTAGTTGAGAGAAGGAGGGATAGAGTAAGGAAGGATGCAAGAATACCTATATTGTAGAGTGATTCAACATCAATGAAAGCACCAATGATATGCTTCCAACTCACATTGATAGGAGATTATAGGGGAAGAGAGAAAAGAGCTCGCCACAATCAGAAAGAGGTCTGATTGATAAGAGGGTTGAGTGTGAATAGCACACCACTAACTCATTAATACAAGCTGAGATAGATAAGTTAAAATTCTCTTACAGAAATCGCAAAGAAGAAATATACTCAAAAAACCTTCTCTTTGTTTATTTCACCTTGATATATATAGGCTTAGAATAGGCCTCTAAACTAGCACAACCACTCATACTCATAGTTTCTCAAAGTAAATGATTACCTAGAAAATGCACACTACATTAATGGAGCATCTCTTGGTGATAAGCTTCAGCTAACTCACACTTAACTCTATTGTGATTTCTTAAGTCAAAGCAAATGATTACGTAGGAAATGCACACTACATTAATGAATAATCTCCTGATGATAATAAGCTCCAACTAACTCACACTTAACTCTACTATGATTTTCTAAGCAAAATATAGTTCAACCAACCAACTAGTGAATAGTTAATTCTAGCTAACTCACTTTAATTCAAAATGGAGATGGCTGGCTAGGGTTATTGCTAGGGTCCATGATCCAAACCTTCTCTTGGATTGAATGCAACAATCTTCGTGACCTAGATCTAGTCATTGGACCTATCAAGCCTTGGTCTGGCCCAATTTCCTTGTGTAGCTCACCATTAGGTCGATCATCATCGTGTGACTCAACATTGATGAATATCTAAACCAATTACTGTTGGATGTTTTTTCATAACATGATTTCTTAGTATGTCATAACGATCTCCTGTCTTAAAATTGTATACCTTATCATAATAGTTACACTTTGCCAGATTCACACTACATTGTTTATCACATAATTTTACAAAATAAATTTTAAATAAATCAGATCCCTTATTTTGAGCTTTTGGATGACATCCTCCATGTGTAGATTGTATTTGTTGAACTTCTTGTGGCAGAACTATTTCTTTCACAAATGATACGTTAATACCTGCATTGCTACCTATATTTGTCGTTCTTTCTTAACTAAGTAGTATTAACATCATATATCTTTGAGGAATCTGGTAACTCTAGCTTCTGTTGAAAACAACTTTCCCTTTGTTTTTAAAACTAGAAGAACCATCACCATGGTAAGCCATTAAAAATAAATAAATAAATGAAACAATAAATATAATATGAATACAATGATATTGGAACATAGAGCATAAAATATTAGAACTAGTTAAATGTGCCTTCTATATTTGCTATCAAAATATAGCTCTCAAATGATCCAAATTGGAGAAAGAATCGAAATGCTAGAGCAAGAGCAAATAGAAGAACAAGAGCTTGAGTTTGTAATTTTTGTTTTCGAAAACTTCTATTTATAGAACAAAAATACTATTTATTAATAGTTACATTTTTTTTATTTTTTAAAATATATTAAAAAAATTAATTACCACATGATGTAGATTGACAACTGGGACCATGTGGCCGGTCAATGAGCACCATTTTAGCAAATAGTCTAAAATGGCCATGTCTAAGCTCTTGTGAGGGTAATTCTTCCTAGAAGAGAGAGTTTGATTTCCATATGCTAAGCTTGCTTGACCTGCTATCGGCTATCACCTCGTGGGGTATGGCTTACCTGTCAATGTTAGTGGGTATCATTTTGCATGTCCTGAGAAATTGTTCTTTAGCCCAATCTATATGAGCCAATGCGACTTTCTTTTTTGACTTTGGGTTCCTAGGAGAAATGGAAACCTTGCCATTGAGATGGAGATAGGACTAGAAACTCCCTGGTTGATGGGCAACCACCTCTTGGTATCCTTGGAGTTGGTGAAAGAGAGCTTTCCTTAATCCAAATTTCAACATCCTTATTGTCTTGAGAGAGTCTTTATGGGTGCAAAAGGTCTCAAAGTTTGATAATGCTATTAAAGTTTGAATCCTTAACTAATAATTGGGAAATAAGGCAATTACAAAAATGAAGGTTGGTTGGGTTGCTCCACCAAATAATTGGACTATTAGGGATACAAATGGAGCATGCAAAGGGACTGTAGGTGTGGCTGGGTGTGGTGGTCTTCTAAGGGATAGTAATGACAATTGTAGGCTTTACGAAAGAACATATGAGTATATAGATAGTGTTGGAGATTTTGGAAGTCCATTTGCAATAGAACTTCGCTACTAGAGGCAACCATGTATGATTTGCAAAAAAACATATGGTCTTCAAAAGATTTTTTTAGAATTTCTTCTTTTTTTAGAAAAAATGCGGTTGTGGTTCCATGAGAATTGAGAGAGTAGCCGAGTCATTTGGTTCCCATGAGAAACAACCTCGGGTCCATAGGGAGACGAACTATGCCCAGAGAACGAAACCGACCCCAAAATCCGATGAAAGATGTAAGGCCACAAAAATAGTAAGTATTAAGATTGAGTCATCTCTTCCTAACCCTACTAGCCATCCACTTTCTAACACCCCTTTGTCTACTAAAAATCTAAAAAGATTACATATTTGAAAAAACTAAAAACATCTGGAAAATATTCAAAAATCAAAAGCAATTGAAAATAAAAAAAATTGCAAATGATGAAATTGTGAAAATTGAAAATGAAAATTTAAAAAAGAGTCTACATTCCTAGGCACAAATGCAGAGAGGGGCATCAGGTTTTCTTCACACAAGTCACCCCAAAATTTTTAAAAGCATGTCCTTTGATCGATTCTATTCCCATGAGTACCACTTCACACACTTCAAAGGTTTTCCATCCCAAAGAAACAAACACATAATAGAATGAGTGTTGCACAAATAAAGGCTTGAAGGATGAAGCTCAAGACCTAGCAAAGCAATGGGAGCTCGAAGCCATACATGAGCTCGAGCCAGTTCGGCATGCCTACAAGGAAGCTTCCTCTCACCATGAGAAGGTAGTCAAGCTCGAAAAAGGAACGCCTAAAACTCATTTCCCCCAAAACTCCCTACTCGATCCTCTCCTTCTTAGTGTAGGATCTGTAAATCATTCATACATTCTATGTATCAAATTACACTCATGCACCCACAAACCCACTCAATGTGGCAAAAGATGTGGATTTTCAAGGTGTGCCAAAAGTCCCACATCAACAAAAATAAAGAAAAATAAAGAAAAATAAAATAAAATTCAAAACTTTGTAGACGTGGTTACTCTTAAGGCATACATTGATATCCTAGGTACACCTAATGCTACCATGCATAAACAAATTCCTTTGAGCCTAGGTTTGGATAATAAATCCAAGCCTAGGGTCATGACTACTTCCCTTAATCTCCATATACCCACAAAGGACTGATCATGGTTTCTCTTGTAACTCATACTTTTCCATTTTGCAAGGGATCAAACATGTTCTCCCTTTGCATCCACATACACTCACATCAATCACCCCTAGGGCCACATTGGGTTGCACCTAGATCCATCATAAGAATATCAACCATTCCACATTCTGGGTGCACATCCTTGATGCACCCGAACTTCTGGATCCTCCTTTGACATGATGCTAACTCTAGGTTTTGTATATTGTGTACATGTTATCTTTAAAATTATAAAATCTAAAAAAAAGGAAAAACCTAAATACAAAAATTTTTCAAAAGAAAAAAATCCAAAACCATTTGTCAAAAAAAAACCAATCTCCTTAGAGATGAGTTGGATGATGACAATCTACATTCACTTTCTCAAAATCAATAAAATAGTGAACTTGGACAAAAATTCAACTTCTCTAGAAGGTGACCTCTTAAGGGTTAACATAGGAATCAAACCTAACCCTAAACACATTAGAGGCTAGGATCATATCATGCATATTCTTAAGTCATGTAAAAACCAAGTTGTCCAACAACATAGTATATGTATGGGTCATTTATGCATCTCATTAAATATCATTCATCACATGCCACAATAGAGATCAACGATAGTGTATGAATGCCCATGTCATCTATTTCCTCCAAACTAGGGGCATGTAGCTTGCATTCCCTATGTACCTTTCATGGAGACTTAAATATATTAATTATTTAATTGAGCATTTATCTCTATCATCTCATATGGGAATACATTTTTACATGTCATACATCCCATAAACATCATTCACCCATAGAGGTCTACATCCTCTCGGAAAGGGGTGGCCCAAGTGCGAAGGTCCCTATGCCATAAGGGGTCAATGCATATTGGCTAATTGATACCGAGAGAAAAAATTTGGTAGACCCTATAAATGCCTAATATCTAAAAAGATATCATGTCTAGTGTCTAACACCAATTCTTTTGAAACAATTTTTGCACATGGATCTTCTTTAGTTTATTGAAGAAGGGACCAAGTCAAATATATGCCTCCTAACTAGGAACTAGTGCTCTATGAACTATATGCCACCTAACTAGGGCCTAGTTCAACAACAAAATATTTTTAAATAGTATGTGCTAGTGTGAAATAGGGCACACTTGACTAGACCGAGTATCTAGAGGGATAAGTTGTTCTCCATCTCATTCTCTCCAAAAAAAAGTTGGTAAAGACCCAATACCTCAAACAAATGAGCATAGAGGTCATCCCACTTAAGGCAACCAACCTTTATGGGATCTCGCCAAGCTCCTAAAATAGTTTGTGGAGGTCTCTAATACACTCGATTCATCCATTGCATCTTACACATCATATGTCAATGTGCATTCATACATGACCTTATTCATATATGATCATTGGTCGACTACTATCCAAGTCGAGTCACCTTTTGCTAGAAATCCTCTTTTCCATCGGAACTAGTAACCCAAGTTCAAGAAGTGAATCCCTTAACAAAGAATGAGAAAGTTCATGAAATCCTGTCTAAACCAAAATCAACTCTAGTATTCAATTTTTTTCTATGGGTATTCAATTTTTATGTGAACACCCAAAAATTTTCAGAAGATTTTTTTAGAATTTCTTTTTTTTGAAGAAAAATTGCGGTTGTAGGTCTTTTAAGGTTTATTTCAATAAATATACTTAAACGAACCCATTTCCAAGTCAAAATTTTGTAAGAGCCTCAAATATAAGGTACTTTGAACCCCACCAAAAAATAAAATTTTGACAAAATCTAAAAAATGACAATTCTACCCTTAGGACCAAATAAGCGAAATTTTGCTGTTTCAAATAATTTTCTTTAAAGAAATAATTGAAAAAGCTAAGTTGGGACACCGGGAACCAAACCCACAAAATGTTTACAAAATGACATTTTTTCAAAATATTTGAAATTCAAAACACAAAATAAACAAACAAATCCAAAAAATGATGGACCTCAGAAGACTCGCTTGTGACTCAGTCGTACACTAAAGGAGATATTTAAAAATTTTGTTATTTTCAAATAGATTTTAAAAAAATGATTTTAAAGAATTAAAAGAAAATATTTGGAACCATGGAATAAAATCTTACCTACAAAGACACCAGACAAAGAGAAGCAGGATCCCAAGAGATTCACCTGGCCAAGGGTGGAGCGATTCGAAAAGCTTATCGTGGTAAATTAAGGACAACTTGATCAACAAAGCAATCCGCAAACAATATGGCTCATGATGAAGAAAAAGTTGAACCGAGTGAAGGTGAAGCAAAAACTGAATCGAGTCAAGATGAAACGGGCTAGCCATGCAACCAATCCAAATCAAACTAAGGTGAGGTGAGCCCAAATCAAATCAAGACAGGTTGCAAGGGATCAAGCCTAAATCAAGTCAAGATGAGTTGCAAATGATCAAGCCAAAATCAAGCCAAGGTCCAAGGTCAGTTGCGTCAACACAAGGCAAGCTGCACCAAGTCAAGGCCGGTTGCACCAAGTCAAGATGGATTGCAAGGCACCTAGCCAAGGATGGGCTACAAGAGGGACCATGCACATGACCAACATGAACCACTGCCATGTGACCACATGGATCACCCATGTGACTAGCAAACCAAACCAGATTAGAGGAAATTGCATCAACCATGGACCAGCCAAACCCGTGGAACACCCTAAAAGGATGCCAAGAATATTCTTTGATCTAGAGACTTCTTGGGTCAGCTAAGAAGTCTATAAATACCAACCTTGGGCTGAGATTAAGAGGAGGCAATTAAGAGAGAAAATCAGCAAGAGACCAAGAGAGAAATGAGAGAGAGAAGAAGACGTGTGAGGGAGGAAGCCAACCCAAGGCATCAGCTAAGAAGGAGGGATGTCCAAGGAGGAATCCAGCCAATTTTTTTCTCTTTTTCCATTCTTTTAATTCATTCCTTTGTAATCTTTGGAGTCTTCATCTCCAACTTCTTGTAAAGCCAAAGGAATGTTGCAAAATATGTGCAAAAGGTCACCGGTAAGAAGATCTACCACTTGTATGATATTCGGTTTCTTCTACCTCAATATAAGTCATATCTTATACTTTCTTATCTTTTATATATTTAAGTATATTATCACCCCTTCTCCCATTTCTTGGTTGATGCGATTGCCTCTAAATCAATTCAAAAAGCCATAAGAAGGATATAACAACTACGTTTACATGCAATGGTATGAATATATAATTACTCTTATGATAGATTAAATACCCATAAGTTTGTGTAAGGGTGGACATTGGGTTATGATCGCATATATTTTCCAAGAGATCTATCCTCCTCAAGAGAGATGACCTGATAATTTATATGTAGGTGAGTTCTACCCAAACGAACACAAGTCTCCAACAAAAATTCTTTGAATGATCTAAGGATCAAACCGGATGCATTATTAGCTTCTACAAAGAAAACTCTACGGATTTTAGCATCCTACATGAACCCTATTTGCTCCTTGAATTTTGTAGCCCTCATCTCTCAGTGAAATATTTTGAAATTTTGTCTAGAGTTACATACACATTGGTTAACATCCAATAAAAGTTTCAAAAATTTTGGACACAGGTAAGGTCAAGTAAAAAGATCATTAATAACCAAACTCATCCCAAAATAGAATTTATCTGTGCTAAAATTCTCGCGATAGATCTTTAGTAAAACTATTATAACTCGTTCCGTGGACATCCAAAAATCTTGTATTTTACTATTTTTTGTAAAACTATCATAACATCCATAACATTCTAAATTGACTATTTTTATATAAATTGGAATCCTACATACAAAAATACAAGCATTTTACTAAGACTATGTATCTCAATTACAAAAACTGTTCCGAATTTCAGAATTGCATTCGATTAGAAGTTTTCCTAGCTTTAGTTCTGATCATTCAAGGACTTAAAAATACAACTAGAAATCTTCAATAAAGCTTTATACCTAACTCTCAGGTAAAATTTTTGGGATTTTTTGATACGCAAAAATTAACCAAAAAAATCAAAACTCCTATGTTGGAAAACATAACCAATTTTGTTTTACAGTGGAACTTGTTTTGAGAAAATCTTGTATTTCTAAAATCGCTATTTATAAGCATTTAAGCTGACCCTTAAGTACTAGTTCAAGAAGCCTTATGAAGATAAGAACCTATTTGTCCACAATTGCTGAAATAGTTAGAAAAATCTCTTTGCAAGTTTGAGTAAACTTACTAGTATACTTGCATATAATTTTTGGAAGCAAAGTTTTAAGTTCATAGTAGACCGAAAAATTTTGTTTATAGAAAGAAAATGACACGTCTGATGGGATTTAGGTCTTAGAAGAGTCATTTTCATCTGATTACATTTTTTCGAAACAAGTTGATTCCAAAACCTTGTTCTAAACTCTTTTGAAAACTTAGCCATAAATCTGAAATTTTCCAGCAAGCATCATGTCAAGTTTGGATGGTTCCTTCGGTGATATGTCAAGTGAGGAATCATCAATCTTCATAAGTTGATTTTTCAAAACTACGAAAAAGTCTTCGATAACCAGGGAAGATATAATCACTTCTTTAAAAAGAGAATTGAAAGATACAAATTGAAAGAGAAATTGTTGCCCTAATGCAAGAGGCTAAAGTAGTCGAGTCGTGGTTCCCATAGAAACAACCTCGGGTCCATAGGGAGACAAACCATGCCTCGAGAACCAAACCGATCTCAAAATCCGATGAAGGATGTAAGGCCACAAAAATAGCATGTATTAAGATTGAGTTATCTCTTCTTAACCCTGCTAGTCATCCACTTCCTAACACTCCTTTGTCTACCAAAAATAATATATATATATTTGGAAAAACCAAAATCATCTAAAAATATTCAAAAATCAAAACAAAAAATTGCAAATGATGAAATTGTGAAAATTGAAAATGAAAATTGAAAAAAGAATGAAGAAAAAGGAGTCTACATTCCTAGGCACACATGCGGGAGGGGCTTGAGATTTTCTTCACACAAGTCTCCCCAAAATTTTTAAAAACATGCGCTTCGATGGGTTCACATACTTCGGAGTTTCCCCTCCCAAAGAAATAAACACATAGGCTTGAATGATGAAGTTCAAGACCTAGCAAAGCAAAGAGAGCTTGATGCCATGCATGAGCTCGAGCCAGTTCGACAGCCTATATGGAAGCTTGCTCTTACCATGGGAAGGTACTTAAGCTCTAAAAAGGTATGCCTGAAACTCATTCCCCCAAAACTCCTTACTTGATCCTCTCCTTCTTAATATAGGATTGGTAAATCATTCAAATGTATCAAATCACACTCATGCACTCACAAACCCACTCAATGTTCCAAAAGATGTAGATTTTCAAGGTGTGTCGAAAGTCCCACATCAACAAAAAGGATATAACAACTATATTTACATGCAATGATATGAGTATGAAGTCACTCTTATGATAGATTAAACACTCATAAGTTTGTGTAAGGGTGAGCATTGGGCTATGTTCATATATATTTTTCAAGAGAACTATCCTCCAAAAGAGATGCTTCAGAGATTTATATGTAGATGAGTTCCTCCCCAAACAAACACAAGCCTCTAACAAATATTCTTTGAATGATCTAAGGATCAAACTAGATGCATCATTATCTTCTACAAAGAAAACTCTACAGATTTTAGCATCCTACATGAACCCTGTTTCCACTTTGAATTTTCTAGCACTCATCGCTTAGTAAAATATTTAGAAATTTTGTCCAGAGGTTGCATACACATTGATTAACTCCAATAAAAATTTTGAAAATTTTAGATATGGGTAAGGTCGAGTAAAAAAATATCTGTGCTAAAATTCTCATGATAGACCTTTAAACCGTCAAAACTTGACCGTAAACATTCAAAAATCTTAAAAATAATTTCGTTGGAAATATAACATCCATAGCTTTCCAAATTGACCATTTTTATAAAAAACGGAATCCTACGTATGAAGATATAAGCATTTTACTGAGACTTTGTATCTCAGTCACAAAAACAATTCTGAAATTCAGAATTGTATTCAGTTAGAAGTTCTCCTAGATTTAATTATGATCATTCAAAGACCTAAAAATACAAATAAAAATCTTCAATAAAGGTTAATACCTAACTCTCACTTAGGTAAAATTTTTGAGATTTTGGATTTTTGAAAGAGAACCAAAAAAACAAAAACTCCTCTGTTGGAAAACAAAACTAATTCTATTTTACAAATCAGCAATTGATTTGGCCAAGCAAAAAGCATACCTTCTTGAAAAGCTATTTTGAGTGGAACTTGTTTTGAGTCTAAAATCACTCTTTTTAAGCGTCTAGGTTGACTCTTGAGCACCGGTTGAAGAAGACCTATAATGATAAGAACCTACTTATCCATAATTGCTGAAATAGTTAGAAAAATCTCTTTGCAAGTTTGAGTAAACTTGTTGGCACGCTCGTGCATAATTTTTACAAGCAAAGTTTAGCTTATATTGAACCGAAAAAATTTTGTTTGCAATATGCACCAAACTTGTTGAGGTTTGCTCAATGTATATGAAGCTAAAAATGTAGTTTCAATGGATGCAAAAGAAATTAGAGTTTTTTCGAACGCATTCAAACAAAGAAGAGAAACAAAGTAGAGTGTGCTCATCTTTGTGATTTGGTATATATTGCATACATTATGAAGTTAAGTCAAAGATAATAATTTAAAATGTTTGTTGGTCATTAGTCCTTACTTATAATTAGTTGATTCATATATTTTAATGATTTTATAAGTATATAATATTATTGTACTCTTCCTTTTGTTTTCTTTATAAACAAATGCAAAGAGATGCAAGAAGGGCAAGGAAGGTGCCATATGATCCAAACAGCTATAAAAATATTGATATTTTTTTATAATTGGGTTGAAGAAGAGCTCCCATCAATTTAAATAATGCAAACTAAAAGGCAATAGAGGCAGAAGCAGAGATTAAATATGATGATGTAAAACGTGCTAGATTGGAGGACTCCATTATGATGGAGAGGGGAGATGATGGTGATGGTGGTGATGATGATGATGTTGACAACCCTAACTACAATGCTTAAGATACATTTGTTGATTATGATCCACATTTTGTAAAATAAAATATTGAAATTGAAATTTAAGTTTAAATTATAAACTTTGTAATTTGTATTATAATATGAAGATTCAGAACTCTAAAGAGTATGAATTGACATATTAGTTTTAGTTTGTGGTATTTAACAACTTTAACTTTAAAGCTTGTTGTTTTGATTGTATTTAATCATTAATGTTGATTGTGTTTTCTAACAATTTCATATCTTTTGTTGATTAATTTTAAATTTTCTTATTTTTTAGATTTTTAATATTTTTTTCTGATTTTAAAATATTAAACTAGTTATTAACACCATACCATAGAATGTAGTATGATTATCACATATTGGTGCCTTGTGCGATACAAGAACTGATACAATTTTTACAACATTAGCTATAGCATATTATAAGGTATTAGTGGCTTGGTGACCTTATAATGTAGCTCGTTTAATGTTCGATCTAAAAAAATGAAACAAGTCAATTCATATGGATATGGTTTGGTCTGATCCAATTCGCATATTTAAAAGCATCATTTTATATATTTAAAACCTAATCGATTAATGCCTTTCTCGTATGGCTTCTCATGCCACTAATCCACCACCACAATTGGCGACCAATGCGACGATAACTTTCTCTCTCTCCCTCTCTTGTTTCCTTTTTCTTCTATCATCCTCTGTTCATTTTCATTCGACAAAGAAACCATTGATGCTTATTCTTGGTCATCTATCATGATTCACCTCTTCTTAATTTTTGTCTGGGGTTAACACCTAGAAGCTTATGCTTCGTCATGAGCCTGTGGATGTTTTATCTCTCTAAATGCTAAACCCTGATTTTATAAACAACTATACAACTTTTTTCATACTCTTGATAGCCATGTTCTGAACTTTTTTTATTGTTTTCTTCTCCATTAACTTTTGGAATCAATATTTCCTAATCTAGTTACTACTCTCTAGTTCAATGAAACCTTAAGCAAAGATTCATTGAATGATGTATATTTCTAGAAGAGTTTGTTTGAACGTTGCACTTGTAAATATTTCTTTAACATAAAGTGCTAGAGTTCTAGAAATGTTTATTAGTGGTGAGGGAATATCTTGTATCCAAACAACATGTGCGAAGAAGGCTGAAGGCTGATGGAAATGTGTCCATGGAATCGAGATAGTTATCTCTTTCGTCGTGAGGTAATTTTCAGAATAATTGTGTTGTGCTTGCTTCACCTTGAAATGAGATTATCAAGAAATGGGTTTGACGAGGAGTAAGAAATGAAGGGAAAAATACTAAGCAACTTCAAATTTGCCAAAGCAATGTTGATAAGGAGAGGAAGCAAGAAACTCGCCATTGAACCTTAAAGGCCCAGATAAGAGATGAAGAAACTCGTAACTTCCTTTGATACAATCCAAACAAGTGTCTTTTCATTCAGAAAATGGGTATTTATGCAACAAGCCTCCAAGCTTAGCCAATCAAATAAATAATATTTTTTGCAGTATAATTATGACCAAACAGTCAACCTCCCACTTAATAAATAGAACAAAAAGGTGAAATGAGTGTACTTTAAAGTTCAAAACAGGCACCCTGGACCTCAATATGAATTTTAATGGATCTACTTGAGCATCAAAACAAATACACTAAATTTGGAATTACTAAGCCCCATCCCTAGATCAGTCATGGGTCCTTTAGCTGCCTCTTGACTCTGGACGCGACAACCGTTCGAGTGGGATTTATCTTCGATGTCCTCTTCATGCCCAACTTATTTCAGAATGCTCTTGGATTCCTATCATACTCTCGAGGTTAGTAAGGATTTGTCCTCAAATCTAGTAGTTGGTGATCTCCTATCAGTTGCTTGCAAAAAGTTCTTGCCACTGTTTGTTACAAAGTTTTCCTACCAAGACACATGAAGACCTAGTGCACTTAACTACCAAAATAAACAACATAAGCAAATACCTACTACAACTAGACTAGGGGAAACAATGACTCAAGAAGTAAAATAATTCTACCCTATGTACTGTGTACCGAAAATGGCGGCATAGCTCTTGGAGCTCCAATATCCGTTGCGATGATAAAACTTTCACACATTTATCTTGAGTGAATTCATTAGGCCTGCAACAATATCAAGTGTAGAGACACGAAATAGTAGGATTAAGTATATCGTATCCTGCAAAACAATGATGATATCTTTTGTGGCTGACTCTGCTATGACCTTTTCTTCATAGTAAAGGTCACGAATAAACATTGATGGTCAATCTTGTATCATTAATTATGTTATTAATATCCTTAAATTCATCTAATCAAAGAGCAATATAATAAGCAGTCAATAACTCTTCTAAGTCATCCAATTTTAATATAGGGCCTAATAAAATGGCAACAAAACTAATAGGAGGAAGATATGTATAACAATAAAGTTATTTTCTATCATTTCTTGTACACACTGAGTTAAATAAGACATTTCTCAAAAATATGATTATGTATAAAGTACTTCTATAGCTTGATACACAAATAGATAATAAGTTGGATAGGAAACACCATATAATACATTTGTAGTGTTATTAAAAACACATAAGTGATCTAAATAACTCTTACAAAAAATCTCAATTAGACTCAAAGAAATTTGAATGTAGAAAATGAAGGCACATAAAACTGGGCAATATATTGTAGGTTAAAATTCCAACCATGTCCAACATCTTTTGAAAATTTTCTTGGTTTCTTACTTTTCTCTTACAAAAATTTGTTCATTCCTTTCTAACATTAGGGCCATTTGTAGGAAATTAACAGTCATTAATAGGTTGCATTTCATATCTTAAAACTTTCAAACCATCTTATATACACAAGTTAAATATATGACAAGAAGAACAATTTTTGGAATGAATCCGCAACCAAATGTGACAACTTGGATTTCGAATAGCTCTTTCTTTAAGGATGTGGAGACTGACAACTGAAAGTTAGGTTTCCATATCTTTTTTTACTATGAATAGAGAAGCTATGATTGTAGATCATATGGAGAGGTGGGGTGGTGGGACGACATGGAACATTTTGTTTATTAAAAACCATCAAGACATCCTCTTTATTCTTAGGTGAATGGGGTGGGCGACTGTGATAGAAAAGAGCAACTGATGGGTGTTTTAAGGCGTGTAGCTTCTATGGAGAATGTAATAATGAGAATACACTACAATTACGAGTGAGATGCGTTAGAATTTCATTTGGAAATCTTGAATTCCTTTGCATGGGAACTAGCAAAGTAGAAGCCACTAAAAATCTAGGATGCGCACGTGCATACACACAGAAATATGTATATATCTGTGGGTGTATATTAATATATCAAATACTATAAGAATCAAGAGAAAATATAGGTTAACCTGATCATTCGGTACTCTTCCCACTTTAGGATATAGTTGCACTACCTGCTAAGATAATGCCAAATACATAATTGGTAGACAAGATCTTCTACATTTATTTTAAGCCCTTTGTCCTTATTAGATCCAAGGCAAACTAACCAAGATTAGTGCCAATTTACCCATGTTTGAAGCCAAACTTATCAATCAAACCCATTAGACAAAGGGACAAAGTGATAGGAATCCAAGAGCAAGCTAGGCGAAGCTAACTAGGATATGTAGGACATGGATTAATCAGGCACCAACTGGTTCAACTCAGTACTTTGGATCAATCCATTTACCCTAACTTAGAACCAACTCAAGTAAGCAAGAATAGGATTCGAGGAGATCAAAGCATCAATTATTATTAGCTAACCTATTGAATTAAAAACAAGAGTTAATTTCCCACCTTTTCAATAAGCAATAGGTTCCCTAGGAGTTAAATGCTCTTTTCATTTTCCATGTAGTCATTAAGTGCTTTAAGCAACTCTTAAACAATAATAGTTAGTTTGTAATTTTAAATTAATTAGGATACAAATTTTAATGTTTTGAAAATCGTAATATTTAGTTTTAATGCTCAGCTTAGAGGGTTGTTCTAAGCTATATAAATCCATCCATATGAATGAAAACGGAGGTAGTAATTTTCTATATAATTCTATATTTCAAATCTCTCTCTTATCCTTAACCGGTCGTGAGTGAGTCAGTCTTTATCACCTTGGTGAGTTATATCCATTGTGTGACAGATTGTGTGTGCATGAGTGACAGTTGGTATGTCATATCCAACTCATGAGTGAGTGTCTATGCTGGTGAGTCACATCCAACAAGTGTTTGTGAGTCCACTTAAGACGTGTGTAACTAGTTCCATGTATGAGCGTGTGATGAATTGGTGATCCCAAATTCAAGAGTGTGTACATTGAAGTATCATTTAATGCTTTTCGCTTTACCAACATCTTCTCGACCTGTGATTCACATCATTTGATGCTTTCATTGAGATTGAGAGAATTCATAATATCAGGCAATCGATTTTCATTCAACCTTCTCTAACCTGTCTCATCCTTCCCTTTTTTCTCTCTCATCAGCCTTATCACTCTATCCATGTGCCTTACCCCTCATTATCGTCCTCTTACCTCTTTCATATACACCCAACCCTCACTTAGTTTATTTATTGTTCTTTGCCTTTTCTGGCATAAACCCACCAAAACATTTCACTCATAGTGCTTTGCCCTTTCATTTCCAACCAAGGGCAGTCCTTCCTCCTTATCACCGCTGCATGCAACAGGATTAACTCACATTTTTCCTTTCATTACTAATGCCACACCTAGCTGGACGTCATACTTCCCTCCAAAATTTGTTCATTCCTTTCTAACATTAGGGCGACTTGTAAGAAATTAAGGGAGTCATTAATAGGTTGTATTTCATATCTTAAAACCTTCAAACCATCTTATATACACAAGTTAAATATATGACAAAAAGAACAATTTTTGGAATGAATCCGCAACCAAATGTGACAACTTGGATTTTGAATAGCTCTTTCTTTATGGATGTGGAGACTGATAACTGAAAGTTAGGTTTCCATATCTTTTTTTACTATAAATAGAGAAGCTATGATTGTAGATCATATGGAGAGGTGGGGTGGTGGGACGACATGGAACATTTTGTTTATTAGAAACCATCAAGACATCCTCTTTATTCTTAGGTGAATGGGGTGGGGGACTGTGATAGAAAGGAGAAACTGATGGGTGTTTTAAGGCGTGTAGTTTCTATGGAGAATGTAATAATGAGAATACAGTACAACTACGAGTGAGATACGTTAGAATTTTATTTGGAAATCTTGAATTCCTTTGCATGGGAACTAGCTAGTAGAAGCCACTAAAAATCTGGGATGCGCACGTGCATACACACAGAAATATGTATATATATGTGCGTATATATTTATATATTAAATACTATAAGAATCAAGAGAAAATATAGGTTAACCTGATCATTCGGTACTCTTCCCATTTTTGGATATATGTTAGATAGTATTAAAAAAATATGTTATACGTATGATCCTCACAATGCAACTTACCCCCTTATCAACACGTACTGTATGGTATGTTTGGTGTCAATTGATGCTCTCATAAGGTGCTAGACAAACTCTCATGTAACAAGGTGCCATATACATAATTTGGAAGGCAGAAGGCATGCTATATTGAGAGGTAGCGACTAAAGATCTAGGACACACATGCATACACACATAAATGTGTGTATATATATTTATATATCAAATGCTGTAAAAATTATGAGTTGAAGCTTGCCAAGTGAATGTAGGTGGAACTGATCATTCGGTACTCTTCCCATTTTAGGATAGATAATACTAATATTGTTTCTTTTTAAAAAACATGATCGAATTTCAGATTTACCCAATTCTAATGGGCAATAAAGCAACTAAGGAAACCATCTAGACATCCACAATGACAAAGGAAGCCTCATTATTCATGGCATTGATCATCCCGAGTGAATTCCAGGATTTGGGGTCCAAAGTTGTTGCAGAAAAGTTGAACAGGTTGGCAGACCTTCCTAAACATAGGTGTTTCCAAGTTGTATGGTCATGGACAAGCTGGCCAAGTTGTATCTTTTGTCCTTCTTGGAAAATCCAACTATACACACAAATACTAAATTTAGTGACTGCTTTGTATATATAAACTCTACCAAAGTGGTAATCCAAAGAAGAGCAAGAAAAGCAGCTTGAAAGCAAGCCATAACACAAAGAACCGAGAGACCAGACATGGCTAACTCTCCTTCCTCCGCCTGGGTGGTGCTTCTCTTCCTTGTTTTTCTTGTGTCTGTGTTAGCACAACCAATTTCGTTCCCGCCAGAGATGAATGGTTGTGGTGATGCACTCAACGCCATCAGTGAGAACTGTGACAGCCTACAGAACGGTGGAGAGCCTGACAGCCGGTGTTGCAAGTTCCTCATTGGCATGTCCAAATCATACTTGTGCAATATCATCATTCAGTGCAACACTCCCTCGTCGCCTATCTTCACACCCGATGGTTTCTTCTTACTGGGTGCACCACAAGAGTGCAACTTTCACATAGACTGTCATGGTAATATACATGCATCTTCCCCATTATATATATATATATATATATATAATATATATATATATATATATATTAATGAGAGAGAGAACAATAGATTTTGAATGAGGCACTAATGTAGATTTATGGAAGGGAAAAAGATTTTCAAAATAAAAACCCGCAGCGTATGGACCACACGTCCCAAAAGAAGGAGTGAAAACTCAAAAAGTGGCCAACGATAGAGTAGAGCCTTCCTCGTCCAACCCTTCAAAACCTTCTGAACCAAAACCAAAACCTTTTCTACAAAAAAAATCAAAAAAATGAAAAAAGATATGAAAATAAAAAAAGAGAGTACAAATCTATGATAACCACTCACGGAAGTCCTAGACATTCTGCTTGCGCAAGCTTGGTAAGCCTACCCTCAATTCTCGAAGGAGCACCCCCTAAGAGAAGATTTTTAGACGAGTTTTGCAAGTATCATCGGCTCAAAGGTCATGATACGAATAACTGCTTTTCATTAAAAAACAAAATTGATGACTTTATAGAGCAATATAAGCTCCACATCTTGTTAGAACCGAAGCCTTCTCAAGCAATATTCAAAGAACCCTTTCCAAGTTATGTAAGCATAAATGGGAAAACCAAAGAGGTATACCTTCCTCCATGAATTTTTTGTGGGAATGCTATCAATACATGTTTCGACTATGCATTGCATATGATTCACACTACTTGCCACACACCATATCTCTCTCGTAATTCTAAACAAACCCAAGCAAGTAGTGATTTAGGGAACGCTTAGAGTCCCGCCCCCAGCTAGAACCTTGATAGAAATTCACGGTTTACCAAAACACCAAAGTAAAGCCCAAATGGGATCGAGCCATAGGGAAAGTGTTGAGGAGGTTACTAGATTTGAAAGGATCTAGACCACACACTTAGGAAATTGAACAAGCAAGGAGGTGGTCATTTTATCCGACTCCCAAAAAGCATGTATTTCTAATTCATCCCATGGCATGGACAAAGGTAAAGTTGTTGTATTACCCTGATATGATCTAGAAAAGTATTTGGCTAAACTCCCAATCAACATATCTATTTTAGAGTTGATTCAAACCTCACCTAAACATAGACAAGTATTAAGAGAAATTCTAGAGAAAACCAAGGTTAGCACATCTATAACTCCTGAGTTCTTATCCTTTTTGTCTCTCCAATTCTTATTCAAACTCCAATTATATTTTTCGAGGATGAGTTGAGTAGACCCGTTACAACCTACAACCATGCCTTACACATAGAGGTGGTATTAAATCACCACTCTTAAAAAGTTCTTGGTTGATGGGGAGGAGGTTTAAACATCCTTCCTTTACATGTGGCAATTCAAATTGGAGTTTCCATAGCAAAGCTTGAACCAAGTGCAATTGTCATCACCAGGTATGATGGCAATTCCTCCCATCCACAAGGATCAATTGAGCTTTCCATGGAACTGGGACCAATCGAACATGGGTTGTTCCATGTCCTAGATATCAACCCTCATTACAACTTATTGTTGGGAAGGCTTGGATACACTCACTCTATGTTGTTCTCTCAACCTTCTATAGATACATCAAAATCTCATGAGAAAACCAAGTCATAGTGATGTCCGAGAAAGACAACTCAAATCTCAAAGGAGTTCGAAACTCCCTTTGTATCACAAGTGACCCTTGCCAAATCAAGTTTGCATGAAGGTACAGTCTTCATAAGCCACCCTCTACTCCAAACATCCAAATCCTATACTATGCCAAATGGACGAAGGTGCACAACACCACTTACACCATAGATGACACCTTGTTTCAAGATCATCCTCTTTATTCAAGATTTTCCAAACTCAAAAAATCTTGGAACATGATGTTAAATATGGAATATGCACCTTACCAAGGTTTAAGAAGTGAAGGATAAGGGAGGTTGAAACCTCTCATCTCATCACTAAAATTAGGTCGATATGAGTAAGGCTATGACCCATTGATACCCCCTGAACCCCCACCTAAGACCACTTGGGTCAAGGGTGACCAAGAGCCCACTAACACCGAGACCTATGATTTAGACCTCCTATTCTGAACCTAATTCATAGTGTTTTCTTTGTATGCTTGATGAAAGATCCCTTTTTTCATACGAAAAAACTAAAAAAATTATATATTAAAAAACCAAAAATATTTAGAAAATTTTTAAAAACCAAAAATAATAAAAAAATTTGAAAATACCAAAAAGAAAGTCTTTACATTTCCTCTCCAAAAGTTTGTCTTAAAAATGCCAAAAAGATTGAGAAAATTAAAGAAAATAACAAAAATTTGAAAAACCAAAAATCCAAAAATCAAGTTTTCAAAATCATGTACAATCTAATAACTCAATTTTGCCAAAGCCTTTGTTCTCAATCTAAAATCGTATCCATATCTTATCAATAACTCTTCTCAAGAAACCAAATCACTTAAGAGTGAAGAAAACAAGGAATTAGATCCCCTCGTCCATGAGGATGATTAAACTTTTGAGCTTCTCGAATTCTATAGAATCCTTGACCTCGAAAATTCTTCAAGTTTCATGGGAAGAGACTTTTTAGAAGTCAACTTAGGAACCGAGTCTAACTCCAAGTTTGTCAAGATAGGAACTTGTTTGCATGAATCCGAAAAAGCATCATTCATAGCATTTCTCAAATCATACACGAATGTATTTGCATGGACCTATGAATACATGCTCAGATTAGACCCTAGGATAGTGGAGCATCGTCTACCTTTATAACCCAATGTAAAACCCGTGAAGCAAAAACTTATAAAATCGATCCTGATGTCCATCTCCAAGTTAAAGAGGGGTTAGAAGATCTTTTAGAGTCTGGTTTAATAAAACCCATTGCTTATTCCAATTTGCTTTCAAAATTCTTGTTTGAAAATCTAATGGAAAAATTAGGATTTGTATTGATTTTAGAAATTTGAATAAAATCACTCCAAAAGACAATTTTCCACTACCCAATATCGATTTGATAGTGGATAGCACCATGGATCATGAAATATTTTATTTATGGATGGCTATTCGGGTTACAACCAATTCAAGTTAGCTTCACAAGATCAAACTAAAATCACTTTTACTACACCTTGAGACACACATTGTTACATAGTTATGCCTTTTGGTTTGAAAAATACCAGTGTTACTTACCAAAGAGCCATGATGACTATTTTTCAAGATCAAATCGATGAACTTTTGGAAGTGTATGTGGATGATCTTTTGGTAAAATAAAAAACCCATTGCACTCATATAAAATCTTTGCAAAAAGTTTTTCAAAGACTTAGACTTTATAAACTAAAACTAAACCCTAAAAAATATGTGTTTGGAGTGGAGTCAAAAAGTTTTTAGGGTTTATGGTTAGCCAAAGGAGAATAGAGGTCGACCCCTCTAAGTGTCGAGCCATCATAGACATACCTCCACCCTCAAATCTAACCCAAGTTCAAAGCCTCCAATGTTGACTCCAAGCCATTAGACGATTTGTATCTAATTTGGGAACAAGATGTGAACGCTTCAATAAGCTCTTGAGAAAAAGTATCAAATTTGTTTGGGATTCCAAGTGTCAAGATGTTTTTGAAAGATTAAAAACTTATTTAGTTAATCCTCCAATTTTAAAACCTTGAAAGACAAAAAAACCTTTACTTTTGTATCTTTCTATTCATGAAAATGTATTGGGTGCTTTACTTGCTCAATATGAAGATGATAGCCTAAAAGAGTATGCCATTTACTATATTTCAAAAACTCTATTGGCATATAAAACGAATTATCAAGCCATGGAGAAAACATGCTTGGCCTTGGTATGGGTATGTCAAAAATTTAGACACTATTTCTTGAATCATGAGATTTAGAAAGTGTCTAAACTTGACCCTATTAAGCATATTTTTGAAAAACTTATCCTAATGGGTAGGCTAGGCAAATGGCAGCTCTTGATGGAATATGACTTAAAATTTCATCATCAAAATTTCATTAAGGGCCAAGCCCTAGCCGATCATGTAGCCAATTTATCCCTTGAAGATACATATCCTATACTTGATGAAATGCACAATGAGGATATATTGACAAACATTTGGGACTACCATGTGTTATCCAATTGTCTTAGTGTTTGAAGATTAGATCTTATAGTGTGAGAAATGGAGTTTTGAAATGTTACAAAACTTTTTTAATAAAAACCTTTGTAAAGTAATCGAGAATTAAGGCCAAAGTAAAGAGCAATATAGGAGAAGAAAGTTTTTTTTAGAATTGAGACAAAGGAAAAGTTTTTTTTAGAATTGAGACAAAGGAAGCATCCTTTTTAAAATGATTAAAAAAAGAAAAGAAACCAAGGCATTAAGCAAAGCAATGTGGAGGCCATCCTATTTGGGGCAGCCGACCTTCATGGGTTCTTACAGAACTCCCAAAATAGTTCGTGAAGGTCTTTAATACCTTGAATTCATCCATTGCATCTCACACACCTCATAAACATCCATAATAACATTGTTCAAGCATGATATCACATGAGTCAACCAACACTCATGTCATATCCCCTTTGGCTAGAGGTCCTCTCCCCACTAAAATAGAATAACCCAAGAAAGGAGATTTTATCAAGAGAAGGGAAAATTCCATACTTTCAAGAAAATCCGGAAAGAAAAATCTAAGGGTGTTATTCTTTGGTATTAACCAAACAATTTTGATTAATGATAAAGAGGAGCATCTGTAAACACCCAAAAAGATTTGTAAATAAAATTTTCTTGAAATACAAAATTTTCCAATTTCAAGTCTTTTCAAAATCTTGTTGTTTTCAAAATTGTTTTTAAATAGTCATTTAAAAAAAATTGCCTTTCCAAAACATACTTTCCAAAAAGAAAAATATTTTGAAATTATGAAATCTTATCTGAAAATATACCAAATCAAGAAGGAGATTTTCCAGAGTGAGAAAGAAGTGGTTCACCCAAAAGGATAGAGATGCACATCCAGGACATGCAGTGGCCCCGAATGCAATTGGGTCAAGTCAAGTTCAAGATAGGTTACACAAAAGCAAGATCAATTCAAGCCAAGTTCAAGATAGGTTGCACACAAAGCAAACCCAACTCAAGCCAAGTTAAGATAGGCTGGACACAAAGCAAGCCCAACTCAAGTCAAGTTCAAGGTGGGCGGCACATGCAACTAGCCCAACTCAGGTCACGATGGACATATGACCAAATCCTCAAAGTCAAGTCAAGAAAGGGCTACACATAAGCAAGCCCAATTCAAATCAAATCAAAGGACCTGGCCATCCAACTAAAACAAGTTCAACTAAGGTAAGAACGAGCTTGGTCACGACAAGGAGGACCAAGTTCGAACAAGCCAAAACAAAGTGAACTCGATCAAGCTAAAGTGGATGAGCCAAGGCTATGAAGCAAGAACAAAGTCAACCAAAATAAAGACAAGTCACAAGACCAGCCATGAATCAAGCTAGGTCCAAGTGGAGGCAGGTTACATCAAGGGAGTCGGCCTCGTCAAGATGAACTGCACCAAGGTCAAGGTCGAGCCAAGGTCAGATGCAACATGGACAAGCTGCACAAAAGGCCAGATTTGACCAAGCCCAATGTGATCCTATGGGACCAGCACCAACAACTTGGATGGGGTTAAGTTTGGGCCAAACAAGAACCAGTCCCAATTCGTGGAAGCCTCTAGGGAGATGCCAAGAAATATTCCTTCCCTAGAGACTTCCCAAGAACTCTATAAATTTAACCCTTTGGTTGGATTTTGAGGGAGGAAAAATTAAAGAGAAAAATCCCAGCAAAAGAGAGAGAGAAGAGGAAGAAGAAGGAGCCATCGTCCAAAGGCAAGAAGCTCGCCGGCCCAAGAAGGTCTCCCAAGTCATCGGCCGGTCATGATTTCTCTTGTCCCTCTTTTTCCATTTCAATTCAATTCAATTTCAAGTGTAATATAAGGGAGTCATTGTCTCCAATTCATTGTAATAATCAAGGAGTGTTGCAAATTCATGCCAAGGATCATCAGTAAGAGGGCCTCTAACTTATTTGAGATTTGGTTTCTTTTACCCTTAATATAAGCCTTATCCTATACTCTCTTGTCTCCTCTATGCTTAATTATATTATCATCTTTTCTCCCATTTCTTGATTGTTAGATTTCCTCCAAATTAAATCACAAAGCCATAAGAAGGACATTAGCATCCAAGTTTTACATGCAATGATATGAGTATATAAATCATTCTTATGGTGAATTAACTATTCATAAGTGTAGGGGCATGGAAGGGGTTATGATTGCATATATATCCAAGAGAGTTATCCCCCTAGAGAGAGAGATGCCCTGATATTTTATATGTAAATGAGCTACCTCCCCACACAAATACAAAACCTCAACAAAAATTTCTTTGGAAGATCACTAATACATTAAGGATCAAACTAGATGCATCATTAGTTTCTAAAAAGAAAACTTTGATTTCAACATCCTCCATATGTCTGATCCTCGGATTTTTCAACATTCGTCACCTATAGAAATAGTCTCAAATTTGGTCTGAACATTTTATACACATTGGTTACTTTAGTAAAATTTTCAAGAATTTTGGATACGAGTGAAGCCGAGAATAAAATCATTAAAAACCAAACTCAACTTGAGACATACTCTGTCTCTACTGAAAATCCTGCGATAAACCTTGGGTAAAATCATCCTAACTTTTTCGTAGAGACCCAAATATCGTGAAAATGGTCTTGTTGGAAAGCTGCTTTTCATAACTTTCTAACTGGACAAATTTCATAAAAAATTGAATTCTATGTGCAAATATACAGTAATTTTATTAAGCCTCTATATTTCTATCAGTCTGTTTTGAATTTTGGAACTACATTCTGTTAGAAATTTTTCCAAATTTAATTCTGGTCATCTAGAGAGCCAAAAGTCCAAACAAAAATATCCAAATAAACTCCATACCTAGGTTGCTTAGATAAAATTTTTGAGATTTTTGGATCCCTGCAAAACACCAAAAAAAATTGCAAACAACTTATACTGGAAACAAAACTAATTCTGTTTTTCATGCTATAAACTGATTTTGATAAGAAAAAGAACATGCTCGTTTTGAAAAATCTGCTTTGATTGAAAAATTGTTTCAAAAAATCTTGGATCACAAATTACACTTTCTAAGTGTCTAGGCTGACCCTTGAGCGTTGGTTGAAGAAGGTCTATGATAATAAGAATTCATTTATCCACAATCGCCTAAAATTCAGAAAATAACTGCAAATTTGAGCAAACTTCCTAGCACACTTGTGCATGATTTTTGCAAACAAACTTTCAAGTCGATTACACGATCGAAAAATTTTGTTTACAATATATAATGGATCCATCTTTTTCATAACAATTTGAAAACACTTTGATTCTTGCAGACATATCGAGTCATATAAAGTTGATCCAACATGATTCAATGTCCTTTACCATTTTCACCTTTGATATAATCATCACAAATTTTCTTGGGAATTGAAATTGTTTTCTTTGTTCAACATTTTGTAATATTTACTTATTCTTAATATCGAGGCTTTCTACAATTGTAACAATTTACTTTGTGTTTCTTATTCTTGGTGTCCTTGCCATTGTTCTTGTAAGATCAAATAGAATTTTCATATATTTTGTTTGAAGGTTGCTTATACATTCGTTTGTCCATAACATGGTCTTTGTGTTGAGTAATTATATTTTAGAATCTTCATTCATTGTAGCATTTTTCCTCAAGAGTAATATGGTTGCTTAATTGCTCAAGAAAGACTACCTTTTGGTGTATAAGAATATTTTTGAAATCTCTTGAAGAAGAAAGAAGTTTTTATATAATCGGAGAGGTGATAATGATATATCTTATGTTGTTTAAAAGTACTTATGGATCTATTAAAGTTCATGAAATTGTTTCATGATAGACTTACCATTTACTATTTTAGAATTATTAGAGTATCAAGAAATTTATTTGTCATCTTCAGCCGGATGTAGTTATCTTACTTTTTCCTTTCTTGTTCTTTTGTCTCTTTCAACATTGGTACCGTTGAAAACCAAATGACCATGAGGGTGGTGAGATAGAAATCCATCTTTTCTACCACCTTAAAAAGTTGTTACCATCAAATTGATCTAATTTGATGAAGCTAAGATGGAGTATTGGAAAAAGAAAAAGTTGCCTAGCATTTTTAGAAATACATCCAAGCCCCTTGCATTCTATCTATGGTTCACTGACCTTTGGTTTCCTTTTTCTTTTGTTAATGGTGAGGTTTTTTACTTTGTTGATTGGCCTTGCTTTGGGCATTTATAATAAGGCAATTAAAGGTTCAACTATTTCAAGAGGGTTTTTTCTTTGATTGGTGTTGATCGATGCTGATGTGTGTTGAGGGTTTGTTCCTTGAAAATAAAAGAGGGCTACCAAAATGTATACAAGAGACAATGCCTTATGATCTTAAGATCCTGGAAAATGGTATTAAATGAATGTGATATAACATCAAAGTAATAATCATGCCAACATCGTAACGATTTCACACTCAACAAGTATAACTTGCAACATGCAGAGAAAGCAAAGAACATATTAATACCATCTTAAGATCCCTTCAAAGTGGTATTAAATGAATGTGATATAACATCAAAGTAACAATCATGGCAACATCATAACGATTTCGCACTCAAGTATAACTTGCAACATGCAGAGAAAGGAAAAAACATCTTAATACCATTTATACGAAAGTCTTATACACATAGGCCCATGAAATGAAGGGGCATAGAAACATTTATGTGATATAGCATCAAATTAATAATCATGGCAACATCGTAATGATTTCGCACTCAACAAGTATAATTTGAAACATGCAGAGAAAGGAAAGAACATCTTAATACCATTGATATGAAAGTTTTATACACAAGCATCACATAGGCCCATGAAATGAAGGGGCATAGAAACATTAAAGCAACACATAAAGACAATGGGGTAATACATGCTATATCACATAAATGTGATGTAACATCAAAGTAATAATCATGGCAACATCGTAACGATTCCACATTCAACAAGTATAACTTGCAACATGTAGAAAAAGGAAAGAACATCTTAATACCATTTATACGAAAGTCTTGTACACAAGCATTACATAGGCCCATGAAATGAAGGGGCATAGAAACATTAAAGCAACACATAAAGACAATGGGGCAATTACATGCTATATCACATAAGTGAATGTGATATAGAATCAAAGTAACAACCTTGCCAACATCATAATGGTTTCGTACTCAACAAGTATAGCTTGCGACATGAAGAGCAAGCAAAGAATATCTTAATACCATTTATAGGAAACTCTTATACACATCCATTACATAGGCCCATGAAAAGAAGGGGCGCATAAACGTTGAAGCGACACATAAAGACAATTGGGTAATACATGTATTTATAAAAATTACAAGGAACAACTTCAAGGTGGATATACATCTTGTACAATTAGAGATGAAACTAAAAAAATATGAAGATGGAAAGGGGATGAGTGGATCCCATAGAACAAAAGACGGGTTTTTGCAACTACATGCCCAAACGCCTCTTTCTTGGACAAAAAGAGGAAAAGACGAGATATCCAATCAACCTACTCGTTATGTACAAACTGTAAATTATGCACAAAATAACATTTGAGCCACCAAAGTTAGAAGATTTTCTACACAAAAAAGGTAAAAAACAAATAGCTGCAAAATCAACTTCACTGTGCACAAGAAGATTTTATGCACCAAAACAATGGCATAAAACAACTAAGAAGTCCTATAGAAGGCCATAGCAAGGCCTTTCACGAGAATCTATCGGCTTTAGTGGGTATCCTACAAAAGAATGGAAAATTTGAAAAAAAAAGGAGTGATAGTTGAGAGTAGCCGATCATTGTAAAAAGAGGAGTGTGAAAGAAAAGAGTCGATTCACTGCTCTCTATGCACGCGTTTGTGCCTTGCTGAAACCACCAAGCATCTCTCCCTATCACCCAAAATCGCTGCCACCCATCACTAGCTGCCTAAACCTCGCCCATCCACCACTTGGACCAATCTGAACTACCACCACCACCACCTTTCTTTCCTTGCCCCACCCGATTGCTGCAAAAGAGAAAAATGAAAAAGAGGGAAGAGAATACCAAACCCACCATTGCTGCCCCACCATTTTCTGTCACTAACTCAACATTGCTGCCCTTAGCTGCCTTCATCCTATGCTTCAAACCACCACCAACGTCCATTCTTTGCCACCATCCTCAGCCACCAAATCCACCATCTATTTATAAGTTATTGGTGGCCACTTTCAGTCCCATAACAACAACCATGAAATGCGGGAAGAAGGATTCTTCTTCCCAGATATCATGATTTACTCTTATTTTCACAAAAGATAAACATAAAAAAAACAAAACCTGTTTTGTTTTTTATAAAAGATAAAAGATATCGAAAATGTCTCTAATGTAAGAATAATTTTTCTAAAATAAAAAGTGGATAAGGGGGATCAGAAAACTCCCTGTGGCCTAAGGCAAGTCACAGTTGACAATCAGAGGCCGTTTTCACTGTAGCAGCCTTAGGCTCACAACCGAGAAAGGTAGCCTGCTTGTGCAAGATGCCTGGGCTACGACTAGAATATGGTGAGAGCTAGAAGGGCTCTCTCGAACTCTGTGTTCCCCTACTTGTTCCTCTGTCTAGAACATACTGAGAGGGAGAGGAGCTCTCTCGATTGGAAACAGAATGAGGGCCAGAGAGGCTCTCTTGGCAAGAGAACATTCTCAATCCGGAGATTTTGGGTCGTGGCCGAGAACGGTCAGAACAAAGTATACCTAGAGTGTCAACTCAATGGCATGGCTCTAATAGGTGAGAGGAACGAGCAGAATAGAGTAACACTCCCACTCTCAAACTCTCTTCACTCCTGTTCTCCCCTCTCTCTCCCTCACCATAGTCTGGCCACACATATGTGAGGAACCAGACTTGGTTTCTGATAAATCTAGAAACTAATCATGGTTTCAGTGAAACGGTGGTACAAAACCATGGCTTGAGAGCTACCGTGGTACAAAACCATGCTTCGAAAAAACTAGGGACGAAAGAGTACCCTCGTTGTGGTTTTCATGAAACCATCAACCTTTTTTGATAAACTACCGCGGGTTGTGGACTAAAAAGTCCATTCTACTTCTGACAACAAAAAGTCCATTCTACTTCTGACAACAAGAGTAATTACATATTGTCATTCGACAAAATTATTGATATGTCTATATATTTTTGGGTTAAAAGACAATAATGCTCCTATCATATGATGATATTATAATCTACCATTGAGCAAATTATAGGCAGGTTCATATATTTTAATATCAAATCTCTATAGATTTGACCTTTGACGTTTACTTGAAATTATGGGCATACCTATTTTGTGTAATTACTATTTTGCTCATGCTAATTTCAAAAATTACTTTGTTCGGATTGAAGAAACGTCTTACAGTTCTATCCCTCATTGTTTGCTAAAATCATTGTTATGCCATCTGATAAAAGTACTTCTCTGCCCTTGCATTTCTTGTAGAATTAAAAGAATACTATAAGGAGAGTTACTTTTTTGTTTTTGTCTATTTATTCAAATTACTAAATAACTAAGAAGAAGAATTTTACTATTCTATCCTAGAATTTTTTATTAAATTACCAAAAAGGATAGAAAGTTAAATTATGAGTTTACCCAATATACTATAAAGAGATTTATTTTTTATCCTCAAACTTGTTCTAAAATTAATGAATCTGTCTATTTTTATATATTTCCATTATGATACCTATATGTTATCTGAAATTGTTGTTAGGTGCCTAGAAATATTTACATTTTAATACATGGATATTGCAATTTAATACATGGCTATGTTTCATTGTTTGGTTCTTAAAAATGTCTTATTGATTATTATTTGTTGCTTGTTTTTTTTTCTACTTAAAATATTTAGACCCTTTAATTGTTATCTTTGCCAAAGTATTAAAAATAACTTCTATAATTTATGTTTCGGAATTAGAAAAGACTAAAAAGTTGAACAACCTAAATTTTCAAACATGAAAAAGAAGAATCCCATTGGACTTAACTTAGAGGGAGTTCATTATGTACTTAGGGAAACTGTTTTACCCTCTATGCCAATTACAACAAATGAAAAAAAAGAAAAATAACAGACATTTTTAAAGGATGATATTATAGCTAGGACTATCATGTTAACCTATATGGAGGATGACCTGATTAGGGTCTTTGAGGAATTTGAGACCGCTAAAGAGTTGTTTAACTATTTAATAATCAAATGTGATACTACAACTAAACTCCATGTACAACTACTCCTTCAAAAGTATAATTCTTATAAAATAAAAGAAGGAGATAATGTAATTGAATATTTTAACTAGATGTTGGTAATAGCTAGAGATTTAGTTATAGCAAAATAAGTCATCCCTAAACTTATGAAGATATCCACTATCCTAAACAGTCTTTTTTCCTTCCTAAAATATGGTAACCACCACCGTTAGACTTGGGTCTCACCTTACCTTTTCTAAACTCTTATTGAAACTAGTAATTGAACAAGAACATATGAATAAAAAATAAAGGAAAAAGTTGTTGGTTGCTCAAGATGATTTGGGGTCAATCTCTAGATACAACAAGAATAAGAAAAAATCAAATAAAAAGTTTGATAAAAATAACAGGAAGGTTAGTCAGTTTTTCAAGAAATCATAAGAATCCACTTCTCGGATCAAGTACTTCAATTGTGAAAAAATGAGACATTACAAAAGAAATTATTGCAACAAAAAGAACAATGATAGAAACATCCAATGTCATGGCCCAATAGATAAGTAAGACATAATTTGCATGATTTTTAAGTACCTCAACTTGGGTCAAATCTAAAGGAATACAAACTTGAGGATCATCGAGTTTACATGAGAAACAACACTTTTTTTTATGTTATTGAGGTTGGATCCTTTAGAATTTTTGTACAAGACACATCAATTACACTTATTAATGTATTAATTGTGCCCACTATTAGGCTAAATATTGTGTCTGTCCCTGTCTTGATAAAAAAAGGAGTTTAAGGTCAGGTTTGTCTCTAGCAAGGTCAGTATTGAGAAACATGGTAATATAACTTTTTCAGGTTTATTTGATTCTCAACATGGTTTGTTTAAATTGAACATTAATAAAAATAAAAGTTCTTCTACTTTATTGATTATGCCTTTGGTATTGATGTGAATGTGTGGAATAAATGCTTAGGGCATATAAGTTTGAACAAGTTGAGAAAATTAATCAACTTTAACTTATTACTTGAATTTTAAAAAAATACTTTTAATAAATGTGAAGCCTGTATATAAGAAAAATGGCTAGAAAAATTATTTTTAAAAGAAATAATTAGGGCAAAAACTCTATTAGAAGTCATTTACACCAATTTATATAGACCCTTTAGAGTGAGATCACATTGTACTAAGGTTTATTTCGTAACCTTTATTGATAATTATTCGATATTTGCATATATATATCTTAACACATAAATCAGATGTACTTAATATTTAAGGAATACAAGCAAGAAGTTGAAAATCAATTAGAACAGACGATCAAAGTCTTAAGGTCTGATAGAGATGGTCAGTACACCTCTACTGAATTTTTAGAATTCTTTAAAGATTTTGATATTTCCAAACAAAATATTATACCCAAGACATCTACCAAGGGTTTTTGGGGAAGAAGCATTATCTATAGTCATATATATATATATATATATATATATATATTAAATTGAGTACCTTGTAAAGTTATATTCTTTATACCATATGAGATATGGTTTCAAAGAAAACCATACACAAGTCATCTCAAGAGGTGAGAATCTATTGCACATGTAAAGATCCTTAACTAGTATAGGGATAAAGTAGACAATAGATCCTTGCGATGTGTCTTTATTAGATATCCTAAAGGTTTTAAAGGATATCGATTTATCATAAAGATCATAATTTAATAGAAAGTAGGGATGTTAAATTCTTATAGGATACTAAGAATAACATCTTTGAAAATGATGATGAATTTGTTGATGATCTAGTGGATCTAGATTCATCATTATTTGAACCCATGGATTCCGATCTAAATGACCTTTTTGAATATATTAAAACTATAAGTAGACATAAAAGACCTAGAGTCACTCTATCCTACTTAAAGAATTATTATACTTACTTTATTGAGAAAATATATAATTCGGTAAATTTAGACAAGTTGACTAATAACATGTAGTGTTAGGAGGCTATTAACTCATCTGAATCATCAAACTGAAAAAAAAAAAGCAATGAATGAAGAAATTGAATTTATTGAGAAAAACAAGTCTTAAAATTGACACATTTAGTAATAGGCTATAAATGGGTTATAAAAAGAAATATAAAGTCGATGAAACAATCAACAAGCTTAAGGCAAGGTTTATTGCAAAGAAATTTTTATAAAAAGAGGGATATGGGAGAGGCATCCTATATTTTGGGTACAAAGATTTCTCATAATATAGAATCTAAACTTTTATGTTTGAGTGAAGAAAGATATTGATTATATCCTCAAAAAATTTAGAATGGTTGATTGCAAGCCTACAATTACACCCATTACTAAAGGGGTTAACTAAGTAAGGCTGACTGTCCTGGTGAGAGAGAAAACAAACATAATGTTCCTTATGCACAAGTTGTTGGTAGCTTGATATATGTGATGTTGTATAGAAGACTGAATATCAACTTTGTTATTAGTTTTGTGAGTAGATATTAAAGTGACCCTGCTTGACAACACTAGATGGTGGTTAAAAGAATTTTGAGATATTTTAAAGAATAAAATATTTAAAACTTTGTTTTTAAGTAGATGAACTAAAAGTGGTAGGATACTCATATTCTAACTTTGTTGGAAGCAAAGATTATATCAAATCAACCTCCGATCAAATATTTTTGTTTGAAATTGTGTTATTTCTTTAGCTTTCAAGAAACAGGATTGTGTAGCATTGTATACACAAGTTGAGTAAGTTGCTTGTAGTATGGTTGCAATGAGTGTTTTTTTAATAAATCGCTTTATACATCATTTAAAGCTGGATATAGCCAATTAGCCTATTATCATTTATTATAACAACAATACAACAATTACTCTTAAGAGTGGAGTTGATAGCTCAAGGACCAAGCATATAATGGTTAAATACTATTATATTTATGATATGCTTAATAGGAATGAGATATCTATATCTTATATGCCAACATATGATGTCGGTTGACCCCTTGACTATAGACATCTCAAAAGATCTTTTTATTAAACATGTTACACACATAGGTTTGAGATATGCTTAGTGTTTGAGTATGAAAATACATTTTAATGATTGTTATAAAGAAAAAGCATATTGGTTATGAAAAACCACATAACATAGAAGATTTGCAATTTACTTGCAACTAGAAATTATATAACTTAGGAAATTCTCCATACACTAGGAGGCAAAACCAATGTATTATAAATTGGCTCAGCTGGTAAAGTGGGAGATGTAAATTATTGGTGGCCACTTTTGGCCCCAATAACAACAACCATGAAATATGGGAAGAAGAGTCATTTTCTCGGATTTCATGAGTTGCTTTTTCTACAAAAGATAAACATAAAAAACAAAAATTATTTTGCTTTTTATAAAAGATGCAAAAATCTCTCATAGATAAACAAGAAATGGTTTCAACGGAAAGCGCAGGACGAAAAACACAGGAAGAGGAAAAGCTAAGTATAAATACAATATATATGTATGAAAAGTAAATATCATGTAGTGTGGGTGCCCTTCTGTCTCTTCTTCTTAAAATATTCATATTAATTACATGTACTAATGAAACAAATTTGGGATATGTTTTATAAGTGCTATCCCTTCATTGATCTTCTTTTAAAATAGATTTAGACTTCGGATTCAAAATTATGCTTGTATCAAATTTAACACTCTAGATTGTGAGTTTTTTCTCTTTTTCAAAACAACCTCAACTGGATTCTCATATAAGCTAATTTTTGTGTAAAAACAAGAGTGTTTTGAAATTAGTTTTTTTTAATTATTTTTTTAATCAAAAATATATTTTTCTTAAAAAAATTGGACGTTTATAACATGCCATCATACATCATGAGATAACCATCACGTTTGACCTATGCAACTATCCATTCAATAGCTATTTAAAAACTCTTTTATCTACCCCTTCAATACCATCAACTAGAGAGTAGGTTTTGAACAGGAGCGGTGGTTGTTTGGCCTCTTACGTCTGTTTTGCAATTTTTCTTTCTCCATCTCTCTCCTTGCTTCTCTCTTTCACTCAAGTGAAAGTGAGAGGGCAATCAAATGATTTTGTAAACATGCTTGCAAAATGTTTTGCATAAGTACTCATGTGCTGAACGAAAGCGAAGTATTATTTTGAGCACATTATGTTTTTTAATAGTGTTTTTACAAGATAGTTGGTTTTTGTCAGTGTTTTTGGTTTTATTTGATATTATGCACTGTAAGATTTTTATATTTTTATTTTGAGAGATCACGTATTTTGTGTTTATATTGTTTTTTGATTATATGCTAACCAATCAAACCACTAGTATCAGTTCTCAGTTTCTAGCCAAAATAAACCATGTGATGTTTAGAACCAAACCAAACCGACCGATTTTGTTTTCGGTACTAAACCACAATTCTACTTAATCACCATCAACTTTGTTGTTGAAAATCTCCAAGAGAGCTTTCTTGTGCTTAAGCTTATGCTAAATACTAGGAAGATGTGAGTGAATTCGACTTGATTCCGCACTCGGTGAAACACATATTTCGAACCACAGACAAGGCGAAAGAGTTTGCATCACTTGTGTCTCCCAACTTGTGATCATTATATTCATCTTCATTTCAATATTACAAAGAATATCTTGAACAAATCATGTAATTGAACCACGCTGATATTTTATATTATTAAAAGGAAAGCTATTACATACATGGTTTACCACGTTAGCCAAGTGAAAGCAAGCACTTGCTTGTGTAGAGATCCGAAGAACAATGTTCAGGCTAAAGCGCTGAACTTCGTTCAGGCAGACACTGAGAGGAGACGATGATGTTGTGAATCGTGATGTTTGAGACTTAAAGGAAAACCCTCAAAACGTAGAAACCCTAATCAGTGAAATCTGTATATAAAACATATATTTATATACTTATAATCTGAAAATGGGCTGTATATGAAGTTATAAAACCTTCACAGTTGCAACTAAAGTGGGCTTTTCTTAGGTTCGCAGGCCATCTAACTGTTATCTTTGAAGTTGTTTTTGGACAGCAATTAGCCGGAACAAAGCCATATTCTGGTTTAGCTGATGAAAAGAGAATGTTAAATATCATTCAATTCTAAATCTTTGAAATATTCCATCTGTAGAGTTGTGGGCTTTTGAGTAGAAGACCGCGTCTATATGGCAAATTTTGCTAAATAAAGACACTTCCGCAGGCGTTATTTTTACTTTACGGCCATGGTAAAGTATGCACCTATGCCCATGAATTTTTCAGTTGGCAAATAAGTACGTAAATCATAATGTGGATTAAAAATTACTTACTGATCGGACTTCATGACATGTTTACCATAATTGGTTAATCAAGTTTTCTTTAATAATTTTTAAAGGCCTTTCTAAACATGGTGAGGGAAGAAGACATGTCAAAATTGCTGGATTTTAAAGATTTCCGATTGTTGATATCAATGAAATAAATGTTACGTAAACTAATAATAATCTGTCGCTCTCGCTCTCTCAGATAAAGCAGAACAGCTCCCCTATAATCATCGTATGGACTGACGGATTTCTGATCAGGACTTGGACGACGTGTTTATCCTTTGCTAATCTAGTTTTTTCTTTAAAAAATTTTGAAGGCCACTTTTGAATTGGAAAGCGTGTAGCCACTGGTTGCTAGATCAGATCAATATATATAAGCTTGGTATAAGGTCGCGGTAAATGAATTCAAACATCTGGATTGTGCGACCATAGATTAGACGGAGCACTTAATTTTATTATATTTTATTTAATGGATGTAACTGAAAAACCGTGTTGTTGGATAGCGGGATGGTATTTATAGACGCATAGTGTTTTTTTAATTTTTTTCTTGTGAACATAATCTTGAATGAGATTTCAAGGTAGATCCCTTTCCCAGATTGAGCACTACAAATGACTGTCATATGCAAGTGCATCATCATACACAGGAGCAAAATTTCTTTGAAATGTGAGATTACTCATGCTCGGAGTCGAGTGCCACCATGTCTCTGAGATTTCACGGTTGCATCGCACACAGGTGCAAATTCGGCCCAAAAGATACATCGTGGTGTCTGTCTCATTTTAAAGAATTGTTTACATAGATCTACAAGAAATATGTTAAGACCAACAAAAATTATTTGGTTGTTAGTTGGCATTCGACATACTAGAGTTTTCTTATCCACTATTACGTGCAGTGGCTGCCAGTCATGGACACTAATCTCTTGCCCTGTGCATTCTCAACTTGAAAGCACAGTGTGCCAAAGGAAACGTGGTCAGCCATTGCCATAATCTCCATTATAGAGAAATGACTGGAGACATAACAGTGGACGCCTCATCCATCCATCGGCGCCACAGTTACTCAAGTTTGTTCTAGTGATCCTGTGGGTTGATTAAAACTTGACGAATGAATGATATGGCAGAATAATTGTATTCGGTAATCGAAAGCTGTTGAAAGACGTAAGCAGAGGGCATTTTGAAAAGATAACAATGTGCAGAGAATCGTCATGGAGAAAGTTGTACAGAGAAGTTGCTAATTGTGAAAATAATACTTGCTAAAGATATTCTTTGAACATTATGGCAGAATGTTAGCATTAAGCAATAATTGCTGACAGACAGCAAATTGAGTGTCTAATTTCGTGGAAGTGAATACTGCAAAATGCCGTCATTCAAGTCGATTAAGAGGAGCTCAACCCGATTGAATACCGAATGTGCAAAATATCCATAATCACATTAGGGTGTGAAGGAATTTTAGACCAAAATTTTACAAGCGTGCCTAATTATGACATCCGTTGGCTAGTTGGGGAATTTCAAAATTTCAGCAAATCGGCATGCACATATATATGGTCAATATACTAAGCTGGTAGCTGAGGAATTATCCCAAAAAAACATATTATAAAATTGGAAGCAGTTAACATTTAGATATCAGTTGGTAGGATGTCCACCATGTGTCTGTCATCTATATCCAATACATGATCTGTGGACAGTACCTGTTTAATTTTCTATGATGTACGTGTATCCAAAACTTTGCTGATTTGGATCTGTACGGGACGGACATTCAACATGTTGAGTCCAATTACACTATGATTTTTTTTTTTTAATTTCTTCGTTACAATGAGAGCCCTACTCTACTGATCAGATGACACGCTCTTCCTATGGGCTTCTCCTCATATCCAACTCTGACCTTTTCAAGCTTTTCTCTTTCTCGTGGCAGACTAATTAATTCAATGTGCCTTGAGTGGTTCTTCACATAAATCAAGGGATGGATTGCACATCGAAAGGCGCTAGAAATTGAACCAGTTTTGTCCCTTGTTTTGGTTTATGTATTCAACAAAGGTAGTAAGTTCAAATCATCAGCCTTTTAGATGACTAAATTAGTCAGATCTGATAAGGCCTTGTCTTATCTGAGTCTAATTATTTCCCATCCTTCTAGTGTGACGAGGAAGGATCGACCTTTCTTCCCCACCAAAAAAGGTCTTATTTCAGGGAATTATACATCAAATCTCCTAAAATCCAAGCATGAACTATTTTGTTTCTTTATGATTGTTGTAGTTGTTGTTATTGTTCAAAGTATTATTATTATTACTAATATTACTACTGTTCATCATCATCATCATTATTATTATCTTTTGGGTTTCTGTATACCAAAGAGGTAATCGCGTACATAGCAAGACCGTTTTAAATCCTCATGCTGATAGACCCTCTTTTGAGCCGTAAACCTCACGAAGCATCCAACTTGCAGATTAAGAAGCAGGAGAGAGAGCTTTCATATGTTGAATACAAATTAAACTGTAATGTGCAAAAGAAACATTTTGCGGACACCTCAATAGGCAAAAATGTATTAAATGACCTGGGTATGTCAACGTACAAACCTTCTAAGAACAGAGAAAGAAAAAATAAAATAATCTCCGGTGTACATGGAACAAGCCTAGTTGAATCTCTGAGATGGCCTCTTCGAGCCAACAAATTATGCATTGGTTGTTAACAAGGTGCACGCAGGGTCTCTCAAACCCCATTAAAGGAGGAGACTCATGAATCAATTTCGGAGGTTTGAAGTACTTAAATATAAGTGGGAACGAATGACATTATATATGTTCATGAGTGCCATTGGAAGGGAATTTCTCTCTTTAATCATTGCAAATCTTGTAATTTGGAAGGGGTCTGCCTAACCCCGTGTAGCCAATCCAAAATAGGAAAAATATATTGCGCTTCTTGATATATATGCTTTGAGGAATGATAATCCTATCTTACTTATGTTGCCGTAATAAAACCAAGTCTCACATTGAGTGTGCAATTTCTTCAGGTAATAGAAAAACAAAAATGGGCCCTTTTTTTCGTTTATTGGCACGTAGAATTAGGCCAGCTCTGGCTGCAAGTGCATAACTTAGGTATTGAATTCATCTTCCAGATTTGACAAAACCTTGGTTTACAGTGACACAAAGAGCAATAGCTCACCCGAATAGCAGGTTAAGCCACAAGTTGAAGGTCAAGTGTACAACCCGAGGCATGCATCTGATTTCCATAGTCCCGACATTGTATAAAAAAAAGAAGGGACCTTGACAAATTAAAGAAAAACAACCTTATTCGGAGACCCCTTTTGTTGAACTGGGGGAGGGAGATTCCAGGCATATATACCAACAAGCACATGCATCTATATGTTGCACAGTGTAAAAAAAGAATCAGGTCGCATGTTTGGATAATTTCTCAATTGATAAATTTTATTTCTGAACTTGGATCCACGATAGGATTCATTTAAAATGCATTAAACAGTGACTTTCTAAAGATACAGGTTTACTTATTAATAAATGACTATCAGCATTTTACATTCCCCCCCCCCCCCCACACACACACAGCTTTTTCAGACTGCCATCCTTTCAACGCGTTTCGCTTCCTATTCAAGCCAACCAAAGCTTGGCATAGTTACAATATATTTAGTTCAATATATGGCAAAGAGTGAACTGGAGTTGTATTCGATCAGAGACTGGGTCACTAGTTTGGTTTGGTCTCCTTGCCCAGTTAGACACAATTTTTGTAGATTATTTTTTTCAAATAACCCATCAAACTGTTAGATCTAGCGTTAAATATTTTGTAGAAATAAAAATGTTTAAACTTGTAGCCGTAGAAAACTTCTGGCAGGTGCTTAGACAGTTGGTAGATGCTGAACGTTGACAAGTAATTCAATTTTTCTGCAATTCAAATGTAATTGGATACCTAAAGATGGGAACATCACACCAGCACTGCTGGTGAAATTTGGTTTTCCCCGAACCTCCTTTTATTTGAAGGATAAACCACCTGAATGATGGCCTTCCGTGTAAGAACATTTACAATGCTGAGTGTAGAGGTAAGGTTATGTCCTGGGATGTTCATGGAGAGGCGATCTCCTGCTCCTTGCAGGGACCCGTCCCGAACACGACCGATTTGGAAAGTGAAAACAGGGATGAGAATGGGAGAGCAAGAAAATCTTAGATGGAGATTGGGGAGGGAGTCCTCAACTCCGACCCTTATTCTAATTGATTGTAGAAAATTAGGATCATTTAAAAAAATAAATAATAAATTAGAAGAGAAAATGAATAAAAGAAAGTGTGACCTCTTTTTGGATTTGTGCTCACCACCAATCTCCACATTTCATCCACAATAATATGTTCTAATTTAGATGTATTTTATGTAAATTAGGTTTCATTTCATATGTAAATGTTTAATATCTCTCTTTTCTCCAACAGGTCCTCGTAGAAACACGAGGATGGGGTGGTTTGAGGATGGGGACAATTTCTTAAACACGAATGAGAGCAGGGACTTTGATCCCAAGCCCCACCCGACCCCATGAACATCCCTAAGTATGCCTAGCCCCATCTTCACAATTCAAAGAAAAAAGAACCATTAAAATTCAGCAGAGCAATTTTATTTTCATAAAATGCATTTTATAATTGATAGTCGAAACGGGGAAATCTTGGGTAACCATAACATATGTGGGTACATATATGGCAGCCAGGGAAATGTGAATTGGATCTGCCAACCACTAGGTTAGAGGGAATTAGCGTGGTATATATATGGTGCTTTGGCCAGCTTAGAACACAATTATGATACAACACCTTTCTCAAACAACACACGTAGCAATAAATGAATATTATGTAAAGAAATACTTATCAACTTTAAGAATTAGAGAAACTACTACGATTAACATCAAATTATGCATGAAAGAATTATTAAAAGTCGAAACAACTCGCACCGGATGCTAATTAGTTCAGTGAGGCAATTCCTTTGGTTCAATTGTTCTTTCTTAAGCAGGATATAGGTTTGGACCACTCGCTTGTTAAATCAGACTATAGATGAACCGTATTGCAAGTTTTGCCGACAGGGCTCGAGTGTCCTGAAATCGACACCACCTTTAATCCATTAAAAGTCGGCGAGTTTTATTTATTTCGTTTTTTAGGAACTTAGGTAAAAGTTTGTCTTATAGTATACATAACAAAAATATAAGCCAGAACTCAAGTGCACAATGTTTAGTTGAATTTGCAGTCCAATATATTTGAAAATGCCTATAAATCAATTTTACGGACTGATGGCTCAGATTGAGTCGTGAATGCCGAATACCCCATACAAAAAGGAGTCAACGTGATCACTTGTTCCCACAAAATTTTAAAAATAATGAGAAGTTTCATGCGCATAGCATACCAAGTTAACAAGGAGCCTGTCAGGTTCGTAAAGGATCGTAAACCACTGGTTTCCTTGATTAAATGATATGCTCTTAGGGACAGCTTACCCACATATATATATAGTCCATGTGTGTGTATTGCGCGTGTCGGAAGTGAAACAATTTTATATTGCTTCCCTTGTGAAATGCTGGACTATATTTCCACCCACATCGTAATTAAGACCCAGTCTTCATGTGGCTTGATTGAAGTACTTTAAGGCATCATTAGAGTTTCCTTATAAATATGACACTGAATGGTGTAACTTGTATCTATCACTCAACAGCAGACGATCAGCTTGATTTTGAGAAAGCAAAACAATGGCTTTTCTTCTCAAAATGTTTTTGGTTTTGCATGCAGCAGCTATCCTTGTTACTTACCCTTTCTTAGTTGCCTCAAAGGAAGTTGGTAATTAAATTTGCCCCTTCTCTTTCTGAGGTAGTGAAATGCTGATCAATGACTTGATATGCACTGGCATAATGTAACTGTAAATTTCGTTTCCTTTTTGGCCTTTTCTTTTGTGCTTCATGAATCTTAGTACCTTTCTTCGAAACTTTAGCAGTATTATTAATTACATGCAGTTCTTATACTATTATATACGTATTATATTAATAAGATTTTTTATAACATACTATCCTTTGTCATAAATCGCCTTCGTATCATAAGATTCGAGTCATATTGTCCGTTATCATAATTTAGGGTGTATCGTATCTGTACGGTATGTGCATCAAACTTTACGTGTATATTAGAATATTTGTAGCTTTTTAACTAAAAAAATGGTTAAGGTTTGTATGGATCAATCCAATTCATGGTCCTTCGCTTATAGCTTATCCTTGAGCTTTTTATGTATCAAGACTTATTACATGCAGAGGAAGAAGAATATGATTATGTGAAAGGCAGCAAGAAAGGCCCTGAAAATTGGGGTCGTCTTAAGAAGGAATGGGCCAATTGCAGCAACGGAAAACAGCAGTCTCCCATTGATTTGTTGCGTCATAACGCATTGGTGTTGCCTCAATTAGGCATACTTTGGCGAAATTACGTACCTTCAAGAGCCTCCGTCAAAAACAAGGGCCATGCTATCACGGTAATAATATTTCTAATCCCGTATGGTTTAGCTATTAATAGTGATCATCTGATTACCAAGGTGCGGTTATTTGATTTTCACATGATGAAATGATGATTTTCAGGGTTCATTCTGTAATATATAAGGTGATACGTTGACAGTTTGATGGGTTGTATTTGGATCAGGTACAGTGGCAGAATGGAGCAGGAAGCATTTACGTCCAGGGAAGAAAATTCAATCTGAAGGAACTGCACTGGCATTCTCCATCGGAGCACACAATCCATGGCATAAAGTACGATATGGAGCTTCACATGGTTCACGGGAGCAGTAACAATCAGACTGCGGTCGTAGGAATCCTTTATAAGATTGGCCTTCTCGACACTTTCCTTTCTGTGGTTGGTTCTCTCTCTCTCTCTCTCTCTCTCTCTCTCTCTCTCTCTCTCTCTCTCTCTCTCTCTTCTATATATATATATATATATATATATATATATATATATATATATATATATATATATATATATATATATATATGTTCAGTTTACAGTGAAATGAACTCGAGCTAGAGTAGACTAACACGACGCTCTTACAGCTGATGGATAAAATAAAGATGGTTGCTGGCAAAAAAGACGCAGAAATTGATGCTGGTATTGTTGATCCATGGCAAGTGAAAACTGGCACGCATAGCGAATACTACAGATACAAAGGATCTCTGACAACACCACCATGCACTGAGGACGTTAGTTGGACCGTTATTGCGGAGGCGGGTGTTGGATATACATTATTTACACAAAAAATAGTTTCGTAGAACTTTTAGAACATATGCATGAGACTTGAATGAACATAAAAGCGCATTACTTTGACTATATCTTGGATCTCATTGGAATAGTTTTTGGCTTAGAGTTGTTTAAGTATGTATTAAAGGTTCGACTTATATGAAGCATCATGGATCTTGCAGGTGAAGACAGTTTCAGAAGAGCAGGTGAAATTGCTAAAGAATGCGGTCCTTGATGTAAGTTTGTCTCCATAATATCATCTATGTCATCAAAATGAGTTTTTCAATGTAATAAATCTTTTCCATGAAAGATTTTGACAATGGGTTGCATTGAATCAGATTTAAAACCATGAACTAAAGAATTTTAAAAAATAACAAAAACCAGAAGCAAGCCTAGATTGATCTGAACCCTTTTTTTATAAGTACGATTTGAATTGGTGATTCCTTCTGATTCAGGTTGATTTTTAGCATATTTCCTTGCACATCACACATTAACAAAAAGAAAAGAGGATAATTAGCTAATTAGGTAACCACGACGCTGATATAATTTAGGACAGAAAATATCTTCAAGTATAAGATCACGTATAATCATAATAAATATTCACAAAAACAGAGATAGAGATGGTGTGTTGATTGAATTTTGCTGGTACGCGTTTTATGACAGGGTTATCGGAACAACGCAAGGCCAACCCAAGCTATCAACGGAAGGGATATATACTTCTTCAATCCACACTAGCTAGATTCAGCTCACCACTCCGTGTTTCATACTTCTTTATTGGAGGTTCATGTATTATGAAGGGCAATAAGTATTGTCATATGAGATCAGGGTGTGTAGGCATCTCATAATATGTCATTGATATGTGCTGGTTTGATGTGTTCAATTTGCATTGCATTTCGTTAATAAGAGTACTCTTTAGCTAAGTATACAGATCAGTCGATGTAAGGAGCAAAAGCATACGGTCATTTTAAAAGCAGTAAGGATGAGGAGTCTCTGCTGGATGAGCTTCATTGACCGAATTGTTGCTTCTCTGCGACTTTATAAGCAACTTGCGTATGAGAGAGAGAGAGAGTGAGTGGTTCATCAACCTGCACTATATATATATATACATATATATATATATACATATATATATATATATATATACATATATATATATATATATATATATATATATATATATATACATATATATATATACATACATATAAGAGAGAGAGAGTGAGTGGTTCATCAACCTGCACTATATATATATACACATACATAATGTATGTGTATATATATATATATATGTATGTGTATATATATATATATCCACGTTAGGCGTCACGAAAAATAGGTGGAAATTATGGATCAGCATATTCGCAGAGCAGATATTACATATACGTGTACATGAGCCTTTACACAATTCTTTTCCAAGAGTACGATGTTATATATTTGACGACACACTCATTAAAAGTAAGCGGTGGATTTTTTACACTGACACGTTAGGCGAAATTATTGCAAAGTCTTGGTGTGTTTTTTATTTCTCTTTTCTTTTTAACCTACTGGAGACTCGATAAAAGAAATATAGTAGAAAGTAAGATCCAAATTAATGGATCCTGACTCGAACATGGTTCTTAGCCCGCATCGTTCTCCTCAAGGTTGGTAAGACACACCTTCTAGTTGAGATCCATTTCCAATTCCTCCAATTTTTTTCGATGTGCCGAGTTTTACCGAGCTTCCTTAATTCATTTCTTGAAGGTCGAAAGTGACTTGTTGCAAGTGCCCTTTTCTCCTGCTTTCAAACTCGTAGCCCTAGTTATCACCTCTACAATTATAAGCAATTACGTTGTCGTTCTCAAAGCAATTTCAACTGTCTCCAAGAGTAGGAATATGCAATTCTGATTGTGCCAACAATTAGAATAAGAAAAACATAATTGAAACTATATTGTGGAAATAGTCAGTATTAATTTGAAAACAGCCGGAATATATGAAGGACAAACCTCCAACCGGTTGCCTCAATATGTCGCCTGGAGTCAGTCTTCTGTTAATCCTTCTAGGTACGCCTACAGCAGAACAATGGTAAGTCTCTTTATTGTTGTTGAGGTTTCCACGCAGGAGATTCTTCTGGGGAGAAGGCTTTCTATATTTTTCAATTTTGTATTCTCGGTGTTAATCTGTTGTATGCGCTGCTCTGTTTATATAGAGCAGTGCGTGCTCCCTCTTTTCTCGGTTTTTCCTCCTACGGATTCCCTCATCTGGAGCATTATTCTTTATTATCCAGACTGTTATCATAAATTTCGATAACATCCGACTGTTATGGTTCTTCCCAATCCGAGATTCAGGTAATGGTCTGGATGGCTAGTCCAGCCGTTACCTGTGCTGGATTGCCGAGAATATCTACAACATATCATCTCCCACTTGGCCATTCGAGCCAAGTATACCGACATACTAGTTTTCTCCTACTTTTGCAGGGTTTACCTAGTACTATCTTTTCATTATTGCTGTTGCAATCAATACCCGTTGTGTGGTTATTTCCCTTCACAACAATCTATCCATTGTATGGTTGTTTACCTATACAACATTTTTATCCGTTGTGTGGTTATTTTCCTACACAACAATCAAACATACCTCAACCCCATGTTTGTAACATGTTTTGAGAATAGTTCATCTGTTATGCCTTTTGTCAAAGGGTCTGCCAACATATCTTCTGTTGACATGTATGAGATGCATATTTTCTTTCTCATTACCATATCATGAACATAGTGGTATTTTACTTTATATGCTTACTTTTTGAGTAATCAGCTCCACTCTTGATGAGAGTAATTGCTGCATTGTTATCACAGTAAATGATAACTAACTCGTCGGTTATTTCCAACTTCAAATCACGTATGAAGCAACTTATCTAGACAACACTCGTTGCAGCCATACAGCAAGCTACATACTCAGCTTCCTGTGTATGCAATACTACACAACCTTGTTTCTTACATGCCCAAGAAACATTACCACCTCCAAATAATAATATTTGTCTCGAGGTTGATTTGTTGTCATCTTTGCTCCCAGCAAAGTCAGCATCTGAGTATCCTATCACTTTCAGTTCATTTGCTTGAAAACACAGTTTCAAATCTCTTATTCCTTTCAGATATCTTAAAATCCTTTTCACAGCTACCTAGTGTTGCCAACCAGGATTACTTTGATATCTACTTACAAGACCAACAACAAAACTGATATCAGGTCTTGTACACAACATAGCATACATCAAGCTACCAACAGCTTGTGCATAAGGAATATTAGGCTTATCGTCTCCTTCACCGGGATAATCAGCCTTACTGATTTTGACCCCTTTTACAACAGGTGTATTAGCAGACTTGCATTCACCCGTTTTGAACTTCTTGAGAATATAGTCAATATCTCTCTCCTGACTCAGGCATAAGAGTCTAGATTCTCTATCTCAAGAGATCTTTATTCCCAGTATATAGGATGCTTCCCCATATCCTTCATTTCGAACTTGGAGTTCAACCATGACTTAGTTTTGACAATCATCTTGTTGTCATTTTTAGTCAACAATATGTCATCTACATATAATGATAAGATGACAAAGTGGCTCCCACTATTCCAAACATATACACAGTGATCAAGTTTATTAGCCACAAACCAAAGTTCTATAATGGCACTTTGAAAAGTCAAATACCATTGGCGAGGTGATTGTTTCAAGCTGTATAGGGATTTTCTCAACCTATATACTTTATCTTCTTCGCCTTCAACCACAAATCCTTTGGGTTGTTGCATGTATATGATTTCTTCTAAATCTCTGTATAGAAATATTATCTTTATATCTAACTGATGTAAATCTAAATCATAGTATGCAGATATTGCTAGGATTATACGTATAGATGCAAATTTCGCAACTCGAGAATATGTCTCAACATAATCTATTCTTTCTTTTTGTGAAAAACCCTTTGCAACCAACCTCGCTTTAAACTTATCGATTGTACCATCAACCTTATATTTCTTTTTTAGAACCCATTTGCAGCCTATGGCTTTTCTTCCTTTTGGTAAATTAGTCAATTCTCAGACTTGGTTTTTCTCAATGGATTCAATTTTCTCATCCATGACTTTTCCCCAGTCTGATGATTCAAATGAGTTCATAGTTTGCTGATAAGTCAAGTTATCAGTCAACTCATCTAAATCCACCGAATTGCACACTTCTTCTACAAGATAAGTGTAATAATCCTTTAAGTAGGACGGAGTGGCCCTTGGCCTTTTATGTCTACTTAAGGTTTTAGTTGTTTCAGGAAGATCTTCTATGAGCTCAAAGGATGATTGATCTAGGTCTACTAGATCATTAACACATTCATCATTGTTTTTCAAGATATCATTCTTAGTATCTTCTAAGAATTCAACATCTCTCATTTCAATGAGTCTGTGGTCCTTATGATAAAACTAATATCCTTTTGAACCTTTCGGATATCCAATAAATATACATCTTAAGGACCTACTGTCTAGCTTATCTCTAGATTGATCAAGGATATTTACGTGTGCAACAGATCCCCACCTCTTGAGATGACCTAGGTTGAGTTTTCTTTCAAACCACATCTCATATGGTGTAGTGAATACAGCTTTACACGATACTCTATTGAGTATGTAAACTATTGTACTTACTGTTTCTCCCCAAAATACCCTTGGTAGAGAGGCATCGATCAACATAGACTTTGTCATATTCCATAAGGTTCTATTATATCTCTCAGCTACACCATTTTGTTGAGGTATTTTGGGCATTGTATTTTTCTTTGCAATACCAAAGTCTTTACAGAATTTAAGAAATTTTGTCGAGGTATATTCACCACATTTATCTGATCTTAAGACTTTGATTGAATGCACTAATTAGTTTTCTACTTCTTGCTTATATTCTTTAAAAGCATCAAGTGCCTCAAATTTATGTGCCAAAAGATATAAATACATATATCTAGAGTAATCATCGATAAAGGTTATAAAATAAATATTTTTACTATGTGACCTTACTCTAAATGGTCCACATAAATCTATGTGAATGACCTCTAACAAGGTTATTGCCCTTGTTGATTCTTTAGGAAAAACTTTCATTGTCATCTTTCCTTGTATACAAGCTTCACACTTGTTGAAAGTATGTTCCTCAAATTCAGGCAATAAGTCAAAGTTGGATAATTTCCTCAACTTTTGCAGACTTATATGCCCAAGGCGTTTATGCCACATATTCACATCAACAGAAAAGACACACTCAATATAAGCAGAATAAGTATCAATTTCATTATCACAAAGTTTAAACAGGCCATGCTCTACATCAAATTCTCCAAAGAATAATATTCTTTCATGCTTTCTCACAGTCTCCTTGGTAGGAATAAACCTAACCTCAAAACCTTTGTTTACTAAGGCAGGGACCGAGACCAAATTGTGCCTTATAGATGGCACAATTAATACATCAGTCAATACAATCGGTTTTTCTTGTACAAATATTTTGAAGGACCCAATACCCAAAACATTCAAGAAGGTATTATTTCCCATGTAGACTCGATGTTCGTCGAGTTTATATTCCTTCAGATCTATTGCCCCTTCTTTGGTCTTTGAGATGTGTTGTGTAGCTCCAGAGTTTATTCACCAACCAGTCACCGGGCGGTCCATGTATAAACACTCTGAAATCACGTAGATTATGTCTTACTTCTCCGACTGTCCACATTGTGGGTTGTTTCCTCTACCTATCTTATTGCGGCAGTTCCTTTTGTAGTGTCCCATCTTTTCGCAGCTCACTTGACTTGAGAAACGGTTTCTTGCGATTTCTTAAAATTTTGACTGCCCTTCTTTTTATTCTTGCTAAACTTCTTGTTTGGTTTATTTTTCTTCTAGTTGGATTTGGAGGTAGACCCTATCTCATCTTATACCACTAGTAAGTTTTCTTTCTTATTTTTTATCATATGTTATTGTTCTATTGCTAGTTTCAGGAGCAATTCAGAAAGGTTAACTTCAGGCCCTAACTTGAGAGCAGTGGTGACCATGTTCTATAACAGGGGCAGACTGTTTAATATAGTTGATATCTGCATCGGTTTTGGGATGACTGTTTTTGCCACGGCTAAGTCCCTAGCTATTACTAATATGTGGTTTACATGTTCTACTACATTATCTCCTTCTTTCATTTTAAAGGAGTTATATTTTTGCAGTAGTAACTGCATATGTAATTTGGTAGTTGTATCATACTTAGTTGTTATTGAGTCAAACAACTCTTTAGCGGTCTCAAATTCTTCGAAGACCCTAATCAGGTCATCTTTCATGTAGGTCAACATGATTGTCCTTACTATAGTATCATCCTTTAGAAATATTTTATACATTTCTATTTGTTGCTCAATTGCGTTTGGTGGTGGTAGACGCATAGTTTTCTTTAAAACATACTCAACACCCTCAAATGTTAGAGCAAGAGGAATTCTTCTCTTCCATGTTTAGAAGTTCAGACCGTTCAACTTTTCAGTTTCTGCCAATTCAGACACACATATTCTAGAGCTCATTTTTATGTGTTTGACAATAATATCAATTAGACGGTCTAAAAAGGAAATAAGCATAAAGCAACACATAACAAGGGGCATGTTAGAATGATGCATAATATCATAAAAACAGTCTAAAAACATTTTATCAACTACTTGGGACAAACTTACAATTTTCCCAAAAAAAATTCTGCCTTTACAATTTTCAAATAATACCAAGGGTAAAACAATAATTTTAACTATCTATCCACTTTTGAAATTTTTGAAAAAGCCTAAGGACAGACTTGTAAAATTACTCTTTGGTATTTCTGTAAAATTCGTAATTGATCGGGGTTAAAACTATAATTTTAACCCTCAGCCCGAATCTGTAAATATTCAAAAGTACAGGTACAAGCCTGTCTTTTGACACAGTGGCAAAAAAGAAATTAACTCAAACTAGGAAGGCCAGTAATGTAAAGTTAAAGCTTGGTATTTCGTAATTTTCACAAACTGTTAGAGGGTAAAACTGTCATTTTGCATAGTAAGGGCAAAACAATTTTTTTACCTAAAAATATCTGGATATATTCGTAATTTTGTCCAGTGGTAGATCTGTAAAATCTGAAAACCAGTCGAGGCAGAACAGACTTTTTAGTCCGCTGCCCGAGGCGGTTTCGAAAAACCGTTGGTTTCGACCCGCGGTTTTTATGAAACCGCTTGACAATTTTCGACCTCTATGGCAGCAATCCGCTCCTTGGCCCTATGTGGCGGCTCCTGTGGTAACCTTCTCTGTCTCAACACGCCTTTCATGGCTTTTATCGATTTCTGACCGTTAAGACTTCTATCAACTTCCGACCGTTCACGACTTTTGCCGATTTCAAACCATTCAGGGTATTGCTGACTTTCGGCTGTTCGCGGCTTTTGTCGATTTCAGGTCGTTCAGGCTATTGCCGATTTTCGTCTATTCACGGCTTTTGCCAATTTATGTTGATTTCAAGTCGTTTAGGCTATTGCCGATTTCCGGTTGTTCACGGTTTTTACTGATTTCAGGTCGTTCAGGCTATTGCCGATTTCCGACTGTTCATGGCTTTTACTAATTTTAGGTTGTTTCTATCTCTCCTTTTTTTTAGAAGTAAATGCGTATCTTTTTTTTTTGCAGGGTTAAGAATAAGGCTCTGATACCACTGAAGGACAAACCTCCAACCAGTTGCCTGAATATGTCACTTGGAGTTAGTCTTCTGTTAATCCTTCCAAGTACGCCTACAGCGGAACAATGGTAAGTCTCTTTATTGTTGAGATTTCTATGTAGGGGATTATTCTAAGAAAAGGCTTTTGATATTTTTCAATTTTGTGTTCTCTGTGTTAATCTGTTGTATGCACTACTCTGTTTATATAGAGCAGCGTATGCTCCCTCTTTTTCCTGTTTTTCCTCCTGTGGCTTCCCTCATCTGAATTGTTATTCTTTATTATCCAGACTATTACCGTAAATCCTGGTAACGTCCGATTGTTATGATTCTTCTCAATCCAAGATTCAGGTAACGGTCTAGATGACCAATCCAGCCGTTACTTGTGCTGGATTGTCAAGAATGGACACAACATATCAATATATTCTGATAGTCGGAATAAACTGTGTAATAGCTATAATTACTTAATGTTTGCAATAGACCTATCTATTCACCAAACAATAGGAATAATATATCACTGAACAATTGGAAATAGCCTACTTTGACTATTTTATAGGTTAAACGGTTCACAACAGACCCATTTTTGTCTTATGTTAGAATGTTTCGAATATAATCATTATTAATTCTTATACGGGTATAATGCACTAAAACATTGGTAATAGATAATGAATTAAACAATTACAAATGTGTAAAAGAGAATAAATATTGTATTTATTTGTTTAAATATATGTAGAGTACAAAGATAAAAAAAGTTTAAAGTACAAAAATAAGAGTTTATGTATAATATATAGATGAAGACCTTATGTCAATTAATCATACAAATCCTAGATATACATAACACATCAACCTATTCTAACACACTACTGATTTAACTTATCTTCCACTTGATTGGTATTGAGGCAACCTGCGATTCTATGATTCTTAAAAATAAAAAATCATAAGAACAAGTAAATAACTAAGCTACGATTAACATTGACAAAGAACATATAAAATATGTTTTCAATACCTTTGTTTGTTGTAATGTTGAACTTACCAGTAGAACAAAATCCTCAATGTGATCTATTCTTGACATTTGAAATCATCACTTTAAAGTTAATTGATTTAATAAGATCACTAGTAAAATCAATAAATATAAAAACTTATTCAATCTTTAATATTATCAAGTTGATTATGAGTGGGAAGATATTCATGTTTCATATTCCTCCTAGAACTAGTTATACTTGTCTCATAGTCATTATGATGCTTGTTGTTGACATGTTCCATCGCTTTCTTGAAAGAGGTAGCTAGGCGATCAACTTGATTCATAACAAATATTTTCATATTCCTCAAAACTTTATTTTATTCAAAAATAAAATCGAGTTATATGATAAACTATAAAAGTTTCTAAATATATAAAGAATAAATTAAAGTGCTTGCTTACACAAGTCTTACCAAGTTCTTCATGAAAGAAATCTTCAGTTTTTTTTATCTATGTAGTAATCCATATAAACAGTTATTTCATTGATCTTCATGTACATATGAGTTTCTTCCTATATTATACATAAATAGAAAATGTTATCAATAATCAAATATATTTTAATTAACTCATATATGAGAATTTGACATGATTCATTAAAAAATAAAAATATGATACTCTTAATAGATTGTAATGATGTGCAACTAAGGATATAACTCTATGGTTATGCAATTGATCTTGCTTTGCAAGAGCTCCTTTCATATCAAGCTTTGTTCTACTTTTACCTGTAATTGTCAAAATTGTTTAAATATTTTTCATAAAGCATTTGGAAGGCCTTCTGCAAGACTGTATTCTAGAGAACATTGTAAAGATGTAATGTATAGGTCTTAATATCTTGACTTAATATCATTCAAATAATATTTGAAGCTCTTATATAAATACTTCGTATAAGACCTTTTAACCATATTACTTATAACTTCAAGTCTTGTTGTAAGATCTAGACAGTCAAATTTGACCTACAATCAAATCAAAATACATAATGTTTAGAATATATATGTATATATATATATATATACAATGCATTAAAGATAATACATATGTAGGCATATGTAATTAGAATAATATTACATAAAGTTCAGCTTAAATGTTCTAGAACATTTTGTATGTTTCATAAAGTAGAAAGGGTTATCTATCTTACTATATCAACCAAGGGCATACAATAACTTCTTCGAGTTAGTGCCCACGACCTCACTACTAGCGACTAACACTAGTCATTTTTCTCCATCGAAAGGCAAACAGTTTCCCAATACAGTTTTACATCTTCCTATTCTCCTATTATTTTTCTTCTCCACAACATTTTCTTCTGCATTCTCTATTTCATATTGGAGTGTTTTCTCTTATAACATAATATATTTTTCTGCGTGAGCTCTTCTTTTGGTTTGCGATTAATCTTGTTCATTTGTATTTGAACAGTAAATTACATATGTATTGTTTGATGTTCTTGAAAATATAAAATATAAATTATATAATAGACGAGTTTAAAATACTCTGAGTAAGCTCATTCGCCCTCTTTTTGCTACACACTTTTCTGGCATGAGTATATGAAAATAAAAAGATTAAGTTATGTAATTGTAATAAATCTATTATAAATTTATAATAATAAATACATTTTTCATGAACAATATCACATACCTAAATGTATGTCACAACGTAACCCATAAATTGTAGGTCTTTTTTATGTTGAAGTGATTTTGGAGGCATGTTTTCTCTGTAAGATAACAATGTTATATGATAGGATCCTTACTTTACAAGTTGATATATAAGCAAATTTAACTATAATAACATAAGTATGCAAAAGCATAAAACTATTAATTTCAAAAAAAATATTTTATATGCTAATATAACCACATACCTAAATTAGTGCATGTTTTCTATGCAATAAATTATAAGTACAATCATAATATTAAACTAATAAACCAAATACATGAAAAATATGTAATAACAAATCTTTTTCATGAGTAACTTAATAACAAATCGTGTTTGACATCTATTTTCTATGGCAGGCCAGCACCTAATACAGAAACGAAACAAAAACTAAACCGAAGACAATTGTCTTGATCACCTAACCCAGTGAAGTTTGTCCCAAGTGTAAGTAAAAGAGTCGATAAGGCCCTTCTACCAATCAATATTTCAACGCATGTGAACTAAGGGACCTAAAAACTTAGCATGTCACTAGGTGTCTTAACATAACCATTTTGCTCATTAAGTAAAGCAAGTGATCCTATACAATACAAATCAAGCACAACTATTCAGTAAATAGGAAGAGTAATGCAATATAAAAACTGATTTTGCCCGATCTTACATCATCGTCATCACTAACTTCCAAAGAACCATTACATCCACCTGTAACATTGTAAGCATCAGATAGACAATAGGACATCGTTAGCACCATATTTTAAGTATATTGTATATGAAGTTGGTAGAGATAAATGAACAAAGCACCCTACCACTATTGTAAGGTAATCAATTACGCCTTGTGAAAGAAGCATTACTAATTTGTAGTGTAAGGTTCTTTCATTATTTATATAAGGTGTTCATAGTGAACCTTACAAACAAATCTTATTAAACTAGCTATTCTTTACCTTATAAAAATATAACAAGTAATTTCTTATCTTATAAAATTACAAAATAAGTCATTCCAACTAGCTTATAAAAAGCCTTCTGAAACAAGCCTTGCCTTAATTGATCAATCATGAGAAACATAAATCCTTATAAATTGATCATGAGATACATGAGAGGCATAGAAGAATTCTACTAATTGTGAGGGAGGTTGGCTCCATCAACCTCAAATTCAAGCATGGCATCAGTTCAACACATAACTGAAAATAATTTGATTCAACATGGATCAAAATTAGCAAAAGCATTCAGTCAAACCAATATACGGAGAGAGAAAGAGGTCGGAGATCGAACATGGGAGAGAAAGAAAAGGGTGGAAATCATTCCCGCGCAGGCGAAATTTATTTTAGTTGTTGTAATAAACTAATTTTGATTGTTGTACAAGAGTAAAACAACCGGAATTTCTAAACAATTGATTTCGACTGTTCAAAAGTTTCTTTCCAGTTGTAAGACAGTCGAAATATGCCATATTTTGTTCCAAACTATTAACAAGGAATTGTTTCCACCAAGTGTAGGAATAAGCCTATTTTCCAGTAGGGTATTTTTGAGCTCCGTGAAAGTATGGGCACAAGGGGGTAGGCCGGTTCCTAAGCATAATTGTGCTCATTTAGATCCATCACACCTTATAATTGGTAGTCATTTTTTATTTTATTGTTGATTGGCAAACTGTGGTGAGGCAAAGGCCAACTAGTTAAGAAAAAGAAATAGAAAACAAATTAAACAAACCATGTAGATTAAGGACGACACCTTCCAGGTTGTCTAGGGAAGAGGCATAAACACATACTTCTGCAATTCAGCCTTGAAGAAGCAAAGCTCTTCGTATGGATCTCATGATCAAACGCTAGACCCAGCGTACTAGTATCTATCTTGTTTGATACGCTAGAAATTTCATCAAGTTTAAAGAACCATATGACTATTTTTAAATGAGGAAAAAAAACAATGTTTTATATTTTTTCTTTTCAAGCGAAACTAAGAAAAAGATGTACTTTGTTTCATACAAATTCAACGCATGAAACTCAGAGAGCTACAACTCTCCAAGTTACTGGGTTGTCTCAAAAAACCTTGCAATTTGTGGGTCTTGTGATTGATATCTGAGGGAGCAAAGATCTGGTAAGGGTCATCCTAGCCCCTGACTTGTCTCTTAAAATAAAAGGTCACGAATCTAATAGACAAATAATGTTGTTACACGATTCAATGGTTAGTTTTCGCACTTGAGCATTTACTTGATGTAGATGAGGAGGGTTGTTAATGATTTTTCAAAATAAAAGGATGGTGATAAAGATTGAAAAGTGTTGCTATTTGAGAGGCCACTATGGTGCCCTTTTCATTTTTCGTGAAGGGATTTATAGCAACCCTTTGTGGGTGGCTATAAAGCTAAGACTGTTCACGTCTAGATTGTTCGAGTCTCAACAGTAAGCATCTTCATGGCATTTTTGAGAGACCTTCAATGCCTCTTTGGGTGGTGTAAAGAGCAAAATAAATTTCACACAACATGAGGATGTTGGTAGTTTCTAAGGGAGAAAAGATGGCATGCAATCGATGAAATAAAGAGTCTACAATGCAACCGATTGAAGGGGTGTTTCCATTCACTCAAAGAAAAGAGAAACCCATGACTGGAGAAACAATGTCTCTTTAAACCATTGATTTCTCTCTGTGCAAACTGAACAGCCATGTCTGCATAGTGAAGGGTTTGAAAGCAAAAGCTATAAAGAGGTGTGCGGTCAGTGAAATTAATTGATCTCAATCCTATGGCATATTCTCCCTCACTTGTCCAGTCTTTCTTTTGTTAGATACATGCTTTATAAACTTCTGTATGTCTTCTTTAGCGTGCAAAAGAGTGATGGACTTTATTCATTCTGGGAGCATCATTGATTGCTCGAAGTTGATTGTGTGTGTGCAAGATCAATCGGATGTGATGACTATTGTATCTCAAAGGAATTTCGTTGATATCTTCTTGCATCTGGTTATTAGATACTACAGTGGCAAAATAAGTCGAAAGAAAAGTGCATTGGCATGCCTTGGAATTCTTGCGCAAAACTTGCAAAATCCTTTTCATCTAAAAACATTATTCTGCATATCCTAGTTTCAACTTAACTCGTTTTTCAGCAGCTCCTCTTGCGAACTTAGTCGATGGAATTCAGATCGTGAAGGTGTTTGGCGATTAGTGCTTCTCAAAGAGCTACTGCTTCCCATGCGCAAGGTTCTAGTGCACCTTCATAAAGTGCTGAATAGGGCGGTCAGGAAATTCCCTTCATGGTCCCTAAGCACAACTACAGTGATCGACTTGGAAGGGAGTTGCGTCAATGTTGCATTTGATACAATTACATGCCACAGTAGGCTTGGACTAAATTGCTCCAACCCAACGGTTAGGATGATGTCTTATGAATGACCGTATGGTATTCGGCTTTTTTGTTAATAAGCATTGGGTCTATGGCCATGGTAAGCATTACAAAGAGTCTTGCGAGATTATGCAAACTCTAATTTGTTTGCCGTTAATAATCTTCCTTTGAATCATGCTACAAAAACTGATGCCTTGATTTGTGTAATGGGTGTTCATATTGTGCCATTTGCAATACTTTCTTATCCTTGTTTCCTCACTAGAATGACCACGTCCTTTTAACAGCTTTATTTGTTAATCTCTCATATTGATGTCAATCACGTGGTTATGATATCGAGAAGTGCAGTTTCTCTTATATCTGATTCTTGTATGATTTCTTCATTGCAATAGATTATATACTGCCTCTAGGGCTTTTGTATTGTACCTCCTTGCCTAGAGCCTTGCATATCGAGAGCACTCATGGTGCACTCAACCGTTGACGTGCGGTTGGCCAAAGTGAACCAGAAAGGGATAGTAATGGCTTGTCCCTTTCTTGATCTTAGGACGAAGGTGATTTCTAACCAGGGTTGCATATTGCATGTTAGTGAATTGCATCTTATATTGAGCCGACATTTTCTAGAACCTCTTGAAAACTTTAATTGATTCATCGAGCTTCTATTTTAGATTCATTAGTTGGTTAGGAGTAGTTTGAAGCCTAATCTTGTTGTATTATTTAGGAAAGGCTTTCTACATGTCCACCTATGTCTGAACTGATCTTGGCTTCAATAAAACGTATCAAGTATAAGCTTGTCCCATTAGAGGCAAGACAAAAAGCCGAAGATTGTGATATTAGCTTTCAACTAGCTTGTGGTACTCTAAGATTAATTGTTAGTGGTGATTTGTAGGATATTTTACATCTTGAGTCAAGAATGCTAAGAACTTGAACTTGAAACCTTTAGAGATAGAGGCCACCCTATCTATCAATATTGGTTTCTGGTCTACTTTGGTATTAGGTGTTTGGAGCTTGATGCCAAAGGCATTACATACTACTTTGATGACTCCGTCTTTGGTAAGAATTGTGTCATTGGCATCAAGAGCCGATTGTCACGTGATATATAATACAGGATAGTCATGACAATTTTATACCCAAAATGAGATTGAATGAACTAGCGAGACCGGCTACATTGGGGGAATCAAGGGGTTCCTTCTACTGGTCGAATTGGCTAAACCAATTGTAGAAGAAACCTCCACCTATTAGAGGAGCTAGGGAAACCATTTGAAAATAGGGAGGTTTTGATTGCCCCTTATGATTGATGCTAACATATGAGAATCATATAAGAATATCTTGATATGTAGGGAATAGTGCACTATAAGCACTCTCACTTGCCACCGAATCAGGGGTCATGGGCAGTGGTCCAGCAGCCCGAGGAATTGAGGAGATTCCATATGATAGTTGTGATGGTTGCTATGGCATACCATTGAGGTAGCCTGTGAACATCTAGTGGTGACTGATATTTCATGTTATTTGGTGACTTTTGAGTCATATTGACATTATCATTGTAGGTCAGGATAAAATGTAAACGTCAACTCAAGGTGACCTGGACTCCTATGAATGTTCTAAATGTTGGCAACCACACTAGAATGCTTTGTTGCCACTTTGGCTACCTTTCTCTGTTGTTTCACCAACCATTCTTGTTCTCAAGGTGGTCAATTAGTTGATGGCCATCAGTGGTAACATCCAACATAAGTTAAAGCTTTGAGTGTTGCATGTGCTTTTGGCATTGAAGAGTTGAATCATTGTTGCGGAACTGGTTTGACCTATTCCAGACTAGGCTTCTCATAAAAGGGCTATTCGGACCTGTCTTGGTCCTTGCCAAGCAATAATCCCCTTGGATTTGAGGTTGGCACTTGCTTGACCTGGTCGTCTAGTTTGTGACAGCTCTATTGAGTTGGGGACTAGGGGTCGGTGTTGGGGCATTTGATGAATTCCATTAATTATTTTTAATGGAAGCCAAGGAGATATTCATTTTTTAATCATGTTGACATATGCCTATCGACAAAAGGAGTTGAGAAATTATGACTTTCCAAAGAAAAAAAAGGTCTAACCGGGAATTCGAAGAAGTTTGTTTGCACTTGGAAAGTGCACCTTGAACTAGCACAAGAGACTAGGTAATTGGTCTACGAACGTGCCAAACAACTGACATCTAACCTCAACGGTTTATTTATAACATCTAGGTGATCCTGTGGCTCCCTAGAAGTTATGAGGTAAGTATCCCAGTTTGTTCCTCGGGATGAAGTTTGAAAATGAAGCACTGGTTCTCTTGGGTAACAGGAATCGGCAATTAATTGAGGAAAGAAAAACAAATTAAAAGTAGAAGAAAAGGGGTGAAAAAGAGAGAATTATTCTTGTGAAGAAAAGATCTTTTGAGAGGAGGCTTTAAAGAAAGGAAAATCTGAACTAATGAAACAGACAAAAAAGAAATTAAAATGTTTAATCGTGAAGGCCTTTTAGATTTTGTCAATTCTAATGAAGTAGCACAAGATGTTTGATTAATTGCTTGATGTTTCCTTCTTATAGAGCCATATATATGATTCTAAAGAAGGCCTTTTAGATTTTGTCAATTCTATAGAGTCATAGATATGCTCCTCAACTAAAGTCTACAATATTGTCATCACTTTGTAGTATCTGCTCTTGTTTAGCCACCACCTCTACAGGGCAATGGTTGAACCTCTAACTCGAAAACTGATAAGTACATGGAAGCCATCATCCCTAGATCTCTCTCTTGTCTGTCGATAGTCTTGTCAACTAGTTATCAACCTACACTAGGTTTTGTTAATGATCATGAGACCTCTCAAATGTAGGCCATCATAACATGTGGCATGTCTTAAGAAATTACACCCAAGTTACATTTGATAGTCATTGAAGTCAATTATGTTAAAATCTAGGGTGCCTCTCTAACAGCCAATGAATGCCCAAATTGATCATGTCACTCTTGCTATCCTTTATGCATGAGGTTTCTACACCTAGTATCTTGATGCAAGTTGTTAACATGATAAGAGTGTATAGTGCTACTATTCACAAAAGTACGCACCATCTGTTGTCCAATGGGTGCCTCCACGTACACTAGTTTCGAACATGATGATGTCTCAACCCATAACTTTTTCAACATTCCTCTTAAACACTTTATCTACACTTGTCACATCAAGCTTACTTATCACCTTGTGCGTGGAAAGGTTTGGAGTCTCATTTGAAAGTATAAGAGCTTGCATCGAATTTGAGTTTGAATGTGGCAAGTTCATCGGTTGTTAACAAATGTCATAAGAGAGATGAATACTTGGTCGTGCCTAATGCTCAACCAATAGGGTATTCAGCTTCTTGCACTTTAGACAATCCATCATGTGGTGCAACCTGCTACAAATATAGCAACCAGTTTTGGGTTCCTCGTGTAGGGTATGCACCTGCTTTACCTAGTAATTGCATGAGTCTCTTGCCATGGTACAGGAGTTGAATCCTGTCATACACCTCAACTTACATATTTTGTTGAGATCTCTACCTGCCACCAACCCTATCATTAGAGCAAGTGTCCCTCTTAGGTCTTTGTTTGGGATGTTCATTAGCATAGTCCTGATCCGAGCGAATGGATTTGATGGCTAGAGACAGGGGTCGGAGACAAGGATGGGGAAGTGGGGAAATCTCCGCTGAGAACATGGGCAGAGATGGGGACAATAAGTCGTTGCCTTACGAACCCTGCTCCAACCTTCCTTCATCATTCCCACACCTCCACCCTCACCCTCTCTTCTTTTTTGTCTCATCGATGTTCTTCGTTCGCCTTTTGTAGCTTTACTCTCATCCTTTTCAAGCACTCGTGCCAATGGCTTCCAACAAAAGAATTAGGATAGTCCTTAACCATACTCTTGATCCTTCCGGCTTCAACAACATAATAATGCATTAGGTCCTGCTCTCCCTCTTAATAAGGGTAAAGATGCTATCAAGCAAAATTCACTTCAGAACTCACATTAGTCTTTCCGTATAATGTCAGTGATAAGATTCATCTGAAGGTTGAGTCACAGGCTCCAAAACATATAAATTCTTATTCATGTCATAGAGAAGAAGGCATTTCGCTACAACAAAACCTCCAATAATTGTTCTTGACGAAGAAGTCATGAATGATGGTTAAAAAGCAAAAGAAGATAGAAATTGGGTTACGGGCATCAGAAAGAAGCAAGAAGGTTGAATGATAGAAAGGGGAAGAAGAAGAGCTGGGAGATGAAGATAAAGATGAAGCTTCATGAAGAAGGAACTTGGTGCAATGATGATATGCACATGTATTAAGCATAAATGCACTAACAACCTCACTACTCTAATGAACCTATATAGGCTTATTATATAGCACTTGCTCATTTCGTGTTGCGGTACTCATCCACCGAACTCACAGTTCTTCGAGGGGATGGGACCCTTTGAGGTCCTCTCAGAGATACAAAGGCGAGATGGGGGTAGGGACGAGAGATCTCCAACGGGGAAGAGGTTAGGGACCATGATCCCCAAGTCTTATCCCATCCCATGAACATCCCATAAGTCGACCATGCTCAATACAAAGCTATAGATAGCCACATACACATCCCGTAGTTGACATCGACACATCTCTACCTGCGTCCAATGTTGTAGACTATGAATAAACTGGAATAGTTTGTCCTCCTTTGTTATCCCACATATAACAAGAAGTCATACTAAACTAAGACACATACTCTCTTACACTACCATATGCCTTAACACAAGGAGATTCTTGCATACATGCCAACTCATGAAGGTATGAACTGCCGATGAAGCTCCTCTCTCAAATCTAGCCAAGACTTGAGCAACAATCTCCCATCCTCATATGTGACTCGCTCCATCACTGCCTGTCACAACTTTGCATCTCCATCAAGATAGAGAAATGAGAAAACTAACTAGTTTGCCTCCAAGATATTGGCAATATCAACATACCTTTGGGACTTTCTCCAAGTGATAAATAAAGTTTTTCATAACTATGTCATCTCGAGCGCCTTCAAATCACTTCAGCCTTGGAACTTTGGGATGACGAGGAGCAGTAGTTGTTTGTCTTCTAATGATTGCTCTAAGTAGAACGGGCAACATCTCTATGCTCAAGAAAACTATAGGCTAAATTGAGGGGGCAATAGCCTCTCAATTGACGACTAGCCAAACAAGTCTCTAACTCGACAATCCATACGTGCATGGCTACAACCGAGCTCAAGTATCCCTTGCTCTCGAAAGTGTCCTCCGTAATGGGGTTGACAACTACATAACAACATGGTTGAACCATGCCTCATGAACACACATATGAAAACCAAGGTATTCTAAAACATAGGGGCCAAATTTGGTCTTCAAAATAGACTATGAAAGGGCTCGTTTGAGAACTTTTTTACTATAGATATATTCATAGGGTTCCGACCATGGAAAAGAGAGAAATCACTGGTCAAAGATGAATCAACATAGCCGAGTCAAACAAGCCTAGGTTCGGTCAACTATACATGGACTTAGTTAGGTTTTTAAGAGAGGTGGGTCTCGGTTTGGATTTTGGTTGGATCTGGTCCAAACCTCACAGCTAAACTAACCCACGACAATGCAAACGAGCTCAAGAAAAACGAGTGGTAAGGTGAGGTTGCAAATGTTGATGACGGATGCAAGCGAGAGCTACCGGCGATGGCTCCGAGGCTGTGGGACATCGGATGGTCGGTAGTGATGGCGAACAAAGGAGGAAAGAATCACGGCTGCCATTTTGCCCAAATCGGTCGTAGTTAAGTGAACGTGTCTTCCATCGAGCCGCTTTTGATCGGTTTTCTAGCTTCAACAAACTTTTGCCAACAACCTTCAAAGAAAGGAGACAAACCCACGCAAACAACCATGTTCAACCCCGACTATGGGAAGCCTTGTGAATTGCGAATAAAGCGGAAGATGGGTTGAACCCTTCATTTTTTCAATAAACACCCGCCTGAAAATATCCAGTCACTTTATGATCGGTTTTCCAGTTAGATTCAGACCTGTAGGATGTCGAGGGTTCTCTCAGCTCTCGTTTCTGATCAGAGGACCTTCCTAAATCATTGATTGTCTCGACAGTCACTTGGATGCGTAGGACAATCACAAGAAGCCTAAAATTCAATGCGGTTTACAACATTTTTTGACGGCGAATAACTTACCTTGCTACGAAGGTTTCTCATGATGGTCGTCGGATTCCAGGAACTCTCTATTTTTGCAGAGATGAAAAGGGCGCAGCGGTAAAGATGATAGACACGAGGTTCCCTCACAGGGGCTTGCACAGATGAATGTTGTTTTTGTTTCTCTATATTTTTCTGGTATTTCTCTATATGTTTGTCTCTGTATGTGCCTACCTTTATAGGCAGGCACTCCCCCATTTGTCTGTGCTTATCCACCTGTGGCTTCTCTCGTCTGGGAGCTGTAACGGACGGCCATTACCGGATTTTGCTTATCCACCTGTGGCTTCCCTCGTCTGGGAGCTGTAACGGACAGCCGGTAACGGTTGTCCATTACTGGATCTGGCCTGATCCTCAAGTAACGACTGGATGGCCAGTCCAGCTGTTACCCGAGCCGACAATGGCCACCATTTTGTAACATCTCCCACTTGGCCATTCGAGCCAAGTGTATCGACATACTGGTTTTCCTCCCACTTTTCAGGGGTTTTCCCTAGTTAAGTCGATTCCTGATTACTATTGTAATCAGAACCTCTTGTGTGGTTATTTCCCTACACAACAAATCATTCGTTGTATGGTTATTTACCTATACAACAATTGTATATTTGTTGTATGGTTGTTTGCCTATACAACAAATCAAACATATCTCAAACCCATTAGGCTTATCGTCTCCTTTACTGGGACAATCAACCTTACTCAATTTAACCCCTTATGCAATAGGTGTATTTGCAGACTTGCATTCACCCATTTTGAACTTCTTGAGGATATAGTCTATATATCTCTCCTGACTCAGGCATAAGAGTCTAGATTCTCTATCTCGAGAGATCTTTATACCCAAGATATAGGATGCTTCCCCCATATCCTTCATTTCGAACTTGAGTTTAACCATGACTTGATTTTGACAATCATCTCATTGTCATTTCCAGTCAACAATATGTCATCTACATATAATGATAAGATGACAAAGTGGCTCCCACTGTTTCAGACATAAACACAGTGATCAAGTTTGTTAGCCACAAACCCAAGTTCTATAATGACATTTTGAAAGGTCAAATACTATTGGTGAGGTGACTGTTTCAGGCCATATAGGGATTTTTTCAACCTATATACTTTATCTTCTTGGCCTTCAACCACAAATCCTTGGTGCTGCTTCATGTATATGATTTCTTCTAAATCACCATTTTTAAAGGTTGTCTTTACATCTAACTGATGTAAATCCAAATCATAATATGCAGATATTGTCAGGATTATCCGTATGGATGCAAATTTCGCAACTGAGGAATATATCTCAACATAATCTATCTCCTCTTTTTGCGAAAAACCCTTTGCAACTAACCTCGCTTTAAACTTGTCGATTGTACCATCGACCTTGTATTTCTTTTTCAGAACCCATTTACAGTCTATAGTTTTCCTTTCTTTTGGTAAATCAGCCAATTCCTAGACTTGGTTTTTCTTAATGGATTCAATTTCCTCATCCATGGCTTTCTCCCAATTTGTTACTCCCGATGAATTCATTGCTTGCTAATAAGTCAACTTATCAGTCAACTCATCCAAATCTACCGAATTACATACTTCCTGTGCAAGATTAGTGTGATAATTCTTTAAGTAGGATGGAGTGGCTCTTGGCTTCTTATGTCCACTTAGGATATCGGTAGTTTCAGGAAGATCTTCTATGGGCTCAAAAGATGATTGGTCTAAATCTACCAAATTATCAACATATTCCTCATTGTTTTTTTAGGATATCATTCTTAGAATCTTCTAAGAATTCAACATCTTTGCTTTCAATGAGTATATGGTCCTTAAGATAAAACCGATATCCATTTAAACCTTTTGGATATCCAATGAATATACATCTCAAGGACCTATTGTCTAGCTTATCTCTAGACTGATCAAGGATCTTGACATGTACAATCGATTCCCACCTCCTGAGATGACCTAGGTTGGGTTTTCTTCCAAACCACATCTCATATGATATAGTAAATACAACTTTACATGGTACTCTGTTGAGTACGTAAACGGTTGTACTAACTACTTCTCCCCAAAATACCCTTAGAAGAGAGGCATTAATCAGCATAGACCTTGTCATGTTCAGTAAGGTTCTATTGTATCTTTCAGCTACACCATTTTGTTGAGATGCCCTGGGTATTGAGTTTTGTTTAGCAATACCAAAGTCTTTGCAAAATTTTAAGAATTCTGTCGAGGTATACTCACCTCCTCTGTCTGATCTCAAGACTTTGATCAAATGCCCTAATTGATTTTCTACTTCTTGTTTATATTCTTTGAAAGCATCAAGTGCTTCTGATTACTGTGCCAAAAGATATATATACATATATCTAGAGTAATCATCGATAAAGATTATAAAGTAACCCTTTCCTCGATGTGTCTTTCCTCTGAAAAGTCTACATAAATCTGTGTGAATAATTTCTAACAGGGTTGTTGTCCTAGTTGTTTTCTTGGGAAAGACTTTCCTTATCATTTTTCCGTGTATGTAAGCTTCACACTTGTTGAAAGTCTTTTCCTCAAATCTGGGTAATAAGTAAAAGTTGGATAATTTCCTCAACTTTTCTAGATTTATATGCCCTGAGCGTTTATGCCACATATTCACATCAACAGAAAATGTACTCTCAATATAAACAGAAGATTGATGATTTTCATTATCAGATAACTTGAATAGTCCATGTTCTACATCAAATTCTCCTAAGAACAAGATTCTCCCATGTTTGCCCACAATCACATTGTTAGGTATAAACCTAACTTCAAAACCTTTCTTAACTAAGGCAAGGACCGAGACCAGATTGCGCCTTATTGATGGCACAATTAACACATCGGTAAGTATAATTGATTTGCCTTGTACAAATATCCTAAATGATCCAATACCCAGAACATCTAAGAAAGCATTGTTTCCCATATATACACGATGTTCTTCGGGTTGGTATTCCTTCAAGCCAATTGCCCCTTCCTTGGTCTTTGAGATATGTCTTGTAGCTCTCGAGTCTATCCACCAACCTGTAACTAGGCGGTCTAAGTATAGACATTCTGAAATTACGCAGATTATATCCTGCTTTTCCGACTGTCCGCGCTGTGGGTTGTTTCATCCACCTTTCTTGTTGCGACAATCTCTCTTTTAGTGTCTTATCTTTCCATAGTTGAAACACTTGATTCGGAAAGCGATTTCCTACGATTTCTTAAAACTTTGATCGCCTTTCTTGTTATTCTTGCCAAACCTTTTATTTTGTTTCTTTTTCTGGTTAGATTTGGAGCTAGAAGCTAACTCATCCCATACCACTAGCAATTTTTCCTTTTTGTTTTTGAGTATGTGTTCTCACTCAATTGCTAGTTTTAGAGGCAACTCAGAAAGGTTGATTTAAGGCACTAATCTTAAGGCAGTGATGACCATATTTCATGATGGAGGTAGATTGTTCAGTATGGTTGATATCTGCATCGATTTGGGGATGACTGATTTTGCTATGGCTAAGTCTCTAGCCATTACCAGCATGTGATTTACATGCTCTACTACATTTTCTCCTTCTTTCATCCTAAAGGTGTTGTATTTCTATAGTAGCAACTACACATGTAATTTTGTAGTTATATCATACTTAGCTGTTAACGAGTCAAACAACTCTTTTTGCAGTCTCATATTCTTTAAAGATCTTAATCAGGTCATCCTACATATAAGTTAATATGATTGTTCTTGCTATGGTATCGCTCTTTAGAAATATTTTATACATTTCTAACTGTTGCTTGCTTGCGTCTAGTGGTGGAGGATGTAGTGTTTCCTTTAAAACATACTCTACACCTTTTAGTGTTAGAGCTAGCGGGATTCTTCTCTTCCAAGTCTGGAAGTTCAGACCGTTTAGCTTTTCTATTTTTGCCAATTCGAACACACATATCCTAAAACTCATTTTTAGGTATTTAGCAAAAATATCAATCAAGCGGTCTAAAAGGAAACAAAAATGCATAAAGTAAGAGACATGTTAAAGTGATGCAGAATATGAAGCAGAAAAAATTTTCTAAGGATTTTTCTGCCTCTAAACCCCCTAAAAAGGATACCAAGGGATAAATTTGTAATTTTATCTATTTGTCCTCTTTTGTAATTTTTGTAAAATTATAAGGACAAACTCGTAAAATTATTATTTGGTATTCCTGTAAAATTTGCAATTGATCGGGGTTAAAATCGTAATTTTAACTCTCAAGGCGAATCTGTAATTTTTCTAAAAGAACATGAGTAAACCCGTCTTTTGACTGAGTTGCAAAAATGAAATTATCCAAATCGGGTTAGACAATATCGTAAAATAATAGCCCTTGGTTTTCCTATAATTTTCAAAAACTATTAAGGGTTAAAACTATCTTTTTATCATGGCAGATTGCGTAATATCCGAAAGGAGTTAGGAGCAGTTTTATCTTTTTGACACATACCCTAAGGCAGTTTTCAGAAACCAATGGTGGTTTTCGGAAAACCATGAGCGGTTTTGGAAAATCGCTGGTTTTCCCGCTGCGGTTTTTCGAAACTGCGGTTGTTGTTTTTTCCCGACTGAAACGCTTAAAAGCATTTTTTACAATTCTCTCTAGAGTATTTCGAGAGAGAGAGAGAGAGAGAGAGAGAGAGAGAGAGAGAGAGAATCAGGGAGAGTTCGGCTGCCGGAGAACTTGTTCTGGCCGATCGTCGGCTGTCGGTTGTTCTGGTTTTCCTTAGAGTGTTTCTTTGAGTTTTTGGCCGATCCTGCCTTTGGTTTCTCCTTTAGCCATCCCTGTCGCCTTGCCTGCCTTCGGGATTCAGGCTGCTCCGACTCGCCTCAGGGCTTTGGGTGTTTCGGCTGAGTGTGCCTCTGGCTGTTTCGGTCGAGTGTGCCTCTGGTTGTTTCGGTCGAGTGTGCCTCTGGGTTTCTCCTTCCGCCTTCCATCGAATTTTTTTTTTCATTCATTCCCTTTCTCTCCTCTTTTTTTTTAAACCTCTTTCTATTTTGCAGGGAACCAGGCCCTGATACCAATGACGGCGAATAACTTACCTTGCTATGAAGGTTTCTGATGATAGTCGCCGGATTTCAAGAGCTCTCTGTTTTTGTAGAGATGAAAAGGGCACAGCGATAAAGATGATAGACACGAGGTTCCCTCACAAGGGCTTGCATAGACGAATGTTGTTTCTGTTTCTCTGTATTTTTCTGGTATTTCTCTATATGTATGTCTCTGTATGTACCTGCCTTTATAGGCAGGCGCTCCCTCATTTGTCTGTGCTTATCCACCTGTGGCTTCTTTCGTCTGGGAACTGTAACGGACGGTCGTTACCAATAAATCCGATAACGACTGTCCGTTACTGGATCTGGCCTGATCCTCAAGTAACAGCTGGATGGTCAGTCCAATCGTTACTCGAGCCGAGAATGGCCACCATTTTGTTACATTTTTGTGTTAAACCTCCGCCTCTATCAGGCGTTCACACCAACAACCGGACCTAATCCACTTCAAAATGTCATTGCTTCTCGCATCCTTTAACAACAAAAAAAGAATCTCATACATTCCAAAATTTTCAACCATAAATACAACCCAAAATCAATTATTTCTGTTTGGCAAGCCACAAAAAATGTCCCGACCACCCAACGTGATCATATTCACGTTAAATGCCGTCAAACAATGCTATAGTGCCATAATGTCACGGATAGATTCTGGCAAACCCGGAAACAAGTGAAACGGCTCAAAGTCCGTATCGTGATGGTGTCGTTCATCCTCTTGTCGAACAACTAACCCAAAAGTACTCACGCACACACCAAAGAGGCTCGGCTCCCTCACGGTTGATCTCTAGAATCAACAGAATAGAAGAAATCTCAAAATGTTGTAGAGACCAACACCCTCATATATAAGTTGGACCCAGGATATGAAAATAACATAATCACACAAACACGATGACACAACACCAGTGATAAGAACACCATCTCGTGACACATCAAATATGACACGTTGATACTAATGTGGATTCAACTCCAGTAATCAAACTACGAGATAAATGACTCTAGACCAAATCAAATCTAAATCAAGTATGGTAATTCTAACTCCAAATTCACACACCATATGAATCACATGCGGAAGCTATCCTCTTTTCCAAGACATCCAGTGGTCAATTCACCAATATTTATGGCCATGTGAAAATCATCAGAAAATGAAGAGGGAACTTTCAATAGTTAGGGAGAGCTTGACCAACAGTGTTTAACAAATATTTCGTTACTTGATCGTGTCAAAAAAAAATCAGTAATATTTCTTTACCTACTCGTGTCAAAAGATTGCTCCTCCAGTTGCCCTCAACAACTAACTCTACAAGCTTGCTAAACTGAAAACTTACAATTTTTATCATTTTCATTGGGAAATCGAGAATGGTGAATATTTTCCGTAGTAGCACTTATAAATTTGTGACCACAATCCATCCAATTAATTTGGGTAGCATGCATTTCCTAACATAAGAAAAAGTCAAGTAAATATTATTTATACTCAAACTGCACAAGCCTATCCAAACCGGGGCGATTCGAGCCTGTGTCTCCAAATTCCCGAGTGAGCTTGCCATGAGCAAATAAAAAGAACGAGCAGCTCATCGCGTCGCGCAGAACTATATTTCAATAACGTATAGCAGATACGAGTCAAAATGTCCTACTCTTGCATTTACTATCATTCAGAAGGCCCAACAAAGTCATTCTGATCTTAAAGGGGAAACCAAAAAAGGGAAATGACGAGGACAAGATGGCCGGAAAATCAGCCAAGATTATGATGGCAATATGCAAACGGTTGGTGACACCAGCAACTCACTAAGAAAAGCAGGAAAAAAGAAATTTGCTTTAGAATTTTTCTTGGATCCACCACTTTGAACAACCTTGTTCGTTGCCTGTAGGGATGGATGTTCATGAAACAGGCCAGAGATAGGGATCAAGGCTTCCACCCCCGTTTAAGAACCTAACCCCGTTCTGGTCCCGGGAGGCTACTACGCAAACTTTCTCTAAAACCTTTTTTGGATCCACCACTTTGAACAACCTTGTTGGTTGCCTGTAGGGATGTTCAATGGGACAGGCCAGAGACAAGGATCAAGGCATCCATCCCCATTTAGGAACCTAGCCCATTCCTGTCCCCGGCGGTGCGCGTAGTAGCCAGGGGCATTCCCCACCAGTTAGTAGCAAGGCATAAAGGGAAAAAGAGAACAGTCCCAAGCGCAAGAAGGTTGCAAAGGATACATCGATTTAAGGTATGGATGAAGCGGTGGACTTGGAGAATTAGAAATCGATGGACGAGAATTCTCAGAAGAAGGGTATCAACAACAAAATTACATCCAAGCAACGCTTCTGGACACGGAAGGCATCGGATGAAAACACCCAAATAGCCTCTAAGCTCGGTGGAGATGGAGCATGCCTCGAAGGATCTCCTCGAGATCCACGGCCTTTTCGCCAATGACCACGTGAATGAGGGAAGAATCCCAAGACAAGTATCAAGAAGGTATTATACATCAACCAAAAGCAAGATCTATCAACAAGCAGCGACAGATTCGCGAGAAAAACAGAAACCCCCTTTCCTAAACAGTCTTTCGTTTCCACGGAAAGAAAAAGAGAAAGTGGGGAAGAAGCAAAGCATCTGAAATCTACGGTGTGGATAGCTTGGAGGACTCGAGATCGACGGCCTTCTGGAGGAGGCTGTCCGAATCGTCGATGGCCATCTGGATCGGGAAATTGCCGAGTCCGTCCGCAAGGGCGAGCATAATCTGACGCATCTCGTCGCGGAACTCCTTGCGATCGACGGTGCCGCTGTGATCGGCGTCGAACTTGTCGAAGATAGAGTTGTAAAGCGCCGTCAGCTCCTCCGGCGGAGTAGAGACGTCGATGCCGAAGTGGGTCTCGATCAGCCTGAGAGATTCGAACGCCTTCCTCATCTCCGCCCGGGAAAGCACGCCGTCGCCATTGGCGTCAAGCTTCGTGAACGCATCATCCACGCTCTTCGTGAACACCACTTCGTTCTCCACGAAATCCCTTACTGTCGACCCGTCGATCACCACCACACCCATCTCTGTCTGTCTGTGTCTCTTACCCGACGGTCGCAGCGGTGGGGTTTGTTATGATTGTTTCTCGTAGCGGTGTGGAGTTTCTGCGTTCCTGCTATAAATAGCAAATACGGGGGGAGGACATACAGAACGATTCAGATGATACATATATCATACTCAATAATGTAAATTGAAATCGCAACCGTCTGTTTTAAGATGGACAGTCACCATTTCTCAGTGTTTTTACTTGGATCCAGACACGAACTTCAACGTATGTTATCAGCCATTAGTCTTACAACCAGACGGCTGGGATTCCATGGGAACGCGTTCAGTAATAAGATATTTTCTCTCCAAGTCATGTTCTTGGATCATAGGCGTGACAAGGAGATGCGACACGAATCCGACACGGATAAGATCGACCAAATCCACGTTCAAGTCCACCCACAAGTGCGAAAAGATCCGGTCATCTTCCAGTTGCTCGGTTTTCGAGACAAGCATAAAATGGCCACTGATCGCAAAATTACTGGTAGTTTCCTACATGACATGATGACCCGATGAAAACCCGATGCCCAAATTTGAGTTTGTGCCAGCCTCGGAAAGCTTGGAAAGTTCGAGTCGAGTTATTTTTGTCATGAAGACAACACGAAACACGAAACACGAAATTGTTAGTTCGAATATCGATGAGTAACTGGGCTGACGAGATCCTGACACGTATAGAAGTGGTTATCGGGATTTGCGGTAAATGTATAAATTCTTGCTTACGAAATTTATGCAAACTAGGACTAAACTCATGAAAAACTTGTTTGGCCCTTCATTTTGTGGGCGCATCTTCTGTCTAGTAACGGGATATTTTGTTTTGGACTGGGAAGAGCAGACGCCTACTTAAATCATGTTCTACTCACATGGGTGAGCCCAATAATAATGGAATGGTGGGCCATTTTCACTTATAAGGAACAAATTCTCCATATAAAAATTGTCGAGCAATACCCACAGTATGTGGGAGCGAGGTGCGTCTACCGATTTATAGTAAGCTAAGTGGAATTCTTTATCGTTACCAGCCAAGCCACGCCTATCCTTACTAAAGCTAAAGGCTGTTAAAAGGGAATGGCACCCTTAAAGCATGTAATGCATATAGGGTGGGCTAGCGAGCCTCAGTTTACTGTAGGTGTGCCTGTTAAGTTCATTCCAGTTTTATCAGATTGAGCAAGATGTCCATTTAATTCATTTCCCATGATCTTTCAGTGTAACGAAAAATTTTCCATCATCTGGCATATGATGGCTGCCATGACGGAAGTCATGTCAGTCTATCCTGGCCATCTAAAGTGAATCCATGATTAGTGTTTCAACTAATTCTAGCCATCTAACTAAATGCATATTGCTGCTTTATTAGGTTTAGAGGTTGGTGACGAACGAAGGGTTTATTACTGACCCGAATACCAACCAAGATCCAGAAATTTCAATTTTTTGTGTGTGATTCAGACAATATGGCTCGCATTTTTAAGTTGGATCTCAGTATGACTTTCCTCATGGCAGACTTGGAACACGAATTCGTAGTGTCTGACCCAAAACTGAACCGGATCCGACTGGTTAACACTCGTGTTTATGATGATGACCTTTTATTAATGAACATCATTAAGGGTTGATAATCTCGACTTTGGATGTTGAGTGACCTTGACACTTCATCTGGTTTGGTTATAAAGTTTCACAAGTCAAGTCTAGCCAAGCTCAGGGGGCCCAATGCCAAATGTTATAATAGTGCCCTGAAAGACTTCTTTGGAACGTGGTTTTGCTTAAACCTGTTTGCATATTGGGGCCTCTCTCTCGTACAGCTAGAAACTGGGGGTTCCCCAAACCTTTCTCTCGACGCTAGAATTGTGTGTTTGTTTCACGTATCGGGTCATGTTTGAGACATGTTATTTTGTGTTTGTGCCAAAAACAGGTCATCTCGAGCATATGCTGACTTGTGCTCTGCCAAAACCAGTATGTTGGTGCTTAGGTAATTTACATGTCATATTATAAATTTCGTACTTGTTTTATCAAACTGAGGATGACGCCTTCTCTTTGTGTAGACACAAGTATGGCCTTTCATGTTATTTTTTTCAGAAACCGTTGCCAATACCCACTTTCATGCGAGGGAGAAGCAACAACTTAAACCCAACTAAAATCCACCCCAAATGGCAAACGTAATAAAACCCCACACGGGGCCAGGTTGGAGTTAAAGTGGAGTTGGGGGTTAAGGCAAACCCAAAGTTGATGCACACTCTCGGGATCAAACCTGACCTACACTTGTTATGTAGGAATTTATTGTGCTCCGATATTGAAACCATTCATATGCTTGGGTTCAATCGACATGATGATCCTGCTTTCTTAGACACTAGATTGAGTCCAATGGCAACAAAACCTTGCCTAAGTCTAGGCAACTTATATGTATATACACACACATGCAGGGAATATAAACTCAACCTTGCCTAAGTCTAATTTCTTGATCGTTTGAAACTCGAACTTGTGATACCCAGAACAGATCCAAAAAACTGAAACCAGCAGTTCCATATTTTTTTAATTTTGTGTCATGTTTTTTTGTGATTTTGGTGGTTCCCGGTGCCTGGAATTGAAACTGGAACCGGTAGTTCTGAAACATGACCAGAACCGGTCTGGTCATAGTTTCGTTCCAGTTCCGGGTTCCGGGTAAACAGGAACCAGTGGTTTAGAAATTTTACCTGGAACTGGCCATTTATATTTCTAACCCCACTTTATTTCCAGGGGGAAAAAAGGTGTTGGAAAGATCATCCTCCCATATGATATTAAATAAATAAGAATAATCTTGTGAGAATTGAATTTCAAGGACGCAGCTACATTTTGGCCTCAACTTGGAAGTTGGCTTTGTTTAGCGAATACAGAAACTACTTAGGATGGATCCTTTATTAGGATTTCACTACAACCATAAGATTAACAAGATTAAGTAAATACAAGATGGGAGATGCTTTATATTTAACTAAGGTATTTGAGAGAAGATGCATTGGTACGGTACCTGTTACCGGACTCAGACCAACCCAGCACTTCCACGCCTGCTCAAGAACGAGCCCAGGCCTGATTCTTCTTCACTTCAATTTGGTTCCATACGGCCTCTAGATCCTTCCTTTTCATGTTTTCTATGTACCCGACTTCCCCTCTATCTATATAAGGGAGAACCGGCCTCTTACGTAGTGGTTCTGCTCTTTCCAAGTTTTGCTTGTCCCTTCTTATTTTTCACAGAGAGTTGACGACCGGTGTTGAGTGGGGCTGCTTCTATCTGATCCTCCCTCCACACAGGGGTGCATTACACCGTCCTACTCCTCTTGAGTAAGGAAGACATACTACACTCTGATTTTAGTCTCGTGTGTGCGTCTGAATCTTCGCCGGACTAGAGTAGGCTGGGCGATCAGAGTGCCGCCACCACACCAGTTCATTCCTCATCATCATTCGATTGTTGTTTTGCTGCGACTCCATGTTGGATGATGTTTTTGAGAAAGACAACCCAACTGTTCATCTCCAAGGAAAATGAAGTATGTTCAAACCATCTAGGGATCATTAGATTTGGTAAAAACAACTCACAAATGAACTAAACCAAGTTCAAATATGAACCAAGATCAAGTTAAGCTTCAAGCGTACTGCTTTGAAGCCAATTTACAACTCAGAACGAGCGTTCGACAGCCAAGTCTAGGTCCAATGCAAAGCTTGATCTTCTGTGGTGCAAGAGGCTGACTTTTCTTTCTTTTAGGTGTCTCCTTTCTCCAATCACATCGACACTTTAATTTGTGAATACCATGACACTGAAAGAGGATCACCTGCTTCATGCTTAGCAGGCTTTTTCTTTTTCCTGCCTCCCACCTGCTTTTCTTTTTCCTTTGATAAACAAAAGATGGCCAATAGAGTGACGACTTATTGTGCTTGAAATGTCCAATTCTACAGCTCAGCTTCTCAAACATGATTGGTTCTCCAACTTCAAATATGTGTACGATTTTTCGGAAAGCTCAAGGACTTGATCATACACATCAATTTCTCATTTTCAAGAATATTATCGACAATTGGTACATTGGCCGAAAGCAATTTTATATATGCTCTATGCTGGGCCCTCATGGGGAGTTCGTTCTATCTTGTGTTTCTAACTAAATATAGGCCAACGACAAAACTGTATCCAATATCTGAATTATGTGTTTTCAGGTATCTCATACATTATTGTCAAAGAACTTTATGTGTTTTCAGGTGTCTCATACATTATTATCAAAAAAATTGAGTAAAAGATGGTAGCATTGCTGATTGAGGAAGCTCATGTGGTTTGAATGAACGCAGTGTGGGTCCTTCAAGCTACAATGTTCTTCCTTATTTGTAGTAAAACATGGTACCAAAAGAGTGCTCCGAGTTTCGCATAGTTCTTTTTAGTGGGTTATGTCATATACTTTATTTATTGCTTCTTTTATGCATATACGATTATAAGGAAATGGGCCAGCGCACAATCTGATGCATCTCATGGTTCCTTGGGACCGATGGTACTCGACTTCATCTGGGTTTTGTGTTGCCTAATGTGCAACTTAAGTCTCAACCCCACAGAATCCCACTTAATGTCCTTTCCCAATAAGTAGAGGAAGAAAGTTATTAGAAAATTTTTACAAAAGTATTTTGTGGTTTTCCTGATTTTACAATTTGAGACGTAAATTAACCTTTCTAGCACCAAATAAGGACCTGAGGTTTCAAGCATTAGTCAAATAAAGACCTCATGGTTAATGACATAATCAAATAACTATTTCTATTTCAGTAATAGTTGAAACATTAGGTCTCTATTTGATTAACGGCTCAAACCTTAGGTTCCTATTTAACGCAAAAAGACTTAGGTCCTAAAGTATAAAATTTGAAAAAACATGAGGTACTTTTATAAGATTTTCTCAGTTTATTATGTCATACTAACAAAGGAGAGAAATAGAGAAAGCTTTTTGAGTCAAACCCAAAAACCAGGATAATCTCGTAGCTTGCATGTTAAACAACACATTATCCTACTAGTCAAACTAGTAACTGTTTTTAAGCAGGAGTTGCAACTCAGACAATTTCATCGCAACTTGCACAAATAGACGTAGCCCATCTGCCAGGGGACGTCCTTTAATCTGTGCTTCAGGAGCTCGATGCATTGGTTGTTGAACTGCTTGATATGGAACTCTATGTATACGGTTCAATAGATGATAGTGTTAATTAGATGCTGAAATGTATACACAAACACAAAGACGTTACATACACACATATACATACATATATATATATATATATAATATACACAGAGAGGTGGGTTTTTTAAACTTGATAAAGAACTGAGGCCTCTCGCATATAATGAGTATCATTGTCATTCTATATCAAATCACAGTCCTTAATCTAGAACCTACTTCAATTAGTTGGAGGGACAGATTCGTGTGAGATAACTATCATGGAAAGTTGAACGCTTTACACTGTTGTCATTATTGCCATCTTTATATGTCATACCAACACACACCACGCACTCCATGGTTAAACTCCAAGCTCCGTAGCACGCTCTCAATGGCTGCATTTGATTCAGAGTAAGCCGGGAACCATTCTAGGCACTTTGGAGATGAGGAGCGGCTCTTGTTCGTGATCCTTGTGGTGATGGCTACGGGACTGTGCTGGTACTTAGTGTATGAGGCGGTGGTTGTAGCCGCTGCGGAGCAACTAAAAAGGATAGCCGTCGCCTTGCCTTTGCTACTGCTGCTTCTGATGCCCTGGCTGTCCCTACTTCCTGACACTGGCTCAGACGTCCCCGATCCAAGTACCTCTTCTGCTTGGAACTGTGCGCTCTTGCTTTTGTTCATTCTCCTCCTCTTCACCTTTCTGGTAGTATGACATATTGGTGTTATAGGCCGTGCCCTCTATTGTGCAGCTTTTTTCTTTTACTTGGTAGGTTGATTTGTGCTGCTAAGGGAGTCTTTGTGTGTGCATGTCCGTGGATGTGTGTGTGCGTGCATGCGCATGCGAGAAAGAAGGCGTTTAGGATGTAAATGGTGTGAATAGTGATGGTGCCTAAAACAAAAGCTACAAGTATATCTTGTAAAAGTCTCTTCCTGTTTCACCAATTTGTATATGTGCACTGTTTCATTCATATGTTGGTTTGTGTAAAGAAACAGCCGGTTCCTTTGTTGAGGAACTGAAGTCATCTTTAAGTTTTTCGTGAACAGTGGGTTCGTCAAGGATCTAAACTATGTCCTTAAGCTTGATTGCTCTCTGGACTTTCTCAAGATTATCTTGGAGGTCGACTAAAATGTAATAGGCAAACTTGTGGAGCTTGTGCCCTTCCTATCATGCCGTTGGCTGACGCCATTAGAGAACTTCAGACCATTCATGGAGAGGGGAATATGTGTACGGGTCTGTTTGCTAGTTGGACTCCGGCTTCTGGGAGCTCATCTTTACTGCAATCCCCTGTCCGGCAAAAAGAATCTTCGGCGGGATTTTCAGGCCTCTACACCCCGCTATTCTTTAGTTTCTTCATGGCTTCGGCCTGTACAAATTGTAAAGTGGGTCATTGGTTCTCTCTCTCTCTCTCTCTTCGAGTTTGGTTTGGATCCAGTCCAATCCAAAATGCCTAAAAAACAAAAAGAAACAATTTGAAAGATCTTCGCCCATTGGTAGATAGGAAAGAAGTTTTCCTTCCCAAATGCATAAAATTCGTCCATATATGAATTATCAACGGGGTTTTGCTGGTATAGAACCATTGAGTCATAGGGAGTCGAGAGAAGCAGCAAGCGAAGGTGGTCAGCGAAGAAAATGGCGTGCAACCTTCGAGCTATCTTACGCTCTTTTGTTTTGTTTGATTTATTGACCGACCAACAGTAGCACGTAAGGTTGTAGTTCTCGGCAATCTCGCACACAAACAGCTAGACTGGTTATCCAATCGTTATTTGTAATCATGGTTATGGAAAGAATAACCGTAACGGCAATAAAATCAAAACTGTTGGATTGTTACCAGATTGCACAGTAACTGTACGGTTAAAGGGGCTCATGAAAAGGAAAACCCAGCGAAACAAACCGGGAAAGTCAAGAGCATGCACTACTCTATAAATATAGAGTAGCGCACACAATCAAATACACTTAAAAACATCTTAAAACCTTTCCAGGCAAAATCCGTTATGTGGAAACCTCAAAAAAAAAAACTACGTAGCTTGATCTTCCGCTGCATGCGTACCTGAAATGCTTTACAAGCAACAAATAGGAGGTCGACAGAAACAAACCAAGAGGTCGATAGAAGCCGGAATCCGACAAGAAGACATCAAAATCGCCACATCTGGTATTAGGACCTCGTTCTTGACCCTGCAAAAAGGTACACGATTAGTGTTACAAAAAAAAGAAAGAAGAGAGAGCTTCCTATTTTTTTTTTAAACTCTATCTGAGTCGTGATAGGGTAGAGGGTAAACCCTGTTTGATTTAAGACAGAGTAGAGATCGGCTAGAACATAAAAAAAAAAGGAAGGAGAAAGCACAGTTGCGGCAAACGGGTGGCCAAAGGAAAAGGACACCCACAACAAAACTACAACAAAGGCCGCCGGTGGCCAAAGGTAAAGAACACCTGCAGGAGAACAGTCGTAAAGCAAGGCCGCAGGCCAGAAAGGCGAAACCCCGGCCTCAGGCTAAAAAGGAAGAATGTCGTTTGCATGCTAGAAAGGCAGAACAACGGGCCGCAGGCCAAGAAGCGGACGCCGGCCGCCATAGAGGGACGTAGGCCAGGAGGCAAAACATTGGCCACCCCTCTGGCGGAACGTCGGTCGCCCCTCTCTCTCTCACTCTGCAGTTTTCTTTCTCTCTCTCCTCCATGCTTTTAAAACGCCTAGAAAACCGCTAGGCAATTTCAGAAAACTCTAGACTGAAACCAGCGTTTTCCTAGAGGCAGCAAACTAAAAAGTCCGTTCTACCCCGATCAATTTTTACATATTATAAAATTACCACTGGACAAAATTACGAAAATATACAAATATTTTCGGGTAAAAAATTTATTTTGCCCTTATTAAGCAAAAAGTCGATTTTACCCTCAAGCAAAAAATTATGAAATATCGAGCTATTATTTTCTTTATTACCCTTCCTAGTTCACATTATTACAGTACTGCCATTGTATCAAAAGACAGATTTGTCCCTATCATTTTGAGAAAATTCCATATTCAGACTAAGGGGAAAATTACAGATTTACTCCCAATTAGTTACGAATTTTACATAAATACCAAAAGTAATTTTATGGGTCTATCCTTGGGCGTTTCCAAAAATTACAAAAGCGGACAAATAATTAAAATTATAGTTTTACCTCTGGTATTTTTGGGAAATTATTAAAGGCAGACTTTTTTTAGGAAAATTATAAATTTATCCCAAGTTGTTTATATATTAAAAATGAGTTATTTTCAGCTCATTTTTGTGATATTCTACATCGTTCTAATCAGATTCTTGCTATGTGTATTTTGTTGCTTATTTAATATTTTTTTTTTAGACCGTCTAATTATTATAATTGTCAAATACATAAAAATGAACTCAAGAACATGTGTGTCGGAATTGAGAAAAACCGAAAAGCTAAATTGTTTGAACTTCCAAACATGGAAGAGAATAATCTCGCTTGCTTTAACACTTGAAGGTATTGAGTATGTGTTAAAGGAAACTGTGTGTCCGCCACCACCAGATGTAACTAAGCAACAGATAGAAATGTATAAAACATTTCTAAAAGAAGACGACACAATAGCAAGAACTGTCATGTTGACATACATGGAGGATGACTTGATAAGGGTCTTCGAAGAATACGAGACCGCAAAAGAGTTATTCGACTCCATAACAGCCAAATATGACACAATTGTCAAATTGCATGTATAGTTGCTATTATAAAAATGTAATTCCTTCAAAATGAAAGGAGACAATGTAGTAGAACATGTAAACCACATGTTAGTAATGGCTAGAGACCTAGTTGTGGCAAAGTTAGTTATCTCAGAACCGATGTAGATATCAACTATCCTAAACAGTCTTCTCCTGTCATGGAACATGGTCACTACTGCCCTCAGATTAGGACCAAAAATTAAACTTTTTGAATTGCCTCTAAAACTAGCAATAGAGCAAGAACATGAATAAAATAAGAAAGAAAAATTGTTAGTTTTAAAAGATGAGATAGGGTCTAGCTCCAAACTCAACCAAAAGAAAAATAAACCAAACAAAAAGTTTCGCAAGAATAACAAAAAGAGCGGTCAATTTTTTAAGAAAATAAAGAAAACCGCTTTTTGGGTCAAGTGTTTCAATTGTTGAAAGATGGGACACTATAAGAGGGATTACCGCAACAAGAAAGGTTGAGTAAATAAGCCACAACACTAACAATCAAAGAAGCAGGACATAATCTACATAATATTTGAATGTCTCTATATAGACCGCCCGATAAATGGTTGGTGGATCGACTGTAGAACGACCAGATATATCTCAAAGACCAAAAAGGGGCAATGGATCTAAAGAAATACAAACCAGGAAAACATCGGGTGTACATGGAAAACAACACTTTCTCAGATATTTTGGATACTGGGTCCTTTAGAATCTTTGTACAAGACAAATCGATTGTACTGACTAATGTATTAATTGTATCATCAATAACGCACAATTTGATTTCGGTCCCTACCTTAGTAAAGAAAGGTTTTGAGGTCAGGTTTATTTTGGGCAAGGTTATTGTGGGAAAACATGAGAGAATATTATACTTTAGAGAATTTGATGTAGAATATGGACTGTTCAAACTGAGTGATAATGAAAATGGAAATCCTTTTACTTATATTGATTATGCTTTTAATGTTGATGTGAATGTATGACATAAACATCTTGGGCATATAAGTCTAGAGAAGTTGAAAAAATTATCCAACTTTGACTTACTGTCTAGATTTGAAGAAAATATTTTCAATAAGTGTGAGCTTGTATACAAGAAAAAATGACAAAAAAAGTTTTTCTCAAAGAGTCAACAAGGGCAACAACCTTATTGGAGGTGATTCACATGGATTTATTTGGACTATTTAGAGTGAGGTCACATCGTGAAAATATTTATTTTCTAACCTTTATCAATGATTACTCGAGATATAAATATTTATATCTCTTGATACATAAATTTGAGGCACTAAAAGCTTTTAAAGAATATAAGCAAGAAGTTGAAAATCAACTAGAGCATTCAATCAAAGTCTTAAGATCAGATAGAGGTGGCGAATATACTTCTTCAGAATTTCTTAAATTGTGTAAAGACTTTGGTATTGCAAAGCAAAATACAATGCCCATGATACCTCAACAAAATAGAGTAGTTGAAAGATATAACATGACCTTATTGTTAATTGATACCTCTCTACCAAGGATATTTTAAAGAGAAGCAGTAAGTACAGCGGTATATATACTCAATAGAGTACTATATAAAGTTGTATTCACTACACCATATAAGATGTGGTTTGGAAGAAAACCCAACCTAGGTCATCTCAAGAGGTGGGGATCTATTGCACATATAAAGATCATTGATCAGTTTAGAGACAAGCTAGATAGTATGTCCTTGAGATATATATTCATCGGATATCCTGAAGGTTCAAAGAGATATCAGTTTTATCACAAGAACTATGGATTAATAGAAAGCAGAGATGTTGAATTCTTAGAAGATACTAAGAATGACATCCTGAAAAATAATGATGAATATATTGATAATCTAATAGACCTAGATCAATTATCATTTGAACTCATATAAGATATTCCTCAAACAACCGAAACCTTAAGTGGACATAAAAGGCATAGGGCCACTCTGTTCTACTTAAAAGATTATCACACTTATCTTATAGAAAAAGTGTGTAATTCAGTGGATTTAGGTGAGTTGACTGGTAACTTATCAGCAAGCTATGAACTCATCGGAAGCAACAGACTAGGGAAAGCTATGGATGAGAAAACTGAATCCATTAAGAAAAATCAAGTCTGGGAATTAGTTGATTTGCTAAAAGGAAGAAAAGTTATAAGTTACAAATGAGTTTTGAAAAAGAAATACAAGGTTGATGGTACAATCGACAAGTTTAAAGCGGGGTTGGTTACAAATGATTTTTCGCAAAAGGAGGGGATAAATTATGTTGAGACATATTCTCCAGTTATGAAATTTGTATCCATAAGAATAATCTTGACAATATCTGCATATTATGATTTGGACTTACATCAGTTAGATGTAAATACAACTTTTATAAACGGAGATTTAGATGAATTCATATACATGTAGTAGCCTGAAGGATTTATAGTTGAAGGCCAAGAAGATAAAGTATATAGGTTGAGAAAAATCTCTATATGGCCTGAAACAGTCACCTCGCCAATGGTATTTGACTTTTTAAAATGTCATTATAGAACTTTGGTTTGTGGCTAATGAACTTGATCACTGTGTATATGTCTGGAACAGTGGGAGCCACTTTGTCATCCTACTGTTATATGTAGATGACATATTATTAACTAGGAATGAAAATGGGATGATTGTCAAAACCAAGTCATGGTTAAACTCAAGGTTTGAAATGAAGGATATGAGAGAAGCATCCTATATCTTGGGCATAAAGATTTCTTGATTTAGAGAATCTAAACTCTTATGCTTGAGTCAGAAGATATATATTGAATATATCCTCAAGAAATTCAAAATGGGTGAATGCAAGTTTGTTATTACACCCGTTGCAAAAGGGGTTAAACTAAATAAGGCTAATTGTTTCGGTGAAGGAGACGATAAACCTAATGCTCCTTATGCACAAGTTGTGAGTAGCTTGATTTATATTATGCTGTGTACAAGACCTGATATCAGCTTTGCTATTGGTCTTGTAAGTAGATATCAAAGTAATCCTGGATGGCAGCATTTGATAGTTGTAAAAAAAGATTTTAAGATATCTGAAAGGAACAAGAGACTTGAAACTTTGTTTTCAAGCAAATGAATTGAAAGTGGTAAGACACTCATATGCTGACTTTGTTGGGAGCAAAGATGACAACAAATCTACGTCGGAGCAAATTTTCTTATTTGGAGGTATTGTTGTTTCTTGGGCATATAAGAAATAGGGTTGTATAGCATTGCATACACAAGAAGTTGAGTATGTGACTTGTTGTATGCCTGCAATGAGTATTGTGTGGATAAGTCGCTTCATACATGAATTGAAGCTGGAAATAGCTGATGAGCCTGTTATCATTTACTGTAACAACAACGCAGTAATTACTCTCATCAAAAGTGGAGCAGATAACTCTAAAAGCAAGCATATAATAGTTAAATGTCACTATGTTCATGATATGATTATGAGAAAGGAAATATCCATCTCATACATGCCTACAAATAATATGTTGGTAGACCCCTTGACTAAAGGCAGAACAGATGAGCTTTTCTCAAAACATGTTGCAAACATGGGTTTGAGATATGTTTGATTGTTGTGTAGGGAAATAACCACATAACGGGTAGTGATTGCAATAGCAATCATGAAATGACATTACTAGGAAAACCCCACAAAAGTGGGAGAAAAACCAATATGTTAATACACTTGGCTCGAATGGCCAAGTGGGAGATGTAAGGCATGGCCATTCTCGGCAACCTAGCACGAAAACGGTTGAACTGGCCATCCATCCATTATCTATGGTCGTGATTACAAAAAGAATGACCGTAATGGCCATAAAATCAAAACTGTCGAACCGTTGCCATTTTCGGTTTCAGTGGTCGTGTTTGTCTTGCGATACAGGCACTGATATGATTTTTATAACATTGGTTTTAAGACCCTTTGAACATCATTATGTAAGAAGGAATAAAGAAAATGATAATGCTACAAGCAAAAGAATCATAAAACTTCCTCAGAGATTTGTGTCTTATGAATCATTTCAACCACAATATGGAAATCATATAGCTATTATATCGAGTATTGTTAACCCAATCATTATGAACACGCAAAAAATAATTTATAAGAAAGGAAAACTATGAATGTTAAATTAGAAGCTTTAGAAAGAAATTATATTTGTGATATTGTTCTGAAACCCAAAGAAAAGAAAATTATTGGTTGTACATTGATCTATAAGGTCAAAACTTATAGTGATGATTCTATTAAAAGGTACAAAGCACAACTTGTGGTTAAGGGGTACTTTTAAGAATGTAGGATTGATTATGATGAAACATTTGCACTAGTTGCCCATATGACTATTGTTCATATTTTAATTTTTAATTATGCAACTAAAGAATTTGATATATATCAATTTCATATTAAAAATCCATTCTTGAATGGAAACCTTAATTGAAGAAGTCTATATGGTTTCCCCTCGAGGATTCGTTGTTCCAAGTAACTATCTTGTTAAACTAAAAAAAGTTTTATATGGACTCAAACAAACTCATAAGGCTTAGTTTAATAGATTTGAGTAATGTATTCACAAAATTTTTGCTCTTGTTATACTGATACTATCTTATTTGTGAGAAAAATTGGTGTAAGTATTGTAATTCTACTTATGTTTGTAGATGATATGATCATCACCAAAAGTGATAAAATGTGATATTGCAAATAAAAAGAGATTTGGATAAAGAATTTGAAATAAAATATATTGGACTTCTTAGTTATTTTTTATGAATAGAAATAACTCGTAATAACAATGGTTACTTTATATAATAAACAAAGTTTGCTAGTGATATTGTTAACAGGGCAGGATTGATAGTTGATAAGAAAGTAAGCACGCTCGAGGTGATGGAGACCAAGCTGAAGAAAAATTAGATGATCCTACTCCCTACTGACAAATGATAGGAGCCTTGATGTTGTTTAAGAATATGAATATCTATTGTTTTTAGTGTTAGTTTTTTAATTTCTGATATTTGAGTATTATTGTAATTGCTCGTAGTTCTAAGGTCATTTTTGTCATTTTATGTTTAACAACCCATTATATAAGGGTTGGACTTCTTGTATTAAGGTTAAGAGATTAAGATTAAGAAAGAGAGAGAGAGAGGAGGGAGGTCTCTATTGGAAGGCCTGCCCCCTTCTCCGATCTCCATATTTTCTCTTCGTTGTTCTTCTCGTATTTGTGATATTTGATCTTCCATTGTGCTACCCATATTTTCCAACATTGTATCAGAGCTATACGATTAATTTGGAGAGCAAGACACTTATTTTGGTTTTAGTGATCGTGTTTGTCTTATTGGAAACTCACTGGTTCTTAAGCCCCCAACTCAGGGTGCAGTTTCTGGTTGGTTTACACATGGTGCATTGCATCCATATTATTGGTTTCCCTAAAGGTCTTATCAGTTGTGTAACCGAAAAATGTTCAGAAATAGGTGGCTTCCTTAGAATGCATCCTGTTGTGAACTGCATAAGCTTCACAGGAGGAGATACGGGAAATGTTATCTCAAAGAAAACTGGGATTGTTGAGGATGATAGCTTAGCTGGTCATGTTGGGCCTCCTAATCCTGCTTGTGAGGTGAAGCTTGTGGATGTTCCATAAATGAACTACACTACTAATGATAAACCTTATCCTCGTGAAGAAATCTGCATCAGGTGTCCTATTGTTTTCCAAGGCTACTATAAAAATGAAATGCGGACGAAGGAGGTGATTGATGACAATTGCTTGCTTCACACCAGAGATATTGGATCATGGTTGCTAGGGGGACGTCTAAAGATCATTGATAGGAAAAGAATATTTTCAAGTTGGCACAAGGTGAGTATATAGCACCTAAGAAGATTGAGAACGTGTATGCCAAGTGCAAGTATGTTGGCAGTGCTTCATATATAGGGACAGCCTGAATTCCTGCTTGGTATCCATAGTGGCAGTTGATCTAGACTTTTTAAAATCTTGGGCCTTGCTTGAAGGCATCAAGTACGGTGATGAACACCAACTGTTTGTTGAAATGTCTGATAGAATCTGAATGTTGGTGAGTGTGGGGAGACGAGATTGCACATCAAGTATTTGATAGAATGTTTGAAAAAGAATATTGTCTTGGAATGCAATGATTTCTGGCTTTGTGCAAAAAGGTAGGCTTACAGATCCTTAGAAAATGTTTGATAAAATGTCCAAGAGAGATGTTTACCTTTATATTATATTTGATGAAATGCCTAAGAGGAATGTTAAATCTGCATGTCATGTGTTTGATTGAATGTTTCAAAGAAGAAGAATTTGCTCCCATATGATCCTTATAGCTTGTGAAGTGGAGAAGCTCCATTCTAAGGTTGCTAGTAAGCCTAGTATGGTGAAAGGATTAAAAAGAGTAGTTCAAGGAGAAAAGATAACACTTATCAGCAGAATTGAGTTAAGAAGGAAAAGATAGAGTATAGAAAAACACTTTCTCACCACTTATGCTTGAAAAAAATTCAGTTATAGAAGGGGCAAGATAAAGTTGTTGGTAGTATCACCAAGAAGTATGAAAATTAAGACCTTGAATTGCTGAAGTGGACAGCTAAGAGGGTTGAAAAAACAGATGTAGTCACCATGTAAATGGGTGTAGGATTGACTAGTATGAGCAGAAGTGTGTATTATGCTATTTGAGTGATAGAGAGAGGACATCCAACCAACACACCGACAGCAACCACTATGTGAAGGGGCGTAGAAAAACTCTTTAAACTGTGTATAGTGGAGATAGTATCTCCTACTATAAAAATCTAGTTTTCTCAAGAGAGAAGAAAAAAACTTTTGAAGTATTGCTGCCTAGTCACTTTGAGAAAAAAGAAGAGGAGCATTTGACACCCATAGAAGGGTTGTGCGCTACCTAAGTAGAGAAGACCCAAATAGATCATTAGTGCAAGTGTGGTGAAGAAAGAACCAATTTTTTTTGCAAGTTTGGAGTTCAAAGTATCTCACTCCTAACTTGAGGGGGATGTTGAAGAATATGAATATCTGTTGTTTTTAGTGTTAGTTTTATAATTTTTGATATTTTAGTATTATTGTAATTGCCCGTAGTATTAAGGGCATTTTATGTTTAACAACCCATTATATAAGGGTTGAACTTCTTATATTAGGGTTAAGAAATTAAGATTAAGAAAGAGAGAGAGAGGGGATGACCTCCATTAGAGGGCCTGTCCCTCCTCTAATCTTCATATTTTCTCTTCGTTGTTCTTCTCGTATTTGTGATATTCGATCTTTTGCTATACTACCATTATTTTCCAACAAACATATCTTACCATCACTTAACCAAATATATAACACACAATATATGTGACAAGCCAATTTCAACAAGTCCCACCAGTGTACATATGAGTGTGATTATGCTGATTGTAAAATACATAAATGATACACTTGAAAGGAAGACCATTCTAAGCTCATCATCTTCTTTTAAATTAACTGATGTTGATTGAGGGCTTGTCCCTCCTCTAATCTCCATATTTTCTCTTCGTTGTTCTTCTCGTATTTGTGATATTCGATCTTTCGCTACGCTACCATTGTTTTCCAACAAACATATCTTACCATCACTCAATCAGATATAGCACACACAGTATATGTGACAAGCCAATTTCAACAAGTCCCACCAGTGTACATATGAGTGCGATTATGCGGAATGTAAAATACATAAATGATACACTTGAAAGGAAGATCATTCTAAGCTCATCATCTTCTTTTAAATTAACTGATGTTGATTGAGGGCCTGTCCCTCCTCTAATCTCCATATTTTATCTTCATTGTTCTTCTCGTATTTGTGATATTCGATCTTTTGCTATGCTACCATTGTTTTCCAACAAACATATCTTACCATCACTCAATCACATATAGCACACACAGTATATGTGACAAGCTAATTTCAACAAGTCCCACTAGTGTACATATGAGTGTGATTATGCGGATTGTAAAATACATAAAGGATACACTTGAAAGGAAGATCATTCTAAGCTCATCATCTTCTTTTAAATTAACTGATGCTTATTGAGGTGGGATATTAATGATAGATATTTCACCATTAAATTTTGTGTGTTTTTAGATAATTCTATAATTTCTTGGAGGTGTAAAAAACATCATAAGGTGTCTTTATTGTCTATAGAAGTAGAATATAAAGTCATAACCATCACAAGCTGAGATATCTTTGATCACTAAACTTCTAGCAGACGTGGAGGTTACCCTAGAGGACTTAACAAAATTATTTTGTGACAACAAAAGCGCTATGTACATTGTGATATCTTGGATCACTGAACTTCTAGCAGACATGGAGGTTACCCTGGAGGACTTAACAAAATTACTTTGTGACAACAAAAGCGTTATGTACATTGCTTCAAATAATACCTTTTATGAAATAACTAAAGATATTGAGATGGTTTGTCACTATATTAGGGAGGAATGCTTGAAGAAAAGATTGACTTTGTACTATGTTCCTTCATAACTATCACTTAGATTTATATTTCTATAATACAAACCTATATCACACAGACACCTCTAGGAGGTGGGGTGTCGGCGTCGTCACGAGTGCGACACCGTGTCAGTGTGGCACCGAACGGTGTCATGTATTGTTGACACGGTCAACGTGTTGACCCAATTTTTTGGGTGCGGTCAACGTGTTCGAGGTCTTATTCGTTTAGTTTTTAGGTCATTTTTAAGCCTTCTCACGCTCATTTCTCAGGTTATTTTCTCTCTCCCTTCTCTGTGCCGCTACTGCCCCTCGGCCCTCACTATCTCCCTTCTCTGCGCTGTTGCTTCCCCTCGGCCCTCATTATCTTCCTTCTCTGTGTCGCTGTTGCCTCTCAGCCCTCATTGTCTCCCTTATCTGCACTGCTGCTGTCCCTCGGCCCTCACTGTCTCTCTTCTGTGCGCCGCAGCCGCTGCTACCCCTCGACCCTCACTGTCTCCCTTCTCTGCACCGCTACTGCCCCTTAGCCCTCACTGTCTCCCTTCTCTGCACCGCTGCTGCCCTCGGCCCTCACTGCCGCAAAGACTCCCTTTGGCCTTCGACGCCTTCGTTGTTGGGCTCCCCTTCGTTGTTGGACATCTTCGTTACTTTCTATAGCCCTATATTATTTTAGGTATTCTGCATATATGTATTGTTACATGTTAATCTTGCATATTAGGTATTTTTACAAGAACTTGCATGATAATTCATCACATATTAATTATTCTTGCATATGAGTCATTCTTGCACACTAGTTACTAGTTATTAATTAATCGTGCATCTTAAATTTTTTTGCGTATTAGTTAATCTTGCATGTTAGGTAATTTTTCTGCATATTAATTAATCCTACATATTAGCTTCTTGATTTTAATAGGTGAATCATGTACATTTGATAATCTTTAATATTTAGTTAATCTTTATATTTAATTAATATTGCATGAAAGGTACTTTTTCATGTTAGGCAGTCTTGCATGTTAAGTATTTTTGCTTGTTAGGTATTTTGTACGTTAGTTAGTGATGAGGTTTTCATGCATAATCGTGTACATTAAATTTTCTTGCATAGTCAAGTACATTAAGTATTCTTCTATGTTGTACGGGTACGTCAGTTTTGGCATCGTACCCGTACCCAGTACGTATTGGGTACGGGTACACGTATGAGTACGTTTGGTACGTACCCATATGTCGACTGACGTATCGTATTTTTTTTATACCGGTACGCATACCCAAATTTGGGTACGTCACGGTTCCAAACGTATAAATAGTCCGCTTAAAACCCCTAACCAGGGTTCTGCCTCTCTCTCTCTCTTCCGTACGTGCGTCTCTCTTGTTGTCCGTAGCCTCTTGGAACTGCCTTCTCCTATGAATTTTCTTTTGCAATCTTTATGCTTCATCGCTATCAAACTCTTCCTTTTGGTTCTTCTAAAAGTATACAGAGTTGAGATCTTTATCTTTGTATTATTCTCAGGGAGGTTGCCGAGAGTATCACATCAAAACATTTGCAGGATTAGTATCTCTTGCTAAGCCATTTATATTTGTTTCCCTTTCTCTTTGACATTACGTAAGTTTGCTTTGACTGCTGCAATATTTTCCTTCCGCGTGAGTAGGATTTTATTCTGTTCCTCTCTTTGAAATACTTCCATTTCATTTGATTAAAAAGAGTTTAAGACGGAAGTTTCTTGTCACTGTGTGCAGATCGATAGTTTTGTCAAGATCTTCCCAGGCGTCGCACATGGCTGGACTGTTAGATACGACACAAACGATGAGGCGGCTGTGAAGAATACAGAAGAAGCACACAAGGGCATGATTGAATGGCTCAGTAAATATGTATGATTGAAACTTCATTTAACTAGCAAACGCATGGATTATTAGATTTCAGCTTAAGTAATGCACGCTTGAGAACAATGTTCTCAATGCTATGGGTCTTTAGAATTTGTTGTATGGATCCTTTCATGTCGGGAATGGTTTTGTGCTAGAAAGCAAGTACATTTAGGTCAACAAACACCAAAGGCCCTTGAACTGTGGCAAAAAGTGTATTCGATTACAATAACTTAGAAACTTGAATACCAAATTTCAACTGGAGAAGTGCATGTTAAACTGGATTTATCGTCAATGACGACAAGAATCATGGAGCAACGACCCCAAGCTGCTCTCCTAGCAGCGTCATGCAGGATATCAATGTCCCCCATTTGGAGGAAGTTGCACATATGTCATCATGGGACAACATAGTTCCCAGAGGCTGTAGACGATGAAAAAGAAGAAAAAAGTTAATTTGCAAACTCTTGCTCCTGCAGTTCAATATCATGACTTCATGAATATCGAAAGAATTTGTCTGCATAAACAATAGAATGATGTTTCAATACTTAAAATGAAAGTTAAATTATAAATTGTCAGTTAAATTATAAATTGTCACAAGAAAAAGAAATAGATACTAACATAAGGATCAGACATCCAGTCTTCGTAACAAAGGAGCTGAATTTCATAAAGGCATGTCATCAATGGTTTTCTTGGTTTGCCTATAGAATCAGAAACAAAAAATTTCTGTAGATGTTTTCAACCTTCAGGAATGAGCAATCTATCATAACAAATGACCAACGGGAAGATTGTTACTCCTCTTTCTTTTTTTGGTAAATTTCCTTGAAGTACCGAGTCAAGTCCTCAACTAAGCTTCCTGGATAGCTAGTATGAGGTTTGGATGAAGCAATTACCTACTAGAGGAAAAATCAGAAGAAAAGGAAGCATTCAACTGTAAAATCGATTAACTGGTTCAGGAATCACATCGAAATTACAAGGAAACAAAAGAAGCAAAAACAAAATAGCCTCCATTGGAACACGGTGAAAAGGTCCCTATCTCTTCCTCACTTCTTTATGCATATGTTGGTCTTGCTTATATGTTGTTGTGACTTCATTATTCTAATTTATGATATTCTTGAAATGATGCTTCTTCAGGGACTCTTGATTCTCTTATGGTCAGCACTGAAATGATGGGGATCACCTTTTATGTTGGTTTAAGATCTTTGCTTGCAAATTCAATAGACGACTTATGATATGTGTTTGTTGTTTAATTGTTCTTACTTGGAAGAAGAAAATAAATGACATTCTCATAGTTAGAATAAAATTATTCTCAAACACTAGAATGCTCTTTAAAATATAGAATGCTCGATATAATTGTATATATATATATATATAAAATAATAATTTTTTAATAGTGGCGTATCTGTATTTTAGTTTTTTATAAAATTGCATACCCCGTACCCGTACCATACCCGTATCCATCCAATATAGGTATTTTTAAATATTGATCATATTAGGTATCATTGTATGTTAGTTATTTATGCATATTAGAAATTATTGCACATGTGTACATGTTAATCTCGAACTTTAGATATTTCTGCAAATTAAAATTTATTATATAGATGTGCATGTTAATCTTGCATAATCGTTCATACTAGATACTCTTGACTCTTTATTTCTTCCACGATCCTATTGCATGACCAATTAATTTATGCATGCTTAGTTTCTGCTTATTAATTTCCCGCAAATTAATTTCTGCATACTAGTCTTGGATTATCTATTTTCAGCATATCAGTTTTTGTTTATTTATTTTGTACATATTGATTGCCTCATTTCTTTCATATTTAATTCTTGCATAATAATTTTGATCCATTGCATATTTTGTTTTTTGAATCAGATTATGAAATTGTGAATTGAGTTGATCCTAAAAATGGCCGACAATAGAAAAGAAAAAGGAGTAACAATTGGTACTAGCCCTATTGTGAGTTCTAGTGGAAGTTTTCTTTCAAGTTCATGATCAACAATAAAAGTTACAAAACCTCCAATTTTAACACCTCGTGATGATGCACCATTGTGTATGTATGTACAAAGGGAAGAATTATACGAAGGTGGTGGAGGTAATACAAATTTTATGTGTAAAGATCATATACCAGAGTGAAGGCACATCTTTTAAAATTATCAAAACATGGTATAAGAGCATGTTCGAATGTGGATGAAAACTTACGAAGTCAATTAATGAAAAAGCAAGATGAGTATGAAAAAAAGAACGAAAGAAGTGAACAAGGAACAAATATTCCATTATTTGGTGGATACAAAGAAGATGCAGAAAAGAAAAGAAAGTTAATGCAAAGTGAATTTAAAGATTTTAGAGGAGGAGCAATTGAAAAATCATTGAATGTAGTTGGAAGGGAGGAGATGGATAGAAAGGTTAGAAGATTTTTCTTTTCAAGTTCACTTCCTTTTAATGTAGCAAGAAATCCATACTCGAAAGATCTTGTCACTTCATTGGCTAATTGTAATTTACATGGTTATGTTCCTTCAAGTTTTGAAAAATTACAAACCATTATTCTTAAAGAAGAAAAAGTCAATATTGAAAGATTTTTAGAACATAAGAAGTTTTCATGGGAAACTAATAGTGTTTCTATTGTTTCGGATGGATGGAGTGGTATTCAAAGGCATCCACTCATTAATTTCATTGCTTATTTAATTAGTAGGCCAATATTTTTGAAGTATGTTGATGTATCTAGAGAAATTAAAATTGCAGGCTACTTGAAAGATTTATTTGTAAAAGTTATTAAGAGTGTTGGACCAGATAATGTTGTATAAATAATCACTGATAATGCAACTAATTGTAAAAGTACAGGGTTAAGTTTGGAAGGTGATTATCCACATATTTTTTGGACACCTTGTGTAACTCATAGTTTAAATTTGGCTCTTTCTCGTATATGTAAGCTATCAGAAGATAAAGATAATCTTCATGCATATGAATTGTGTTCATAGATTTAAGATAAGGGAGCGAATTGTATAAAGATAAGGAATTTTGTAATGAATGACCATTTAATTTCAGCCATATTCAATAGACATTCTCATTTAAAGTTGTTGAAGGTGCATAAACATGTTTTGCTTCTTTGATTGTCAATACATCATTGGTTCAGATAGTTACTGATCCAAGCTTAGATTCATATTGTGGTAACAAGGTTGAAGATCAAGCAAGGGCTAAAGTAGTGAAGACTATTATTCTTAATGATTTATGGTGGGACAAGGTATCATATTTTCTTGAATTCACAGAACTTATTTGGGAGATGTTGAGAGAAGTTGATAAAGATGAACCAATGCTTCATAAATTTTATAAAATGTGAGATACCATGATTGAAAAAGTTGAGTCAATAATTTTGAAACACAAAAGAAAATAACTTCATGAGACATCATCGTTTTATGATCATATTCAGTCTATATTAGTTTCAAGATGGGACAAAAGCAACACTCTCTTGAATTGTTTAGCACATTCTTTAAATACAAGATATTATGGGAAGAAATGGTTGCATGAGAACATTTAGCGTAGTCTTCCTAATCAATAGCCTGAAATAACAAAGAATAGGCAAATGTGTTTGGGAAGGATTTATCGTGACTCATACCTACTTAGGCAAGTAAATTCTAAATATGGAAAGTTTTCTTGTACCCGACTTGATTCACTAGAAGCACTAGAAGCAAGGGATTATCAAGATCCACTAGATTTGTGGGCATGTTAGGGATTTGAGGTGCCTCTTCTTAAAAGCTAGCATCAAAATTATTATCTCAACCTGCTACTTCATCTTATTGTGAAAGAAATTGGAGTACATATTCTCAAATTCACAATATCAAAAGGAACGATCTATCAAGTAGTCGTGCTGAAGACTTGGTTTATATCCACTCAAATCTAAGATTGGTTTCACGATCTAATGCTGAGTACAGATAAAAATTACTAATCTTTCAAAATTGTTTTTTTTCTATTAATCATGATGATTGCATTTGATCTTTTCTTATTTTTTATTTGAATATAATTACAATTAAGGAGCATCAAAATATTGGGATGCAAACCTGGAGGAATATCACTTAGATGACAGCCAAGATTTGCATACCCTTAATGTGGAACTCACTGATCCAATAGTCCCTTTAATTGATAATATTGTTGATGGTGAAGATCTATAATTTATCAGGTACATGTTCATTTCATTTATCAAACATTAATATTGTTCATAACTTCATAGTTGATAATATTGTTGATAGTCCCTTTACTTATAATATTGTTGATATGTAAATCCTGATTTTCTTTTTGATTGATTTGTATATTATGATGAAATTAGTAGTTGTTTACTTGTTTTGCTTTAATATAAAGTTGTGTACTTACTATTGTCATCATATACTTATGGTAATTGATGTCTCACTTGTTCTACCTTATATAATATATATAGTATTATATACCTTAGTCATGTCTTCGCACCCAAAATTTTTGAAATTCGTCGTATCCCGCACCCGCACTCACACCCTGTGACATAGATACAAACTTTCGGTATATACACCGAAAGTTTTAGAGAGTGTTAAATTGTAATACTGAGACTGGGCTAGTAGGGCCCAGGTTGGGACTTTATGTTTCATCAAAGGTTTTTGTGTGTTTTTAGGTGACTCTCATTTCATAGTAGTTTAAAAAATAACAAAAGGTGTCACTCATCTATAAAAGCCGAATTCTGAGCGATGATCACTACCACTACAAATTGACATGGCTAACACAACTCTTTTTTTAGTTGTAATAGTAAGGTTGGGCCCAACAGGTCCCTTGGGAACAGTTGGGGTCAGTTCCCTCCCAATGGCTACAACAACTAGCCGTTGGGGACACTCCCGACAGCTAGTTGTTGTAGCTGTTGGGAGTAGATCTCTCCCTTTGTCATGTAAAACCAATTCACTCTTTTAAAAATCTTTAAAGAGATGTCTTATTAATAAATTAGAGTTTTTTTATGTTCATTTGACTTGTTGTTTGATATTCGGTTTGGTTTTTATACAAGTGTTTGGTGGTTTCTTTGGCAATTTGGCTTGTTGAGGATTTTTTTTTTGGATTGTTTGTATTTGAGTTTATGGATCACTTTGACGAGATATTGGTGATATTTTTATACTCTTAAGAGGTATGCACGTCAAACTTGAATCTACACTTCATATGTACTATGACAACAAGAATGCAATGTACATTACATATGACACCTTTCATGAGCACATGAAACACATAGAGATGGACTGTGATTAGGTTCGTAAAGAGTACCTACAAGGACACCTTGAACTGTTTGTTCAAACTGAATGTCAACTTGCACACATTTTTACTAGGTCACTTCGAGCACCTCACTTTGAAGCACTCTAGAGCAAACTTTCAGTTGTCACACTTTCAATTTGAAGGAGGTGTTAAGAAAGACAGTCAACTAGGACTAGGGCAATGGCTAATTTTTCTAATCATTGGACCAGTCAACTTACCACAGCCAGTATCCAACAGCTAGTTTTCTAGCCGTTCGATGCTGACCACCGTCTATATTGAGATGTTTATAAGCACATCAAGTGCATCCTTGTAAGTTAAGCCTTTGAGGCTCTTGGCTGATCAATAATAATCTCTGTTTCAATTATTGTTCATTGTTATTAAGTAACTTCTATTGAGTTTGAGCAATCCAAAGTTTTTGTGGAGGTGCTCAAGGCACTTCGTGTGGACCATCATGGTCATTGGAAAATCATCAAGAAGCTGATTTCATTATAGTGTACACACTTGTATGCATGCACTTACGGTGCATCTGATATTTTGCAAGACAAAGAAAATTTTGTGGCAGCCGTAGCAACTTCTAATGGTTAAATTGTTAGCCGTAAAAATCTGACTGGGCTAATTAGATAATTATGTTTGTGTTTTGGAAGCATGATTGAATTTAGATGGTTGAATTTTTTCCCCTGCCGCTTCCCAGCTTAAGTCATGACAGACCATTCACACTATCAATGGCAAATGCTGGACCAAATACGAATGGCTCGCAATTCTTTATAACCACTGTTGCTACTGCATGGTTGGATAACAAGCACACTGTTTTTGGTCGTGTCGTGAAAGGCATGGATGTAGTTCAGGTACAACCCTTCCTGTTCTTGCTCTTCTTTTAGTTCTTCTGTAATTCTCGATTTCAGCCGTTTACTTTCGCTTTCTTTGGCAGGCGATCGAGAAGGTGAAGACAGATAAGGCAGATAAGCCATACCAAGACGTAAAGATATTGAATGTGACGGTTCCAAACGCCTAGGTCTCTTGATTTCTTTTGTCGAATGTGGTATACTCTACAAATGTTGAAGGTTCGTGTAGCTCAAGTGGCTTGTAGCTCTTACCAGTTTGAAGCTTGCTTTGGGTTAGATGGTTGTAATAAAGAAAACAGATTTGGTCTGGCTGTTGGAAGAAATGTATGTGCTTTTCTGATGAGAGCGTATTTTTTTCAAGAGCAAAACCAGAACATTAAAAATGCGGATAACTGAAAGTTCTTGAAGATCGGCTGTAGTGGACATGTAAGACTGACGAAAGCAGCAAAGCTTCTGAATGAAGCATGCTTTCATTTACTTGTCAGAGAGGCAGATAAGATTTTGTATCTCTAATTTGTTTTCAAGCACGATCCAGTTCATAGTAAATTTTGGTTTTGATTATTATTTTACCCAGAGAACCTCAGTACAGAACATCACATTTTATACACTTTAATGTTATTAATGCTTTCGACTCCTTATCACCCAAGGTGTTAATCGATAGTAAATAATTAAGTTGTACACATATCTACGAATTTGTGAAGTTTCACATCGTATGTTAAGAATCTTGTACTCGTTCTCTCTTTTTCCTTTTTGTTGCAATGGGGAGGCCAAAACCTGGTATGCACGCCTCAGTTATTGAACTTGCTACCTGTAATATCTATGAGTCGAGCCCCCTAGCCAGGTGTGCTCACTATTGAGTGGTCATTTTATTCTCGTTCTTTTTAGAGACCTTATAAGTAGGCAGTGCTGGTTTTTAACCGGTCTGGTGGTTCCAATTGGGCTAAGAACTGGTTGAATCCTTAAAACTGTAACCGGTGTTTTGGTTTCACTTTTTATAAAGTTGGTACCGGAATTGAAACCATTGTTTCTAATTTTTAATAAAATTATCAGTTTTAAGCGGTTTCAAACTCAAATCAGAACCGATCTCATGTTCCAAGTTTTGTATGCTTAAACCGTCGGTTCTGATTTACCTGGAACGGTGACATGTCTACCTATAAGTTTCACCACAAATGTTCAAAAGCTTTGAAGCATATCAGTAGGTGTTCCAAACAAGAAAAATTTGTGGACTTGTGTGCCCTTTGCGTACTTAATTTTCATGCATAAATTGTTTTTGCCCCAGGGTGGAAACAAGTAGGGGCTTGCAGCCCCCGAAATATTTTCAAACAGCCAGTCTAAGATATCAGAAGTTTTACTGGGAGGATTAGTTTAGCCCCTTCAAAGCTTCAAAATATCCTTCCATCTATCTAAAATTTCAAATTTTAAGTATAGTTGGTGGTTTAGCCCTTCATCTTTCAAAACAGCCCCTGGTTAGGAGGGCTACGGATCCCTCTCAAGGTGATTTTTCAATTCAATCCCTTCTTTTGGCAACTACTATGTAGAGGGTGGTAGGAGCGTTATGGCCATTAAGTAGATCAACTCTTTGTGGTGACTGTCGTGGAGAAAAACGTACAGGATGTTAATGGATTTGATTATCCCTTCTCTAACTGGGACACATTTGTTAGAGTAACGTTTATAGTGCGACTCTGTTAGCCTAGTTTTTGGATTTTCAAAAGAGGATCATGGATCCAGACCCTATATGACTTGGGTCTAATCCGGGTCCATACATTTGGATGACCCGTAAGGGAAAAAAGAAACAAGACTGAAGCTGCTCTCCTAGATCTACCCAGCTGGTTGGCCACAAAAGGTGAAAAGATATCAAGTGCTCACCAGGGCTTACTTCAGAGGGGATGCTCCATCAAACTTGGTTCTGGAGAGTGATTTTCTATAAAAATCACTTTGAAATTTGGATGACTGCAATGGTCTTAATAATAGCAATGAAAGCCATTACTAACAAATTTCTTGGAATGCTATCTTAAAGAAAGTTATTGACAATGGTTCTTCTAACATGTATGCGTTTTGTACCTGTAAATTGTGTCCTGATGGAAAAGAAAATCACTTCAATTTGAGAAACAGTTCGTTACAAATCTTGATTTTTACAGTTTTGCAAGGAAACTAGATTTTAGTTCGAGTCTTACCGGTGGTTTGTATTTGACAAGTCATTCAACAACACCAACTAAGCCTTTTGATAGGAGTCATTTATTCAAGAAAATCTAAACTGCTGGGTGGTACTTAAACCGCAAGTTTTGTCAAGATGCGGGCAGCTGTCGCCTATGTTTATGGCTTAGGATTTCAGTTTAGGTTCACGTGTTGGGTTCTAGTTGAATGCGAGTGCCTTGCTTTAGGACCCAAAAACGTTGAGGTGGGATTTAATTGGAGTTGGGCTTTGGGGCCTGACTCAGATTGGATTAGAAGTGATAAAGATCCAAGTGTGAGCTTCGGTTGGATTTGGGTTGTAGATTGCATCAGATATGGTGAGCATGGACAAAGAAAACTATTTGGTGCAGAGTGCAGATCCAATTGATGTGCCAATGATTTCAGGGCAAGGACTTGCGTCTACCACAGGAGCAAATGAGATACTGAAATGAGATGGGTTGTCGCAGAAAGCTTGTATTCCATTGGCAATCAGCAACTAATCAGTGGAAATGGTTCAGAAAGAAAACATCAGTAGACTTTTAAGGGGAAGGAAGTAGTGGCAATCCTAGGCAAGGCAAGGAACAGTGTGTTCAGGTCAGTAAGTTCCCAAAATTGTTGTTCATGAGCTTTCCTCCTGTTGTAAACTTATAATCTCGTCTAAATCTTCTCTGCATTTGCTCTTCGATTATTGCAATAGGTGAGATATACATGTTCATCTAAGCAATATCATGATATTGTTTTGAACTTAAGCTGGAATGAACACAAACATGGTCTCAAGCACGATTACGATCTAAGGCAAACAAATTTGAACGAGTTTGAAATGGGCTTGTGTTCTAACTCGCTCATTTTGAAATAATAAGCATCTTCCAAACCTTTCCTCAAAATCCTTGTTCAGGATTTAAAAGAATGCTAATGAAAGTCACCCAGGGTGATTTGCTTTTTGAGAAATCTAATTGTTGTTGTCAAGAATGGCGACTCACTTCAGGTAGTACTTGCAAGAACCTGCTGGTGTGAGCTTTTGGGCGATGGCTCTTGATCTTTCCTAAAGAATAGAAAAGCACGGAGCCAGAATTTGCTAGAATATTTTCTTAACTGTGAATATGAATGCTTAAATCTCCCCTTAATGACGACAATGACAGAAGAAACAATGCCATTCAATCGAATAAACTTCTTGAAGTTATTTGAACTTCCTTTCCAGTGAGCGCATGAACCTCGACTGCTTCCAGCCTCAGTTCAAGTTTGAACCATGGAGATAGATTCCAAATCTGTTGGATGAAAACTGGATTAGGATACTTTTCAATTTGTTGGATCCAATTATGACCTACTTGATATTTTCCTCTTTATTGAATTCAAATTCGAAATATCAAGATTCTTGTCACCTTTTTAAGAATCTTTCCTAGTTCAGTTGTAAGCAATTTATTTTCTAAGCTGTGGTTTGCTTTACTCGCAGCTAAAATTATTACTTATATTCAACTACAGCTGCTCATTTTGAGCTTGAACTGTTCAAGTTTCTCACAAAATCATATAAGCTTATGTGATCCAGGCCTGACCTTTCCTAGATTGTCTCTCTAGACGGTTCGAATCGTCATGCCTATCAAAGATATGGGCTCATGCAATCAAACATATCTAATCAAGATCAAAACCCATGCCTTATCTCAGACTAATCATCCAGTTAGCTTTTTTCTTAATTTCTTTATTAGCATTATTGAATAAAAGACAATATCATGTTTTTTCTTCCTTTTAAAAACTTGGGATCTTCTTTTACAAATTTTAAATTATTTATATATAATTTCTTTCAGTTAAATTCATACGATCATTTTCTACAAATATGCAAACCATTTTAAGATCGCCTTTCCTTTTCTTTATGTTCTGTTTTTTTATTAACATGAAACCAATGGATTTGAACAGCTGGATCCAGTTCACAAAAAATAGGAAAAGGAGGAAAGTTGATATCATTGCTCCTGATTTGATGCCGCCCCAGGTCGTGGCATTGCCGCGTCATTTCTCCAACAAAAAGTTGTCAGTTTTTTCTACTGAGCCAATCAGAAGCGGGCAGGTCTCTCTCTCTCTCTCTCACACACACACACTCGCACAATACAAGTTCCTACCAATCGCGTTGCCCTCCCATTCTCTTCTTTTCTCTCTCTCTCTCTCTCTCTCTCTCTCTCTCTCTCTCTCTCATGGCGGAGAAGCATTTCAAGTACGTGATTCTAGGTGGAGGAGTCGCCGCGGTATGACACACTCCTCTCTCCGTTTGTTCCGTTGTAGACTATCTGATCGGAATCAACTCTCAATCTTAAGCTTATTTGTGGGAATCGTCTTTTCTTTTTTTCTTTGTGGTGGGGTGTTCATCTGATGGAATAATTTAGAGCCTCTGTCTTAGATCGATCTGTTAATGGTTGTTTCTGTGGATCTTAATTTGATTTTGATTTAGCAATTATTCAATTCATCGTTTTTAGAATGATTCGTATGCTTTAAGTTTGTACTGTTACGGATGGGTTAGAAGTACGATTTGTGTTTTTCTCTTCCTGGTACATTTGTGGGGTTCCTATGTCTTTTAAATTTGATTTGTGATGCTTGTTTTATCCAAGTTGACACCCGTAATTTGTTTAGCCGTCATCTTGAAGTTTCGGGTTTTTCTTTTTCGTCTTCGGAAAGATGATGGTTAAACTTTCATTGGAGAAACTCAACTCCAGAATGATTCAGTTTTCTTGGAAGTAGTACTCACTGGTGAATTTTAAGGCTTAGACTTCATACATCCTACTAATGTTTATTTTCGTAACTGTTACTGCTACTTCTACCATTGTCACTGCCTCTACTGTTACTATGACAACTACCATTACATCTACTTGCTATTGGGGTACTACCACTACTGCTGCTGCTGTTACTACTATCACCGCTACTCCTGATGTGACACTTGGGCATGAGCGTCCCGAAGTTTTCATTGGATACTGCAGTGGGCTCGAAGGGCTGCTAGTACCTCTGTATTGAGTTGCAAGTGGACTCTATTTGTTCCGATTTAATCTGCATCATCAATAACTGACGAATTTAAAAGTTCTCCAAATCCCAAGCAACAAAGAGAGAGAGAGAGAGAAAGAGCTAAATATAAAGTTCTACGTGTGCATCATGATTTTTTTCCATTGTTAAGAAAACATAATATGGAAATATATAAAAATGAAGTGTGTTGGTGTCAGACATGCGCATTTTTGCTTCTTAGAAGTGCCTATGTGACATTTTTTTCGGCCCTCTGAATTTACAAACCTTTTGGAGAGTAAGTATTTGACAAAAGGTTTACGTTGAAATCTTTTATGTTCCTTTTCTTTTTTCCTTCCCTCATGTACATATTGCTATTTTTGTTGTTAGCGGTAACCAATAACCTGACGCCAATTCACCTTCATCATTGGTTCTAATTGCCGAAACGTTTCATGTTAATTGCATTATGAGAAATCCATGCTCACTTGTCTGTTATGTACCTTTGAATGTTGTATGATGATAATACTTTGATTCTGAGTCCTCAGGGCACTCACAACCTCATATCTAGCTTTCCTTTTATATGTACATTGAAGATAACAGAGAATTTCTTAGATATGGAGGAAATTTTCTGTTAAACTTTTGTCTTTTCTTCTTCTGACTTTGTTCTGTTATTTCCAATGGAATCAAGAAACCTTTATTGCACTCACAGTCACAGGGTAATACGTAGATAACTGCTTGGTCTCCTATGTGATATCAGCTTATTTCATAACTTAAAGTATACAAGTATTCTAAAATAAAATTCTGGTTACCATGTTCTAACTTTTTTCCTTTAATGAAGTTGGTACCTCTTCATACTTTTACAGTTTTACTATTTCTTATCAATTTAACCTGAAAATGGAGAGACAAAAGAATTATTTTTATTTCTTGCTAATTAATCTAGACGCAAATGAATATTGATTTATTTAATGTGCCTCTTTGTAACTCTTGAGCTATGGTTTGGTACAATGAAAATTGTAGAATTCTATAGTCATCAAAAGGAAGATATTTGCTCCTCTTTTCATTTTTTCATGTGAACTGAACTTGAATGTTCCTTGCTCTCAGGGTTATGCTGCCAGGGAATTTACTAAACTTGGTCTTCAAGCAGGAGAACTAGCAATCATATCCAAAGAGGCGGTGCAGTCTTCTTCTTTGTCCTTTCATTAGAGAATGTCTTTCTTTTCTAGATTTTTCATATTGACTGCTTTGCTTGCTCATTCCTTCTGGTTCTTCTGTGAGTTTCCTCTGGCAATAGGACCATTTATGTATGATCTTGCTATGCTTTAATCTAAGGCGCGTCATTATGATAAATCGGCATATAACTCTCTCTCTCTCTCTCTGTGCTCATGACTTAGTGGGCTGATCAGGGTTTGTGCTTGCTGTTCTTTTTCTGTTGTTGTGGCCAGTGCTGTTATCACTTGCGAAAACTTGTGTTTTAAAAACTTCTGTCAGGTTGACAATTAGTAGTTGTCAAAAATCTCCATACGCTTCTATTTCCATTACAATGGAGGAATCTTGGGAAGCTGAGATAAGTTTGATTTACAAAATTTGTCTGTTTTCTGACATAGTCTCTGCTATTTATGGACCATTGACTTTCCAAACACTAGTTTTTGAGCTTATATCTTGTTTCTTGATGAGGTCTTCATGTTTGGAATTCAAGTTACATACAAAAATACGGACATATATATATGTGTGTGTGTGTGTGTGTGTGATATAGCATATTTAGGTGCTAGCTTATCCAAACAAACCTCAACCATCCTTCTTGGGTGATTGATGGTTAAAATTTAAATTCAAAAAGCAAAAAGTTACTTTATTCACATGCACATTTTTTACTTTTTGAAATCAATTTTAACCATTTATCAACTAGCACATTATATATGTATAAGTTGGGTCATAAACACCATTGTGCACTCATGCCTTTTGAAGGGGTGTTTGTAAAAATAAAAAGGAATGGTTAACCCATGCTAACTATTCCTTAGCTAACTTTTATTTGTTCATTTGCTCTATCATGATTTCGTGAAGGAGGCCATCTATCATTTGTTTCATCTGTTTTCTTTCTTTATCTGTAGTAAAGCATCTCACTCCATGTCACACCCATTTATAAACTTCTTTTCAGGTGGCTCCTTATGAGCGTCCAGCACTTAGCAAAGGATATTTGTTCCCTCAAAGTAAGCATTCACTTGAGATTCTGGAAGGATGACATATGCACTTTATTCTTCAAATTGCTCTGTGTGCAGGTGATGGTTACATGTATAATTAACAATTTCTTCTTGTGAACAGATGCAGCTAGACTCCCAGGGTTTCATGTGTGTGTTGGGACTGGAGGGGAACGATTACTTCCTGAGTGGTACACAGAAAAAGGTGTCAACTCACAACAAAGCGATTCTTTACTGGCATAAACTGATGACCATCATATAACTTGAGCATTATTCGATCACCGATCTTTCTTCTACATAGTGGCTGCAAATCTACACACATACACACACATATACACCCATTAGGGGAGAAGCGTGTAATCTTTTCTTTCTGTTGCTGTAATGTCATTGATTTATGTCAAATCTACACTATTCTGATATTAGTTTATCTCCAAAGATTCACTTATTTTTGTACTGCATTCTACCTTTGGTACAGGTATTGCACTAGTTCTTAGCACAGAAATCGTACTGGTAGATGTTGCTTCAAAAATCTTGACAAGTGCAACTGGAACAATCTTTAAGTATGACGTTCTGCTCGTTGCCACTGGCTCCACGGTATGTCTGAGAGGAAAAGGATTTTGTCAAGTAGAATGACCTGGCTAGCATAACCTCAAATTATGAAATCACCTGTTTACAGATTGTATGATTTGGCAAAATACAAAGAAAAAGTCAACCATGTGTTCTTTTTTGTTGATTAGGATGTCTCATGGTCCTTGTTCTTTCTACAGGTTTCTTGTTTTATGCACTTGGATGACTAAAGCAATATCTTTGTTTTTGTGTTAAGAGTTAAAGGACTTTCATATCTTTACGACGAAGAAATGCCTAAATGCTGACCTAGCTAATCCTTATCATTTTCTCTTCCACTATTTACATTTAATAACCTCTTTCTTTATGGTCCTCTCAGATACAAATTCGAGACACAGAATAGAACATTTTCCTATTTATCCCATTGCTCAACTCTATCAGTAATTCCTGTAACGACTTGTCTTCATAATTCTTTTTGCAAGTTGTAGGGTAACTTTTTCTACACCGAAGTATCAACAATTCAAAAAGAGTTAGGGAGTTGAGCATTTAATGATTCAATAGTTAACCTTATTATATTTTCCTACTATGGTTGGAGAATCATTGATCTTAGTTTATAGCAGGAATCACTTGATCTTGGCCTGAATCATTCTTTTTTCACCGTGGATTGGTACTTTACATTTTCATGTGAAAGAAAAAGATGTGGAGTTCATAAATATGTATTTCGTCATAGCATGAGGGGAAGAGCAATGACTAGAAGTTGAGTATAACTCATTGACTTCCTCAAGGCCATAATTAGGAGGAAGGAAGAGATTTTGAGTGGTGATTGACCCTGACCCTTTGTCTTAGTTGTGAATATCATATTCAACCGTGAATCATACAGGGGGACCCTGACATGCATATATATACAGCTTTGTCAATTGGTAACTAAGGAAAAATATCAACTTTACAAAAATAAAAGCCACAAAGCTATAGAAAACCTTAAAGAACTCACAAAGACTGCTACCTGGGCTTTTCTGAAAGATTGCAAGCTTCCATAGTTACAAGACTGGGAACTTCCTTGCTGCCTCCGGAGTGAGATTGCTTCTGCATTCAGTGTATAATTTAGGTGTGCTATTTCAGCATTCTTAAGTACTTCTCTTTAGGAATTTAGTGTGAGGTAAAATTGGTGTTACCGAAAAGCTGTTACTCACTTTCCATCCTCTCTTCTTTATTATTTGCACCTGATGCTGAGTGTCCTTTACCACCTTGCAGGTTATTAGGTTGACTGATTTTGGTGTCAAAGGAGCAGATGCTAACAATATCTTCTATTTGCGAGAAATTGATGATGCTGACAAGCTTGTGGGAGCTATTCGAGCAAAGAAAGATGGGAAAGCTGTCATTGTTGGTGGTGGATACATTGGTCTTGAACTGGGTGCAGCGTTGAGAATTAACAACTATGACGTTACAATGGTCTATCCTGAACCGTGGTGTAGTAAGTATCAACCTTCTGGAGACTTAAATTACTCAGACTGATGAATGTAGAACATAAATCTGATGTATTTTAGCTATTTAAAGAATCTTTCATTTTTAATCTTGATAAATCTGACCTATTTAACTAAAAAGTACATGTAAACAGTGGTTTCTTGATGATCACTTTTCCCCCCAAAAGCACCTTTCTTGATGCTTTTTCACCGAGTCTGGGGGGGAGGGGGAGAGAGTTACTAATCTGCATGTTTTATACAATTCATCCTACAAGTTTCTTAGTCTGGAAGTTTCATAAATAACCATTCTCTGGTGCTTCAGTGCCTCGTCTTTTCACTTCGGAAATAGCGGCTTTCTATGAGGGTTACTACTCAAACAAAGGAATTAAGATTGTTAAAGGGACAGTAGCTGTTGGGTTCGATGTTGATGCACAGGGAGATGTAAGCTATCAATATTTTCTTCCTGTTTTTTCTAGGTCCGGCCCAATGTTAATCTTTTTCTGCTCAAGCTTATCCTCCATCTATGGTACCTATAATTTCCAGGTAAAGGCTGTGCATCTGAAGGATGGAAGGGTACTGGATGCAGATATTGTGGTAGTTGGCGTTGGAGGCAGGCCACTTACAACACTTTTTAAGGGTAAAGTTGAAGAGGAAAAAGGTGGAATCAAGGTGGTACCAGGACACTTTAATACCTTATATGCTCATGATTACTTTGTCTCTTCTTTTTGGTTCTAGGAAGAGATGTTATAAATTTAGAATTAAGTGGTAATGATGATCGACATAATTCCTGTTTTCATGCCACAGCTGTAATCTTGACTCACTGCTCCCTCCGTTGTTCTAACTCATAGCATGTCATCCATTTCTTTATCAGCTATGTTTGTTTTCGCAATAATATGCTCTCCATTATAAGATGAGCACAGCACAAAAAATATTGTGATCGTGTATGTAACAGTTTGTGTCAAGGACCTTTATTCTATACTTTGTTTCTACCGCTGTTTTCTATTCCCTTGGGTAGCAACCCTATTGAAAACTACAGTGATATGCACGTGACACAGAAAAGGGTGTATGCCTTAATAATAAAGTCTCTCCCTCTGTGTGTGTGCGTGTGTGGGTTCATGTTTATAGTCTTCATGCTGGCATACAAAATTTCTTCCATGATCTTGCTTTGTAGTTTCCTGAACACGTATACTCGTGGTTTGCATATACTGGCATAAATCATAAATGGTATAATCGTTCATGCACATATGAGACAAGTGCTCTGAACTTTTGTGATATAATTTTATCAACAGACTGATGGTTTCTTCCGGACTAGCGTGCCTGATGTTTATGCTATAGGTGATGTGGCAACTTTTCCTCTGAAATTATACAATGAACTGAGAAGAGTAGAGCATGTTGATCATGCCAGAAAGTCTGCAGAGCAAGCAGTGAAGGTAATCTCTTTTCTGTCACTGCTTTGTTTAATAATAGGCCTAGTCACTGTTCTTGTTCTCCTCAATTTCTTGTTAAGGTATATTTTCAGGAATCATATATCCCCAGTAAACCTTGGCTGCCTTGGAAAAAGCTTAAATACAAAAAAGTGAGAAGCATGAGAACTAATGTCTCTTGTCGCAATTTATCTCAGCTTTTGCACATTAAGTACTAGGGAAGACGGTTCATCAAGATAGAGGTGAAAAAAGTGTAGAAAGCTGGTATTTTTCAATAATGAAACAATATCGAGATGTGATCGCTAAATTCTAAGCCTAGGCAATATTTTTCAATATTTTGTCGATATGGTTGCAGCCCTTCATATTGGTTTTTCGACATTTTCAAAATATGAACCAAGATATGTGTGACTATGATATGCTCACCTGTCTACGACACGTGTTCCAATACTACAGTTTAAATCAGTCAACAAGCAGGTGAACACATTCTTTTTTACCATAATACTTTCTGTATATTTAATTGCTACTGGTGTTCATTTTCCCTTAAAAGATTAGCGATGTTCGAAAAGTTTTGGCATCACTCGTCTTTTAAGTCTTACTTGCCTGACTTAACTCTTACGGATTTTAGAGTTGGATCCTTATCAGAAGTTGAGCGTTTTTAGCAGTCCCTAAAAGATTTCTGAAGGTTGATTTAAGTCTTCGTATCGTCGCGATTCTTTCTGATGCAGCACATAAAGGCAACTGAAGAGGGAAAAGCGGTTGAAGAGTATGATTATCTTCCGTACTTCTATTCCCGCTCCTTTGATCTCTCATGGCAGTTTTATGGAGATAATGTTGGTGACACTGTCCTGTTTGGCGATAATGATCCTGCATCTCCAAAACCGAAGTTTGGCACCTACTGGATCAAGGACGGAAAGCTTGTGGGTGCCTTCCTTGAAGGTGGCACACCAGATGACAACAAGGCCATTGCTAAGGTTGCTAGACTCCAGCCTCCAGTTCGAAGCATAGATGAACTCGGCAAGGAGGGCCTTGCGTTTGCTTCTAAAATTTGACTAAATGCTAGTCTTCATATTCAATTTGGATAAATTAATGGATTCAGATGAACTCATGTGGCATTCGATGTTCTATTTGGTTGTTGTGGCTGTTGTGGGAATGTTTGTTAGTGGTGCATTCTCTCTTTTAGGATCTTATTGTTAATAAAATCGCCCATAGTAGATTCACGAACTCAATTGCATCCACTGAATTGGGAAATCTTGTCAGAATAGATTTTGATATGAATCTTTTTGGAAAACGATTCAGACTGACTGAACTGAACCAAATTTAAACGGACTGAATTGGAAACTCTGTTCTGAACCCATAGATATATGAGAACTGCTGAGACAAGATTGAGCTCAATGGAAACTGAGAATCCAAGGTGTCAACCCCACTTGGTATGGGAAAGGCTTGGTTTGATTTTTTGGTTGGTTTTGGTAGTAAACTGTAATAATTAAAAAAGAAACAACCTGTATCAATTTTGTATACCTACCTGGTGGCTTATTCAACAGTAATTTGCCGACGCAATCCAATTCTAACAATCTATTTCGGGAACTTATGGACTGTTCATCACATTTGGGGATTTATGCAACGTCATCTACTTGGTTGATCTTATCCTTGGATTTATGTTGGATCTGAAACTAAGAGTTTGTACTCTGCAACTGTAGTGGAAAGAAAAGATTCTATTAGACTAGTTCATCCTTCCTAAGCTTCTATATAAGATAGTTTGTCCACCTGATCTACTTGTTTTGGGGTATAATGGCGAGGCTCAAGCTAGATGCATGCACTGGGAATTAAACTCGCGACATTCAACTTGTGAGTCGAGCCCCTAGCCAGGTGAGCCATTGTTCGCTAGATTTAGCTGTTTATTTTTCATATCGCTAGCTAACGCTAAGATGGCCCCAAAATTCTGGTTTCATCGTGAGCTACTGTGGACCACCTAGATGAGAAGATTTTGTTTTATGCCAACACCATTTGTTCTTTCAGATTCGTTGGAGCAGCCTTTTAGGTAATCAAATATTGGGGATCTCTTCTAGAACCCTAAAATTTTATGTCATCTTTAACAAAAGTAGGACATCACTTATTTAGAGTCTGACAAGTTTCTCTATTTAAACAAGCTTCTCTGCAAATCACAGCTAAATCACCTTTTGCCGTATTACGAACTTCGTTATTGTGCCAAAATGTTTAGCTCTCTCTCTCGCCACGGAGAAAGGCTTATGCTGGATTCCTGGGCACCCAAAGACGAAAAGACTAGCGACGGTGCATCGGAGAGTTGAAAATGAGCATAAACCGGAGACTCTCAAATAGGTCAACCTCCTATGCCCGCACTTCATAGCGGCATGTCAAGCCATGGCAAGGTTCTTCACTTTTCACACACACACAGAGAGAGAGAGAGAGAGAGAGAGAGAGAGAGAGAGAGAGAGAGAGAGGTTTGTTCGTGACGTAGGAACTGACAGAACTGGCAACCAGAAGCATTTGCACATAAACGACATCAAAGGCCATCGCTGAGAACAACTCTCTAACTAAAGTCCTTCAGTTCGTCAGCACCGAAAGCATCATGGCAACTTCTTTTCAAGTGCTCCCGAGTCATCAGGACGCCGTAGGCTTGTGATCGTTAAAACCTGATTAAACAGGAGTTGTGTGGAGAAATTTTTGTCAAAATAGCACGTCATATACAACGATAGACAAGTCTGGTTTAGAGCCGAACCAGGCCAGAAACCAGAGCCCAAACCGCCCGGTTTGGTTATGGTTCCTCCTCCATGGAACCGAAACTTGAACCAATGATTCAAACAGCTCGACCCTTTTCATGATTCGGCTTTCAAAAATTTTAATTAGTTTATATTTTTCAAAGTTTTAATCAGCTTTGCGTTTGAACTAGAGTCGGCAGTTAAAAACCGTAGCGGCAACGCATGAACCAGGCAAGTCTACACAATAGCAGTTTCTCTCTCCCTCACACACACAGTTGCATTTGGTTTGTGATTAATAATGAGAAACCCTTTATATATACAACGAAAGTGGCATAAGAGCCTAAAGGATGATGAAGCATGAAGAAAAACTGAAAAAAGCCACACTGGGCCTGATTTTGATTTACTACGAGCTTGTTAGAAATATGAACGGGGAAGCGTTAGACCGCTCTACTGCATATTCCTTCAGGCAAAGGTGCATCCCCTAGAGGAAACAAAGGAATGCGAGATTACCCACAATGACAGCCTCAAACACGAAGTTTTCTTGAATTGTTGGAGCTGTCAGTTTTTTCTTTCTGCTGAATTTCTTGAACTTCATGGTTCTCCTCATCAGTTTCCCGAGTCTTTTTCAGCTTAGCTACCAGGATCCACATGTTGGCAAGCTCATTCTCAAGATACGCCTCTCGTTCTTTTGATTCCTGCACTGTCTTTTGAAGTTCTGCCTCCCTCTGTTCCTTCTCAACAAGTGCAGTCCCGTAAGAAAGTTCCCGTTCCCGGCTTGTGGCAAGTTCTCGCTTTAGCTCGTTTAATGATGGCCCCTGGTTCTGCTGCTTGACATGACCAAGCTTCTTGGAAGTGATCATGCCATTAGTTACACGGCGCTGAGGTGGAGATTTCAGCACTGTGATCTCTGCAGTCAACTTCTCATTGTTGTGCATTAGTTTGGTAACTTCTTCAGAGAGTGCCTTCAATTCAACTGCAGCTGCTGAAGCTAATTCTTTTGCATAGGAGCTCTCCTCTGCTAACTTCTGATTTCTGAATTCAAGTTGCCATTTTTCTTCGCCAAGTTTATTTATTTTCTGATTTAGCTCATCAAGGACCTGAAATATCACAAACCAACTATAAGAACGAAGATAACCTAGGAATCCTTTTGGGCACAAAGATGACGAGCATATAACTAGAACATTAATAAAAGATACGTCAAACAATTGTCTGAGTTATACAGACAGAAGTGTATCAAGGGTTTGGAACTAAACAGTGGCAAGAGTTCACAATTGCTCAAATTCGATGAAACTGGAAAGCGAGTATGGATGTCCATATAGTCACATTGCAAAAAGTACAAGCAATAACATAGTACCAGAAGACATGCAACTATGAATTAAACACCAAGGCTCATTCTACTAAACGGGTGAAGGGTCAAGCAGTGCCAGATGGCATGAGCTATATAATAAGATATTGAAATTCCAAAGAGGAACTATAACCCAATGCGAGCATACTAGAGAATGTGAACCAATTACTCATTCTAATGTCAATAAAAAAATCCTTGTTAATTAAATAATATAAGCACCTTTTTGAAAAGATAGAAGGAATTTACCTGTGATTGGGCGAGAAATTCACTTCTGAAATCCTTTTGGAAATCACCCAAAGCGTTAAAACCAAAATCTGTTTGACAGGTAGCCTCGACAGTAGGACGTTGAGTTGCCATCATAATAGCATCCTTTGCCGCCAATGCATCAGAAAGCTGCTTCTTTAGAGAAGCAACCGTTTCCTGCAATTCTTCAAACCGACGAATCTGATCACAGCAAGAAACAGAAAAGTACCAGCCGTTAATAACTAGGTATCAGCCTCTAGAGTTAGTTATATGTACAAACCGAAGTAGTTAGTAGTACCTTTTCCTGTAACTGCTCTTGCATTATTCTGTTATCAGCGGATTTTACCTGAGAACATAATCCAATAAACCCACTCCAAATATAAATTGCTACAAAAATTCAAATGGAACCACTAGGAATATAAAGCAAATCAAAATGAATAATTCAAAATCCTGAAAATCATTAGCTAGAAGAGAGTTGCTTGTGCCTAGTGATTCATTTGCATAACTGCACCATGTATAGGATCACCCTCACATGGTCCCAAACCCAGAGAAACGAGGTTGTGTTAGGTAGCCGACAGCCAGTGTAAAACTGTTGAGTCTTAAAGGGTAGCACAGTTCCATCAGTAATGCATCGGATTCCACCAGTGTACACCAAAGCATGTTGCACCCTCTACCCAACGCTCAGGTAAGGGTAGTGAATCATTTGCATGAGACAATTTACCTCAAGTTCAAAGGACTTCTCGGTCAGTTGTACAGCAAGATCTGCGAAAGACTGCAAGGAGAAATAATGAGCTAAAGTGTGCTTGGAATGAACTTCTCAGTCCTTGTAATGTAAACATCTGTGAATCATTCCTTACCTGTGACAGTTCCAAGGAGTCCATATTGTTTTGACTGGCTTGTATGGAGGCAATCATTGATTTCTCAAGAGCAGCCATTTGCTTTTTCTTCTCCGAGATTTCATCATTTAGCTTTTTCATTTCAATCTTAAATATAAAGAAGAATCTCATGAATAAGCAGCTTCATAACAAAGGTACCAAAAGCAAGAGTAGATTAAAAACAATCCAGCCCTACTTCAATCTGCTCCTTCTTTTGATTATCTATGGCATCCTCAGAATAACGTTTCAAAGTACTTGAACTAAGTGCGACTTCTCCGGATAATATCTTCACTTGCTCCATAAGCAGATCAATTTGGTCAACGAACTTAATGGCACTCTGACACCAGTAAGGACATTAGTTACTTGGGCCTAAAGGATGTTAAAGTACAACAATATCAAATGTGGGGAAAACAAAATCAATTAGTATTAACATATATGTAATGCTTACTTTACCAGAGATCTATCGTTTTAACTAAACTTGTGTACTTATATATACAAAACAATAAAGACAAACACAAAAGGATGTGAACTATGTATGCGGGCGGGAGGGGGAGAGAAAGGATGGCGAAAAGGAGCTAGGATACATGCATCCATGCACACGTTTAGCCAACAATTACTGTGAAACGACAGAGACAGGACTCCCGGTTTACCATCATAGAAAGGAAACTTCTTCAGACATAATACTTTTAAAATGAAAAAAGCTATTTTCAGCAAAAAAAAAATTAAGGAAAATCGTGAATGTGATTTTAGAAAGTAAACTTTGTTGAATGAGATAAAGGATAAGACAGTGTTGGCTACACATCTACACTTCCTTAAAACATGAACAAGTACCTGTTTATGTTTTAGATCAAAAGTGTCCTAGGTTTTTAACTGAAACACAAATGCAGCAAATATTCATTTTCCTTTTCTATTTATGGCATGTAAAACATTATGTATGTTCTTATACGGACTTTACAAATGGCACACTACTATTATGTAATGCATGTTCCCATGCTAGTAAGCAACGATCTGAGAAGATGTTTATACATAAATGCATATGTGTGTGTATGTAATATGTATATTACGTGGACTTTAAACTAGCAAACAAATTATACTTTTACTGAAGCAGATAACATCCAACCATAGATGTAAAATCAAAATGTTCAATGGAGTCAAGAACCTACAATGGAACCCCTTACAGACATTTCTTCATTGGAAACTTCAGTTTCATTCACAGCCTTCAAAGGCGGGTCTGCTGTGGGACTGTCACTCACATGATTTAGTGCCCGATGTTCTGTCTGGCAATTTCTATTCTCTGAATGAGGGGTTGAAGGTGCAGTTGTTGATCTAGCTTCACTTGATCTATCACCGTCCAGACTTGTATTCACGTTGCTTTCCCGTTTCTGTGGAGTAGAATGCACCATTAAGACTAAAGATAAAAGAAAGACTGTTTATGAAACCAGAGTCACAGACAACAACCATTATAAATGCAGAAAAGAAAGTGGCAGAAAAAAATGACTACTTTGAATCACAAAACATATAAATGTGTAGATATGTTTGCTTTCTAATATTTGCAATGGATCTACTGATTTTTCTCTAGAATAACGTTTTCTTTTTGTTTAGATTATTTATATCATGATTGCACATTTTACTTCCTCTTATTATTTGTCTTCAGAGACAACCCCATGTAGTATGGGAAAAGGCTTAGTTGTTCTAATTATTTGTCTTCAGATCCTTTTTTTCATTGATGTGTCTGGTTGAATAACAAATCAGTCCAGGAAAGAAATGTGTAAATCCTCCACCAACCAAACATTAGCAACAGTTTCTACTTTCTATTAGCAATCCAATCCAATTCAGACCAGACAGATGAGAACAGCTAGCATAACTGGTTGCGCACGCACACAAGCATTTGTTATGTCCCTTTTTTACTCCTTTGCATGCCAATTCAGGCTAAAAAGCCAGTTTGAATGGAGGAAGCAACTGAAATAAAAAAAAGAGAGTATATTCATAAACATGAAGCATGAAATACAGAGAATGCTGAAGTACTTTTAAAAAGGACAAACAAAGAGGAGAGAGAATACTAATTTGTTTTAAGAATAACTCAAGAAACTTGCTAATAAGTGGAAGCTATTTCTTGTTCATGTTATCAAGGGTGTCAGCAGGGACAAGTATATCTTTCCAAGTCATAAACAAATGAGCAAATTCAAGGGTAGAAGAATCCAACTAACCCCATTAGCATATTTGCTCTATGATTTTCCAACAGTCACAAACCTATTACTCTCAACCAAACTGTCAAACAGAAAGAAAATCGTGTTTTTAAGCACTTTGTCCATGTGAAATACACTAATGAGAGTTTTTCATGAGTAATATGGTCTAGAATATATTCCATGTCTCATATTTACAAGAATAACTTGAGCCCATATGCAACATATGAGACATCCTCCCATTAACAAAAAAGGATGATTCAAGAAAACTGCCAGATATATACCCGCATCTTAAACCAATTTAATAGCCCGTGCTTCCTGTTCCTTTTCTCCTCTTTAACCATATCTTCCACATTGTCACTTCTTCTATCTGGAGAAAAGCAAGTGTCAAGTCCTTCTTCATCAACCAAATCTCGCCTTCTGTGTGGAAGGTATGCAAGCTGCTCAAGAAAATAGATAAAGCAGTATCAACCAGCCATCCAAACTAGTGCCTAACTAGCAGACAATACAAGAACTACGGGGAGCATCCTCAATTTGCTGAGCTTTGGAACAGATTCTTCAAATCGGATCACTAACATTAAGCAGCCACATCCAACATCAAGTAAGAGAGAGAGAGAGAGAGCAACCTCCTCCTCTCCAAATGAGTGTCTTCTCCTGGGACCAGGTCGTTGAGGAAACCTTGAAGAGTGTGCAGCTTTTGTAGAGACCAGAATTAGTTTTGTTAGTCGCTGAATTCTTCCTAGCAATGCAGCTTTAGCTTCTTCTTCTTGTTCCAATCTGGACTGAAGCTTGAACTGACCATCCTCTAGCTTTTTCAAACAACAGCACACAGTAATTGGTCAGATATAATTGTACAGCAGGTTGTTATATCAAAAGAAGGAAGAAGGATGAATATCTTAACACAGATTTGCAAGTTCCTTGATGTGTGTGTGTGTGAGAGAGGGAGAGAGAGGGAGGGAGAGAATCTGAACTCACAACCTAATGGACTGAAGCAACTTCTTTACCTAAGCAGGACCTAGGATATTTTGTTCACTCGAGTTCTAAAACCAAACAAACAAATAAACAATGATTTTGACAAATGCTGGGACTTAACTTCAGAAGACGAAAAATTAACAAAATAAAAAGCAACAAATGTAAGCAGGTAATCATGGATACATTACTCACTGAAATACAATTTTGCCTCTCATTTTTGCTTCTCAAAATTTGCAAGACATTGCCTATGTACCGCATACCTTTTGCTTTAAGAGGATGATATCTTCTTGCTCTGGATCTTTCAATGCATGGACATTCACGATGCCCCTTTTCAATTGCCCCAACTCCTCCTTTAAGCTTTTTATCTCATTTTGGTATTTCTTGATAAGTGATTGTTCATCAATTATCTGCAACAAATAGGGCCAAAGCTTCAGAGCTTCAAAACCAGATGTCATAACATATCATCCATTACCTTATTTTGTGATGCTTGAATTTCTATGCACTTTGCACGGTGAGCAAACTTCAGTGTATTATGTGTCTCCTCTGTGTTTCGTGATGAAGGAGTTACAGTGCAGATAAGCTGCCAACACACAATGAGAAATGTCAGGCTCCTTCCTGATGCAAATAAGTTTGCTATCAATAACTACGACATATCAATGTTAAAATCGTTTACAATAAAATTATACATTTGTTTACGTAGGTGTGTGCATGTAGTTGGCAGTTGGGATTAAAACTCCTGCCAGATGCAGTGCCCTGAGCATATAATTTTTGACCTTATCCAACTTAAAGTACTTTTGGCCTAACCATATAACACGGTTAGCAGGCACCATGCTTTTGGCATGTTGATTGCTTGTATATTGAACCCGAGTGGGTCAAATGAGTTGAGCAGCATCTCCAATATGGACACCGTGAACCTAATTTGAGACCTACCAATGTCCATTAATTTGGTTGGTAGGTAGATATTGTTAGAAAACTTAGAATGTAACGTATTACTTTTCTTATTTCGTTTTGCTGTTTCTTTCATTGTTGTTTAGAATAACCATCGAGTGCCCCCTACAATCACTCAAAGGCAAGCTTTCTAACTGTTGTATCTTTCTTTTGCCTTCTTTCTCTCTTACACACTCTGGTATAAATAAGGGATTCAATCACTCTGTAAGTCCTTCCTCTCTCGAGAGGTTTCTTGAATAAAGAACATTTCTTCCATTTGGTGATGCGTACTTCCTCTTTAAGTTTTGTTAATCAAGTGTTCTTTGAGTTGCTTACAGATATATCTTTGCTCCTATTTCCACTCAAGCAGGCCTAATTCAAACCCTTTGGGTCTTTGGGATTCTACGTAGATTGGTGCAAGAACAAATAACATCAAGTTGAAATGTAAGTGGACCTCCAAACAATCTATATGAGATCTATGACACCTGACCTGACTCAATCCACAAATAGTAGGGGTATATAGTTGCAGTTTCTGTTAACATCCCAATCTTGGATACTTTTGATGGGTGCAACTTAAAACAATACCATGATTTCAAAAAGAAAAAGTAAAACATAATCCTTCATTCTTACGATCCCTAATTATTGGTTCCCAAACAAAATAATGATCACTTCAACTTGTTCAACATAAATAAGCAGAATCAAACACATCCCAAGTCTAAATGCAATCATTTCTAATCAATCTTTTGCATTAATCCCATCAAGTGAAAATAAAGTTTCTGACAGTAAAAATTACCGATACGAGACCATGGCCACTCAGAGAGGATTGGAGAAGCCGAGTAAGTTTTGAATCCCTATATGGTATATGACTTGCTTTTCCATCCGTTAGTTTAGCAATAACCTGCAAATCTACATACCATATATTAGTCAACAGCTATGCAAATGTTTTAAGTACCCTCTACCAAAGAGGAGCACAAGAGGAACATACGCAATTACATGAAATCTATTTGATATCACCACACTGCACTAAAGCAACCAATAGCATACAGACTATCCCATGACTACCAGGTATTGACCTAAACTTAAAATCACAATTTCATGCTATGAAATTTCTATTTACACGTCAATCCAACTCCTTCTATGTAACTAGAACCAGCAACCTGGCATTCAAGCCAGACAACTGAAATTTTAGTTAAAGTTATCTCTATTGCATTTTTGTGAATAAGGAACTCTATTCTGAATAAAATATCAAACGCAAAGATCGAGCAAAAACAAAGAAAAATGAAGCCGGACATGAACTTTCTCAATAAAACTGAAAAGAATCTAGGAAGATAAGGGAACCACACATAGAGAGTAAAGATAAAGCTAGGTACAAATTTATGATGCCCATGTGTGCATGCACAGAAACGTGACTAACCAACAATTTGATGTAAAAGCCTCAACCAATGGGGACGTTAACATTTTAAACATCATTCAAAAATAATATGTTTTTTATTGGTTTTTACATACAAGTAAATGAACCATGGTAAATGCTCAGATCGGATTAGGAAAAGCGTGTAAAAGTTATTCATTCATCAGCATCAAATTAGTGAAATTCTTTGTTGCATCAAAACCAAACTGTCATTAGAACTTGAAGTTTGAATCCACACATTTGAAGGAAAAGAGAACTTAGAGAGACATCACAGAAGTGGAATAAAGAACAAGCATGAATCAACCAACAGCACACAGGAAGAGTTTGTAATTGGACCATTGTAACCAGTATCAAGTGAAGATCATTTTAAACCGGCCATTTTGCTCATCGTGTAGGATGTAATGCACTAACATATACTTTAGAAAAGCACAAAATTTACTAATGGGACTTTCTATTGGATACCATGCGCAATCGAGTGGATGGGATAAAGGCAGCAACTGAGTGTTGCCAAGATATCACCAAATTTATCTACAACCATGCCTTTGTATTGTGTATGATGAGGAGATATACATATGGTGCAGAGCTTCTTCGTACAGCTGCTACTCGGTTTGCAACAAATTTTTTATCGGTACAAACTATAAAGCATTGTGAGACAAAAGTAAGCCTTGAAGAGAATGTTCTTCTCAAATGAGTGGTAACAATTTGCAGAGTTGTCTCAAAATAGAAAAAACAAAAAGTTGAATGAGATTTTAGACACATTTTTCAGAGTACATTTTGGAATGCATGTGTTAGACTGTTGAGGATTATATATCCTTTAGTGAAGGTTTTGAGATTGACTGATAGCGAAGAGAAACCATCTATGGGCTACCTTTATGAAGTCATGAATAGAGAAAAAGAAAACATTAGAAATAATTTTAATGGAAGAAAGAGGGATTATGTACCTGTGTGGAACATTATAAATAATAGATAGAACAAACAATTGCATCAGCCTATTCATGCAGCAGCATATTACCTAAACCCAACATTCAGGTACTCAGCAAGCTTCAAAAGGGACGGTGAGATTAATCGAGGCATCATTGATTGTATAGATAGATAAGTCCCTGATGAGAGTAGAGCAAATGCTATACATCGAGAGATGGAGATCTATGATAATGCTCTTCACTTAATGGGTTTGTCTGTAGCAATTTGCAACCGCACTAATATGCGCCAAGGTAAATTGTTTATCTTCATATTTAAGTTGCTTAAATCTTATATTATTGTAGATTAAGTCCCTGATATTTGTCTTTTTCTACTGATGTTTGGTAGAATAGGTTTGAAAGTGATTGCCCAAACCTTAGAGATTTTGCAATAAGAGTTCTCAGTCAAACCTATAATGCAACAGGTTGTGAAAGGAATTGGAGTGTCTTTGAACACATCCACATAAAAAAAGCGCAACAGGTTGGAACATAAGAGACTGAATGACTTAGTTTCATCCGTTGTAACATGCGGCTTCGCCAAAGGTAATCTTTATTAGTTAATACCTAAAGATTAAATTCAATATTTTGTTTGTCTTCAATTGTTAATGTTATTTACTATTTACTTATCTTTCTTTATTGTAGGCAATTAAAAATGGTAAATATAGAAGAAAGCCAATTTGATCCAATAAGTTTGGATATTTTTTATATATTAGAGGAGTGGATTATGGAAGATAACCATGAAAATATCTACAGTGAACTCTCATCTAGCATTTTTAGTTAAAGATATTTACAATAGTCAGTGCAAGTCAAAGTCAGAGACAAGGGGGAAGTACAATTATTGAGTGACACATTATCCAAGCACAAGCAGAACACCTAACATAGATATGCTAATATGCCAACCTATACTTGCTACTTGGCATGCAAATTCCATGGGCACAAATGACCCCAATTTTGGAACAGTTTCTACATGATTCACAGCATAGCTTTTAAGATCAAAGGCCTCCAATACCAGGTAGGAATATATAGCTGAAATACCTGACTAATCAATTCATATTGACTTTTAGTGTTCATATGAATTGATAGTTTAGTATTTCACAATACATTTGTCAATCAACTCTAATCTTAGAGTGATTCAAAGCATTACCAAGATCTAGCTGATTTGCCACATACCATGAAATTGTTTAATAATAAACCAAGAATTAAAAAACATACATGATTGGTATGATTTATGAAGTTACATATAGCATTTTTGACGAACTAAAAACAAAAGTCCTGCTAGAGAGCTAAACTATAGAATCAGAGGATCACCTTCATATGCAGCATGATAACACCTACTTAAGTGTGTGTGTAACAAAAGAAAACAAATCTAAGAATTCACTGCTTCAGAGCAGATAACCCGAAAGATATTGAAGGTTGAGGGTTCTCTATCTACCTAAAGTTTCAAAATGAAGTTTCGTAGGAGATTCTTTAGTTGGACAACATTTTTTCTCGTGTATAAGCTATTAAACTCAACCTATGCCTGGAGATTTTACCCTTACATAGCCTGATAGCTACCATAAAACTTTACTGGATCTCATGCCAGGGGTATCATATTTCCAAGACTAATATACCAGAGCTCCTCAAAACTCCAACGTTTAAGCATGTTTAGGTAAACATTGTACTAGGAAGGTGAACTCTTAAGACATCCTCATGTTCCACCTCCCAATCAACCCAAGGATTGTGGGACAAGGCTTAGTGAAGGTTAAGGTTAAAGGGTACAAAATTATTAAGGGTTGTTTCTCAAGGGCTCAACAATAAAATTTTGAGACATGGTTTAGTTGGCAGAATATGATGACAACTAAGGATTCTGTCAAGCTGATTAGACAAAGAGGTTGATCCAATTTGCAATAAAAATTGTTCTCAAGTAGTTCTGCAAAGCTTTGGCTAGAAAATGGACAAGCTTCTACAAGCAGTGAAAGTCACAACTGGCATGCTGTATGGCAGAGTATAAGAGAGAAGAAAATAAGAAATAGGAAGGCATGGACCTTACAGTTCCAAGTGTCAATAGGCTTTTATTTATGTAGGAACCCTCCTTCCGCCGCACCCCAGTGGTTTCAGCCCTTGAACTCTCGCTACCAGCAAGATCAATGAGGTTCTGCAGACATAACTCAATGCAAACTTTTGAGAGTTACAATACGATAAACAAAAATATGAAGACACTGCCAATAATGATGAAGCAGAATAAAGAAAACTGAAATCCTACAAGAGTACAAAATATATGCCAGAAGTGCATGACCAAATCTTAACAGCAGGGGCAAACGTAATCTTTTTGACAATCAACCTACCAACTGCGACAAAGTAACTGCTTCATCTCCATTGCTTTCACCACAGGGGCTGCTCTCTATTGTCTGTAGTAGGAATAAAAGAATAAAAAGTGATCTGCTTTCTAGCGAAATGCCATGAGTGATTCTATTAAATAAATGTACAGTGGCACATTTATCACCTAGAAGTGATGCGTAATTCTGGCAAAGATAGGGTGACAACATTGAAGAAAAAAACCCAAAAGTTCATGAAGATACCAGTGTAAATATCGTATGGCTTCTGCTGCTGAGTAAATTGAAATTATTGGATCCTACATGCCTGTGCTCTGCACCATGTTTTGTGATATTCAATTAGCAAAAGTCAAACTGGAGAACCAATAAAAATTACAAACTAAGCATCGCATATAAGATGAAAAGGAGACATGTTTTCTTAAGCCTTCTGTTTTCAAAGAATAAGACCCGGATTTGTTAGAATCAAATCCCATAAAAAATGTGTGCCAAATTTCTAGCTGTCTCTGTCATACAAAATTCTGAAAGATTTAGATCTTACCCATGCAGTGCACTCCTCACTCGCATATATGCAGATCATCATATACATGAAAGAGGCATCAATTCTTCAGTTCTTAAGGATAGTATGTTCGTCTATTATCTTGCTGTAAGTCATAGCAATGCTGATGCTTCTAATATGATCTTCTCAGTATGCAAAGGTTTTTCATCCCAAGGTGTTGAATGATGCTCCCGTAGGCTGAATTCCTCTTTTCCTTTTTGTTAGCATAAATCCAAGAATACCTCTATATGATACCAGAGTATGGAAAACCTTGATTAAGTCATTATGGCTTCTCTTGTTTGAATCCTCGTTTGAGTAGTGTGTCCCAATCATTGTTTTTTCATGCCTTTTTTAACTTTTGTAGTCACAAATAATTCTTCCTTGCCTCCCCTTTCAAATCTTTAGTTTCTTTCAAACATCATTCCCTTCAAAAACTAATTTTGTTCTTTCTTAATGTATCATGTTTTCTAAAAATTTATGCTACATGGGCACGGCTAATACGGTAAGCCCATCCCTGGCACTAAATATTTTAAATATTTTTAACTGAGATTGCTCTCTTAAAGATAATTTAGCATTAGAGTCTATAGTGATATAGCTTCAAAATTGTTTTTTTAGTTTTAATACTCTATCTAATTGAAATTTCAACATACACACACATATAGATACATACATACATACATACATGTACAGATATGTAACCATATCACCCACCCATAGTTTTGACATCCTCCATGCTTATTGGTAAAGAAGAGGAATGTGAAAGGATGGAAGAAACTAAAATTGTGAACCCTCCTTGACCACAACTCGCCTCACAGGGAAAAGCCCCATCCTTTCTTCCACTAGCTCTTGGTTTAGGAAAATCATGATGAGAAACCATCAAGACCTGATTAGTTTGGATAAACTATGGGCCTCTTGCAGACCCCCACCAACACCTATGGCTTTCTTCTTTCACGACCAGAACAAAATGGGGTCAAAGTACAATGAAGAACCCCAAAAGCATCACCTATTGAAAGACTGATTAGCTTGTTTTCAATCACTGTGGAGATAACGTGTGGAGACGCGTCATCTCTTCCAATCACTATCAATTGTATGATCATATCCTAATATAAGAATGTTCAAAGATAAAATATTTAAACCTTGACAAGAGCAAACATGATTTCTTTCTAGGCACTAAAGTTTGGCAAGCGCCTTTATCAATAGTATGGAATCCATGGGAGTTTCGGTTACATGATAAATGAGCAATATACACCATTTCTAATGAGAATAATATGAAGAAAATAAACAAGATGTTGAAGCACCATACTTAAGAAATATGTTCCTTCCTTCCTGTTGTAACAAAGAAGGATCCATCAATCAACCAACAAGATTATTCTTTATTTCAAAGTATTCAAGAAAACATCAGTTCTCAAGTATTTTACAGTATCTTTTATAGACCAAAACTCAAATAATAAATTAAGAAGTGCATTTGAAATGTGGGTAGTTCTTGAGTCCATCATTTCTCCCGCAAGAGCAGCAAAACTAGGCAAAGGTTTCAAGCTATTATGTACTGTAAATATATTTTTTGAACAAAGAAAGCCATTGAAAGGAAGAAAGACTAGTACCTTCTCCAGCAGCTATAAGGGATAGGGCATGAGCAGGTGATAGCACAACTTCTTCCGTCAAGCCTTCAACAAAGGTCCCCTGCAGTAAAAATGCTATCGATGATGTAGCAAAAGGCAACACCGACTTATGAAACATTTAACCAACACTAGAATTATAAGCATCAAGAACTTGCTTTCCCAAAGTTGGGCTCAGTTTAATGCCACCAGGAGAGGTTATGTTGAACTTCTATGGTATATGTTTCTTTTCTAACAATTCATATTATAAGCAGCTTGCCGCATAACTCCTTGTATCCCTCTCTACAATCTCAACCATAACATGGAAGCATCACACATATCCAACTCCCTCAAGACGTCATTAACAAGGTGACTGTCTTCAGATCACTTTTGCCGAGAGGCCCAACACTAAAGCAGCGTGATGCAAGTGTACTTCTACAACCAAGAGGTGAAGAGCGATCCAAAGAGTTTCACATGAGATGAGAAAAAGGGTAAGAAAGCCTTCACGTATGCATTAACATTTTCTAATAACTCAGCAAGCTCTGAAATTAACAATATGTCATAGAGAATTACACAATCTTTTGTCTGTATTATGAATCAGAAGCCCTGGTTTTTGTGAAGCTATATTTTTTATATGAATAGCGAGAATTTATTAATAATCACCAAGGTGGCGCAACATATACATCAAGAGGAAAGACTAATTGATTCTGCAAACTCTAGATCCACTACACTCCTGAAATAATTGTCTATGCGCTAGATGACAAAAGACTATACCAACTCTCCACAATTTCATTCAAAAGGTTTCTCCACCTAACAAAGACCCTCCTATTTCTTCCCCCCCCCCCCCCCAACCAAGCCACAAAAATGCTGAAACTATCAACAACACAGTGCAATTACTTCTGTGATATGAAACAAAAAAACTCTAGGCCAACTCTTCTCCAACAGCCCCACTAGACACCCATTGGATTTTAAGAACCATAAGGGTTGCCCTCCATAACTGACTAGTCCACTCACAAAATAACAATAAATTATTTACTGTCACATAGGCTTCAAGGGCATCCGTTCCTTCCATTCCCCTCATTTTCTCCAGATACAATAATATATTTTCACCTTAGTTGCATATGTAATACTATTCCATCTCACAATGTCCCTTTCCTCTCCATTCATCTTAACTGCATAAAGCAAAACAAAGAATGATGAAAAGGACTCTAGTTCCCGATCTGAATATCGCAGAACACTCCACTCACCCCTCTCCAAATGGTCTACGCCATAGCTTCTCCATTCACTGCCATCAAAAAAACATGTCTGGAAAATGAAGTGCCAAAGGTTGATCTTCATACCAAGTATCACACCAAAACAACACTCTCCTCCCATCCCCACCTCAAACGCCAAATTTTATTTAGACTTACCCACCCTTGTTTGATGAACAACCACAAGCTAGACCCATAAGGCTCCCTCCTCCTCAACCTCATTCCAAGTATGGCCACCACTACTCAACATAAACGTCCAATGAATGACAAATAAGTAGTTAGTTGGAGAAAGGCAGGATCCCAGTCAAGTTGGATATGCTTGCAAAAAAGCTGAACTAGAAACCCCAATTTGGACCTGAAGAAAGAGACACATACCTGAGCATCCTCCCTGATTCTTAGGTTTTGCCCAACGGGATTTAACAAGTCATTGACAACCTGAAATACAGAAAAAGGTTTTCAGAAAATCTGAAAAAAAAATATTTTATAGTGAAATGCTGTTTGACTTTGCCTTGGGGAGCAAGAAAACAAATTGAAGTTAGTTAAGTACCAGACTTTGCTAGCAAGCTCACAAATTTACCTACAAAATGTCTGGCTTATGTTGCAGTACAAATTGGTTACTTTATCATTATTTGGTGTTGCAATCATAACTACATACCAACCTCGGATTTACTCATTTGCAGAAAGTTTCAATTGTTCAAGGAAAGGAATCAGCACTTCCAGGTCTTCATTATAACTTTCAGAATCCAAATCTAGAACAGCATCAACACTGACTCACTCCCAGGAATGGTCATTCTAGGTTCTCTTTTCTTCCTACGAAAAATATCTAAAAGTAGGTTTTCTTCAATTAAAGTAACAATCTTTTGCATGGTGAAGACAAGCTAACAATAATTAACTTGATATGCGATCATCAGATAGGACAAATCAAGTACAACATAAATGTCAAGTAAACTGCCTCGTTAAAGAGGGGGAAATTCAGTCCCAAGTGAGATAAAGAGCAACTGCATTAGGTAGCGAACGACCAGCAAAAAGCTGAGTGAGACCTTTTATCATGGATTCCATTCCTGAACACGTGAAACAGAAAAAGCTTGGTTCTGGTTTTGGTTTGTAGAATTGTTAAGTAAACAGAATTCAGTTTGCATGGAGTAGGAAGCTATCCCCTCAAAATTAGTTATTTGAAAGAAGCAACTGAATCAAGCTGTATAACAATTCGCTGTCAAAAAATTAGAAGCTATCAAACAGTTAAATTAGAGAACATATATCTAGTGAAATTGAAAGGAGATGCAACAGAAGATTTTATGCTTTGAAGTTGGTAAGAAGAAAAAAAAAGTTTCAACATCAAAATCAGTGAAAATAGGAAGGAAGCCTATAATAAAGAAAGTAGAAAGGAAGCAAGAATGAATTCTTTCATTACTTATGTCAGAACACTACAGGTGTGATCAAGATCTCAACAATGAAATGAAGCTAAAATATGTTATTTCAGATAGAACCATACCTCATTATAAATCTCCAAATATGATACACGTAGAAGAAACTCCCTGCTTGGTGTCTATAAGACAGAACCAGTAGATAATTACAACATCCTTACATGATGACATGAGAAACAAGTGGGAAATCGAATACCTCTTGAATGATACTGAAAACATCCTTGACTGCCAATGGAATGATACCAGGTGATCTCTGGTCCCCCTGCAATACATGTAGAGGTAAACATAGGAGAGAAAAAGCTCATTCATTAAGGACATAGATACATGAAATAATAAGTTAAAGCATATCCTTGAGGTAATTTCCAAAGGTTAAAATAAGTGAAAGTTTCACTGGTTAACATAAAGCAGACTGTCCTCAACAGCTATTAGTTTTTAACACGAATATCACATTTTTTATTCCCATTTTATGTCCCTTGTATACTAGTTATACTCAAACATCCATGAAAATGGTTATAACATGTATTCCAACTCTACACTTGTGACCTAGCATGAAGCATTTCCACAGACGTAACCCAAAAGGTTCATGTCACAAGAAGCGAGCATATGACAATATTATAGACATCAGGTATGTGGAAATGGAAGACATCTCACACGACACTATGACACTGACATTGAATACATGTAAGACATAACCAGATGCTGCTAACCATTCCTTTTACCCTCTTCATGGTCTCTTTTTACATTTTATCCACAATTGACCAACATTTCTTCATTAATCACGAATAGCTTAGAAATTGAACTTTTCGTTGAGTTTTAGGAAATCTTATCAATTAAATTTAAGCTATATATATAATGTATTTCATATTTAATTTATACATATGTAACCAGTGTCGTGGAACAATGACTTTTGAAACCCACACCCATCTCCTGAGCACACACTCACCCTCGTCTGACATAGGTGATCACAAACATGTTGGTTTGTAGAGTCATTTGGCGTTAAATATATTCAAGCATGAAACCAGTAAATTCCAAAAGTAACACTTAACTACCATATGAATTTGATGTATCAAAGAAAAAGTACATGTGCTTGGATTTCTGAAGTTTTTAAAAATAACCTACCAAATGAAATAACAGAATGTTTGTGAAGTACAAAATCAAGGTTCTAAATATCCCATTGGTCCCTGCACCACCCACAGCACTAATGCACGCATAGCATATCATATTGTACAATATGTTCTGATATTTTACTTTTCTACATTCAAGAAAAATACTATTCAGAACATTCAAAATTTGGTACAGGTAGAATGACAGTGACTTGTCTATCCAAAAAGGATGTCATAAAACGTGTTCTACGCACTGAAGCAGATCAACAGAGAAGAAAACATACAGACAAACTGATAGAGGAAAAAGCAGGACAAGAACAATGACAAAAAGTAGGCTCACGAGCTGACAAGAACAATGCAGGAAATGAACATTAATACAAAGTAAATAAAATAAAATATTGTAAAACATAAAATACTGTATGATAGGTGAACAAAACAATATGCTATCTAGATAAGTACCAATAAATGGGTAAAACTAATACATGTAATCGAAGTGTTTAGGTCCTGGTACATGATACCATTATAAAGTAGGATACAAACAACAACTAAGCCTTTTGCATACTAGATGTGCCCTCTATATACATGGATTCTTTGTTTCCATAGAGTTCGATCATGTGCTATGCTAGCAGTTAACTCCACATACGCTAAGCTAGATCATTCTTTATTGTTTCTTTCCAACACTTTTACAGTCTTCCTCTTCCTCTTTTAACATTTTCACAATCTAGTTTCTCATACCTTCTTACCGGAGCTTCCTTTGATCGTCTTTCTACATGTCGAAATCATAAACGATTTTCCTCATGTTATCATATATTGATATCACTCCAAATTTGTTTATGATAACCTATTACTTATACGGGCTTTTCTTGTGTGATCATTCATCCATCTATTTTGTCTTTGTTCGAAAAGACTTTCTAGTGTTTCTCTCCATAGTTCCAATTTCCTATCAACTTGTTTGTTTAGACTCATCCACTAACACAATATCATCTGCAAATAACATATACCAAGATACTTTATCTTGAATATATTTCGTTCACTCGTCAATGATCAATATAAATAAACATAAACTTAAGGTTGATCCCTAATATAATCCAATATTAACTTCAAAGAAATCTATCATTCATTCAATACGATATTAGCAACATTGGCATGGACCAGGTAAATTATTGTGAAAGCACTATTGGTTTTCAAATCATTATATCTTAAAGAATTCATATCATCAGCATTTATGTAAAACACAACTAATAATAGGATAAAATTAATCATGGGAAAACATTTTAGCAACACTAGAAGCTGGTCAAGTCCAAGTTCGAAATCAAATCAATAAATACCAGAAGTAGGTAAGGAGTTCAGACTTACTCCAACACCTAAGAATATTATCTAAGAAAAGAAACAAGCCATTAGCATGGTTGTCATACAAAAAAGATGCCAGCATTCTCAAACAGAACATGAAACTAAAACAAATTTGAGATGTGCCGTGGACATTGTGCTCCTTATCATGTGGATCTTATGTCAGGAGATTCTATATGAAGCAATCTTTTAGCTTGAGTACTTCACAGAGCAATAGTCTATTGACATGTCATAGCTTGCCATATTGTTATTTACTCTATATGTGAGTCATATAGCTAGTAAGCCATGCCAAAGCAGATTCTAAAGGTTAATTCTCTACATCCATAGCTGTGTGTATCTTGTTGAAGAATATGATAATTTAGTATTTCTAGCAATTCTGCAGATTTTTGGTATTATTGTAATAGTCCTTATTACTAAGAGCAGTTTGGTCATTTTATGTTTAACAGTCCACTATATAAGGACTAAACAGTTGTATTTGGTTAAGGATTCTGATTAATGGAGAGAGAAAGAGGGGGGCAGCCTCCATTGGAGGGTCAGCCCCCTCCTCCAATCTCCACCATTTTTCCTTCATATTCTTTTTCATTTTTTCTCATGATTTGCTGCGTTTCCCTGTGAATTTCAACATATCTCACCAGTAAGATAATGTGATCATGGTTGCAGTCTAAGCAACTTGCAGATTAGCTGTCAAAAATTTATGGCTGATGCACAAAAGGAGATCTTTAATCATTGTAAACAGCAAGATCTCAGAAACCAAAAAAGAAAACTATAAGACGCAATGATCTCCATACAAATAAGGGAAAGAAAATGAGCAAGTAATAATTGCTCAATAAAAACTCATATGGCAGAACTGGCGTGGATTAAATAGTATATAACTACTAAACATTATGATGAGAGAAGATAGATTTCACACGAGTTCCAAATTGAAAGAGGAGATCATCTGATTATCATCAGTATAAACTCACATCAGATTAACCCAGTATTAACTAGCAAGATTCGATTTGACACAAGTCAATACAGAAAAGACATTTATATTTGACACAGGAAGCAAGTTTTGATCTGTACGTGCATAGTGTGGGTCTTTCCACTGCTTGTCACTCCATAAGCAAAGACTGTACCTGCAGAAAATCAAGTAAAATAACCTCCTTTCAGGCAAACATCAACTCAAGATCAGAAAAGCGAAGGAAATACACAAGTAGACAACAGGAAATTAGTAAAATAGTCACAATAAACATCTACAAGACACCAAAGATGCAACAAATAATGCCACACATTTGTCAGGCTGCAACAAGATATGGACCACTCGATAACAGACTGCAAATTGAGGAATTAAAAAATCTCATTCCATGACAACATTCAAGTAACTAAAAGGAGATGATGATGGCTAGCTAAACTAAGGCATTTGGTGAACGTGAAATATTAGCTTCCCCTTTCCAATTAGTATCTAGTTTAATCTGATAAGTTGTAAAAGGGACATGGAGAATCACATGAGAACATATTTTTGTAAACCTCATTATGGACCATAGTGAATTTTTGACAACCAACAATATGCAACAATAACAAGGTACATGAATATAAAGCTGCTGCCCGTGGGCACATGAAGAAAGACACAGCAGGTTTTCTAAGGACAGGCAAGAGATTCTTCCCATCACTTGATGCACATCAGAGTTTGCCTACAACTGCGGCATAAAAAACCAGTGTTATTCTGAATAAGGAGATCATAAGATATGACTAATGTCTTCATCTCTCAGATGGTTACAGCATCTTGGGAGCCATGGATTTCACCCTCCATAAACTTTATATTTATATTATATATATATAGAGAGAGAGAGAGATGATCAATACAAACGCTCAGCACCACAGCATTAGATCTACAGGGGCACATAAAGCCATTCAGAAGTAAACACCATAGACATCTGCATTACAAACGCAAAATGTTGATGATCCCTTTGTAGCACACAGCCATCATACAGGATCAGAGCAAAGTAGGGACTAAAGGGTGTGTAGCCCCTCAAAAACATCGGGCAGCTGGTCTAGCACCCGCCCACTGGCATTTGCAAACCTTTCCTCCTTCATGATAAAAGTATATGATGACACAGGGAAGAGCTGGTGGAGAGCCAAAGCTTTTTGAAATATTTCAGGCAAGCAATAATTTGATAATAAAGCTTATTAAGATGTGGCAAGTATAATACCATTAATGCCCTCCATAGCACTGCTGACAACATGCTGAGCAGCAACATCGTACACATGGAGTGTAGTGGTTGTAGGACCAAAAACACGATCTGAAAGGCCCGGAAAAACAGTCATGTAAAATAAGCAAGTATTAAACAATTAAAATGGATAATCCACACACAGAAAAAAGCACACATGCATATATATATATATATATATATATATATATATATATATATATATATATGTGTGCTTTTTTCTGTGTGTTGAGTATCCTCATGTCATGAGCACATGGACTTACTTATAAATATTAAATTGTGTTTTATCAACATTTTGCGAAATTGACTCCTAGGAGTGTGATCTAGATCAATGTTGTAAAAAATTAAAAATCGATACGATGCAAGTTTATCGTATATAGAACAACGCAGTACAAGTAAGCGTATCATATTTGACTATTTAATGGATCGTATCATACAATACAATGTTGTATCGCAGCTTATCATACTATGTGTCCCATATCATTCGAGTCAACGTTAATTTTTTAATATATAAATCCGAGATCCACAAGTTTTTTCAGGTATTTTGCCAAATCCCAAACCCACATGTTTGCTTCCAAACCTTTTTCCTATCTTCTATTTCTTGATTTCGTAGAGAAATCGCATATTTTTCTCTCAAACTCATGAAAATCCATAGGGTTTTTGTCAAATCCATGACATGCTCCCCTCTTTTCATTCATAATCCTTTTTCATCCGATTTTTCACTTCAAAAAATGAGGGTTTTCATAAACTGAAATTTCTCACCTTCCTAAACCCTTTTTCTTCTTGTGGTTTATCTATGCTATGCTTGATAGCATCCTATTGGTTCGATCAAACGTGAAAATATTGTCCTCTAGTTTACGAAGGCAATAAGATTGTGAATAGATACATGATCTATAACGAGGTTAAGCGTGGAGGTATTTCTCGCATTAAATACCATCTTGCGGGAACCAAAAAAGATGTGCTTGTGATCGGGTGCCTGAAGTTGGATGAAATTAAACAAGTTTTGGAGGTTATAAAGGAAAGAAAAATATTATGAAAGAAAAAGAGCAGAAATAGACGGTTGAAGTATGTCTCAATAGTTTCAATCAAGATGTTTTTCGAGAGATATATGGTGAAGAAATTCATGGTATGACTGAATGAGAGAGTGGAAGAGACAAGAAAAAGGTTAGATAAGAAAAAGAGTATGGGTTTTGATTGTAGCAGCAATAGAGTTAGTTCTTGATCCACTACAAGAGTGTCTATGTTCGCCCAATGACTCCAAGGAGCGGTAGTGAGCGTCCGAGAGGAAGTGGAATAAATTCATTTATATCCCAACGTATAACTCTTGAAACTCAATTAGGCATTAGATCAACTATGGCTATAAGTGAAAAGGTAGATCTAAAGTATCCAGCATTTTTTTTATGAAAATTGTGTTTCTTTTAATGTTGTAAGTTCATTTTCCTTTTAAAGTATAGCAAATGATATTGCTAGTATATGATCAGGTTATAAGATCCCTACTTATCATGTTTTGAGTAGTAAATTACTACAAAAATATGTTGATATTATTCATGAATGGAATTGTGAATTTAAGGAGTCGTAGAAGGTTACTAGTTGTTCTACTATGGTTGATAAATAGATGGTCACTATAGATCATTAATGAACTTTTAATGTACTTCTAAAGGGGATATGGCATGTCCTATATTGATAAAATGGCATATAATTTGTTCTCTATTTTTGAAGATGTTGGTATTGAGAATGTTGTTAAATGTATTATTGATTGCAAATTTTAGAGCACATGATAAGATGCTTGAGTCAAACCATATGGACCAATATGTATTGTATATTGCATAAACTTAATACTTGAGAAATTGAGTGCAAAGATAAAATCAAGGGGACAATTTATGCATGCAAAAATGTCACATAGTTTATTTATAATCACTCATCTATATTGCATTTGATGAGAATTCACACTAGTGGAAGGGAGTTGATTAGGCTTTCATTGACAAGCTTTGCTACAAATGTTATTATTATTCAAAGTCTTGTCATACATAAATTTACATTGAAAAGTTTACTACAAGCGATAACTTTTAACAAATATTTGCAAGATAATTGATGCACGTTGGAACTGATAAATACATCACGATTTGCATCCCTCTATTAGATTTTCTCTGAGCTTGTAGAAAATAAAGTTAAGAAGGAGATATTTAATGCAATTAACCTTGTATAAGATTCATCTACTCGGTGCAATATCCATTTAGAGTTAAGTATATACATAGTGTTGGAGATTTTGAAAGCTAAATTGCAATACAACTTCGCTCCAGATATGGCTAGGTATGATTTAGTTTTTCTATTCATAAATTATAAACTATTTGATTTTAAATTGATTATGACTTGTATTGCTTCTTAATTCTTATATTATGTTTTATTTTAGAAGAATGGTGGGCTTGCTTTGGTGTAAATGTACCGAACTTATTGAGGTTTGCTCGACATATATGGAGCAAAACATGCAGTTCGAGCGAACGTGAAAGAAATTAAGTTTTTTTTAAACGCATTCACATAAAGAAGAGAAACATATTAGAGCACGCTCGTCTTTGTGATTTGGTATATATGGCATATAATATGAAGCTAAGGCTAAAGTAATAATTTAATTATAATATATTGTTACTTCTTACTTATACTCATGTTATTCATCATATCTATTTGAATGATTTCCTAAATATACAACATTATTATATTTTTTATTCTATTTTCTTTATAGACAAATGCAAAGAGATGCAAGGACAAGGAAGGTGTCATACGACCCACTTAACTACGAAAATATTGATATTCTTCATGATTGGATCGAAGAAGAAGAGTTTTCACTAATTTAGAGAATGAAAACTATAGAACAATAGAGACATAAGTAAAGATTGGAGATCACGATGTGGAAGGCGTCGGATTGTAGGATCTAATTATGGAAGAAGAGGAGGGAGATGATGTTGATGGAGACCCACCCTGACTATAATGCTTATGATGCATTCGCTTTTTTGTGGAATGAAACATTGAAATCAAAACTTTATAATTTGTATTTCTATTTTGTGCATTGTAATCTTAATTCTGAACTGACATAATAGTTTTAGTTTATACTTGTAGTTTAAAACTTTAACTTTCTTACTTTGCATGTATTATTGATTGTGAAATGCCATTGCCATGCCAAGGCTTAATTGTTTATTAGTTATTACTTATTAACTACTTGTTAAATGTTATCAATTGGATTATGTTTAATGTTGATTGTGTTTTCTAACAATTTGTTATCTTTTATTTTTAATTTCAAAATTTTCTATTTTGGGATTTTTATGATTGTTTTCCTATTATACAAGATTAAATGTGGCGTATCACACATTATCGTATGATACGGCACGATTATCGTGTATCGATGTCCTTTGCGATACGATTATTACAACATTGATTTAGATTCTTTAAAACATGTTTTAAGTCATCTAATTTTAGAGGAATAAGCAATCCTTTTAGAATTTTTCAAAATTCAAGAGTCCACGATGCATGAAAGTTTTTATGGTTGGTAAATTTATCAAATTTTTTTCTAGCACATTAGCCATTCCAAAGAATATATACACATATATGAAGATACCATGCTCTAAAATATAGACATTATTGTAAACCCCCACAAACACTAACGTCTACATGAGCAGTCCAATGTTATCACTATGTCTTATAAGACCACGCCTATGTTGCATGGATAGAGGTATGGGTACACCAACAACTACTAAGCCTTTTCCATACTAGATGGGTCAGCTACAAGGATTCTTTGTTTCCACATAGCCCTGTCATGTGTCATGCTAGCAATTAACTCAATATCTTTTGTGGTCGTCCTCTTCCTCTTTTAACATTTTCACAATCTTATTAATCTAATTTTTCATATCTTCTTAAAGGAGTGTACTTTAGTCATCTTTCTACATGTCCAAACCATCTTAAATGATTTTTCTAAACGATTTTCCTCATTTTATCCTCTATTGGTGCTACTCCCATTTGGTTTCTAATAATCTCATTATGTAAACGGTCTTTCCTTGTGTGACCACTCATCCATCTCAACATCTTCATTTCTGCTACGAACATCTTTTGTACGTATTGATGATTAACTGCCTAACAATGAGAACCATAAAACATAATTGATGCTCTATAATATTTACATTTTAACTTTAACGGTATCTTCTTATAACACAAAATACCTAATGCCCTTCTCCATTTGAACCAACCATCATTAATTTTATGCGTAACATCTCCATCAATTTTTCCATCATTTTGAAAAATTGAGCCTAGGTATTTAAAACTTTCCTTTTGAGGGATGCATTGTGTGTCAATCTTAATTTATATATCCTCTAAAGTACCCAAATGATCAAACTTATATTCCATTTTTTTGTTCTACTAAGTCAAAAGACTTTACTTTCTAATGTTTCTCTTCATAATTCAAATTTCTTATTATTAACTTTTTTCTTAGACTCATCTACTAACACAATATCATCTAAAAATAACATACACCAAGGTAGTTCATCTTGAATATGTTTTGTTAACTCATTAATGACCAATATAAATAAATATGGACTTAAAGTTGATCCCTTATGTAACCAAATATTAACTTCAAAGGAGTCTGTCATTCCTTCGTGAGTTCTCACACAAGTTTTTACACCATCGTACGTGTCTCTTATAAGATGTATGTATGTCAATGGGATACCTCTTTTTTCCAAGGTTCTCCAAAAAACATCACCCTATCGTAAGTCTTTTTTAGATCAATAAATATCATGTAAGGGTTCTTCTTTTTTGCCCTAAAACATTTCATAAGACATCTTAATAGGTGAATCGCTTCAATAGTAGATATGTCGAGCATGAATCCGAATTGGTTTTCTATTGTACTCGATACTTGTTTTAACCTACGCTCGATAATTATTTCCCATAATTTTATAGTACGACTCATTAACTTGATACCTCGATAATTCGATCAATTCTTAATATCTCTCTTACAAGGTTATCAATAGCGCATTTTAGCGGTGCTAAAAACGCTATAACGGGTGACCCTTAGCGGGCGACCTGCCAGGGCCGCTATAGCACTGATAGCGGGCAGGTTTATTTGGGTTGGGTCGATCTACTTAAATAGGTTAAAACACTACGAACATTCTCCGCTTGCGCCTCTCTCTCCCACCTCTCAACTGCCTCTCTCTCCCACCTCTCGGAAGCTTTTTTTTCCTTTGTGAGTGTGTGGCTATTGGCTCTAATAGCCGCTAAAGTGGCCAAGACAAGCGGTTTCTAACGACTATTCTCCGTCTCAGCCTTCTCTCAGCCTCCTCCAACCACCCCTCCTCTGCCTCCGACAGATCCCTCCACCAATCTCTTCGTGTTAAGCATGCTTCTATACTCTCCCTCTTATTTTCTTGTGCCTCACTCTTTTAAAAGCAAAAACCCATCTTTTATTTTTACGGCTCCAGATGTTTAACGATTAGTGATTATCTTCCTTCATCGAGAGTAGGGTCTAGGTATTGGTTTCTTTTTTTTTTTGGTGAAATATTGGTGCCTTTATTTGATTTTGCAAGAAATAATTTGATCTTGGATTTTGTATGGTGCAAGACTTATGTATGGTGGTGATTAATGTGTTTTTTCGCTTATTTCAAGTCTTTTGCATGTTCAATATCAAATTTAAGATCATTTTCCCATTTGTGTTTTTCTTTCGTAATAGTTTCTTTTGAGGTATCCATTAGCTAAACCTCTTCTAATGCTCAACCCTGAACTTTTGCGTCATTTGTAGTAATCCACTCTAATGTGTTTGGAACCAAGGCATATAGTCTTCAATCTTATGAATACCTTGTAACTTTCATGACATGACCACAATTTGTGGGATGGAAATGCATCGCATCCGTATATTGGACTTAATGAGAGGAAAATAGGTTTCTTTTCAAGGAAAGCCTAAAAGATATTCGTGAGACAATCTCCTTCAAAGGTGTTCATCATACCTTAAAGTCATATACAAATATATACATAGCAAAGGCGTTTGAAAATCCAAAAAGCACATAACAAAGTGGCTTTACCATGTTTTACCTCTATTAGTAGTGTGAAGTGAGGTAGATAACGTCCATGCATTCATTTTTACAAAATGTCAGTTTGTTTTGACATTTTTCTTGCTACTTAAGTATTTATTCGAAGTTTTTATAGTGACTATGGAATCAGTAAGTGGATATGCTTGTTGTCAAAGTGGCAATGGCAGTGCTAGCTGTGGCATCAACACTAGTAGTACAATTGGTTTTCAGTTTTAAAATCCCACATACAACTATAGACCCCAGCTTATAAGGATCCAAGATGGAACTGAGGTTTGACAAAATCTAAGACGAATAATATGTTAGTGTTTTGCAAGTTATGTGGCCATGTCTTTACAAGTGGAATAACAAGATGCAAGAATAATTTACTGAGAATAAGCGGAAATGTGGCAACTTACAAGAATGCAACTGAAGAAAGAAAGAAAGCAAATTACGATTATGTGCACAGTACAATGAAATATTTCATTTTTATATGGAGGATAAGCTTTTAGTATGGAAGCTAACATAGGGAAAAGTGCCCATTGTTTATCATCTTTATCGTCATTTGGCTCACGATCACCTCTTTCGAAGTGGCCCATGGATGCATTTGTGCGTTCATCGCCTAACTCATTACGATAAGGTACATTATAAAATCGATATAAGAAAGAAGAAAAAAAACGAGTATGTATATCCATTAACAGGTGGATGTATCAAAATGGGATCCCTTTTAATGTTATCAGTTCTCCTAGCTTTCAAGTGATGATTAGTGATATAGGGCAGTTTGGACCTAGAACAAAGACCCCATTATACCATGAAGTAAGAGAAATTCTTAGAGAAGGAAGTAGGAAGAGTAAGAGAGTTTACAAATGAATTTAGAAAGTAGTGGGTTACATATTGATGTTCTATTATGTCATATGGATGGACTGATAGAAAACAGAAAACACTAATAAATTTTTTAGTGTATTGTCCTCAAGGTACAGTGTTTCTTAAGTCCATTGATCCATCTCATGAAGTCAAAGATGCAAATAAATTGTATACATCAATGTTATCCGTATCGTACAATACAGTGCGATACGATCACGATACGATACACCCCAGTGTATCGCTATAACCAAAGTATCGTACTGTATCGTGCGATATGGGCGATACGCCCTGGGACCCTTATAAAGGGTCCCCGGCCGAATGAAACCAGCGATTTTTTGCGAGTTTCCTCTCTCCTTTTGGGTTCCTCAAGCTCCCTAAGAGCCGATTTTTATTTCCTTGGTGTTCAAAGCTCTAAAATTATGCCTTACGGTGTCCGTGCAAGCCTCCAAACTCGGATTTAGTTATATTTTTAATGTTTTTTCTATTTTTTTCTTTTATATTTGTTGTTTTTTGTGTTATTTCATTTTTTTTAATGACAAAATATGAAGTTATTAAGTGTGTGTATACGATTTTTATTGCATTCATGAAGTGGGAGACACTCCATTTGAGTGTTATTTAAAGATTGGAGATTTACGAAGTGCTTTTGTTTTCAGGTTTTTGTTTGAATTAAAGTACTCAATTGAGATGGCAGGAAGGGGTGGTAGAGACTCCCATTATCGATCTGATGATCCGGCATGGCAGTGGGGTATACCAGTTGAGGGTTCCAGATTAAAGATTAGATGCTTATTTTGTGAAAAGGTGGTTAGTGGTGGAATTTCAAGGTTGAAACACCACCTAGCAGGAACCATGAAAGAAGTTGTTCTCTGCACAGGTAGAGTTAGAAGTGTGCCATAAGGTATTAAATGGTAATATTTGCAGATGATTGAGAGCATACAGGAAAGGAGACAACAAAAGAATGATTTCTAGATGTGTGAAGAAGCTGAAGATGCTAATGCCACTGGAGTTGGATTCACTGATAGTTTGCCTTCAAATGCTACAACAGAGATTGGTAGTAGCAGTTTACGAGCACCTAACAGGGGAAATAAGGTTGCAGCTGAACACTTTAGAGGTGGCAGAAGAGAAAGTTTAAGGAGTAGAGGAAGAACTTCTTCTACCATACATTCGTTCTTTCCTCCATCCACTATACCTGGTGCTCAACCTGGAATTTGTGCTGCTATGGCTTCAGAACAACTTCATGATCAAATAGACCTTGCAGTGGGAAGATGGTTTTATGATGCATGCATTCCATTTAATGCAGCAAACAGTTTTCATTTTCAAGCAATGGCAGATGCAATTACTAACATTGGTCCAAGATACAAGATGCCCTCTTATCAGAAGTTGAGAGGGAAGATATTAGATCAGACTGTCATTGAAGTGCAACAATATTGTTCGACTTTGAGACAGTCGTGGAAGGAAACGGGATGCACTATCATGGCAGATGGATGGACCGATAGGCGAGGAAGGACATTGCTAAACTTTCTTGTATATTATCCTAAAGGACTCATGTTTTTGAGATCTCTAGATATGTCAGAGGAGATGCACACTGCAGAGATTGTACGACAAGAATTTGATAAGGTTATACAGGAGGTTGGGCTAGAAAATGTAGTCCAATTGATTACAGATAATGCAACTAACTACAAAGCAGCGGGGAAGGAGTTAGCTGATATTTATGGGACTTTCTACAGGACACCATGTACAACCCATTCTTTAGATCTCATCCTCAAGGACATTGGTGAGATGGATGAAATAAAGGCAGTAATTAAATGTTGCCAAGATATTACAAAATTCATTTACAACCATGCATTTGTTTTGTGTATGATGAGGAGGTACACAGAAGGTGCATAGTGTCTTCGCACAGCTGCAACTCGGTTCGCAACAAACTTCTTATCGACAACAATTTGCAGAGTTGCCTCAAAACAGAAGAAATAAAAAGTTGAATGAGATTGCAAAAGCAGTTTTTAGAAGTTTATTTTGGAATGCATGTGTTAGATTATTAAACATTACCTGTCATTTAGTGAAAGCTTTGAGATTGGCTGACAGCGAGGAGAAACCATCTATGGGCTACCTTTATGAAGCCATGGACAGGGCAAAAAAAGCTATCAAAAATAACTTTAATGAAAAAAAAGAGAGATTATTTGTCCCTGTGGAAAATAATTGATAATAGATGGAATAAACAATTGCATCAACCTATTCATGCAGCAGCCTACTATCTAAACCCATCATTTAGGTACTTAGCAACCTTCAAAAGAGACGGTGAGGTTAATCGAGGAATCATTGAATGTATCGACAGATTAGTCCCTGATGAGAGCATAGCAGATGTGATACATCGAGAGATGGAGATATATGATAATGCTCTTCACTTGATGGGTTTGCCTGTTGCAATTCGCAACCGCACTACGATGCGTCTAGGTAAATTGTTTATTTTCATATTTAAGTTGCATCTTACGTTACTGTGGATTATTATGTCTCTAATGTTTGTCCTTTTTTACAGATGTTTGGTGGAATAGGTTTGGAAGTGATTGTTCAAACCTTAGAGATTTTGCAGTCAGAGTCTTAAGCCAAACCTATAGTGCAATAGGTTGTGAAAGAAATTAGAGTGTTTTTTAGCACATCCATACAAAGAAGCGCAACAACAAAAAAGACTAAATGATTTAGTTTATATTCGTTGTAACATGCGCCTTCGTGAAAGGTAATGTTGTATTACTTTCAAATTTTCAATTCAATATTGTTTAACTTCAGTCTTTAATTGTTAATATTATTTACTAATTGTTTATCTTTGTTTGTCGTAGGCAATTAAAAAAAGTAAATAGAGAAGAAAGTCAGTTCGATCCAATAAGTTTGGATAATTTTGATATATTAGAAGATTGGGTTATGGAATACACTGCCCTCCTAACTGAAGAAGACGTTGCTTGGATTAATTTGGAAGGAGTGCAACAACATTAAGGAGATGAAGAATTTGATTTCCAAGAAGAAGGTGTCGCTGATGGTGAGGAGGAGGATCTGCAACAAGGAGAAGATGAAGATAATTTAGTTGATCATCCTGATTATAATTTGTAAAATGTAACGGTGTCTGTAATCTGTATTTCATTTTTTGGATTCAAAATATGTAAATTTTGATGCAATTATTCAATGTTGAATGCTCAATCTGTACTAAACTTACAGTATATGAATTTAAAGCAATTACCAGATTTTTCCTGATTTTTTCCTTATTTTTTTCGAATTTTTACTAATTTTTATTGATTTTTAATTAATTTTTATATTATTTTAATATTAAAGTACGATACGATACGATACGATACGCCCATATCGTGGAGCCCAGCGATACACGATACGATACGCGTTAGACAACACTGGTATACATTATTAAAAGAAGTAATCTTATAAGTTTAAGAGAAGAATGTTGCGTAGGTAGTCACAAATAATACATCAAATTATGTTATAGACGGTAGAATGTTAATGGTTGAATTTAATCATTTGCTATGGACATCATGCGCTACACACTCATAGATTTGATGCTTAAGACATTGGAGAGATAAATAAACTAAAAAGTATTTTCAATAAGGCAAAGAAACTAGTGACATTTATGTATAGCCATGATATTGCATATGATGAGACATTTTAGAGGAAGAAAAGACATACATAAACTGGTTGTGACCATTTTGCTACTAGATTCTTAACCCTTGACATCTTGTGGCAATCAAAAGAAACTCTAAAGTTGATGGTTATTTCTGAACAATGAGAAAAATATCTTTTATCAAATAGTACCGAAAGAAAGCAATCTAAGGCAATAATTTTGCAACTCAGATTTTTGAAGAGCATTAGTTTTTTACTTAGAGCAATGAGTCCCTTGGTAGATGTTTTACGTACAGTGGACAATGATGAAAAACCATTCATGGGCTATATTTGTGAGAAGATGGATTGTGTGAAGGAGAAAATAAAGGTACAAAGTTATGTATTGTTATTTGTTAATCTTTAGTTCTTAATCTTATAATAACATTTATCTTGTTTTATAAGTTAACTTAAGAACAAAGAAGGGCAGTATGCTTTTATTTGGGAGATCATAGACAAAAGATAGGACTGGCAAATGCATAAGTCATTGCATGTTGTTCCATTGTATCTGAATCCAAGGTTGTATTATGACTGTGATGAGATATAATCCAATGATGAGAGGTTTGTTTCAAGTTATGGTTATACTTTCCGAAGTAAGGAAGAACAACAACAAATCACTCAGCTTATGAGTTATCAAAGTGTCTCGAGTGGTTTTGGACTAGAATTAGCTATAAGTTCGAGAAAAGCATATGCATAAGGTAATTAATTCAAGCAACTTTGCTTTTTTTATTATTAAGATATGATTTAGGATTTTTTAATATGATTAATTTATTACTTATATATGGGTTTTTTAACAACTAAATGGTGGTTGACCTTTGGCTATAGATGCCCTGAATTGCAAAAATTTGCTATACATGTTTGGAGTCTTACTTGTAGTGCAACTCCATGTAAACGCAACTGGAATAACCTTCGGAATGGTAAGAATTATACTTTTTTATTTACACTATAATTAAATTAGTTTTTTTATTGAGCTAACGACTTACCTAAATTCTTTCTCTTATCTTAGATTTATATGAAGAAACAGAATAGATTATTACATCAAAAGTTTAACGACCTAGCTTTTGTTCAATATAACGAAAAGCTAAGAAGGTACAAAGAGAGAAAAGCTACCAACGCAAATTTTGACCCCATCATGTTGGCATCGATCGAAGATCATGATGAATATCCTACCGATGATGAGTTCATTGGTGGCAATGATTTACTTACATGGAAAAATATTGATATGGCATCCGAAGCATAAAGAGGAGGAGTTGTTTACACAAGGTGAAAGATATGAAAGCGACAAAGAAGACAAAGGAAAGAAAATGATAGGATGCCTATAGAAAATGAAGAAGAAGAATTTAATTTTGCAGAATAGATGCAGATGAAGAGGAACTAGAAGAACAAGGATCGTCGTCTAAAAATGAGTGAACATGAGAATTAAATGTATATTAAACAATTAAGTGTGATTGTAATTATATTTTGGCGGATGTTATGTATTTTATTCCTCCATCTAATGCATCAAGATTGAAAAATCTGAGTGCCTCTCTTGTCTTTGTGAATTTTCTCTATGTTATTTATTCCTTCATGCTAATGTACTTGTTCTTATAGTATTTGCAAGTATTGTGTTATATCATTTGAATTTGCACCATTAAAAAGAGTGGATGATAGACTCACATGCCCGTTTGAATTCACTAGAAGACATGCTATGTGCCACATGAAATTTATTGTTTGTTTCCTTAGATGTTAGAAGTAGAATTTATTTATTTAGTTTTATTCATATTTATGAAAGATGTGGTTATGTTTCTTGATATTTTTTAGAAATTAGAAAATCCATTACATATATATATATATAATTTTTTAATCATAAATAAAAGTGTAACGCTAAGTCCGCTATATCCCCCTATCGCTCTATCAAGGTTGACCGTTAACAACCCTCTAACCGCTATTGACTACATAGCTCTCTTGTTCTTATATATGGTATAAGTGTACTCACTCTCCATTCTTCAGGCATCTTTTAGGTTCTTCATATTTCATTAAATAGTCTTGTGAGCCAAGTGAGCCCCACATCTCCTAGTATTTTTCATACTTGTATAGGAATATTGTTTGGTCCTACAGATTTACCAACCTTCATATATTTAAGAGTCTCTTTTACTTCATTTTTTAAGTATGCCGATAGAAATTATGGTTTATATACTTTTCTGATTTGGCTAACTTAATACTAACATCTGTATTTTCATTAAAAAGCTTATAGAAATAATTTTTTGAATCTATTTTTGATATCATCATTCACTACTAGAATCTTCTCATCCTCTCTTTGATGCATCTAACAAAAGTAAGATCCTTAGTTTTCTTATCTCTAGCCTTACCTATCCTAAAAATATCTCTTCACTTCTTTTGAGTTAAGTTTTTTATATAAATCCTCCCAAATTTTGGTTTTTACTTCACTAATGGCTTTTTTCGCTTCTTTCTTTGCTTTCTTATAAGCCTCCAAAGTTTCACTAGTCTTATTCGCATAATACATCGTGCACCACTTTACTCCACCACCAAGCTTCTTTTTTGTGCTGGTACACCTCCCTTAGATATGCCTAACACATCTTTGGAAATTTCTCTAATATATATAGTCATATTGATCCACATTTGAGGTGCATCTTATATCAGAAGGTGTACTTGTATAATTTCAAGCATCTCTTTGAAGAACTTTATGTTTAAATATATCTACTTTGTCATAGTTGAGGTTTCACCATCTAGTCTAAATAGCTCTATGCACTCTATTCTTCTTTGTTCACTTTTTTGCCTGCAAATCCATTATTAAAAGTCAATGTTAAGTAGTAAAGCTTTCTTTTGGAATTACCTTGTAATCTTTACAACATGATCTATCTTTTTTTCTATAAAAGAAATAATCAATTTGTGTTTGTAATAAGCCACTCTTATAAGTAATTAAATGTTCATCTCATTTTTAAAAATTGTATTGGTTATAAAGAGATCAAAAGCCATGGCAAAATTTAAAATCTCCCTACCCTCCTCATTTATATCCCCAAAACCATAGTTTTCATAAATACCTTGATATCCTAATGTATCTGTATCAACATTTCATTTAAGTCTCCTCTTGAATAAATAATCTCTCTTTGTGGAATTCTTTGAATTACCTTATCTAACTCCTCCCAAAAAGCCTTCTTTATACTATTTTATAATCCTAATTGGAGTGCATAAGCACAAACTATATTAAAAGCCTTTACTCCTAACACTAATTTCACCATCATAATCCAGTCACCGTATCGTCGTATCTCTACTACACTATCCTTTAAATATTTATTTATAATAATACCAACTTCATTTCAAGCCTTTTTCTTTCATGAGTACCATAATTTGAAACTCAACCCACTTTGTCTCTTCTAAACATAAAATGTGAATGTTTTTCCAAAACATAGTATCTACCACCTCCATTCATTTACCAGACAATATTCCGATATTCCAAGTTTCAATATGAATCTTATTGTCTAGGACGGGCTTCCTTACCCCGCATCCGTCCATTCTACAAATGTGGAGACCCTTGTTGTAATTTGTTCACTACAAAAATATAAAATTTTCAATATATATTATATATAATTAAAATTATATGAAATTAAGCTTCTATTGCCATATTGAAAGGTTAGCAAGAATAACTATGATGGAAACTGCAAGTGGGGATTGCTGCCTTATAAGAAGCTGCAGTTCAACCTACATTAAGCTTCTATTGTCATATTGCACCACGGAGGTGTTGTGAAGCCAAACTGAACTTTATCTTCGAATGTCATAAGGTCGAGCCAAAGTATTTGCGATTTGGTGCATCAAGTTGGAGATACAAGAAAATTTTAGTATCTAAACTTTAGACATGTAGTGTACCCCACTAGAATTGCTTGGTCTTGATTTTTGTATACAAGTTCAAAGCAAGAAAAGCCGCCTAGTGTGCAACTATTTATGCAGCTACTTAAAATGGCAGTTAATTAACTTTAGTTTATCAGCCTGTTCCGTTAGCTAATCAAACTAAAATAGCCTTCACTATTGTTTCCTGCATCTGAGATTTCGCATGAGACAACTTGTTTGAGGAGAAGAGGATGAAATTGTTATTGTACATCTTAGTTGATGAGGGTGGCAAAATAATGCAACGTCTGAAAATGGGGCTATGGCACAGACGTACCAGTACATGTACCCGTACCCAGTACGTACCGGATACGGGTACTCCCCCAAAAGTGGTGTACCCATGCTTCAGGGAACCACACCATTGATTTACATGAATCAAATGGGAAAACGCAAAAAGCCAGCAAAGCAAATCACGTTTGATATCCTTTGTTTCCTACATTCATGTGTTAATTTAGTTAAAACATGAAAAAATGTGGCCACCTTTACAGCATCCACCCATTCATTTGTTATGAAATTATTATTCATCATCTGAAAAATCAAATCTTGTGGTGCATGAATGAAACATAATAAAATTTATAAACATACTATCTAATTGAAAACCACTTATAGACATACCACCACGATGCAACATGGTCACCACCAAAAAGATATTTTTAGCTATATATGTGTGTGTGTGTGTATATATATATATATATATATATATATATATATATATATATATATATATATATATATATATATATATGTATATATATATATATATATATATATATATATATATATATATATATATATGTACGTAGAGCGAGAGCTTAGTATATATTCGCACTAGTGTATATTAGTACTTGTCACTGGTATCAAAAATTAGAAAAAAGAAAAGGAAAACTGAGTGCAGAGAGGTGCCTCCGCCCTCCTCCCCTGCACGAGGGGTTTTAATTTGTAATTTCTCTTAGTGTGTAACTAGGATTACTGTAATCTCGTTCCATTATTCCTTTCTTATTAGGTTGTATTGACCAAGATTTGAAGGATAAGATAACTTGTTGTGATTGGTGAGTTGGGCCTTTGTGTTGACACTGAAGTGACTGAATGATTATTCTGTAAGTGCTGCTTGTGGATTTGTTTAATGATTGTGAACTGTGCGCAGTTTCCTACCATTTGACACATGTTCTACACAATTACTAAAATGTGTACAAGTTTTCTACATGATTTTGTCAGGGAAGATATATCCACCTATGCAGCGGCCATCTTCACTTGCTATCATCCACATAGCTAGGAGGCAAATCCTTAAGGATCCTATGGAATTTGGTAGGCCTTACTAGAAATGGAATAAGTTAATTTAGGATTCTAGAGACCTGCTAGTTTACATGAGAATACAATAATTCGAATTTTTTGTGGATCCCACGACCACTATGATATGTAATTTGTCTTTATATTAAATAAATCTGCTGTTCCAAAATCACTGTGATAGGTGACTTGTCCTTATATTAAGTAAATAATTTGTTTATCTTGTTTTCCCCTTAAGAATAGGCAATGCCTTGTAAAGTTTGAACACATGGCATGGACACTACATGACATAAGTAGGTCAAGCAGGGCGATGACAACATCTATCTCATCCTTTAGGCAGTTAATGGATTTAAAAGATTGGTGCATGTGCTAGAAATTCATACAGCTCAAATAGGCACGTACTATGGGCATTACTAATATAATACTGTTTCAATTACGCAATCTTCACTGCTTACGAGTTTATAACCACCTTTCACAGTAAGGCCTTTAAGATGTAGAGAAGATGAATGACCCCAAGAAAAATGTGGATTGAACTGCATAAACGATGCCTATTCAAGAAGAAGATTTATTTATACGCATGAAACTCTAGCTATTCAAATGAGATCAAAATTCCAAGCAAATTCACCGTTTTCCACGTCCATTAACAGAAGAAAAGGCTTTGTTAATCGCACAATAAATGCTGATTGAAATGGAAACCAAATTGCCAACTAATTCATTCCTTTTCCAAACCCATTGACAAAGAAATTTCTTTACAAATTGCACAAAACACAATGTGAAACCAAATTTGCAATAAATTATCCATTTTCCAAATTCATTAACCGAAGATATTTCTTCATTAAGCAGCACAAAACATTCCCATTCAAATGGAAAACAACGTCAAATCAAAATTCACCTATCCTCCAAATCCAGTAACAGCATTACAATGATCTTCTTTCAAATGGACTCCAAATAAAAAAATATAACTAATTCGTCCATTTTCCAAATCCACTAATAGAAGAACAGCCATTATTGGGCGTTACAGCACAACGATAACTCACATGGCTAGGGGGTCAACTCACAAGTTGAAGGTCATGAGGTTGATAACCAAGGCATCCATCTAGTTTCGGCCTCCCCATTGTACCAAAAAAAGAATATTGGGCTTACCATATGGTGCCCCTCATAATGGAAGCCAAGTTCCCAAAAATTTTGTCCTTTTCCAAATCCAGTAACCAAATTAAAAAAATTGCTGGACTTTAAAAGGTTCGTACAATTCAAACGGACAGCGATTTCATGGAAAAGTAGTCCATTTATGGAAATCATTAATCGAAGAAAAGGCTCGGTTAAACTTGAAATGTACCATATGCGTAAGCAATCGACGGGTTGTGCTCGTTTCCCACAATTGTATCTCCATCCGCATACCACGCCACTTCCTCCCCTTGACGAATTTCTCGAGGACTACATTTCAGCAATCACAATCAAAACATGAGCATATTACATTTGCACTAACGAACAACTTTCGGCCATTTTCAACCAACATAGTCATCCCACATTTGCACTAAGCCCTTACCACCAAAAGGAGAAAGATAGAAACCAACGTCGAAAGAGAAGAAGAAGAAGAAGCGTCGTACCTGAGAGGGCGAAACCGGACGGTAACGGTAACGTTCTCCTTGGATCTCCCGGCGTCCGTAACGACACACTCCGAGTAGAAAATCTGCGCGCCCGGCGACTTTGGGCTCTGTACCACCAGCGATCCGGCAGCTGCCGGCGTCGAGTCAAGAGAGGGAGAGAAGGAAGAAATAGAAGACGACGGCGAACTGCCAGGCTTCTGCAACAGTGACCCCCTGGCTTTGGACGCCGACTTCGTCGTCATCGCTGCTACCTACAACTCAGCTACGCTCACATTCTCCTCCCTTTCGAACTCAAACCCTCTCTTTAGCAAGAAGGAAACAGGACGTCGTCGTCGTCAGAGAGAGATGGGGGAAGGTGGGGAAAAAGAAAGAGAGTGTCTGGTTGTTGCTTGAAGATTAGGTCGTCTTGGTCATCATCGTCACCGTGACGGAGAAGGAAAAGGACTACAGATTACCCACTCACTCCATTTTCTCTCTCTCGCACCAACAGCCAAAGAGGAGAGAGACTCATGGTCACCATCTCTCTCTCTCTCTCTCGACACGAAAGTTGAAAAGTTGGGGTCCCCCGGGAAAAGGAGGCCCAGCTTTTCTTAACCCTAGCTGGCCGGTGCTGTTGGCCTGTGAAAAGGGTGGTGAGAGGAGCTGTAACTGGTCAGACTGCCTTTGTTTTTTGGTTGTTCTCAAAATGAGTAACACTTATTGGTTATTCCAAAATACATCCTTCAATTATAGTCCCTTGCTGGGAGGTGGGGAGTTCGACTCCGAAGCAGTGCCTGTGTATGTGTTAGGCTTGGCAAAAAAAAAATTCTAAAGGCGATGCTTTGGTTTGTAGATTGAAGCATATACTTTCCTTTCAAATGGCAATGAAGAAAGCCATTCAAATAGCTGCACTAGTAGATACGAAGGCAATTCAAGCGTGAATTATAGATGCAACGCAATAAAAAGAATGGAACTGAATTGTGTGTTAATTAAAAATGTAGACATAAATAAATAAATAAATGTGCAGCATATGTGTGTATTAAGTTCTAGAGTCCATGATAAAAACTCAATACGTAATCATTCTCGCATGATGTGGAAGAAGACTTCCCTTTTCATGTTAGAATGGAGATGATGAAGCAAACGCAAACCCTGACTATGGAACTCATGACCAACTAGTCAGGTGAGCTATTTATTACAATGTGTGTACGCTTGTTTTGGTTTTGGTATATACATTTGCAACTTAGGAGCTCGTGATATTTATTTAATGCATCAAGCATCATATGATTGTAAAAAAAAAGAGAGAAAAGCATTACTTGCATGGTACCATGCTAAAAATCTTTTGATAAAAGGTAGATTAAAACAGCATCGAGAGCGCTCTAGCACCATTGCTGCTGGTGGAGAGTTCGACTCCGGAAGGGTGCATGTGTGTCTTAGGCTTTGGCTTGCTCTTGTAACACAAAAAAGAAAAGAAAAGTTAGATTAAAACACTTGACTGTCTTTCCACGTAATTAAAGGCTTTTTAAACACGGGACTTTTTCTTCGAGTTCACTCAGAATAAAGACCATTTTGTAACTAGTGATCCAAAGATGACCCTATATATTAAAAAGCTAAAAAGTAAAGGTGCTTATAAGAAACAGAACTTTTTGTATTTTGATACCTTTCCATGACCTGTAGGAGCGGGACCCACCAGTCTAATGGATGATAGAGAATCCATTTCACACTGAATTCGAGAAGCGCGTTTTATGGCCTTCACTTAAAAAGGGCAAAACTCTTACTACGTAAGTCCAACCTTTAGTGCGTATTTACATCAGGCCACTGCTACTCTTCCTTTTGTACATGATTCCTCCGTCTTTACGCATGTAGCCTGTGGGGATGAGAAAACCGAATCATTGAATCGGACCGAATCGAGATTCTTGATTTGCTTCGGTTACATGAAGAATTGGTTTGGTAATTTTAAGAAATTTGATATTCCGGATTCGGTTTCCGGAGTTTTAAAATCAAAATGACCGATTAACAGATATATTGATTTATGCCATGAATAACATAAATACACTCTCTCTCGAGACCGACTATGTCCTAATCGACAAATTGACGGAACTTCTCTCTCTCCGATTACTCTTCAGCTTCGCGGTTTCTTCTTCAACAAGTTTCAACTCTCTCTCTCTCTCTCTCTCTTACTTTTCGGTGGCCGTTTCTTCGACAAGCTGCAACTGATCTTCTGTTATCCGGTTCTTCACTAATATTATGATCGTACCCTAACAAGCTGCAATCGATCTTACTAGAACTCTCTCTATCACGAGGTTGATTTCTTCATTTTCGATGCTTTGATTCTTTTATTTTTTCTTTATGATGTTTTGCTGATCATATTTAAGGTTCAAACAATTGGCAAGACCGCCAAGGTATAGTATAGGTATTTGCCCTTTAAGGGCGTTTGGTTGATTTCTTCTTGTGTAGTTGAGACATTTTTTTGCTTTTCGTTATATTTGTTTGTGTTTCTTAATTATTTTGTTGGTTTATAGGAATTTATTAAGTATGAGTTGCATTCTTTTTCGGTTACCTATATAACTGAAATAATAGAACCAAATTTTTAAGATTCGAATTGGTTCGGCTACACATATAAATTGGTTCGGGTTTGGTTCATAGATTTAAGTCCAATTCAGTTTTCAAGCAATTTGATTCAATTTTTGAACCGAACCGACTGATGCTCACTCCTAGTAGCTTGTACCTGCATACTCTTTGATAATGCAGTCACTTAAGTTTCATGCTCCAACTTACGGGTCCTAACGAACGGTCAACACCCTTTTAATTCGTCCAATATAACTAACAACCCAAAGAGTGATAAAAAAATATTAATATCAAAATTACTTGAAACTACTAGCATACTGTAAAATAATTAGAGGATACAATTTTTATAGCTAAATTGAAAACTTTACACATCTATCAATGAATAGTGGAGTCTACCAAATAGCAAAGTCTTCATGAATTCTTAAAATCACAATCTAGATATGACTACAATCAGTTAACCTACCTTTTGTCACTATGTTGACGTCAAGAAATCTCAATCCCATCTCCACATGTCACTCAAGCAAAATTTGATTTTTTATTTAATTTACAAATAATAGGGATTGAGTACCAATAACACATGCTCCATAAGTGGATGTGATCGCAACATACGAAAAAATGCACTAAAGGCGTTTAAAACAATACTTGACATATATGCAGAAATTTATCTCACAATCCAAATTAGTTCCATCATTATAAAAAACATGCATGCATAATCAAATGCTCATCAATAATATATATTTAGTTTAAATATCAAGACCGCTACCCTATTCAACCACCTATCACATTGTAGGAGTCCCTCAAATGGTTTATTTGTCCGACTACACAGCCTTTGGCAGCATCCACAAACATAGAGTGAAAGATCTTGACTTTTACTGTCTTGTGGGGTCTGGAAGGCAAAAATATTGAATAACTACATAAGTAGGGTCATATTTTCATACAATTAAGTTTGAAAATCCTAGTCTCATGTATAAATCAACTTGGGCCCACTTATGAAGCTCAATACATTTACATGAGACCATCTCTGAGGCTCAATTCATTTATATTATAATATCATATGTTCCATTTAAATATTAGAAATCACATAACCAAATATGGAGTCAAACACCGTTTATTCTAGAACAACTCACTATTATTGCTAGCCCAACATATCCCCAACTTAGACATGTCGTATAACATAACACAACTGTCCAATGTAACTACAAGTGAGACTAACAAAGTAACCAATGATTTGCATCACCTCATATACAAACACCTACGAGCTAACACTACATGGTATGATCATCCACCATCATACCATCACGGAGTGGGTAGATCCATACCAAATATTGTTTTACTTACACTCAAGCATACTCATGTTTCCACGTCAAGACATGATTACTTAGACGGTAATCCCTTTGCTCGATAGCAACAAAGGATTAAACTCTTCTTCCATTGGTCTCACTCTCATATTTTGATTTAAAATATTTTTGGTCGGTTATCAATGATTTCGGCAAGAAACATAGCAAAAAGAATATCTTAGTAAAAACTGTTGGAATGCCTTCTTTTCCATTTTTCGGTCGACTTCGACTTCCTTTAATGATGCTAATTCCTTCTTTCTTTCTCTCTTACGCTGCATTGAAAGAGTCACTAGAAGCACCCACCTAAGGTGCTCCATGGCAATTGGGCAAGGGGACAACAACCTCCTTGTCATGCAAGTCGGGTTCGGGCCCAACCTAGGTTGGGCTGACCCAACCCAGATATTACATTAAGGATGAGAAGATTCAATTGTGCCTTCCACCATATTTAATCAATCTCATGGCTCTGCCTTTTTTTTCGCTATCAAACCACCCTCTCCTCATAGGCTCCTTGTGGTACCAATACAACTCCCATAACAAGCCTCTATTCCTTGCAAGGTCCTCTACCAAGTAGTTGGTCATGTCTTGGGTCATCAAAGGATATCTTTGCTTTATCATCCATATAAAAGGTGCAAGCATACAAAAGCAATGGTGGTCTTAGACCAACCTTTTTTGACCCTTAGAGCAGCATAACGTCTGGTTCATTCCATGCGCATTTATTTCACGAAAAGATTATATGCTTATATTGGATTTTCAAGGTGTTGACAAATGTGCCAGGCATAATAAAAAACCCACCAAGCGCCTATTTGTTTCATTTGTCCCTATGAACTAGTGGATCACACCATGGAAGGCGTGTTATGAATATATCATATTTTGCTTAAGGGTGTACAAGATTTCATGAGAAGAAGACCTTGACTTTTGGTGCTCATACTTTCGAGTTTCATTGTGCATCAAACGTGGAACCCATTGTTGATGTCGAAGTGTAATTTTATTGGCTTAATTTGAGTAAAAAAATGTGCACCAAGGAAAAGGTAAGAACAAGATCTGGGGGATTCACATGAAACTCAAGTTCCTCCTCTCTAGTTTACTCTCGCACTCAAGTTCTTCTCCTCTAGTTTACTCGCACAAAAACTCGGGTGTTATATAAGTGTCACTCGTCAATCAAACATGAAACCATGATTATTTTCAGCCCGTACTTCAATATGAGGAGCCTACCACAACCATCAAGGGCATGTCACACCAACTAAAATGATTCCACGCGATGCCACTCCTTTCATTGTGCGTGTGGTGCTTATTTGCATCATGAGGGTTGCGGCCCTCTTTTCACGCCATGTGGGCTGGCGACTCAAACTGGTTCTTCTGCAATCACAAGTAATAGACCACAAGATCGAGCTATAGGTCACCACTACAGATAATCAAATGTGGTCATGTAGTTGGCGTGACATGCCCTTAATATGCGTTCTTTCTTAAAAGAGATATGCCTTTAATATATTGACTGACTGCTACATAATTAATAACAGATAGTTGGTAGACCAAAGGAAAAAAAACAAAGTCATTTAATGCATGCCACTGATTCAGTATGGTGAACCTCAATACTGGTGTTTGTTTTGTTTTTTTCTCTTTTAAATAATTTGCAATCATAGAATCCACACCTAACCATACCGATATCAAAATTCTTTCCTTGATCTTACGATAAACTTACAATGCATCTTGGGATGTGGGGAACAAGGAGTCCCCTCTCTCTCTCTCACACACACACACACTGTGCTGCAGGCTCCTTGTGTGTTTACTGATGACATTTTAACTTGAAGTTTAATGTCATGTCTTCATGTTCATTTTCAACTGCTGTGTCATACCTCTTATCATTTTGCCCAGTTACTGAAAAACGTCAAATATTCACCTACTTGTAGATAAATATACAACGACGTGTTAAAAGAATAGCTACTAAGATGTCAACCTTTTGTAAATTTTTTTGAATAAATAAAGAAAACTGCTGCCACCTTCACCATTACAGCTTCACTTAAAATATAAAAAAACAAAACATGTCTTTCCGTTTCTTGATTCAGACTCCCTTTTGGGCTCATGGCTTCAATGACCTCATCTACTTGATTAAGAACTGTGTGTGTGCGCGCGCGCATCGCAAAGCACTGCTATATGGCTCTTCTGGCTAGAAGCTAGGATAGTCCTAACTCTTTGTGCATTGTCATGGTCTACTTTCGCACCTTATTATATTGATTAATTAAGCTTGACACTTATTTCTTGATTAATGTGCACCAAAAATATTATTATGGTGCTCATAACACCACTCTGCACATGGCAAACAATTAATTCTAAGTATTTCATGAAATTCCGTTAGGGTTTGCTAGCTCTCTAAGGATAATACTGCTGAGCGAAACAAATCGAAGGGCTGACGCACGAAGAGCAATATGGCTAGGGGTTTGGCTCAACAAGTTGGTCGCGAGTTCGATACCCGAGGCATGCATGTGAAGGAAAAGGAAAAAAGAATAATACAGCTGACACCATCAGAATGCCGTCTCAAATGCCTGAAATAACTATTGACATCATCATGCTTTTCTTTATGGAACAGTATCGATAAACAGTCCTATATTATAGCTATTTAAAAGGTACGATTGCTCCTTTTTTTTCCTTTCAATATTTTATTTCTATTGTCATATTTTCCACAACTTTTTTAGAAAAATAAAAAAGATCTACTTGACCTTTATAGAACACTATCGACTAGACTGTCCATACTGTGATTTCATGAACAAGAAGATGCAAAAAAGGATAACCAGACCAGGGACTCATGAACAAAGAAGAAATGAAATCCTTTGCCTAGACGTTGGTGAAATTGAGGTGAGTCGATATACACATTTTATTGGGAAAGGTGCGGGCGTGTAACCTCGACCATAAGTATATATGATGATTTACTCCATGGCTAAAAGGCCTCTTATTCAAGTCCAGGACGACTCAACTTATCAGGGGAGTAGAGGAAGCATATGGCTCTTTCTTGCAACTTCCTCTTGGCTTGAGAGATAAAGTTGTTTTAGGAAAAAAAGCAGCTATCATTTTAAATTCAACTAGTTAATGAAATTACTTCTTTTTTTTTCATTAAAGAGGGAGGTTAAACCTAATACACACACGCATGCATGCACCCCCGGGGGGATTCAAATTCGCCCACCTGCAGTTTGGGATCACAGAGCCCTGGCAGTTGATCTAATGCTCCCGGTGCATTGAAGTAGCATTTTGAATGAACAAGCACAAGCACTGTTATATTTAAGAACAAGAAATGTAAAGGGTAGTTGCCTGAAATTAAGAAATGTAAACTGGAAGTGCAGTGTGCTTTTTGTAGTTTTATCACTCGAGACTTAATTTGTCAAACCTCTGAACATACCATCGATCAGTACGAGAACCACAATCGCATATGATTTTGCTACTTATAGTATTGATGAAAACAGAACGCCTACTCTCTCACCCGAATTTCTGAGAATTTTCATATGTATATGAAATAAAGAAAAAAGATGAAAATCTTTGAAGCTCGTCTCACCCGAACTTGAAGTCTGCCCCACCTGAAACAAGTTTCTCTGACCGTCTGTGCTACACAAACCAATGGAATCTAAATAATGCTCAATGCGTGGCTCGTGGTAAAATTATGATAGCCAATGGTAAAAAAACAAAAAACAATGACTACAATATAACTATGGGCTATCCACTTTACTGTAAAAATTATCTGGTTCAGTTGTTGGATTGGATTGGGTGGGTTAATGATTTGAGTTTGTTCATCTACGACAACAAACAACAACAACTAAGCCTTTTCTCATACTAGACGGGGTCGTCTACATGGATTCTTTGTTTCCACAGATCCCTATCGTGTGCCATGTTAGCAGTTTACTCACAATAAGCTACATCATTCTTTATTGTTTCTTTCCAACACTTTTGTGGTCGTCCTTTACCTTTTTTAATACTTTCCAAATTTAGTTTTTCTAACTTTCTTACAGGTTCTTCTTTTGATCTTCTTTCTGTATGTCCAAACCATCTTAAATGATATTCTCTCATTTTATCCTCTATTGGTGTCACTCCTAATTTGTTTTTAATAACCTCATTATGTATGCGGTCTTTTCTTGTATGACCACTCATCCATCTCAACATCTTCATTTCTGTCACAAACATCTTTTGTACATGTTGATGATTAATTGCCCAACACTCAGAACCATAAAACATGGCTTTAATGGTATCTTCTTATCACAAAGAATACCTGATGCTCCTCTCCATTTTAACCAACCAACATTAATTCTATGCGTAACATCTCCATCAAATCTTCCATCACTGTGAGAAATTGACCCTAGGTATTTAAAACTTTAACAATATTCTCTCATTTGAGTTTGTTCATCTAATAGAAAAAATAATAGAAGGGTCCATTGCCAATCATAATGATTCCTTTGAAAGAAGACTCACGTTTTTTATCTTCTAGAGATGAAGGGGACAACCCAACAAAGAAAGAGAAGCTATTCTTCAATTATTGCTAAATATGAGACTCGTTAGACAAAATATTCTTTTATTACTGGAGATTATAATGCAATTCTATTCACAATTATTGAACATGCAAAATCATTCACATAATTAATAAATGCCATCTTGATTCATAACCACGAAATGTCAAAACCATGCATTCTATTCTCTAATTATTCTTAGAGAGAGAGAGAGAGAGAGACAAAGGGTGTTCTTTCGGCTTTCCTGATCGTCTTATTACAATCAAATTATTTGTCCATCAACACTTGCTCCTTCTCTCCCCATATTCATCTAATGAATGAATAAGAGGGTATGACCGTAAAAATGAGAGATATTTTTATCTAGCCTCCTACAATCTCTTTCTTTTATTCTCTTCCTCTTCTTATCTACATATACTAATAGGATTTTAAATGATCAAGTAAGTGTTCATGTGCCGAAGAATGAAGATAAAACCTTCCTTTTAGTAGCCAAATATGATGTCTCTTGGTGTTGTCTTCGCATAATGATTGGTTTCTATCAGTGTTTGTGTTTTTGTTTATCATCATATACTATGAAATTTTATATTTTTTCACTTAGAGAGATCTCTTGTTTTGTTTTTGTATTGTCCTTTGATTATATGTTAGCTCTATGGAGGCTGCATGTATTTTCTTTTATAAATGAAGTTCCTCTCTTTGAAAGAAAAAAAGTCGGGCATTCTAGATTCATGATTCTCATTCTAACCTTTCACTTGGACACGTCAAAATGATACGAGATGTTTTTTTTTTCATCTTGTCATATTAGCTAACACAATGTTAAAGCGTCGAGGTTATGTAAATTTGAGCCAGTTGAGCAACATTACATGCACCTACACATCTAAAGTGGTTACTTATGATCCGAAACCCATTGGTTTTAAACACATAAAGGTTTGGACACGGTGGATCCAACTGCATTAAACGAGATATGGTTCAGTACTATTTTATGACAAACGAGATATGGTTTGAAATCGGAACCACCCAGAACTAGTATTTTATTAAAAAAAAAAGTTTTAAGAATTAAAAAAAAATGTCTTGGAACCTGTGGGTTCTAGTTTTATAAAAGATTGAACTGGAACCAAACTGGATGATTCTCGGTTATGGTTCAGGTTTCATCGATTCCGAGTTCAGCCAGTTCTTGATCCAGTTCAGTTCCAGTTGGAACTACCAGGCCAGTTAAGAACCGACAAGCTTAGGAATGGCTTGGATTTGGTAATGGATTCCGTGTCGATCCAAAGTGATTGAAGGATTGAGTTTAATTGGGTAAGGTTTGGTTCAGTTTAAGTGGGTGATGAATGTTTTGACGCACGGTTCAGGCTAACGAACGGAGAAAGTGGCGCACAGCAGGTAGCAGTCTAGCCAAGGTGGTCGCTGCAGACGGCATGACTGAAGGTGCCCATCGAGCAGGAAGTGGCCGGATTCTGGCAAGCACTGGTTAAAGGAGAGGTGGCGAGCAGCTAGGTGGTAGCCGATTGTCGAGACAGGACGTGCCGGGCTGCTAACTTGGCACCTTCTGTGGTTTGGTTAGCTATGGGAAGTGGCAAGTTGGGAAAAAGGGCGGCAGTTTGGTGGATGGAGCAGCAAGATTGTAGCCACACCCATACACAAACGCACATGCACAAAGGAGGAAGAGAGATAAATAGATAGATTTGTCTGCATTATCTTCTCTTCAACCTTCACAGTGACACAAAACGGCAAATTAAAGGAGGGATTTAAGCCTGATTGCTTCCTCTTCGATTTTCTGGATTGGTGTCTGTCGAAGAGATTTTGCCAAGAGACAAAATCAAGACATTGATAACTGATGAATTGGGATATGAAAGAGATGTTACAGATGTGGAGAGATGCAAGTAGCTGTAATCTCTCAAGAAAATTCTTGCAAATAAGTTTTCGAGAGATAAATGATGGATTGATCAATCTCTCATGGATTTTTCACAAGATGCGGAAGAGATGATCGATCAGTTGATACTCAAGTTGTACTTATCGGATCCTACCAGGGTGAGAGATCGGTGCCCTGATGAAGAGGTGAACAAAAAATATGCAATGAATTTGGCCTTGATCCTCATGCTAGGTAACTTTTGGCAGCAACTTCGTTGAAAAATGGAAAAATGGCGTTTCATTATCTTGAATTGGCTTTCTAGAAACTTGGAAATCTAATAAAGTAATTTTTGTTCTTCTAAAAGGGGACAACCAGTCCTGGGTGCCATTTGGTTGAACCCGCCAAAGTCCTTCATTGACGAGTGCATATGATCCATGTCCAGGTCTTTTAGATCCAAATCCAAAAACCAAGCCTTTTCTGATAGACTAATTTGGATCATCCAGCACCCTACTAGCATTTAACTCCAATAAAGCAGCAAGATCAGTTGCAACTGGTTTAAGACAACCGCCAAAGAGTCTAATGAGAGAGAGAGGGGTTTCATCGAATCATCGATTAGGGCATAGTCAGTCTCGAGAGGTATTTATGTCATTCATCATAGATCAATATATTGGTTATGAAACCGAAGTTCTTAAAATCACCAAACTGACCAGAACCATTCTCTCTATGACCGAACCAAATCAGAAAATCTCCAAACTGACCAGAACCATTCTCTCTATGACCGAACCAAATCAGAACTTTCGGTTCGGTCCACTTCGGTAACCCAATTATACACCCCCTACCCCAATGCATTCAACTTTGGAGAAAATACCCACTATGCTCGGATAAAACCGGTCTTCTTTTCCCTCAGGATGCATCATTAGCGAAGACTGTTTGGGTCTAATGAAGTGACCACATTCATTTTTCATATTGCAATTTCAATTATATAAAGAAAGCTGGGACTGACACATACATAATTTGCCACCGTCTTAGGGAATGAAATAAGATCAGGGGCGTAAAATGTTCAGGCTGAGACCAATCTAAAGAACGTTGAATCGAACTTCATCTAATTGTGAATAATTAGATTTCGGATTGGAGGGACATATAATTATTAAATCCATATAATATGTATGTACACACACAAATAAATATATAAAAGGTGTTTTTTTGCAAATGATGCAAATTGCACCTGACTGTCCAATCAAAAGAGATGTGTTCTTCACATTAAAACAATTAAAAGGTATAACTAACTTTTCTTACCTTATGCCCTGTAGCCATTTTACTCTTACTAAGTGTATTATTTGTCAAGATAAGTGTATTATTTTAGTGTGAACTATTAATCTTTTTTGTGAACGATCAAGTGACATGACCGGTTCAGAACTGGTTCCACCATGGAACCAGATCGGTCACAGAACTACTGGTAACCAGAACCAGCCGACCCGGTTTGGTTATGGTGTTTGATTTTTGAAAACCGGAACAGATGGTTCTAAAAACCGTTCCTTACTAAAGGTTATATATATTTTTTTAACATCAATTATCACACGTTATGTAGTGGCCTTAACAATAGGACGTTCTCTAACATTGAGTTTGGCGGAGAGTTTGACTCTCAGGAAGGTAAATGCCTCCTTTCTTACGAAAATAAAACTTTTAAACCAACTTCGAGGCGATTCTGAAACTGAAACTGGATCCAGCTTCAACCGGACATGCCTACTGCCAAGCATAGTTTAGACTGATTTGCATGCGAAGACATCTTAAAGTGTATTGGTGATGTAACCCTGAAACTATTCAGCAAAATTTCATACACCTACAGGTCTGAAACTGTTAACACTCAAGCAATTGCTACGTTTTATGTTTTATTTCACAATGCGAAGAAAATTGTTCAAGGGAACTGAACGATCTGGAAGTTTTTTAGGTGCAAGGTAAATAGCCCACGGTTTTATCTTGAGTCGTGTATTATAGGCCCTGCTCTATATAGTGGGACTTTTCAGGGAGGTGAGAACTCATATAATAAACCGTGAAGTTTTATCGTGGTGTACAGTACCTCTATGCGATAACACATTCACCACCCACATAATATGTTCAAGGTTATATGTCAAGCGAGAGAAATGCTTATTTGAATAACCAAAGATTGATTTCTTAGGACATGTTATTTGTAATGGGAAACTGCACTAAAAAATTAAGACAATTGAAGAGTGTGAACCTCTAACGAATCTAAGAGACCTTAGATCATTTCTCAGATTGGCAAACTAATAGAGACGGTTTATTGAGGGTTATGCCGTTATAGCATCGCCTTTCACGATCCTATTGAAGAAGAGTCAACGCTGGGATTAGAATGAGAGTTATCATCATGTGTTTGATCAATTGAAAATGGTTGTCATGTGAGAGTCAGTCCTAAGATTGCTTGATCACACAAAACATTTGAAGTAAAGAGGGATGCCTCATATTACACCCTATGTGAAGTGCTTATACAGGAGGGGCACCCCATTGCCTTTGAGAACAGTAAGCTGATAGACGCGGAGCAAAAGTATCCCGTGCATGACAAGAAAATGATAGTTGTAGTGCATTGCCTTCATCTCTGGTGCCACTACCTCCTTGACAATGTTGCTACAAGTTATTTTCAGACTCAAAAGCGCCTGTCCACTAAGTAGGTGAGGTGATGGTAATTTTTGGTTGAATTCAACATGACTAATGTATACAAGCTAGGAAAATTGAATTCTGTTGCTGATGCATTAAATCAGAGCCGTTGTTCCAACAAACATGAATAATGTAGTCAAGTATTGGGACTACTAGCTAATATTATCAGTGGTTGGGATACACACTTTACAAACAATTTTTGGCAAGAAATCTTTCATTTACTTGGATCAAAATTATCAATTCCAACTCAAAAGCACCTCTCTTCCTGTTTCGCTTGGAACCCATTCCATCACCCCCTTCCGTATTTCGATTCGCATACGATGTCTGTGGCCACTGGAGTTCGCGCGGTCTCTCTATTGAGGGAGTTCAAGCCGTTCGGCCTCACTGTCGAATCTTTGGATGGAAAACCCATCAGAGACCATACCATTGATGAAAAGTTCGATTACTTCTTGTTCTCCTCGGAGATCACTAGGGATCAGAGCAATGTAAACGAGTACGAGGTAGCATTTACCTCCTGTAATGGTGGCGATCACGAGATCTTCATCAGGGGAAACCAGTGAGGGTCTCGTTCATGACCATTAATTTATAGCACGTGTCATTTTTGCGATGCGAGTGGGTGTCCAATCACGATATTTTGTTTCCTTTCATGCTATTCATAGTTGCACACAGAGGAATTTCTTGGAATGTTTGTTCTCTATGGTAGACAACTGTTCATGGTTATGCTTTTATTTTGTTTCTCTGCATGTCGTTTGCTTTTATGACTTTAAACTTTGATTTCCGTATTTTGGGCCTGCAACTTGAGTTGTTTGTTTGAACCAACCTTTTGTTACTTGCAATTCTTCTGTATCATTGTGTTAGGCTTCTGATAACCAATGTAAAACTTTGTCGGACTTATTTACTATGAATTCTATAAATTATGATCAGGCTATGTGGAAACAAAGAATTCATGTAGCCGACCCCATATAGTATGCGAAAAGGCTTAGTTGTTGTTGTTGTTGTAGCTGTCATCACAAACAAATTGTCAAACGAAACATATGAATGCCTTGTTTATGGATTACCTAAGGCACTATGTGAGATCCAACTAAGAGAACTGGACAAATTGGCTTGATATCACCTAATTGTCGTATAATCTATATCATAGTGAATTTATTGGGAAAACCCCCTTCGAGATGGCCACAAGACAATAGTTGCATACTCTGCACACTTGTAGCATAGTACGAAGATAAGACCCTTATCACACACACCTTCTATGCTGATCTATAGGAGCAACATGATATTGCTCATGCTCTCCTTATGAAGGCAGCGAAGCATATGAAAAAGTGGGTGAATATGATGAGGCGTACTATCGAGTTTGGGGTCAGTGACGAAGTCCTTGTGAAGCTATACCCTAAGTAAATGCAGATCTTTTGAGGGCAGCACGCCAGACTGATCCGTAAGTATGATAATCCCTATACAATAACCAAAAGAGTGAGAAATTGGGCATACCGATTGGATATTCCATACCACATTTATATGCATCTTATCTTCCATGTGAGTAACCTAAAGGCATATCATACTGATATAAAAGATGCAGACCACAACCAACTAGTGCAAACACTTACGCCACTAAGGACCCCGAGAGCTAAGGAAGTTGAACGCATCCTTGACCATATGGAAGATAAAGAAGACACATCCAACGCTATCTAGTCAAGTGAAAAGGAGACGACAAAGCTAATGCAAGCTGGGAGAAGAAGTTAACCATGTTAGTTTTCGAAGCAGATGCGAGAATACTATTTATGAGCTGGATTACCATGGACATCAACTGTTTAGGTGAGAAGAATGTGACCCTTTGACCATGGATCTTTACTGATGTTTGTGTAACCAGACCCCTACGTGGGAACCACCTCGCAACTCTAGTGTGTTAAGACAGGACCCTACTGTAGTCAGGGGGCACACTTTGCTTTTGTACTTAATAAGAGTCCCGCTTCTGAGTTATAAGTGTGTCGTAGGCCACCTTTATTTGCTATCAATACAATCTTACTTTGCTTTCTAATTTATTTTAAAGTTTCCTTACTATTAAACTCAATCAATCCTCACAATCATCGTCATAAGCTTTTGCTGAACCACTACATCCTTGGTGAATGCTTGCTTGTGCGCAATGTAGCACCGGTCGCAAGTTTCCCTTCATTGGGTGATTCCAATGCCGAGACGTGACAACTTTATCTAGGGACCTTCCATGCATAAGATACTTTTCAATATTGGAGGGAATTACCTTTTATTTTTTTGAAAACGTGTCTTTTGGCTCTTGCTTCCAAGAAAAGGCGACTATAAACAAACAAGCAGTTTAGTGTTATTGCAGGGATCGAACACAACGGCTTGTGGTTTCTCTTGTCTTGAGCGAAAGCTCGTCTTTAGCGATTCATGTTTGAACACGTACATCTAGGTGCTCACTGTTTTGTTATAATGAGTTTATGTTTATGTAAATTCTTGTTGGTTATTTTATAACAAAACAGACACAATAAGTCCCACTTTCTGCTCTTTTTGAGTTCGATAAAGTTGGGTTTTTTTCTGTGGGTTAGTTTCAAACGTTAAAAACAAAAACATGTATACTTCCTATACACTTATGCTTAGGCTCTCGTGTGAGATAGAGTAGCAACATGAGAGAGAAGGTTATTTTCTTGCGAAGTCATTTAGTCTAGTTCCTGTGGTTCCAAGCAAGCACCAAAACTAAATTCTCTTGAAACAATAGTATCAAACACACCGTAGAGGTCTCCCCTTCCCTCCGGGCCCCGTCCCCTTGAGCCCATTCCCACTGAACAGGCTTGTTAGGTTGCATGAGTTCAGAGCATGTTTAGGTCACATAAAAGCACGAGCTAGTTTGGTTAGCTTGCTTTGCCTTTAAACTCATTTTGTTAACCCAATAATTGTGGATCGTCCTTGTACATGTCTCAACTTTAGGAACTTATATAGCTCAGATTTTCGTGCTTTGCCTGACTGAAATGTGGTAACAAGCCCACGAACAATATAATTTAAAAGTGAGAACGAGCCCTGTTCGGTTCATCCGGCTAGCATGTCTTTTGTGCTTGCCCCTGGTGGTGAGCCCTTGAAAATTTCGGACTGCTTTTTTCGGTTACAACGGGAGACTGAAGCTGTGGGTACACCAGGAGTCGAACTCCTGCCGCAGCGATAGCTTCCAACACGCACTGCCGTGGGCCATCACAGAACTACTATATATGTAGAATTCCCAGAATTCGGAAGCCTGGTACTATGCAGGCTGGGACATGGAGTTGTATGAAATTAAGGGTTAGCCCTCATTTCTCGATCAAACTTGGATCCGGATCAAAGTCCAGTGACCCATATCCACAGTAACTTGTTGCTAACATGCTCAAGCTGGACCTCCAAGTCGACTTGGTGATAAAAGCCAAACATATATTTAAGCATCAAGCTGGTGATATTGCGTACATTTCATTTATTAAGAATATGTTTTCCCAACATCCAAACTTTGAATTTAGACCCTCTTTAGTTTTCTTTATTTCTTTTGGTAATACTTATACATTATTTAATGAATAAGCTTGGATCTACATAGAGATAACAATCATGTACCAAATGCAGATGCAGCTATTGAACTAATCATAGTTAGATAAAGATGCGGACATCTTCATGGGTGAACTAATCATGGTTAAATTGATCTGCTAGTTTACAAAGTTCGCCTCAGCCTAAGAGGTTCTCCGGGCTACTTGGGCTCACATTGGTGTTTTTTTCTTTTCATTAAATAGGAAGGTTTACTGCGAAATAGGAAGGAAATCCTTCCGATCTCAACCACTTTTTGCCTACTTAAAGGCAGAATCTGAGGTCTTTTGCGTGTTAGAGATGGTCTTGAGATCAGAGAGAGTTGAAATCCGGCAGCAAATCGGCGCATTGCCACCATTTTGAACTGATTTAAAGGAGGACTTGGATGGTTTGAAAGTGGATATGGGTGCCAGTTGAGGTAAGTGGCTTGGTCTTTCCGGATAGTGCCATGTAAGAGTAGCTGCAAATGCTCTTTAACATATTTGATGTTTAAATAGCTTGTATATTATTGACACAATGCTACAACATTGGGTTGACGTGAATGGCACGCCTAATACTTATATGTGCATTTGTGGTTATGAAATGTTCAATACATATATATACACATGAATGAAGCATTCATTACTCAACATGGAGCTACCTCTCATACCAGTAAACGGTCATGCTATTGATGAATGAGCATACTTGTGAGTTTATGTGGATGTATGCTGATTTTAGTGTTATGATGTATATTCTTGTATGTATGTGAATGCATTGACGAAAACAACGAATGTGGACTCAGAAATTTCTTCAGGGTGAGGCAAACTTGAATTTCATGTCCACAACAAAGAACTTGTATTTCCCTTTATATAATGCCGGACTCAGGATTTTTTTAAGCCGACCCCGTCTAGTATGGGAAAAGGCTTAGTTGTTGTTGTTGTTGTTGTCAGGATTTTTTTAGATTTTGATCGCTCTAAATGGGTCCCCCGCAGCCTCTGTGGTGCTATATATATATATGCATTGTAACTGGGTGGTGTACCCGTTAATGAAAAAGAAAGAAACCGAAATTAAATATTGACAATGCATGTTGTTTGAGTTTTCTCGAGACTCGCAGAACAGAGTTAAACCAAGAGCAACGGATAGAGGGCCGAACATCTCCACATGCATTGGGTTAAGAAAAGTGAAATTAGATAATGTACATAAAGTATGTGCATGCATATCGAAGTGGTGGTGATCATACAAATTTGTAGTTGTCAATGTTTGACATGCATATGTGGATTCATTATAATCTCTGAACTGTTGTTAACTTGGTTATGTATAATTATGTTTGTGTATTTGTTGTCACTGTTATTTTGTTGTTATCTTTATATATTATAATTATGCAGTTATTGCTTGAGATGTACATGCTTTTGGTGTTACCCCATTGAACAGGATCGACTCACTTACTGAGCATATGTTGGTGCTTACTCTTTTACGATTGGCATTTTATAAGTTAAGTTTCACATATACCAAAAGTTTAAACTGCAACTGAAACTTTACAACACTAAGTGGGGGTCAGTTGCATTGATTCTAAAGCAGCATTCTGACCTCCCTTAAACTTTTTTTGGTGTATAAAGAGGAGGTCGATCGAGGGAAGATGCAGGTCCCGGTGTCGAATTCGAAGACCTTCAGCTTGCGACTCAACCCCCCAGCGAGGTGTTGCTCTTTGTGCAACATTCTGATCTCTCATGTCTCCAGACATTATATCAGAAGAGTAACATCATATTTGAGTCATTAATTAATGATATTAGTAGAACATTATGGTGGTCATTTTAAGACTGGATTATAAACAAATAATGAGATGATCTTTTAGTTCAGATCTTGATAAGAAAATGAAGTTTACCATGAACCAGTTTCCACAAATCAGAACTTGGTATACTGCTCAAAGAGCAGGAGATTAATAACTGCTAACGTGTCTTGAATTGTGAGGGACAAGAATGGTGACCCGACCAGAAAGTTAGCTCTCGGCTCTACCTGAATAATATGAATTACGGAGATTATTTGGATTGTAAGTGGCTCTTCGTTATAGTGAGAATCTTCTTCCTGTCTTCCTCGTCGATCATGTATCTCTTGTCAAAACTTGGGTTCTTCTTTCTCTCTTCTTTTTCCTGGCTTTGTGTTTGAGGTGAACCATTTTCATTATGTGCGCTTAAAAACAAATTCGCGTTCAAAGCATGAAACCGATAGAGAGACTGATCATGGATCAACAAAATCTATTGCCCTCTAATTTCTTCCGTTTGATAAGGGAATTAAAAAGAGTTGTCCGGGACGATTAACTTTGATATCTAAGTTCAAAGTAGGGAAGCAACTTCAATAGATTCTACATCCAATTAAAAGGTATTGGGTACAAAAAGTGCTAACCGTGCATGTGGATAGCTACTTTTAAAAATGTGGAAAATAAAAAAACAGAAAATAAATAGTTGTAAATGCTAAAAATGCTGCATTTAATTCTGCATCTAGAATTCACGAAGAGCATAAATTCAATGAAGAATCCTGTGGGTGAAACTCCAATACCTGCTTAGCACAAAGGCCACCACTTTGCAAAAAGAGCAATACATCACCTGGATAGAGTTCCTCAGTGTAGCTCTTATAACATAACCAATTCAGATAACTTAATTTGCATTATAAACAAACATAAATCTGATGCTTCGTGCCACTCTACTAGTGTTTCAAGTATATACACACATTTAGTTTTTTATTCATCTATATTTATATATAATATAAGCCAAAAATATAAGGCAAATTAAATACCGATTACAATTTCCTTTATACTAACTCTTCATTTTCCTCGTCTCTGCCGGCTTGGTGTAGTTGGAGGGTTGCTGTGCGAGCCCATGTATAAGAGATCTATTCCTGTTGACCACCATATTCATGCATACGCTGAAAGCCATGAATGGATCGGTAACGTGACATCAAAAGACATGTCAATCATGTCTTCTTGAGGTTGTTGGTCACTAGGTTCTTAAGGAAAGGACGGAATCATTAAACATGCAGATAACCACACCGATCAGAAAAACAGATTTATGTCTCGCTTGGGAGCAACGAGTGACTCGTTCTCCACCATCCAAAGTGACAATTCAAAGAAAAATATGCCATTGTAATCAAAGTTGAGATTACATGCATGATGGGCGCACTCAGCCCTATCCCGATTAGGTACCACAAAATATTCAAGCTCCACATCACACTCCAACATGAATGACATGCATCAAGATCATGATGATCTCCAATTCACAAATCTTGGAGTTTTAGCATCAATTGATACACCTACCTGCAGTAAAAAAACAAGAAACCTGTTCTATGCTCTTGATTATCTCCATATCTCGGGTTTACTATCACTTTAGTGTTGGATTACTCAAATGAGAAGAGGAAAGAAAATGTAAGCGAGCTTCACAATGAACAGTTTCTCGAACCCAATGAAGTCTATGCTGGCATTTCAATATCTACATGAACGCTGCTGTTGCTATGCCATCAGGAACATGCACGCACTGTTATTCACAACACTGTGCCATCAGTTTCTGATGCAACTGCAGGCTGTTTATACATTATGAAGATTACTCGACATGAGGACCAACGAGTTAGAGCCGTAAAAAGATCAAAGATACCACGGATGCAAGGATAAATTCCAATGTAAAAGTTAATACGAGGAGTAAACTTGTCTCGGGCATCAGTGAGAATTCAAGCATTACATGGTTAAGTGTTGTAGCTGTCATATCTTGGCCTGAGTCTATCCGTTATTCATTCCATATTACATGAAATGTAATAGCAAGCATAAGCAGGTAGTTAGTAGCTTTTCTGCAAGAGGCCAGACTACGATTCTTGTGTGTTAGAGGGAGAGAGAGAGAGAGAGATGTTAATGCAATGACTTCAAAACCTGAATTCCTCTATCATGAGGACAAACATACACGTACGTTTTGGAAGGCATGATGGAACTAGAAGGATCACTGAACACGTCACATATTTGGAGTCATACTTTTTTACAAAGGATCTTTCTCTCACTCACGCACACGTACACGTACATAGACACACGCGACAGCGTGCAACTGAGGATGAATTACAACTCTATGATCAAACATTGTCATGACGGGTAACGAATTGAGTTAGATCATGGCGCAAATCAGTTTGTTTTGACTTTTTTTCTTATTCAGCATAGTGATACATAAAAGCCAGAATTCCAAATCATGAACAAGACCAATTACTCGGAGTAGCATATAACGAAACATGAAAAATTAGACGCCACTGTAAAATAAAAAACCGTGAAGAGAAAGGCTGATCATGATTTAACTTTAATTCGTTGAGCAAATCATAGTGGGGACTAAGAACTCCAAATAAAAAGATCAGAATGTTTTCCCTCAGACTGAGTACAGTTTCTCATCTTCATAAGACTTCCCTAGCCTTCCCGAGAGAGAGAGAGAGAGAGCGCTAAAGTAAAAAGATGAAAGCAATGTGTCAATGGAGAGAAATTGAGGGACATATTCTTACACCCGAGCAGAGAAAGAGACGTTACAGGTGCAGATCAAGACTCATATTATCCTTCCCCGGCTCTATCGTCCCGGTTTGGTGACCGAGCCTCGGCTCGTGTCCTGAGATCGTGTCCTCTCCTGAAAACAGCTGCAGAGGTATGGCTGAGTGCTGAAACCCCTCGTGTATGTGCCCATTCTGAACCAAGGGGACTCTCCACAGAGGCTGAATCGGGCTGCCATTGATAGTTTGTGACGCATTTGGCAACCATGAGTAGGAGGTAGGCTCGAACCCACCCAACACAGCTCGGTTTGCTAGTCGGTGATGGTGGTAGTTCATGAGTCCGAAGACTGGACCTAGGCTGGTGCCTACCGCAACCGGGTGCGCCATGGCCGACTGCAGGTGCACCCTCTTCGCGTGCTGTCGCTCTCTCTTGTGTGCGTTTTGATGTCCTCCTAATGCCTGAGAAGTCGGAAAATTTCGGCAACAGTAATGGCACTCGAATTTCCGACTAGTACTATTACCAGCAGCACCGCCACTTCCGCTACGGCTGCCGCCAGAATTGTTGTTATTGTTGCTAGCGTTGCTATTGTTATTGCTACTGCTGTTACCATCATCCAACTCTTTGTTACTCTCTTCGCACATGGTCTCATCCAAGTCGTCTTCGTCCCTAATCGCTTGGTCTGGTTTCTTCTCACTGAATTCTATACCAAAGAGACGAATGGCCTTCTCTTTGTTGCTGCTACTATTGTTGGTATTGATGTTATTGTTGTTGGCGGTAGTGGCGGCAGCGTTGGTTTCACTGGTAAAGATCCCAGACCGAATGAAAGGTAGCTGAGAGAAAGAGTCGACGGAGGCCGGAATGCCGGCCGGCCCCGTCCCAACAGTGGGAGGCTGGAAATTCATTAGGGAAGCGTGGTGGTCAGCGAAGGAGATGCCGGCCATCACAGGGCATGACGAAGATGCTCAGCTTGAAAGGGATCGCATGGAGATATAAGGCAATGATGATTACGTGGACGCATCAAAGTGAGGCCATTTGTTTCGTGTAGTCCGAACGAAGAGAGGTCCTGCTTCTTTCTGACCCTCTTATGTGAGAAGAGAGCCCTCTGACACAAGTATTGCCTCTCAAAGTACTCTCACGCAGAGAGAGAGAGAGAGAGAGCATTTAGATTATTGATAAATAAGGATAGGAACGCAATTTTGTGTGTGTGTGTTAATTCCAGGTACTCGCTTTCGGGGTGTTGATCTTCTTTTCTATCTATCTGTATGGCTTCAGACTCTTAAGTTGGAGTGGTCACACTTCTGTCGGTGGTGTGGTCCTGACAAACCAAAGTGTCCCACCAATGACACCAAATGGGAGTGAGAGATCACCTTCTACCCCAAAGTACGTAGGGCCTCTCCTAATTAATCTTCTCTTTTAAACATATGACCTTTCCTTTATTCAAAAATCTCAATATTCAGATTTCTGAACCTAGAAAGCCATGCAAATATATGCCCTAGGCTGCAGGGAGCCCCACCACATTTCAAGCAAACCCCACTTTCAGGTCCGCCTTTTGGGACCGTATTGACTGACAATGGTTTGGTAGGCACGGTTGGTCCTAACCTTTTTATGATTGTGCAGAACTGATCGCAAAACCTAGGTCAGGCGTACCTAACCTTTGACCAATGATCAGTGGCAGACTCAAGATTTTTTTCATTTTCCTATATAACGATCGACGTATGATTTTTTCAGATGAGTATATTGATCTGTTGAGCGGGAGCTTTTAATTCATGGGGAAGACACTTACTGAATCAAACATTACATTCTTTTCTTGTTTTTCACTGCAGCAACTGGACGGCACCCTGTTGGAGCATATAATCTTCGGTTGCATATTGTTGAATTTTGAAGCTTTCTCCTGTTATGACAGTATGAAAGAGGGGAAGCAGTAAATGAGCAGCCTGCGCATAATAAACTGAACACTTTGAGTCGGGTTCAGTCTAATCAACGGACCATAACACGCACGAGGCATGGTATCAGTGAGGATATTTAGCATACATTTATACGAATGTGTGTGCGCCCGGCTGCGGGACACTGAGGCAGCAAAGAGAGATCATCTCTCTCTCTCTCTCACACACACACACACACAGCATGACTGGGATATTCGCCATACATTTAAAGAAGTATAATTAATGGAAGAGAGAGTCATTGCGTAATCACTAAACCAAGAGGTACTTTCGCTGTCCATGAGTACGATCATACACTTAATTCAAAAACTTCTTTTAAGTATCGGTGCGTAGTGATTTTGACATCTTAATCAAAGACTATTATAAACTTATACTCAGACCAAGGGCTATTGCATCCAAAATATAAAATCAACTTGAATGCGAAGGGTTAGCTCATCTGGCAGGGCTCTGTGACTCCCACGTTGTTGGTGTTGAGTTCGATTTTCAGGCGTGAAGGGCGTGTCTTTTAGGCTTAAGCCTCCTATTGTGTGTATTAAAAGAATCATTGGCAATGACGGATCCACGCTCACATGTCATGCACAGTTCTGAATTATTGCTGTATAGCATGATGCAGTCAGCCCACCAGTACCAAACTAATTTCACAATGGGCAGCATTAAGTCATGGCAAATTACGTAGTAAAATACATGATCTAAAATTGGATCAACCATTTTTCTCATAATTGATGATCTTGATCCCAATATGAAACAAGATCTTGGTTTTAGAGTTAAATGCTAATATGGCACAATATAAAGTACTAATCACAACAAATTAGGAACCCAAGTCGCTAACCGCACTTAGCAAACTACAAGGCTTGGTTTTGGTTTTGGTTGGCCTAACCTTAATGTAGAAGGACGACCGTATACATACCCTAGTCGAAACCAAACCTATTTATCGAACCTAAATTAGAAGATTAGTTACTAAGAAAGCAAGCCTTCATCATGGAATCAGCAAATTGGTTGGTGCTGTATAAGGTAACAGTGAAGCTCAAATTTTCTTTTGATAGGAAGCGTAGGGCAGTGTACTGCCACCAGATATGTACCCACCGGATATTGATTTTGGGACCTTCAACTTGGGTCGATCCATGGCCAGGAGAGTCTTAGCTCCATATGTAACTCTTATGCTTAACTATCGAAATAAAGGAAATTGCGAGGTCCAAGAGTATGTCTGTCCACAAAAATCAAAGCTCTTCAAAGGAAAAGGTCACCATTATAACAGAAGAGCTGGTTGGATGCATGAGTCACTGTCAAGGTCGGGGACAACTTGGTGTTATCCCGTTTTCATTACTTTTCACTCCTTTCAAGGTTTTATTTTAGTAAAAGAAATTAAAAAGAAAAAGTGGGTGAAAAATGGGACAAGGGGGCAGGGTGCCCTTTCTTTTCAGTCACCATAAAAGGAGAGGCATCTAATACGAGCTTCTCCCTTTGATGACTGCAATTTGGGTATGTGGCTTTACCATGAACCAAAGCTTATATAGCAATTTAATGATTTCATGCGGGGGTTGGCTTGGCCTTCTCTGGCACACAAGCTTGACTTGTTTTGCCATTATTCTCTCTCTAACTGTAACATCTCCGTAATTCAAAGAGTTGCTACTCATTAGACTAGTCGCTTTCCTCCCATCTACCACACAGCCCCTTTCCTATGGCCTTGTGGCACATATTGGACTAGGACATGCTGCATTTACCACAAACCCTAAATGAGGTCTTCACTCATATATATGATTTTAATTCTCTAGGGTTTCTGTTGCTTTCATGTGCCCCACATCCAACTCCTCAAAACACACACTCTCACAGCAACTACTCTTCATTCAAACAAGCTCACCTTCATAATTAAAGGCAAAATAGGGGACCATTTTCTAAAGGCCGACCAGAGCTGCATCTTGAGTATGTCCTACAAGCCATCGCCTTCATCTGTCAAACCCTAATTCTGTCCACTTGAGAAAATCAATTGCGATGGCGAGTACGTTCTTTTCCACTACTGCTCTTAGGATATGTTTATGAGCTGGTGGGTACTGAAAAAACTAAGTCGACGGCATGAACAGTATTCCATGGTCTTATGATTTGTCAAATTACTTACCTATTCCGAATCATTGCCGGCCCTTTACATGAAATAACATGAAAGGCATTAAACCACAGAAGTTGAGAGAGGCGAGAGCCCGAAGCAGCTATACTTCACAAAAATGTGTGTATCTCCTAATTAACATAGAGTTTAAATCGGTATTTAGGCGACAAAATACGTTATTTTTGGTTCTGGTTGCACCCAACAAAGATCTCAAATGGCTGATGGAGTCAATAATTACAACAGTATTTAGGGACCATCCACGGTCAGTGTGATTGTATGCTTTGCAAATGCTTTTTGTGGGGTTTCAAAGAGAATCCTTAATCAATTAGAAAGGGATCATGCGGGTTTGCCGTGATTTCCAACCCGGCTTCATTCATCTCATGCATTCCACATTGTCCGGCGCTTGAACTTTATTCTTCCTGTTGTTTAGAGTTCTAGATTAGGTGGCCTGATCTTGACTCATCTTACACTTGGTGCATTATAGCTTAGCTACAATATGGAGTCTCTCCTTGATAGCGTGGATGATGAGATGGGCCTTGTGGAGTCGTGAAAACATCAATATCAGATGTTAACTATACAGTTTGAAGCATGAGGTAGATGGGGATGAATCGACGAAGATGAGGTGTAAGTGTCATAATTTCTTTCGGAAAAGGTGCAAGCCTCATAATGGAATGAATAGCTGCATAGTAGTGACAGAAACCCTTTAAAAACAGCCAAAACAAAATAAAAGGCAATCAAATTTTCATGAGAAGTAGAGGCATTTGTTTAATCCTCGCATTTTCTTGAAGTGCTTGCTGAATTTTGCAAACCAAGACAATTAACACGAGTTGCGTCCACAAGATTTTTCTATTTTTACTTTTGTTGACAATAATAAGAAAATATTGCTATTTCGAGATCATTGGTGTTGGAAAATATTTCAACAAATAACAAATAAAAGCACATAAGAACAAGGGGATGCGCTAATCCTTAAGTTGTTATCTAAAACAATTTGTATCTGGAACCATCAGCGACATTTTTTCTCCTCACAATGCAACTCAAGGAGCTCGATTTTTAGAAGGGACTTTGAAAGATAATCCACCTGATTGGTTACCTAACTCAAAAATCGACTGTTCAGCGTCCTGACTAACCCCCCCCCCCCCAACATCAACAATTGCACTCTCTACATACATACACGCACATGTATATATATAGCATAGTTGTTGCGCACACTCATGTATATATATAGCATAGTTGTTGCGCACACTCATGTATGTTTAAATCTACTTGAAGATTTATACTCTTGGGTCGAAGAATATGATAACAATGGAGTTTGATATTAAGAAACATTTAATGAAGTACGAAAACTATCACAATACTTTTCATTTTTTAAATTAATATCTTGGTCGTTAATTATGCCCATTAAATAGTCGAGACCTTTAAGTGGATTTGAAGATATTATGAGTATATTATATATATTAAGAACAGGCACATATTTGGTGATTCGTACGTGAAAGGTTAATTAGGTCCCATGAAACAACACGCTACCCTTTTGGGGACTGAATCCATCCCCTCTAAACTTTAAGCGAAGGTACCAAAAGATAGGCAGTACATTAATGTCCTGATGGCTACTTAAGACTACGGAATGATCATGCTGTCGGATGACACTGAGGACCACACACCCCTTCTCCACTCTTGATTGCTAACTAACCAACGCTTCTAAAGGCCAGTGAGGAAGAAAAGCACCACTCTTGGCCATGCTTCAATGCCCAAGGAAAAACAAAGAAAAGCTGGCCTGCTTATTCCTTTTCCTTTCTCTCTCTCTCTCTCTCTCTCTCTTTAACTGAAATTCATATAGCCCTGCATATGCTGGTTTAATATAAATTTTTAGGAGAAATTAGGAAGGCAAAATGCACTTCTTTTATCATTCTTAGGCTTGTTTGATTAGTGGATTCTTACACTCTCAAGAATCCATTCATACTGCGAAACAGGTCTACATGACAGAAGAATACTGTTGCTGATGGTCACGGGCAAACCTTCTGTCTGTTGTCTGCTTGCTTCAATGATCGGTCGCAGGGTAGCATAACATACATATAGTGAACGTAAGTTATATGGAAAAGTATTAAAAACTTGAACATTATAACAATAATAAAGCAGGAAAGAAGTACATATATATGCAATATTCTGCCCTCAAATGTCTGTTTTCGCTTGAATATCATGTGAAATACTGACCGGCGACATCCTCCGGCTGGCAGATCAACACCATCGTGCCTTCTCCGTGTGGCAAAATTTCGAAGCAGATATTTTAGAGTTTTGTGTAAGATCAGGTGCCCGACTCTAGCATTCTAGCATTATCGTTCATTAAGGTTATGTCGTTAATCAAGCACGTCCGGGTAAGGCATTTTCTTGCACAACTAGATTGAAATGGTGGTTAGGGGGATGGCTAAGAAAGCCCTAACCTCTATATTTAGTAGTGAATGATTAACTATTCAATGCTCACTTGAGAGAAGAATGCTTACTTCTTTGTTTCATTATTCTGTGCCATGTTTTCTATGGGAAATCCACTTGCAACTTGTGACGAAACAAGCACATACTTGATTCACCCTCGGAAAATGAATCACATGAGACATATTCTCAAACGAATCAAACACGCAAAACCGATTCATATGAGGCAAGTTATCAGTTTTTTATCCTCTCTGCAGGGTTTAGACTATCAGAATCGTCAGTCCAATAGGGTGAGAAACATATCCTCATGCCAGAGAGGATCAGTCAAACGTCGAGTTTTGCGGGCCATGTGATTTATATGGTTCTGGGAGAACACACACAGAGGGAGGGAACAAACCGATCTGCTTGTGGCTTGGCACTTGCTGCGCTCAGTAACATGAGTGGGTTTTATAAGTCATCTGAGATCGATGAACATGTACCCTTCAGTTTGGCTCATATAAGCTTATGTAAGTAAATACAAGCACACGAACACACACATACATATACACATACACACATATATATATCATGACCACCTTTTGCTATTTAGTGGTATGAGCATAATCTAAAAATCTTATTAATTTTTTAAGAAAGAAAAAGGGTAATATTATTACACTCATATTCATAAAAAAAACAAATAGTGAGACATGAAAAAATGAGGTCAGTGGTAAGTAGGATAGAATCACTCTCCCCCCTCGCCCCACTACAATAAATGCAATGGGTTCTACCGCTTTACACCATTTTATAACTATCTACTACGTACTCTTTGAGCACAACCTAGCTTTCACGTGTATATATATACTACGATTAAGGATGTATTAGAAAACTTTACTTGAATTTTGAGGAATTTCTTTTGTTTTTATGGCAGAATTGTGAGGAATTTCATTGTTAATGAAATGGCAGTTGATGTTTTACTTAACCAGCGACCACCATCAACGAGTGCAACTCCGCTTGTGTTCAGTTGATGCTCAGCTACCGAATAGTTATGAAGTATACCAATAAAAGCTGGCAAACGAGTTGTGAGCAACCCTTCGTTGCATCATCTACGAGCCTGATTCAAAGTCGCATTAATCTGACTTTCCTTCTCGTAGAAAAAACAGAATCCTATATTGGTTGCATGAAATGAAAGCAAAATATCGTTGGAGTTACCATTTAGAGATCTCGTGCATGAAATGATAACTGGCTAGTTGTTAGAGTTATAAAGTTGCATGGCGGTTTAATGGACCTGGCTCCCCATCAAAGTTGTTGAGCACAATAAAGGCGCGCGCACGCACATACATACACACACACACACACACATGAAGATGGAGTGTGGGTAGAAAGGTAGTTGAGGTCCCTAACGAGAAAAGTTTCCTCTTTAAATAAATGCATAAGAGTTCACACTCATCTACATTCCTCAATGCTACTCTGCTTTCCTGAAAGCAGCCATGCTTTCGTTGGTCCTACGTCCCATGGCAGATTTACGTTTAGCACGAGTCGTGCTAAGGTGGGGTGTCACCATGACCGATTTGAAACCTGCCCTTCGATTTCAACCAGAACCGACCCGGCCAGGAACCATCTGGAATCAAAACAAATGAAACCTGACCTAGAACCAGGTAGGAAGCACCTGGTTCCGTTCTGGTTCTACCTTTCATGAAACCGGACCAATTCAAAATCATAACCGATGATTTCAAACCATCAGTTTTGGATTTTTCTGATTTATTCTTTAAAATTATAATTTTTAATGTTTTTTCGATTTCAAACAGTTTAGGACTCAAACCGGAATTGTCACTAGAACCAACCCCAGGCTAGCTCTATTCCGAGTTTTGTGATAAATGGAACCAGTAGGGCCAAACCTGCCGGTTCCAGTTTATTCAAAACAGGCCATGTCTAATGCGACCAACCGTAAAATATTTCTAGATCCGCCACTGCCTACATAAATGTTTGATGTATACACCAACCAATAATGCTACTTGCGATCCATGCAACTGGAAAATTAAATGTGGAACTGACACGAGACTAATGCATATACTGATAAGTTCTAAAACTGAGCAATTAATGATCGACTTGATCAGCTTAAAGGAAAATGAAAAGTCAGAGTTTGGCAGACCCGAATCAGATGTACATCGCCCCGGAATTGAACTCTCTTCACATTGAACTTCAACGTTCTTTGGGTTTGACTCTACTCTGGAGAGCAGTGGTTCCTTGTGCAATGCAATTTCATAAGCACTTTCATATATATATATATATATATATATATATATATATATATATATATATATATATATATATATATATATATATATATATGCATAAATAAATAAATATGTATGTATATCTTAAAAACACACGTACCGCATAGGACTCATGAACGAGCCAAATAAACCGAAAACAGCTGTTCATGGATGCTTATCAACTCGAGATGTTGTTCACGTTTGGCTCCATACATCATTGGAGCTGAACATGAACCGAACGTAAACCGAGTTAGATTAGCTGAAAACTAGGTGCACGTTTTAGTTAAAAAGAGTTTTTCACATATAAATTTGAGTAGAAAATCTGATTTCCTGAGGAGAAATTGAGTCAGCGTTTGATTTTTCATACAAATTTCTTGTAATATTGAAATATGTATTCATTTAATTATATGATATCCACCCACTTCGCCCAGACATAGTTTTCTAGCATATATGTACCTAGAAGTTCTGTATTTAACAAGCTAATACTAGAACCACACACGTGAAGATATTATGTAAAATACACACAGACATACATGTGTCTCTTTCTATATACATGCATATATGTATATATACATTTATATATATAGCAAAACTGATCCAGTCCACCACTAATGCTGCCCACTCAGTCTTGACTATTGCTTTTAAACGGTATGAGTGTAATTTTGAAGGTTTTAAAGCTATTTGAAAAATGATGAAGGATAACCTTATTACATTCATCCCACCAAAAATCGATAGTCAGGTATGAGTAAACACTCCCAGTAGTAGGCATGATCTAATTTCTCTCTCTCTCTCTTACACACATATATATGTCTTTTGCTTTTTACGCAACCTGACCGTTCATCGAGCTTAATCTAAGAGTCATGATCATGAAGTAGGTACTCCTGAAGTACCATAGCAGCACTTTTTGCTTTTCTTGCACACATTGAGACCATTAATCGGGCTCGATTCAATGGTCGAGATCCAAGATTAAAGAAGTTGTAACTGCAGCCTAACTTTTACAATTTATGATTAACCAAGAAGGTCCTTTGTCTCATCCGCAATCCATTGCCTGTAAAGTTTGTTGAAGGGCAAAATCTTAAACTATTAACTAAACTTTAGAGGGGCTAGTTTAAACCGAGGACAAGCTTGATTCTGTAGACCTTTTTGAAAGATTGTTTGGTTCTTTCAATAAGTTTCTAATGATATGTATATTCGGTTCATTGTTTTATTATAGTGAGTTCTTTAGCTGCTACTTTAGAAGCTTTTCTTCCATTGTAGCTGACTCCACTAGGATGCAACTGAGCCTAGCCGATTATGATCAACTGGATAATAACTCGGATCACTCTTGTCCTTGCCAAGCTCGAGCTGAGCTCAAGTCGAGCTTGACATGTTAATGCGACGATCTGGAGCTTACTCAATATCAACTCCAGTTCTTGTGAGCCTGATTAAGCTTTATATGTACGTACTTCTAAATGAAGAAAAAACTATTAGTATGTGGACTGAAGTCGACGGAATTTGAGGCTACAACGCTTATGCTAAGACCCACTTAAAAGAGCAACAAGCCAATCTGAAGTTCTCATATACCGTTCGAACCTGGAGATCAAGCTAAAACTCGCTGAGCATTCTGTTGACGACTTACATTGCGTTGAATTCAGCCCGATTAACCTTCACACTCTTGGGGATGATGCTTGGTTTTGGGCTGGCCTTCTCTTTCAAGGACAAGCATCATTTGAATAGGATCAATTATATGGCATTGATTTGGAATATAGGGATTTTGTTGGGGCCATGTAATGCTGGCTTGTGATTGGAGGCCATCATATTCCTTCGTATGACATTGGAGGTTCACACTCATCTCAAGCAGTGGAGGCGGATCCACAGCTTTAAAAAAAAATCAACTTTTCTTTTGAAATTTCAATTAAAAAAAAACAATTTTCAGAATTTTGGGTGGGGCGACCTCCACTGACCCCAAGTATATTGTCAGGAATGTTTCTCAAGTTGGACAATGACTGCAAACTGCACACATATAAATGAAATATCATTATTTAGCAGGGACGACTGTAAACAAGGTTAATGAGAGTTTGCATGTTTGTTATGCTTATGCTATTTTCAATAGACTAGCTAGCGCGCGCACACACACACAGAATAAAAAAAGGGTTTATTGCACAGGAGCAATTTTGGCAAAATATTCAAACATAAGAGAACTTAATTCCCGAAGAACACTAGAAGGAATATATTTACGTCCTTATAAACAAATACATCAGGTTTGATACGGGTTAAAAAACAATAGTTACAGTTTATCTAATATCGGTTTTGCTCCAACTTCTTTCCCTAATAACTTGAAAAATCTGGTTGATGTATCAAAATATTAGTCAATGAGCACACGGAAATACAGTTATGGGGGCTCAATTGCATTGTACTCGACAAATATACACATAAATATGCATATACACATATATCATTGTATATTATTTGTCGGAGAGAGGAATTGTATTATATAGTTGGGTGCAAGGCACTCTAGCTTCCATTTGGATGAGTAGATCTAATCTTATATAAGGTTTTGGGAATTAGCTTACCCTATACAGCCGAAATCTATTGGAATATGTTGATTTCATGGCCTGCATTTTACTCATTTATAGTATGGTTAATTCCTTTCAAAAGCACATAACACTGAAGTAATAGGGTTAGAGTTGGTCACATTTTGAGCATACAACAACAACAATAACAACTAAGCCTTTTTCCATACGAGATGGAGTCGGCTACATAGATTCTTTGTTTCCGCATAGCCCAATCATGTACCATACTAGCATTTAACTCAATATAAACTAGATCATTCTTTATTATTTCTTTTCAATACTTTTGTGACCATCCCCTTCCTCTTTTAATATTTTCACAAATTAGTTTTTCATATCTTCTTATATGACCGTCCCTTGGTCGTCTTTCTATATGTCCACCATCTTAAACTATTTTTTCTCATTTTATTCTCTATTGATGCTACTTGCAATTTATTTATAATAACCTCATTATGTATATAGTCTTTCTTTGTGTGACCACCCATCCATCTCAACATCTTTATATCTGCTACAGACATCTTTTGTTCATGTTGATGATTAATTGCCTAACACTTAGAACCATAAAACATAGAAGGTTTAATTGTTGTTCTATAATATTTACCTTTCAACTTTAGTGATAGCTTCTTATCATATATAATATCTGATGCCCCTCTCCATTTTAACCAACCTACATTAATTCTATATGTAACATCTTCATCAATTTTTTCATCACTTTAAAAAATTGACCCTAGGTATTTAAAACTTCCTTGTAAGGGATACAATATGTACCAATCTTAACTTTTATGTCTTCAAAAGTAACCAAATGATCAAACTTACATTCCATATATTATGTCTTCGTTCTACTAAGTCGGAAGCCTTTACTTTCTAGTGTTTCTCTCTATACTTCCAATTTCTTATTAACCTTTTCCTTAAATTCATCCACTAACACAACTGCAAATAACATACACAAAGATACTTTAAGTTGAATATATTTTGTTAACTAATAAAAACCCAATATAAATAAACATGGACTCAAAGTTGATCACTTATGTAATCCAATATTAACTTCAAAGAAGTCCGTCATTCCTTCATAAGTCCTCATACATGTTTTTGTACCATCATACATGTCTCTTATAAGATTTATGTATGTCAATGGGATACCTTTCTTTTCTAAGGTCCTTCAAAGAACATTTCTTGGTACCCTATCGTAAGTTTTTTCTAGATCAATAAATATCATGTGAAAGTTCTTATCCTCATCTTTGATGCATCTAATATAAGATTCTTAGTTTTCTTATATTTAGCCTTAGCTATCTTAAAAATATCTCTTTCACCTTCTTTTGAGTTAAGTTTTATATATAAATCCTTCTAAATTTTGACTTTTACTTCACTAATCGTCTTTTTTTTCTTTCTTTACTTTTTTATAGGTCTCCTAAGTTTTACTAATATTCTTGGCATAATGCAATTTGTAACATGCTTTCTTTGCTTTAATTTTATCTTGCACCATTTTACTCCACCATTAAACTTCTTTTTGTGTCGCTCCCTTTGATTCACCTAACATATCTTTCTCACTTTACTAATATGTATAGCTATATTGTTTCACATATCAGAAGGTATACCTACATAATTTCAAGCATATCCTTAAAAGAACTTTCTGTTTACATTTATCTTCTTACTCACACTTGAGGTTCCACCATTTAGTTCAAATAACTTTATTTACTCTATTCTTCTTTTTCCACCTTTCCACCTGTAAATCAATTACTAAAGTCGATGTTGATTAGTTAAGATTTTTCTTTAAATTATCTTACAATCTTTACAACATGATCTATCTTTTTTCATACCAAAATAATCAATTTGTGTTTGCGATGAGCCACTTAAATATTCATTTTAATTTTTGAAAATAGTATTGGCTATAAAGATATCAAAAGCTATAGCAAAATTTAAAATCTCCCTACCCTCCTTATTTGTATTACCAAAACCATAGTTTTTATGAATACCTCAATATCTTAATGTCTCTTTATCGACATGTCCATTTAAGTCTCCTCCCAAACAGATCATCTTTTTTTGTGGAATTTTTTGAATTACCTTATCTAACTCCTCCCAAAAAGCCTTCTTTATACTATCTTCTAATCTTACTTGAGGTACATAAGTACAAACTATATTCAAAACCTTTACTCCTAACACTAATTTCATCATCATAATTCGGCCGCCACATCGTTGTATGTCTGCTACACTATCTTTTAAATATTTATTTATTTATAATAATACCAAATCTATTTCAAGCCTTTTTCTTTAATGAGTATCATAATTTAAAACATGTATTTTCAATCTCCTTTGTTTTTTCTCCAACTCACTTTGTCTCTTGTAAACATAGAATGTGAATCTTTCTTTGAATCATAGTATCTACTACCTCCATGAACTTGTTGGTTAATGTTCTGAGATTACAAGTATCAATACAAATCTTATTATCTAAAACTAGCTTCTTTACCCCCACATCCGTTCTTACTAAAAATGCAAAGACCCTTGCTGTAATTTGGTTACTATATTTGGGCGATAATGTAGTGGGAATAAATTCTTTACCTGCACTCATTCATGATATGAAAACCCTCTCTGCAATTGATTCACTACATCTAGGTGAAGATGTAGAGGTCTTTGGTTACTTTTCACTATATTTAGGCTTTGCAATACTTCGCTAAGAGAGTGCTCCTAATGTAATGCTCATAATTTATAAAATCCATGATAGATATATCCAACAAAGATTTATACTGGCTGTCGGAAGCCTAATACAACCTCCTTCTTTATCCAGGCTTGGGACCGACTATGTAGGGGTGATCCCTTATAGGACTAGACCCTACCCACCACTAGTGTTGCTCACTTATGTTCGATAATTGCTTTTCTATGTCATAAATGTAATAAGGCTATTGTTCATCATTTTTCATATACCCTTACAACCTCTGAAATTATATTTGTGCAACTAAAAAAAATAGTTGGGCAATGCCAATAATGGGCAAGATATGATTTTCCTATATATATATATATATATATATATATATATATATATATATATATATATATATATATATATAGATAGATAGATAGATATATTTGTGTAAGGAGAGAGAGAGAGATGAAATAACACTGGCACTAGAGAAGAGTGTCAAATGGTGTCTCTAACACGATGTTTGGGCTGATAAATGTGAAATACATACACCTTAAAAAGCTAGGCTCCTTTTAGACAAGTTTAGCATTGCAGGCAGTCGTTGATAATTTTACAACAATTTAGGCGGTTAGATATAATTTTCCCTTCGAATAAAATATTCTCAAAGAGGTGAAAAATGCACTATCATTGATTGCTATCACCTAACTCTCATATTCATTGTTGGATGTGAACCCTGAAAGCAACTTGCTGGGCTCTCTGGCCTCCAAGTGGGGACTGCTCAAATGGGCTCAAAATCAGACAAGGACTAAACGCTGTGTGATTGCATGAGACAAAAGACACTTAAAAAGATTTGAGAATCATTCATCAAAAGCCCCACAATCGAAGAAAAAAACCCCACAACTTGACAGACAAGGGTAGTAATCTTTCCCTTTCTTAAATGGATGAAAGGCCAAGATTGTTCTGAAGTTTGGACCTTGATTTGCACATCTCACCAGTCACTGTAAATGTGTGAACAAGGTTGCTTGTGATCTTTTGAGTTTTCTATATCCATGTTATGTGGACATGGAATGAGTTACGTATTGGTAGCCATCAATCTTCTCAGAGAAATTATTCAGATGATCGACAAGAAAATAAAGAGAGAATAAAATAAAATTAGTTGTAGTAAGTTCTTGATGTTGATCATCTTTGAAAGTCAGGGTCTCGTAATAGGAGCTAGTCTTTAGGAAAGTACCATAGTTTTAATGAAATTAAACATGTATTAAATGCTGAAAGCCTGAAGCAACGTTCATCTCGAAGAATGATGTTTATCAATACTGAAGTTCCACGTAGAAGGTTAGTCTGAAAGTGTGTGTGTGTCTATGTGTTTTGTGCCCGCGCATGTGCATGTTGACATTCAACATGGTTCATTTTGTAAGGATCAAGTGTCAGATGATGCTTTTGACTGTTGAGAGTTGGAAAAATTTTACTAAGGCATCTTTGTCTATCCTCTAAAGAACTTGCTCCAATAACTTACAGTGTACCACACACATACATAGAGAGAGAGATCTGTGGTCCAACCATGATTGGACCCACAACTCGTGCAAATTGGGTCCCGGCTTTCGTGGATCATCATTTCTAATTGGTCTGGGGGACAAGATCTTGCTCAATCCTCACCATCGTCAACAGCTAGTCTCTTAGGTTTCATGTGCCTAATAATTAAGGAAAGATGAGGCCGATGTTCAATGCATTACCATCATGCTCGAATCCAAGAAAAGAGGTCCAAATGAATCACAATTTATCCATCTAGTGAAAACATACTGTTTGCTCATCTCAATTATTAAGACAGTTCTTATACAATGTATAATTGCTCAAACTTGATGTCTAATACAAACGCGAGCAAGCACCGATCGAGGATTTTATAGTATCCAAACACCATGGGCAACATATATTTATGAACTAAAACATAGACACTCTTTGGATCTGCCTGGTTGAGCCGGTGTGCTGGAATCTAGTTGAAATCCTTTGGCTCAGATGCCGAATGCATTCGACGATAATGTTATCCCATAAGCGATGTAATTCCTTCCCAAACCCAGAAGTATGGCATTGGTGATTATAAGCAATTAAGCCTTACTTAAGCAGCAATAAACACATAATATTTGGGAATCTTGGGCATGATTGAATAAAAACGTGACCAAGTTCATGAACTAGGGAGTTCATGAAATTGATATCAGCTCATGGACTAACTGGATTGTCATATGATGGAGAGGAAAATATTGGGCTTTGAGTGTGTGATGATGACATGAAATGGGACAGAGAATTGAATTGGGTGAAGTAGACTAAATTCATGCAACTATATGACATGAACTTGTCTCTATAATAAAAGCATGCAAACTAAGGAGAAAAGGATGGCCCAAACAACACACAAAGGGGACCAGCAATTGTCAGATTCAGCCAACTCTAAGCCCTCAGCCATTGCACCAAAGTGCATCTTATGATATCCCCTACTGGCTCTGCTGTTTTACGTGGGCCTGCTCAGTAACGGATCCAGAAATTTGTTTCGGGCGAGGAGACTTCATGTTTGGGTGGGCGGGCTTTAAAAAATTTCAAATTCTTTTGAAAATTTTCAGAATTTCGGGTGGGGCGGTCGCCCCAACCCACCACAATGTGGATCCGTCACTGAGCCCGCTTGAATCCCAGTCTGGTGGACATGACCTTGATAAATTACTGGATCTGATCGCATGTGTCCTCAAATAAATGAATATGTAAAGTAATAAATAAATAAAATTGGGTCCAATTCCAAATCCCTCTTCATATTAGATTTAATGATCCTGAGGCTACTACATCAAACTAAAAGGAAATGCATTTGATTGAAGTGATTTCGTAAACACCCTTTCTACTCAACAGACATGCATGACATATACACATATCCATGTCCATGCATGTACATACATACATATGCATGTCTGTATGTACGTAACTGCATACATATGTATAAACATACTTGAGGAGCGAAGTCTCTTCAAATTGCTTGTTATTGACAATTTCAGCTAATCATTTGGGATTCGTTTCCCCATAGTACAACACAACAACGAATCCTATTTTCATGGTAGATGAGGGTCAGTTTCATAGATTCTTTTTTCCCGTAGAGTCACATCATGTACCATGCTAACAGTTAAGATAAGCTATATCATTCTTTATTATTTTCTTCCAATACTTTTGCAGTCTTCCTCTTTCTCTTTTGTTAAGTAAGCGAGAGGTTAGGTACACTGCTGCTAGGTATAGATTATACATACACTAGGAACGAGTTGCAGGATGATCCATCCTGGACCTCCAATATAGATAATTTTGTGAGTGAACACGAGTTAGTGCAACATTTAACAATTCCTTGAACAAAATTCAGTATTCTAACTCCAAAAATGCAAATGCGATTGTTTTACCACTTGGAAAATTATCAACCATAATTTGATGACGGTTTAATCTTTGAAGCGTTATTTCACATTCCTTTGCAAGCTTCTTTGAATTGCCTGGAGTCATTGAATGATATCCCATAAGCAACGTCCCTTCCGGTTGGAACTGAACCATTTACATCACATTTTGCTGCAGACTTAAACGATTAACCTTAACAAAAGCCTTTTCTCCCATCAGGTGGGTTGGCAACACGATGTCTTTCGAATCATAGTGCACCACCGAGGTGATACACTTTGCTTCAGAGTCTTATGAGGCTTGGTGCAATAGTTCTGGAAAGATCACATCTTATGGTTGAAAATTATTAAATGATGTATGATCTATTTAGATCTTATGGATCCAGAGTTCTACCGGGTCACATCTTATGGTTGAAAACTGTTAGATGATCTATAGTCTATTTAGACTTTATGGATCCAGAGTTCTACCAGATCGGTTTCGCTTAGCTATCGGGTCGCATACAGCCGACCTGACGGCATCCATGCATGCAAGCATACCTACTTTTCTCTTTCACCTATAGGAGGTCTTGATTGGTTGGTTTGGTTCAAAATCAGTTCAAACAAAAGCTATTTGCTGGATATCAATGCAAGTATAAATTGCTTGTAATTGTGACCAGAAATTTAAGATGGGCTGGTTGCTTACCATATTCTGATAGCTTTGCTTCTAAATCAATTTACATTAATGATGAAGAACGATGCAAATGATGCTGACATTTGCCCCTACTTATGAAACGGTCTTTGAGAACTCCCCACTCATGCCAATCTTTTGAAGGGGGTTGCAAACCATAATGGCGGAAAACATTTTTCACAGAAGTGATGAAAAATATATGCGATGAATGTTCGTTTATTCTTAATTAAACTTCTACAAACCATACTGCTCAGTACTTGAAAAGTTTTACTAATAAAAACCCACTTAATTACTAAAAAACTATAATTTTTGTATAAATTTATTGTTTAGTTAACAATTTAAGACATGAGGTCTTTAGAACATTTGAATTTCACATGAGATTTTGCCAGTGGTTTTTTCTTTTGGGTATAATGGGAAGGCCGAAGACAGATGCACTCCCGGGGTATCGAACTCATGACCTTGAACTTGTGAGTCGACTCCCTAGCCAGGTGACCTGTTGTTCTTTATGCTTGCCTGTGATTTTTTTGCTGTTACCTTTTGTCACAATCATGACCAATTTTTGACTGTTTGAGTAAGTTCCCATTTAATAAAGCCTCTAAAGAGTCTTAATTCCCCTCCCCACAAAAAAAAAAGAAAAGGCCTCTAAAGCTGTCTTATTGATGGCAACATATCAGTGAAGACTATGGTGACCACAACGCTTGAAGAACTTTTGGGTTTTCAATAGTGGTGGCGATAAGATCAAGTCAGACATCTACAATTGAAAACTAAGTCTACAAAAACGACCTGTGATTATCAAATGGCATGCAGTAATCAATCTTGATCATGGAGAATTATAGTTTTAATGGTAGTATCTATCGATCATGTAACATGTCGAGCAATGAAGGATCTAGAAAGTCTTCTAGAGCTAGGTGAATAGTTCATCAAACTATTCAGGGTGGGAGGGAGCGAACTATATATTATAGCTCATAGATCCAACCATGGGCTATAGCTTGATGCCCCTTCTGGGGTCAACGTAGGTCCGTGCACTTAACAATAGTATGGCTGGTAAATTAGTAAAACCATTATGAGCTACTTGAAGCATATTCGTGTTCCACTCATTCGCTCGTTTGAGCTAAACAAGAGCGTGCTCCTTAAAATCAAAACATAAACGTTAATTTTCCATTAGAAATATTGTAATTCTCGCTCTCTTAAGTTGAGACCATTATGGACACACTTTGACGCTCAAACATTTGTCAGGGCACTCTTGACAGCCCAATTTTAAGGTCAGCCAGGGCTCGGCAGGGTCACCCACCAAGACTTCTCATTGTTATATGTTAAAACTTAACTAATTTTACCAGAAAGCTGCACCAAGCTTGAAAATGGTTGTGCTTTGAAAAGCTCTGCGTTTCCACCAAGTCGCTGCTGTGTTCGGTCTAATTGGAGAGCAAGTGGAGGAGAGACTCCATCTTTTCACGACTTACAGACAGAGTGTGCTTACACTAGGGTTTCTGGTGCTCTTACAGAAAACCAAAATCTCATAGATGGCACCGTGGTATATATATATATATATATATATATATATATATATATATATATATATATATATATATATATGTATTTATTTATTTATTTATTTATTACTGCCACTATTTTGTAGTTCTTAATTGCATATCCTCAGCCACTTTTATGGGGAAATGGACTTAATAGTTGCATCATGTTATATATAGTCCATTTCCCCATAAAAGTGGCTGAGAATATGCAATTAAGAACTACAAAATAGTGGGAGTAATATCACTTGTTATTGGATCATATCATATACCACGATCTGTTTAGGTTGACGTTAAAACATATGAAAATACATATCTTGATTGGGAAATAACCATCATGAGTTCTTCCATGACCTGTGAATGATAGCATATAATCACAATATGATGATATGTAATGTGGGAATATGTTTGATTGATTAGAGAGCATAATTAGTAAATAAGCATCATGCATGTCCACATTATTCTTTTTAATGTTGACTTATAATTATCAGGGAAAGTAGAACCCATGATGGCATTTGATTGAGTTTATATAATATTGATAATCATTTGCACTTATTAACGCTTGTGTGGGTTATATATTATATCACATAACTGTGATATATCTGGGTAATTGCTTTTATCCATGAGAAAATCAGAACGTATGCCATGGTGCAAAATTATAAGACTGTCGTCTGAGAAAAAAAACACTTCAAATGTGAAGCAGTAGAGATAACACATCAATTGCAATAAGCTGAGTATATTGCTTTCATTATGACTCCAATGTTTATCATTTTGAGATCATCGCTTTAGATGTGAAGCGGGATAATAGGTGAGATGATTGCAATATAGTCATATGAAACTAACACTAATTACTCTAGAAGCAATCACACAATTGTTAAATAACATTATTTCTTAGATCAGTTAATCCCTTGTTAAAGGGTGTATTAGAGGATCTCTTTCTTGGATATGGCAGAATGAAGAACTTGTTCTCGTATACGGTACCTATGTGACGATATGCCTAAGCTCTTCATTACATGGGAAAAAATGTGCTTAACACTGTAAAACCACATAATAAGGAAGAGTATATGAATTGTTATAATGGAAAAGATAAATTTAATATGGTAAGAACACATAACTAGAATGGTTCTCGATTATTATATTGGTTCTTGTGTTTGAAATATACCTAAACACTTAATTATGTAAGAGAAGACGTGTTGGAAACGGTAAAAGTGCACAATGGGTAAGAATGAAGGACTGTACGAAAAACATGCTTGATACATAAAAAACACGTAACTTGAAAAGTGCATAAGTTGTGTATGAAAGCATATATGATACTGAAACCCTCATAACCGAGATATCATATGTTGGTTATTGAAAAACATACTAGTATAGAGAAAATGTATAACAGGAAAAGATAGAACTATGAATGCCAGGGTGTGATAAATCCATTGTATCATGATTTGGCTCAAGTGGCTAAGTGGGAGACCTAAGCTTTTAAGTGGCCATATTAAGTCTAAATTGCAAAAAAATCTGCGTAACGAGTCGAGGTGGGCTCCCTTCTCAATTACATGCATTGACTTTCTAAAAGTGTTTTAGAAAGTGACTTAATAAAAACTATTTTGAAACCAAAAGGAATTCATATTTCATTGTGGATGAAACTTGAAAAGTGCACTTCCAGAGCCTCTAGGTATCTCAAATTCATCGCCTTCAATTTGTCAGTTGATTTCTTAGTTTGTTCTATTTTTTTTTCTTTTTGAGAGAACTTCAGATGAGTACCCTATGGTTTACCAACAATCTAGTTTTATATCCTAAACTTTACTTTCTATAACTTATAGGATTTAAAATTAAAAAACTCATTACTTTAGTACCTCAAGCTTGGCTCAGTTTGTGACTGTTTGTTATGGCAAACACTAATGTGTGCCTAATGGCTGACTCAACATTCACGTCAACCGGATAATAGGATGATGATACAATTCAGATCCAATGTAAAAAATCAAAGATCCAAAATCCCAAAATGCTCCCCGTCTCTTTCGGTCACCGTCTTCCACTTTTGACATCCTTTGACACAACAAGATCTCTCTATCCCTATGTCTCTCCCCCTCTCTCTCAGTCTGCAGCAACACAACATGCACACTACTAGTGGTCTTTCTCCAAGACGCATGCAAATACGATTTGTTCTATGTTTTGTACTACTATACATGTTATATTTGGGGTAAGAATCGAAAAAACATGTGCCTTTGAAAACCCAACAAGAGAGAAAAATTGTGATTTAGAAACCTAAAAAACATGAAAATTATTTATACAAGGTCACACATTGTTCTCATGAGTCCCACAACAAGAAATTTGTAACACCCAATAAGAAATATGCACGTTTGCATTTTCTGATATTTTCTCTACATGAAGCAGTCAAATGTTTGAGATCTTATCAACAGGTTGCTTGTAGTGACCAAATCTTATTATGTCACGGTCCTTGACACCTTATCAATGGGTTTCATTTAGTAAGAACTTGAAAACTTCTTTATTGTTGAGAATTAAATGTAGTTCATATAAGACAATAAAGATATCCCATTGTGTGTAAACCTTGGTTCTATGGAACCTCGATGTACAACAATCCAGTAAAAGGAGAGATGAACGAAAATAAGTTTAGGACTTACTTCTGATCGCTCCAAGAGTGGGTGGGTCCGTGTTGGTTCTTTTCACAAAAGGTCTACTTATCCTACTGAAAAAAGGGTCAAGCCTTGCGGTAACGATTCGTTTGGCTTGTTCAAATCTGAAATTTCCACACATGAAAGAGGATGAATTTCGAGGGGGGGTCTCTTGCTTGTTCATGTAAGGACATCAGTTGGAATGGGATTACTAGGCTAACAGGAGTGCTAGGAAAATTTTGGGTTTTGGATTATATGGTTTTTATTGGATAGTTGGCCAGGTCACACTAGATTAGGAAAACTAATGATATGTATTATTTTAAGAACTAAGTTTTAGAAAATTGACACGAGGAAGGAAGGGCCTAACTAGTTGGGATCACAATGACATCAAATCCTAGATTTGTATTGCAATTCAATTCATGGGATAAGCAAGGTCGATTATGCAAACTAAGAAAAATATTGGGATTATTAAAGTTTGATCATAACTGGGTGACACCATTGATATGAATGAATCTCAAGAATTCCCTTGGGATAAACAAAAGACTTTTTGCCACATATAATATATAATGTGTAAAAAAGATAGAGGAAGAACTGAAGACAAGTTACAGTGAATATTGATTGATGGGTTTTAGAGTGCAACAAAGAGAATTTTCTACACTTGAGTTGAGCAATGTGACCTTTAATTCTGAAACCCCTCAAGTCAACTATTTAAAAAGAGAAGCAATGAAGTATATGATGATGTGCCAACAAATCGACGACCTACTCCCTATGAATTCCTCTTGTTGACGATGATTTGCTCAATGGCCTGCAACAGAAAACCGAGTTGCAATAGCAGCTACACGTAACAGCAAGAGAGAAAGAGAAATGATTTTCTTGGATTGGTTGGATGATCTTGGATCGGTTTTATATAGTCTTATACCAATAGTCTTGCCATTTTGGTTTTGCTCAATGGTCTCCTCTCTTTGACCTTCATGCACAACAACTTGTCTTATACCAATAGTCTTGCCATTTTGGTTTCGCGTAGTCCTTGATGATGAGACCTTTTGCCGTCAATAATTTCATTAAATTGGAAAGCATTGGAGGATGCCTTTTGCTGTTGGATTCAAACTTTCTATTTTTGTGATGCATACATATTTATCATAACACCTGATATTAAAATTTTGGCAACTTCCGCCATTTTAAGAGAATGAAAATGGGTGGCTACCTCTTTTTGTTTGGATAAACTTTCTTATTTTTGTGCCTTTTAACTTCATGCGTGAGCCATCTTTCATAATGTTCAGCTCTTGTTTATGCCATGTATACATTATACATACATACATATATATATATAATCAACATAGATAATTAACATTGATGAATGATATTCAAAGTTGTATGCCCTCCTAATACTTATACCTAGGCATGCCTTATGAAAACATGTATATATATTATCTCTTTTCTTTTTCTTTTTAAGGTGAACACTTATATATTTATGATACCAAAGGTTACCAATATATAAATAATTTTTGTTTGTTTACATAGAATATATACATATATAGGTTAGTTTTTCAATTACTACATATAAATATATTCACACATATATACATACACATTCCTATGCACACACACATATATATACATACAAATACATACATATACACATATATAGCTTATATGCTTGCCGTACTGAAAGGTGTATGTATATAACTGAAAATACTTTGGATATTCTTGTTGTACTGAAATTTTCTCCAATGATAGACTCTTTTATATTCCAAATAAGGCAAGTGGATGTTGAAGCTTTGTGTTTCTTTTTTATTTTATTGATATTTTCCTATATCAACAACTTCATATTCAATCTGATTCATTTTAAAATAGACCCAGACCTTCTTGTGAACATCCCTTAATCCAAGGTTTAAAGAATCATTTCATATGTCTTAAAATTTGAAATTTTAAAATATGTTTTTCTTAAAGAAAATTTTGCATATTTACATATGCCGCTCTGTGGCATCAATCAAGATAAGGCTTGGTTGATGACAAAGAATAAATATCAAAATTTGACTTACTTCAAAGGCTTTAGTAGAAAATTTGATTTGAGAAACTTGAAATCTTTTATGATACTTGGTGTGAAGCAAGCTTTTTTTATAGAAATCTCATCTGGTCACATTTGGGTCGGACCAAGGCTAAAGGGGTGTCTTGTCGTGAGGCACACCATGAACTGCATATGTGACAGAGTGCAATACAAGGAGGGTTTTTTAATAAGAGAAAGATGACCAATTTTCATAAAGAAATTTTTATATAAACTTAAAGAAGATTTTCTTTCCAAACCAAATCAATAAGACTGCCTAAAATATTTTTTCTTGAAAAAATCATTGGAGTTCTTTAAAAGGAGGTAGTCTTTAACTTTTTGGAAAATATGAGTTTGTTTTCATAAAACAAGTTCTAAACTAATAATTTTTCAAAACATCATGAAAATGGTACTTGAATCTTGTTCTTTAAAAACATAATTTTACAAGGAGGATAATTCATTGGTATTGCACTTATTTTCTTCATCATGGTGTTGTGAGTATAGTACTATATTTAATTGTCCTTCAGTCCATTATAAAGCATCTTCAATGCACACCTATAGATAACTTAGTCCTTTTTGAAATATCCTTAAGCTACCATACAGGTCTCTCTTAAGCTCTAGTCATGTTCCTCACCCATTTTTTTAATAGAACATGAGGATGATTTGTAGAGTAGCAACTATAAAAATGTACTATCAAACAAAATTAGGTAGGATGAAAATATCTTGGTGGGATTTATCGCAAATGATGGCTTCCTCCTCTAGAATGACCGATAAGATCAAGTTGAAGATGGATGGTGCCTCTTTCAATATCTTGAAAAATTGTGCAATACAAAGAGACTTCCAGTAAGACTAAGTGAATGCATCCTAGAAAAATAATGTACATAAAACAATATTCAAAAGAATATGAGAGCATAAAGTCTATAGAATAAAAATAACAAGCTAAAAGAATGCAAATGAGAAAAGAGAAAGTGAGTGAGAATGGAATGAGATGGGGAAAAAGTGAAGGGATGACGTGAATGATGTTGTGGGTGATATAGGAATAAGAGTGAAATGAAGAGGAAAAGTTTGGCTTGTATGGAGGAAACCCAAAATAGACTAAAAACATCTTCTTAAATAAGAAGGGACTATCATAGTAATGTCAAGTAAAACATCTTCTTAATGTGTAACTTCAATCCTAGTGCTGAAAGGAGAACAAAACTTAACTCCTATCATGATTAAGAAAAATACTCATGCTTATAAGAAAATGCATTTAGATCTTGAGATGCATCATAGATGCGACCAAATATATGTCATGAAGTAATAAAGTGCACGATCTCAGTCTCAATGGGACAAGAGATGCTCCTGCCAAAATATCATGATAGAAGATACACATTTTAATAAAATATAGAAAAAGAAAAGAAAAGATCAAGACTCTTTACAAAGACCAAAACAAATCTAGGTACTAAGACAAGAATGATCATACATGTCAACTCTTTGTAGTTGATCATGTCTCATGTACTGGTTTTGAAAAATTATAAATGTATTTTTGAAAATCAACCTCTGTTTGAATGGACTACTTCAAATAAAATATAGGACAAAGCATCTCCACTTAACTTCCTACCTATACTAATAGAGGAAGAAGATGATATTAATTTTGGTAATCAAAATTTTAATTTTTAAAATTCTAAAATAATCATCCGGTGACTCAAAGACAAGTAGATAGGCTAGGACTCTTAAATCTAGATGGAGTATTGATCCCTCCTCAAATGTAATAAAATCTCAAGGTTGAATATATATAAAGGCATAATGTTTCTCAAATGGAAGAAAATATATAATAAGACTTAACTTTTTTAAGAAACTTTACTTTTTCCAACATATATTCATTTTCCAACATGGAGTGTACAAAGGATATAAACAAAACTTTACTTTGCTTTCTTCATTTTCCAACATTTTCTTTTTTACTTTTTTTTCCTTTTTTCCTTTTTCCTTTTGTTTTTCATGCCTTTGGCTTTTCATTTTTTCAAAATATAACATTTTAAAACATATACAAAATATACCACAATTCATCAATGAAGCATAAATGTGTGAGATAGGCTAAAAAATTCATTATACCGAGTACAAACACCATAACACATAATGTGGAATCAAGAAGACACTAGCTTATCTACAAACTAAGATATCCTTAAGATAAATTATTTCAGTACTTTAAAAATTAAGAGAACGTTACCAAAATGTAGGTATGGATAATTTCATAAACTTTTTCTTAGACTAAGAATCAAATGAAAATGATTTTTTCAAAAAGATTTAATTTGAATTGGTTCAAAACAAAGTGAAACCCATATTTTGAAAATCATATCCCAAAGGCATAAATAGATAAAAATAACCTAAGTGAATAGTATTCCTGATCATGGAGGCAATGACTTAAGAGATCAAGCCATAAGTACACAACACTAGGGGCACACATATGCCTGCTTTCAAATCATTTTTAAGAAATACTATTTTATCATCTACACAAAACCAACAAGTCACAATGCAAGTCAAAATCCAATAAAAATCATGGATAACACTATTTTTTTAATATTAGATGTTTAATGGGTTTGACAAGTATCATCATCAATGACCAAGTAAAGTAATATAACTAATGAAATGATACATCACCTACTTTGAATTTCATTGTATGCAAACACATGTAAACATGCTAAGGTCAAACTAGATTATACGAAACATGAAGAAATGGCATGAGATACATATATAGAAAACAATATATGATCTGAAGCATGAACACATATAAATGGTATGGACATATAAGATGCATAATGTATGAGCTGATAAAATGGTGAAAGCATGGATTGATGAAAATATATAGATGCATCAACATGAGAAGATGTAGATGCATGAATGATATGACCATGAATTATATGAAGTCTCCTCCAACTAGGCTATAGGGTTTTGCTTGATGCTCTAAGACTTCACTAAATTTAGGATGGGAATGATATTAGCATTGCCTTCTCTAGACTTAGGCATTGCATGATCATTGCATGGGCTCTCTCCTATGTTGTAGCTATTAATGATGAGTGGAGGCTAGAAGATAATGCCTGGAGTGAAGAAGGGTCAGGGATGCTAAGAAAAAATGATGTGGGTATAAGGAGATAAAGAGACGTGTGTAAAGGATAGTGAATATATGATATAAAAGTTGAAGGAGAATTAGATTCAATGAGTAAAGTACTATAAACTGAAGAAGATGACTCTGAGAGTACATTAGACAACCTAGGGACTTTTAGAATTGAAGGAAGTTGACATTGTTTTTCATTTTCTAAATATTTTTTTGAGATTTTTGGTTTTTCAATTTTTTTACATTTTTGGAATAATAATGTACAACTAGGATCTCATGTTTACTTATAGTCGCTCAAAAGGTGGTAGGACCAAGGTGAGTCTGGAGGAGTGGGAACATCAAAAGTGTGTCCCAGACAAACATTGTCTCAACATGTATTCCCTACACTAAGAGAACGGTGGTTAGAGTTACCAAGAACCCATGACACGTGTAAGATCAGGTGAAGGCAGGATGTGCCCCAAAACCCAAGTGAAAGGATCAGAAAGGGACAAGTCTAAGAAGAAAGTGAGGTCTAAGAGTTGAGTCTTAGAGTTGAAGACCTTACTAGACAAAGTAATGGAGAGAGCAGGGTGAGATGAGAGATAGAGGAATTGTCGAGATCAAACTTTGTCCCTATAGGGAGTGGTGGATTGTTAAAAGGAATATTTGGAGGACCAAATTCCATGCTAGTAACTACAAGCTCACCCAAACTCAAACATACTTGAAGCTCAAGTGACAGGTAAATGTTATCACCTAATGATAATATGCTCATGAGACCTAGGATGTAGGATGGTGGAGGAGAGGAAGATGTCACACTAGATAGTAGACTTTGAGGAGATGAAGACTCTAGGGGTAGATTCTTATTTTGGGAAGATGTGCTTAAAGGAGAGGACTAGATCTACCTGTTGAGACATGGTGACTATCTCAAGAGAGAACAAAACTATGTATGTATGTCCTAGATGGATGAGTGAAAGGGTGATGGCCGTCGAGGTCAATATCATAAAGCTCTATGATCTCATTGAGCTAAGTTCTCTTATGAAAAAACAATGTCTTTGAAAAAATCAGTGATGACCAACTCTAGGGTAGCATCACTGAAGAAAAACAAGATAGGTAGGTCTGACATAGTGGATACATCTTCACCAGAATCGAGGAGACTCTCATGTTCATGTATGATTATAGGTAGAGCTAGTACTACTATAGATTGAATAGGAGTGGATATTTGACTAGAAGATTAAGATACCACATACTTAGGTAGGTCAGGAATGACTCTAGACCCTAGTGATGGTAACAACAAAGATGATATTAGAGATTATGATACCTCTAAAGAAGGTTGTAGTGATGTATTTGGGGACATTAAATCTAGAGATAGATCTTCAGTAGTCAAAGTTAAGGACTCTATGAATACATACTCAAGGAGGACTACTACATGAGAGGAATCTTGGTCAAGACTATAAGATTATAGTTTAGGACTCAAGAATGGATTATCAGAATGACACTTAGGAGAAGAAGGCTCAGTCTGTGAGGGTATGTTAGGAGGACACTCCACCAAAGAGAGTGACATGAGAATTTTTGACAAACGGGTTGGAGAGGACAGATGAGTGACAAGGGTTTCTAGGGAATGGTTTCGAGAGAACAGACAAGTATTTGAAGAATGGTCTAGAGAGGAGGGAAAATAACCTAGACTATGGTCTAGAGAAGATGGAGATGCCTTTAGAGAGTAGTTTGGAGATATAAAAGGAGATCCTAAGGTTGTTGATAAGGGTAGAACATGAAAGGTACTCAACCTTAGATAAAGAGGGTAGCACCCTATGGTATGTAGAGAGTTTTAGAAAAATATTAGCCTCCATCAATGACCTAGCAGGACAATATGTTCAAGAGATTCTAAAGATTAAACCTCATGCAGATGAGATACATGAGGGGTGAATGGGATAGAGGATCCTAATTGAGACTGATTAAGAACTTGAGGAATAAAAAGACTAGAATTATGACTATAGAAGGGACCTCTAATAAATGAACCTAGACTAACTAATTATGACTATGAGATACATGAGGGATTAAACCACAAATGTTCTTGTTCAATTAGACTTTCTTGTGGATTTTGTGAAGTTAAAGAATGTGGTTCATAAATGACTATTAGAGTGAAAGGTTGATCCCTAAGTTTTTTCTTGATAACTATAGGAGTAAAAAGTTGGTCTTTAGATTTTCCTTTGACGACCATGGAAGTAAAATGTTATTGATAGGTTTTCCCCTATTAATAAATCTATTACTTTTTTATAATCGGATTGGGGACAACAATAACTCTAGAAATTGTGGGTATTGCTCTTGAGTGAATGATATCTCATTTTTGTTTCTTTCCTGTTGAGTTGAGATCTAAGTTCATTTTTTTCCTTGGGTTGGGCAATCTCGAACATATTTCTTTACCCTTTTATGATATAATAATTTGTTTGAAACAACCTCATTCTTGTTATATTCTTTAATTTTTCTCCAAGACATGCTACCATTCCTACTCTTTGTAGGTTATTTACATATTCAAAGTCATCAAGATCCTCCTCCTTATTAGACCACATATTGCATTGAACATATAAAGTTATATATAATTAGAACAAATACAATTAAATTCTTGAATAAAAATTCTAAGTGCTTGTGTGTGTATTTGTTACATAGAATATGAGGCCCAATATACACAACATTTGTTCAAGTGTGTAGCAAATAATGGTGTAATTGAGTGTGTGAAAATAGGTAAGTATGCCCAACTCTAGGTGCATCTTGTCTAAGGTTTCAACCAATTTGCTCACAAGAAAAGCAAAAATTTCAAACCTGCCAATCGGTAGACCCCTGGGTTCCACTGAGAGTGCCAAAATAGAATTGTGTGCAACTTTGATTCTGTGGAACCTTGATTTACAATAATCCACTTAAAAGAGAGATAAATGAAAATAATATTTTAGAACTCATCTCCAAACGCTCCAAGGGCTTGTGTGGCCATATTGGTTCTTTTCACAAAAGGTCATCTTATCCCGTTGAAAAATGGTAAACCTTTGCACTAGCAATTCATTTGACTTGTTTAAATCTGAAATTTCCGCACACTAGAAAGAGGATGAACATCGGGAGGTGGGGCCCTCTTTCTTATTCATGTAGGGACATCAGTTGGACTTGCATTACTCAGCTAATGGGAGTGCTAGGAAAATTTTGGGGTTGGGATTATATGTTTTTATTTGATAGTCGGCTAGGTCACATAGGATTAGGAAAAGTGTTCACATGTGTTATTTTTAGAACTAGGCTTTAATAAATTGACACGAGGAAGAAGAGAATAACTAGTTGGGATCACAATGACTATCAAATCTTAGATTTGTATTGCAATTCAATTCATGGGATAAGCAAGGCCGATTACGCAAACTACGGAAAACGCTGGGATTAATAGAGTTTGATCACAACCGGGTGACACCTTTCATATGAATAAATCTTCAGAATTTCCCTTGGGATAAACGAAAGACTTTTGGCCTCGTATAATATATATTGTGTATAAAAACAAAGAAAGAACAGAAGACAAGTTACGGTGAATATTGATTGATGGGTACAAAGAGAATTTGTGCACTTGAGTTGAGCATTGCAACCTTTAATTCTGAAACCCCTCAGGTCAACTATTTAAAAAGAGAAGCAATGAATTATATGATGATGTGCCAACAAATCGACGACCTACTCCCTATGAATTCCTCTTGTTGACGATGATTTGCTCAATGGCCTTTAACAGAAAACCGGGTTGCAATAGCAGCTACACGTAACAGCAAGAGAGAAAGAGAAATGATTTTCTTGGATTGGTTGGATGATCTTACATGGTGTGGACCCTTATTTATTAGAGTATCCTCCAATTACATTGTAAAGGAAGCACCAATGATAAATATTTCCATGAAAGGAATCCTGAATTCTACAAGGAAATCTGATTTTTGGGAGTTAGAATTTATTTCCTTGTAGTCTACTAAAAATCTTGCTATTAATATTAAGTTTCATTGGTTATATTAATGGGTTTTTATTAGTCATTCAGTCGTGCTCTCCCAAGACGTGAATGCCAATTCTCGTCTCCTTTCTTTGACCTTCATACACAACAACTTGTCATATATCAATAGTCTTGCCATTTTGGTTTTGCATAGTCCTTGATGATGAGACCTTTTGTCATCAATAATTTCATTAAATTGGAAGGCATTGGAGGATGCCTTTTGCGGTCGGATTCAAACTTTCTATTTTCATGATGCCTACAGATTTATCATAACACATGATATTAAAATTTTGGCAACTTCAACCATTTTAAGAGAATGAAAACGGTTGGCTGCCTCTTTTTGTTTGGATAAACTTTCCTATTTTCATGCCTTTTAACTTCATGTATGAGCCATCCTTCATAATGTTCAGCCCTTGTGTATGTCATGTATACATTATACATATATATATATATATATATATATATATATATATATATATATATATATATAATTAACATTGATGAATGATATTCAAAGTTGTATGCCCTCCTACGACACGCATGCACACACACACACATATACCTAGGGATGCTTTATGAAAACACACATATATAATCTTTTCTTTTTAAGGTAAACACTTATATATTCTATGATGCCACATACTCACCCATACCACATACATACCACAGGTTAGCTAAATGTGTGTGTGTGTGTATATATCATTTTTTCTTTATGTAATATATATAGATTGGTTACTTTTTCAATTACTACATAAAAATATGTTCATACATATATACACATTCCTATACATATATATATATAATACATATATAGCATATATGCACTGTATGCATGACTTTCCATAGTGACTGAAAATACTTTGGATATTCTTGTCGTGTTGAAAGTTTCTCCAATGAGAGTCTTTTATACTCCAAGGAGACAATGCAAAAGAGTTGCGAAATACAAAGAACAACTTGTTAGTAATGATATTATTCCCCTCTCTCTCACTCTTGAGGTCTTGTTTCTGTATTGAGAAAGAAAGAAAACGGCAAGACAAAGTACCTTCGAAATGCTGCTTGAAATTATCGGTGATGGTGATGCCATTTATGAGATAGAAGACTTTAGAGAGAGAAAGGAAGAAAATAGGGATTAAAACATAGAAGGAATTACAGTGAACTTTGGCTCATAGGTTGTTTATCCTGTATATTTTGGATATCTATGAAATTATGGATATTGGATTTGAAACGGATCACCATCCTACTATTGGGTTGACGTGAATGTTGAGTCAACGTTAGCCATGCGTTCTCGTCTTCCCCGGTTCACTAAGAAGTGTCAGGCTCATGGTATAAAGTGATGAGTTTTTAAAACTTAAATAATTTAAGTCAAAGTACCAAAGTGAATTTTCGGTAAACCACATAGTACTAATATAAAGCTTTCCCTTATTTCAGTCTTTGCTTTTGTTTTGTGAAATGGGTGTCTTTTCACTTGATATTTATGGCTTTGATGCAAAAGATTATCAAGTGAGTCCACGTCCTAAGCCTGCTTAGCCTTGTATGGAATGAAAGTGAAAAAGATATTTGGATGTAGAGTACATCCCTCTTATTTGCCGACTTGCATATATACCCCTTTTGAAACTTGTTGTCCATAGTTACCCCCTTTATAACAAATTCTGTACACATATACCCTCCTTTAATTTGCTTAATTAGAACCATCAAATCGAAAAGTATAAATTAGTTAAATGCGAATTGTCCTAATTAGGCAACTCCATAAACAAAACGCTTAGGAAAGGGTATATATGCAAAAGATTAGTTATGAGAGGCATATCTGCATCGCGAAACAGCTTTCTAATTAGGGTGTACATGTAATTTGGAAAATAGGTTTCGAGAGGAATCAATCCACTATTTTTTTCCCTTTTATTTTTTGGGGAAAATTAATCCACTGTTTTAAAGTTTCAAGCCTAGATCATATATCCATGTTCGAATCTACTTGCAAAATTTCACCAAGAGGGCCATCTTTTCCTAGGTTTGAAAGGGGCGTTTGGCTACCAAGCATGGGTAGTTCAAGTGGTTCAGCGCTTGTGCCCCTTAAGCAAGGTTTCAAGTTCAAGTCTTGTAAATGGACGAACCCTGCTTGAGAGTTCTTTACCCCCATATTGGGCTGCCACAATCCCTCTAGTTTGGTTCTAGGTAAATCTAGAACCAGGAACCAGAACTTATATGGGACTGGACCAGTTCCGATTCCTATTTGGAACCGCCGAACCGGAACTGGTTAAAGCCATAAACTATTTGAAACCAGAAAAAATATTAAAAATGATTTTGAACAAGGCTTAATCTTGTATGTCAGGGTTCTTTGAAATATCGCCAATTTATTTTTGGAAGACTCTACTTTTCGAAAAGTATAAATTCCTCTATTCAGGGTTATACAATCGACTTTGATCCTTCTTTCAAGAAGTTTCAAAGGAGTTCGATTTTTCAAAAATCTTTTTGAAAAAGAATTTAACATAAACCCTTTTGAATATTTGGGCATTTTTTGGGTTTTGCTAATTTCGACCCATAATATCAACAAATTTTTCGAATTTTGTTGCCCTTTTTGAAGACATGGGGACATTCCTACTCAGGTTTGCCCACTTGGGCTTTCTTTGGGGTGATATGATGCTCTAGTCCCGATGCAGTCAAAGGTGGAACTGGAACCGAATTGGATGGTTCCTAGTTCCATGTTCCAACTGTTCTTGGCCCAATGCGATTCTGGTTGCTACTGGGTCAGTTTAGAGCTAGAATTGATTTGAGTCATAAACTGCTTGAAACCAGAAAAAAAAATTTAAATTTAAATTAAAAAAGATATAAAACCAACAATTTTGGTTCTGACCCAATTACGGTTCCATCAAAGGTGGAACTAGAACCAAATGGGATGGTCCCTAGTTCCATGTTCCAACCGATTATTGGCCTAGTACAAATTCTTTCAGCTAAGCCATTTTGTTGAAGGGTTTTAGTGTAAGATTTTTTATACAAAATTCTATTAGTTTAAATAAACTTTTGAAATACATTAGACACGTATTCTGCTCTTGAATCAGATCGAAAAATCTTAATAGTTGAGTCAAATTGATTTCTAACCATGTAAAAAATTACAAACTTTTTAAATACTTCTGATTTGTGCTTCAAAAGATATATCCAAGTAAAGTCATCCACAAATATCACAGAATATTGAACTCCTCCCTTAGAAACAATAGGGGCAGAGCCCCAAACATTAGAATGTATTAATTCAAAAGCTTTGCTTGGTACATAATTTCTTTCTAAAAAAAAAATGATGCATTTTTCCAAAAACACATTCTTTACATTCAAACTTTTGTTTCCCAATTTTTTTCAACAAAGCAAAATTTCATAGTTTATACATATCCAAATGTCCAAGTCGTTTATGCCAAAGAGTAGCATGTTGGGCTACATTATAAGATTAAAACTTTGGCATAACTAAACAATCCATTTTACATAGTTCACTTTCTCTATAGCCTTGACCAATCACCTTTTTCGATCGTGATCGTACACCATACAATGCTTGGATGAGAAAGTAAACTATATAATCATTATCACAAATTTGAGCAATCAAAAGTAAGTTTAAATTGAGTTTAGGTATAAAACTAATATTTTGAATTTTAAAATTATCTTTTTTCAAAATTTCTTACTTTTTAAATTAGAAGTTTTGTGCTATCGGCCGTAAACACGTGCTTTCCAAAGATATCATAGGGGTTATTCAATGATTTATCACAATGAGTCATATGAAAAGAAGCGTCCGAATTTAAAAATGAAGACATACCTTGAGAAGTGAAGAGAGCATTTTCGGAAATGCTTGCCTTTTCTTTAAACATTTCCTCTATATATACTTTGATGTTGGTAGATAAGGCTCCTCCGTCTTTATCTTCCACGGCTTTCACATTTCTAAATTTCTTTCAAAGAAGAGTACAAGTGGTTTTTATATGCCTACTTTTCTTGCAATAGTGACATATGATGTCTTTATTTGGCCATGGTCTCATGGGTTTCTTGTTTGTTCTTTCTCTTGGTCCTTTGAAGTTTTTCACATGTGGGAGCTTGTACACCTTTATATTAGTTCACGGTTTGGAGGTGGGAAGAATGTTTTCTTTTGTAACATTGATATTTTTTAATCTTGTTTCCTTCGTAACAAGATCGGCAAAAAATGAGTATCCTTTTGGTCTAGGTTTTCTATGTATTAAGTTTGATATAATGTTTTCGAAAGCCGCGTATAAACAAAAAAAAACATTGATTATCCAAAAACTTTTGAAATTCATTCATTTTTTGAAGTTTTCCGAATTTATCAAAACTTCAAAGTTGAGTCCATAATTACGAAAACTCATTGTGATAGTCTCTAATGGTTAAATTCCCTTGATTAAATATTATTGTCCTTTCCATTAAATCAATTTGAAAGACAAAATCATCTTCAGAGTGAATCTTTTTCAAATATTCTCAAGTTTCAAAAATACTTTCGAAAACGCTAATTTTATTTTTAAGTTTTTCATCTACATTTTGATAAATAATCTAAGTTATTTTAGCATTAATCTTTTCTGAAGTTTTAAATTTTACTTATATTTTTCATGTGTCTTAAAAACACCATCATCATCCAAACCTTCAATATCTAAAATCGTTTCTTGGATTATACCATCAATATAATCTTAAAAGTCTTTAGACAAAAAATACTTTTTCATAGTCATTGCCCAACTTTGATAACATTTCGAGTCAAGAATGCATCTAAAAGATTTATTTTTGCTTTTCATTATATGTAAAAATAAAAGTTTTAGAATTATCTCAAGTTTAGAATGATTTCACGAATTTTGTAATTTTGGCAAACTTCTCAATGTGCTCGAATTCTTCAAAATGAGACTCTGATACCATGTGTTATAAACCGACCATGTCTACTTTCAGCTTCCGGATACCAGTGGTCTAAATCAGAGAAAGAAAAAGGAATGAGGCGTCTCGCTATTCTTACCATACTTGAGGTTGACATTGTGAAATTACATTTTAACTTTAGCTAGAATCTACTTGATCCACGATATCTTGCGTATGGAATTCGTTTGTTTGTAATTCTAATAAAGCAGCTTATGGGAAGAACTCTATGATACCAAAAATTAGCCGCATTCGTGTCTTTTCGTGTCCAGGGTACGTGCCATATGAGCAGCGTATCCAACCAACATTGGCCATAATCGAGCATGTTTCAGTCTTTTCACAATCCGTCACGAATCTTATTAAATGCATTCAATTTCTGAAAAAAAACAAGTCATTTGAGTCGCTTGAACAAGAACTTGAGCTTGACTCAATTAGGCTCATCAAATCCGTCCATGAACAAGTAATGCTGGGGGATCCATTAAGCTTTGCTTTTTATTGGCTTGAGTTAAAGAAACTGAAAATCTTAAACTGTATTTCCGTACTTTGCTCATTTGGTTTATTAATAAAACTCCTCTCCTTTACGTGGTGGCTGGATACTTAGGCTGTTCATACTCGGACTAAGCAGACCCAAGCCAAGCATGGCTGCAACCACAGTGAGCTCAGCTTCCTTGAAACCCTACAGATCAAACTATGCAGAGAATAAAACAAATTGCGGCAACAATATTTCTAATTGCATTACAATTTTTTGCCTTATTTGTTGACTGAAATGAACACAAAAGATGAAGGAGACAAATGCAAGATGTGCGAGCTCAAAATATAATAATTAAACTTATCTAATAATTGGTTAAATTTACTAAATTAGATCACAAATATGACAGAGTTTGCTCTTGATTTCTCTTGATTGAAAACCCAATAACTAGCTTAGACTGGGCCTATTTAGTGAATGGGCTGGCAAGAGAAACTCAGTCAGATGAGCCCGCAAGGTAGGCTGCATAAAAACGAGTTCCCTTGATTGTACCACACAAACCTGTTGAGTCCATTAATCACGACCTCAAGAAGGCTTAACTTTCAAAGGTAAACAAGAGCCAGAAAAAAAATGCACCAATCCTAAGATCTAACAAAAAATTATTAGCCCCTAACTACCTAACACAACCCTTCTCCTTTATCTGGGCTTCCAACTGGGTATGAGAGGATAAAATCAAGCTCACCCTATTGAGTGATTGGACAAAAGACATCTCTTACGATATGCGTTGAGATAAAAACACATGGAAAAAAGGCACAAGATTTCATTTTCCAATCATGATTTATTTGACTTGAGGCTTTTATCCTTCATAGTTAAGCACAAAGGAGATTATTGCAAAATTGAACAGAAGTACCTCTGTTTAACATCACCATTAGAATGCGGTAACTTACTATATTGATTTACAGCCTTCATAAGTATTACACAGAAAAATAAATGATAGTTCCCCAGCTGCTTCAAAAATACAAGTTTCTCGTATCGATGTCGAAATCCAAAACTGAAGCAATCTTCTTGCTTGTCTCTCAGAATATTCAGACTATTTTCATTCTTTTTGATTATGTGATTCCACCCCTTCAACGCGTCGTGTGATTTGAGATATAGCAAAATGAGATGCACTTGAAGCTGCATAGTAAGATGTCACGCAACCTTGAGCAAATCTAGGAACCGCATAGCCTGCAGTATCATGGTAAAATTTAATTAGTTGAGACATCCTTGAAAAGTTCATCCAGTTGAAAAAGAAGTCACCCGTTAGTAGTCGCCTCCGTTACCGTCCATATCATATAAAGCATGACACAACAATAGGTCCACGAGGAAACTAGCAAACACACTTTTTCAATTTCATATGCAGATAATCAGACTTGACATACTTTATCATATGCGCCCATCAACCGCCCATATACTTTATCATACTTTATAAGAGTGGCTTTTCACAAACACAAATTGATTACTTTATTTGTACGAAAAAAGATAGAGCGTGTTGTAAAGATTGTAAGGTAATTCCAGGAGAAAGCTTAACCACCCATCATCGACTTTCAGTTATGGATTTACAAATAAAAAAATGAACAAAGAAGAAAAGAGTGCATCGAACTATTCGGACTAAATGGTGGAACCTTAAAAGCGAGAAAGAAGATATATTTAAACAGAAAGTCCTTCAAGGAGATGTTTGGAATTATGTTGGCACACCCTCTCATATGTGGAACAATATGGCTATACATATTAGGAAAGTGGCGAAAGATGTGTTAGGGGTATCTAAGGGAGGTGTACCGGCACAAAAAGAAGTTTGGTGGTGGAGTGAAGTAGTACAAAATAAAATCAAGGCAAAGAGGGCATGTTACAAATTACATTATGCTAAGAAAACTAGTGAAACTTTAGAAGCTTATAAGAAAGCAAAGAAGGAAGCGAAAAAGGTCGTTAGTGAAGCAAAAGCTAAGATTTGAGAGGACTTATATAAAAAACTCAACTCAAAAGAGGGTGAAAGAGATATTTTTAGGATAGCTAGGGCTAGAGATAAGAAAACTAAAGATCTTAATTATGTTAGATGCATAAAAGACGATGATGAAAAAATTCTAGTGGCAAATGATGATATAAGAAATAGATGGAAAAACTATTTTTAAAATCTTTTTAATGAAAATAAAGATGTTAGTATTAGTTTAGGAGATTTAGCCAAGTCAGAAAAGTATATAAACCACAATTTCTACCGACGTATTCAAAAGAATGAAGTCAAAGAGGCTTTTAAACATATGAAAGGTGGTAAATCGGTAGGACCAGATAATATTCCTATAGAAGTTTGGAAAATACTAGGAGAAATAGGAATCACTTGGCTCACAAGACTATTTAATGAAATATGAAAAACCCAAAAGATGCCCGAGGAATGGAGAACAAGTATACTTATACCAATATATAAGAACAAGGGAGACATTCAAAATTGTGCGAATTATCGAGGTATCAAGTTAATGAGTCATACTATGAAATTATGGGAAAGAATTATCGAACGTAGGTTAAGACAAGTATCAAGTACAATAGAGAACCAATTTGGATTCATGCCAGGCAGATCTACTATTGAAGCGATTCACCTTTTGAGACGTCTTATGGAACATTTTAGAGCAAAAAAGAAAGACCTTCACATGATATTTATTGATCTAGAAAAAGCTTATGATAGGCTACCGAGGGAGGTTCTTTGGAGAACTTTGGAAAAAAGAGGTATCCCATTGACATATATTAACCTTATAAGAGACATGTATGATGGTGCAAAAACATGTGTGAGGACTCATGAAGGAACGACAGACTTCTTTGAAGTTAATATTGAGTTACATCAAGGATCAACTTTAAGTCCATACTTATTTATAATGGTGATGGATGAGTTAACAAAACATATTCAAGATTAAGTATCTTGGTGTATGTTATTTGCATATGACATTGTATTAGTGGAGGAGTCTAAGGAAAAAGTTAATAGAAAATTAGAACTATGGAGAGAAACACTAGAAAGCAAAGGCCTCCGACTTAGTAGAACAAAGACAAGATATATGAAATGTAAGTTTGATCATTTGGTTACTTTAGAGGACATAGAAATTAAAATTGGCACACATTGTATTCCCCAAAAGGAAAGTTTTAAATACCTAGGGTCAATTTTTCAGAGTGATAAAAGAATTGATGAAGATGTTACACATAAAATTAATCCTAGTTGGTTAAAATGGAGAGGAGCATCAGGTATTCTTTGTGATGAGAATATACCATTAAAATTAAAAGGTAAATATTATAGAGCAGCAATTAGGCCTGCCATGTTTTATGGTTCTGAGTGTTGGGCAGTTAATCATCAATATGTACAAAAGATGTCTGTGACAAAAATGAAGATGTTGAGATGGATGAGTGGTCATACAAGAAAAGACCGTATACATAATGAGGTTATTAGAAACAAATTAGGAGTGGCACCAATAGAGGATAAAATGAGAGAACATCGTTTAAGATGGTTTGGACATATATAAAGAAGATCAAAAGAAGAACCTGTAAGAAGGTTAGAAAAACTAAGAATGATCAGGCTTATTGGGAGTTAACTGCTAACATGGCACACGATAGGGATTTGTGGAAACAAAGAATCCATGTAGCCGACCCCGTCTAGTATGGGAAAAGGCTTAGTTGTTGTTGTTGTTGATAATGGATTCTCTAATTTCTAAGAAATATCAATAAACACATGACCACCGCTTTCATAAATATGAATTAAACTAAATAAACAAATTCTAAGAAGATAAACAATAAATTTCATGACATATGCATATTGAATTGTTAAACTTAAATTAAAAAATAAAAGCATAAATGCAACCAAGTTATTCTGATACCAACTTATTCTAAGTAATATGTAAAAGAATTAAAAGAAAGTAATATACATTATACTTATCTCCTCAAGTATGGTGACTATGGTCCAATCTAATTTGAGCAATGGAATAGATTATACTTACTTGTAAAAGGAATAGAATAATGTTAGAGTGGTGGAGAAATAAATGCTTTTAAAACATAAAAAATCTTCAAGATACAAAAGAAAATATAATACTCACAAAACATCATAGATTTAAGAATCAAAATATAACATCCACCAAATAACCAAAATATTTATAATATTTTTAAAGTAACAATAGTAACATGCATCAATATAACAACTTAACAAATAACAAGTTCAAAACATTCGTCTGTTACATTTTCAAAGAGAGAATTAAAGGTAACCACCAGACTTATGAATAAACAATGTCACTGTTATATATATATATATATATATATATATGATGTTCGGCAAGAGCTAGAGAGCATGGGAGAGGGAGATGGGTAGTGAAAGGGCTCAATTATAACAAGAGCTTGAGAGCATAAACAGAGAGACAGAGATAGAGAGCATTAACAAAGAGAGATAACACAGAGAGAGAAGCAAACACAGAAGGGGGCGAGCCGTTGCTTGTTGCATAGAGAGAATTATTGCAACGCTAGCCATTACTGGCTTTAAGAGAGAGAGTCACTGGTAGTGGGATTTGACCATCATTGGTGGATAACGGTCTATCGTTGGTGGTGGTGTGATTGGCCGGTGGCAACGAAAGGCGTAAAGGGGAGAGAGAGAGAGAGACGAATACTCAGTCTGTCACTTTAGGGTTTTTTTTTGAGTCGGGTTGACCCATATCCATTGGATCGACTCGACTCTGGATGCTATTATGGATATACCGGACCGCTATATCGCTTTTGACAGTGCAATTAGCACCAAAAAGGAACACCCGTTAACATCAAGCTGCTATAATGCTTGAACGGACATTAATTCGCTATAGTACGCTATTGATAACTAAGCAACCTACATGGTCGTTGAAAGGTAGTGCTTTCACATATTACAAATTTAAGAAATGTTGGTTGATCTATATTTCCTTTGATTTTTCTATGCATTCCATCTAGAGGAAAAAATTGGTAGAACCATCTCAGCTTTTAGACCGAAATTAGTGCATAAACATCTTTATTGTGTCAGCCATGCACTCCACCATAGTTATGACAGTTGTAAGCCTGCAAGTGACGGTTGTAAGCCTGCAAGTGATACCGTTTTAGGAATGCTAGCAGACAACACAAGTGCATGTATATATATATATATATATATATATATATATATATATATATATACATACTATATATATATATATATATATATATATATATATATATATATATATAAACACATACTATACTAGAAGAAAGCTCTTCTCAAGAACAGGAACCGGCGTCAATTTTTACCAAATAATGAGCTTTATAGTTTTACACATAGGGTAATCATTTAAATTATTACATATTAAGTTAAAACTTGCAAGAGACAAGGGATACACTCTCACCCACAAAAATATTGTTGAATCTTTAAGCAATCCTAGTACCTCAGGATAATTTTGATCAAGTTCCTTGGCATCACTATTTGAATGCTTCACAATGTAAGAATATACATATGTATATATATAACAAAATCTCAAAAATATTATTAAATTTTGACTTGAACTAAGGAATACACAGTCAAATTACACTTTTGTATTCATACAATCAATTACATATTAACCATATGTTATGAAATTCAATTCGGCTAAGAGTGCAAAAGATTTAATCATTGTGACAACAACTAAAAAGTCAAAACTAATGTATGCAAGTGAAAATTAAAGAGTAATATGGTGATCTTGTGCTCCAAACATCTTAAATAGTGTCTCAAAGAAATGGGCCTTCATGAAAAAAACTATAATTATGGAAATAGCCGACATTTTTCACCTTTTACATTCTGGATTTTATAAGGCTCTCTCTCTCTACGATAACTAGTATATATATGCAGTGTTATCCGTATTGCACATTGTCATTGTATCAGTCTATATCACGTGATACAGCTTGAAGATACTTTCATATCGCATGATACAAGTGATATACCCTTGGTTTATATACGGTAACCCGAATGCTCAAATTCTTCATTGTGTTTTTTTGTATTTGTCCAAGTATTGCAAGGCAGAGAAGCTACCCAAGCAGTCCGACAACACCACCATGTTACCACTACTCCAGCAACGACAATGGTGACAATGCAACACCTTTAGGAACCGCTCTACTTGCTTATGGTATATCATATTTTATATCATTTTTGTTGTTTTTCATATTGATTTTATCTACTTGTGTTATATGCCTTTCTCTTCTTTAAATGACAATTTATGAAGTGGATGAATAGGTTTTTAATGAATCTATGGTAATTTATGAAGTGTGAATGTCTTTGGGTGTTTTGGTAGTTTAAAGTAGAAATTTATGAACTGAGTCGTGATTTTATTTTTTTCTTATGTTGTTATTTTCTTTTATTTTTAGGTTTATTTAAGAGGATAAATTAAGATGTGAGGAGGTTCTTAATTTGCGACATGGTCTAATGACATGGCATGGCAATGGTGTACTTCAATTGAGGCAGTAGAATGGGAGTAACTTTTGGGAGAAAGCTCATGAGTGATAAAGTTTCTTGACAGAATCATTGTTAAAAGTCTTGAAAATTGTTGTTAAGTTTAGAAATAAGAAGTCCAAGTCGCAAGTGCCACAACTGAACTGCTTCCTCTTTGCATACTAGAATGGACGATGCCACATGTGTTTGTATATTTATATCTGACTCCTTTAGAATGTAGAGTCTCTCATGAAAGTTACCATGTCCAAAGATCCTCCTCGTCTTCAGATCCTGAAAGATACATCTAGAGGAAGAGAAAGTTATTATACAATTCATATCTTCGATAAGGAAACTCCCATATAACAACTTTATAGGAAGATTGGGTACATAATATACAAAAGACAATACTCCCAAACTTATTATAATACTTCCTTTTTCTATCACGTATAGGAGTCATCAGCTAGCTGAACTTGACTATAGTTTTGTATTTTCTGATGATCATATAATTCTTCATTGTGACCTATCATGTGGATCGTGGCCCCAAAGTCAATCACCTAATAATCGCATATAGAAGAAATACCTTTACTACGCGTAACTGTGGCTCATGGTGTTAATGTATATGCTTGTTCATTGAGTTTAGATGCCACTTCAAACACTCTTTTCAATAGTTGATTCATAGTGTCATTACCTACAATTTCATTGTTTAAATCAACTTCACTTACTTGATATGCTTTGTTCTTGAGGTAGGCAGACTTTTCAACTAACTCCCAACACTACTCTCTGTTGAGAGATTTATTTCTGGTATTAGTAATTGGATCTATGGATCCGTGTAAGTCCACTATAATCTTGTGTTAATCATGTATTAGAACCTACTTAATGAAGATTATAGTCTTTTGAGTTAGAAGCTTATATAAAGGCAATTAGGTCATCTTTGAGATTAAGATATAGAAGATTGCAGGGCTCTTCACTAGAAAAGAGCATATCTGAGTAATTTGCTCCATTGTAAGTTGTCCTTTATTTTCTTTAATGAAATTATTTGATTTTATCATGGTAGCTGATCCTATAAGGTTGTGAATGCTCATGATCATCCCACGTGTTGCTGCTTGAAAACTACGTATTTCCTTATTTCACCCTTGATCAAATAAGTTGCAGATCAAATCTGCGATTTTGGGTCCACTATCTTCAGCAATTGGAATATATTACATCAGGTTGTAGTGTTTTTCCCCAATTCATACGTTTATTTTTCTATGGCAGACAAAGGAAAATCACTTAAATTTCCTATCATCTTTATGGTGGTGAGAAGATCGATAGTTTTCAGATTACTACTATCAAACTAGATGGTCGTAACTATCTTGAATGGTCACGTTCAATAGAACTGGCTGTATTAGCCAAGGGAAAATGAACATACCTAACAGGCCAACTTTCTTGTCCCGATGAAAATGACCTATCCTACCCTAGATGGCGGAAGGAAGATGCTTTTGTCTTTTCATGGCTTTTCCAATCTATGACATCTGCAATCAATTGCTCTTTTATATACTTAGAATCCTCATCAGAAATTTGGAAAGCAGTATTAGAAGCGTATTTAAGACAAAAAAATATAGCCAAGAAATACAAAATTGTTGAAAAAATAAAGAAGTGCAAATAAGGCCCAAGGAAATCAATGACTACTATACAGAATTACGTGGACTTTGGGATGAATTGCAGTTTTGACATCAATCAAACGCTCTCCATGTTCCTGAAAATAGAATGGAATATCTGAAAAACGAAAGGTGTTTCATCTCTTATGGGGTATTAAGAGTGAATATGAAGTTGTTAAGGTTAATGTACTTGGCAGGGAAGAAATGCCTTCACTTGGTACAATATACCCTATTACTTCGAGAAGAGGATCGAAAGAATCTTAAAAAGGAAAGTTCTATTTCCATTGATCAGAATGCCTTAATAGGTAGGGTAGATTTCCTGCCCACTCATGAGAGAGGTGCTAATCATGGAAGAGGTCGCAGTAGAATTTCACGTGGTGAAAAAGAAAAACTAAAGTGTACTCATTGTGGGAAGACTCATCGTACCAAACAGTATTGTTGGGAGCTTATAGACAAACCTAATTACTCCCGACCTCGTGGTAATTCTGCAAATATTTCAGATCTTCAATAAGCTAGTTCAGATTTTCAAGCTCTTCTGAAACACATTGAATGACTTGAATCCAGATTTGGTGACAGCTCCCAAGCCTCAACTTCATAGGTAGCTATGGCACTCCAACCAGCTATCTCGAAGGGTAACTCCTCATTTACTAATTCGTCTCGAGTTTGGATTATGGATTCAGGGGCTACCAACCATATGGTGGGTGATCAATCTCAGTTTTCAACATATACATTACTCGATACCAAAGATCCTATTCGACTTGCCAATGGATCTCATAGGTATACAGTGGGAAAGGGCTATGTGCATACCTCTTTTGCTAACCTATCGAATGTGCAACATGTTTCAAGCTTTCCTTTTAACCTTCTCTCAGATAGCTTAGCTCTCTTACCAAGTTCTTAAATTATTCTATTACTTTTTCTTCTTTTGGTTGTGTTTTTCAGGATATGAACACGAAGAAAATCTTTGGTCATGATAGTGTGCAGAGAGGTCTCTACATCATTGAAGCACAATCAACCGGACACTCAACCTCCTCTACTTCCATTGCATCGTCACTAAAAGCATAACTATGGCATGCTCATCTAGGACATCTTCCTCCTTCCAAGATTGGTTCTATTATTCCTAGTTTATCCTTTGTTTTTAATAATGTAACTATTGAATTTGATGTTTGTCAATAGGTAAAGCATCGTAGAGCTCCCTACTCCCATAGTGAATCTAGGAAATCCCAACTATTTGAGCTTGTTCATTCCGATGTTTGAGATCCAAGTTCAGTTTCATCTATTTTTGGGCATAGATACTTTATGTCTTTCATTGATGATTGTACTCGTCTTACCATAGTTTACTTAATGAAATCTAAAGTGAAAGTTTCAACTATTTTTCCAATCATCCATAAATTTCTTCTTACTCAGTTCAATACTTCTATTAAAATTATTCGTCCTGATAATAGGAGGAGTTGGTTTTCTTGAAAGGTATAAGGCGAGATTGGTTGCTAAAGGATACAATCAATCTTATGACATAGATTACAATGATATGTTTTCCCCAATTGCCAAATTGACCTCAATTTGAGTGATTCTTAGTATAGCTGCAACTAAAAATTGGGATTTATGACAACTTAATGTTAAAAATTATTTTTTGCAAGGAGTTCTAAATAAAGAAGTCTATATGGAACTGTAGGTGAACTCACTCTCAAAGAAAGTTAGCAAGCTGAATAAGGCCATCCATGGACTTAAACAATTCCTCGTTTGAAAAATTCACCAAAGGCATTTGTAGCCTAGGATACCAAAGTACTGTGAATGATCACACTTTATTCTTCAAGAAAGGTAACAAGTTATCTCTCCTTCTAGTATATGTTGATGATATTATAATCACAAGAGATTATATCGAAGAAATCTCAAAATTAAAGGAATGCTTGCATACTCTGTTCGAATTAAAGGACCTGCGCAGGCTTCACTATTTTCTTGGGATTGAAGTATTGCATTCTAAGAAAGGTATATTTTTAACTCAAAGAAAATATACTTTGGATCTATTGAAGGAAACTAATATGACAAATTACAAGAAATGTGACACTCTTATGGAAGTCAATCACCGATTGCACCTAAGACAGTATACCAGTTCGAGATATCAAAAAGTATCAGAAGTTAGTCAGAAAACACATCTATTTAACCATTACACCACCAGACATTATCTACGCAGTTGCGATTGTGAGTAGATTTATGCAATGTTGTAAAAACCGTATCGGTGCTCACCGTATCGTACGGTATAGTACAAGTATGGTACGGTACAATATGTTGAATTTTTTGTATTAAAAAATAAAAATATAAAAATTCAAAAAATATAAAAATTAAAATTAATGAACAAAACATATATAACACAATGAAGAAGCGTCCATACTATAACAAAAACATCTCCTAATGAAGTTATGAACAAGGCTAAAGCATCCATATTTCATAATCCATATTCGATACCATTAACTATTAAGTAACGTGAACAAAATACTAAATAGTGAATACAAAGGGGTTTAACTTAATAAACAACAAAGTTACAAGTACAACTTACAATCATCAAAGATGAGAATGTTACAAAGTTACAAATAAAAGTTAAAACAAATTACAATCATCCACAACGTGGATCATAATCAACAAAAGCATTATAATCAACGTAATCAATATCACCATCATCATCATCATCATGATCTCCTCCCTCTTCTTCCTCCATAATAGGATTTGCCCATCCAACACCTTCATTTTCATGATCAACTTTAAGTTCTGCTTCGATTTATAGTGTCCTCCAGTTTTCATCTTCTAAAATGATAGGAGGCTCCTCCTCTTCAACCCAGTCATCAAGAATATCAATATTTTTGTAACTCAACAGATCATATGGCACCTTCCTTGCCCTTCTTGCATCCTTAGCATTTTCCTGTAAAAAAAGAATATTCAAATTATAAAGAATATCAAATGCAATATAGCCACGTCAATCATTCATTATTAATAAGATTAAGATTATTACATTTGCCTTAACTTAATGTTATAGGTAACGTATACCAAATCACGCAGTCGATCATGCTCCAGTCTATTTCGCTTTTTCGTTTGAATGCGTTCGAAAAAGCTCTAATTTCTCTCGCACAAACTAAAACTATATGTTTGGCTCAATATACATTGGGCAAACCTTGCTAAGTTCAGTGCATCTAAATCAAAATGAGCCCACCGTTCATCTGACATAAACAAGATAATGATTAATAAGAAACATATGGAGTCAATCAATTAATAACTTAAATGACAACAACAACAACTAAGCCTTTTCCCATACTAGACGGGGTCGGCTACATGGATTCTTTGTTTCCACAAATCCCTATCGTGTGCCATTTTAGCAGATAACTCACAATAAGCTAGATCATTTTTTATTGTTTCTTTCCAACACTTTTGTGGTCATCCTCTAGCTCTTTTAATACTTTCCAAATTTAGTTTTTCTAACCTTCTTACAGGTTCTTCTTTTGATCTTCTTTCTATATGTCCAAACCATCTTAAACGATATTCTCTCATTTTATCCTCTATTGGTGCCACTCCTAATTTGTTTCTAATAACCTCAATATGTATACGATCTTTCTTGAATGACCACTCATCCAACTCAACATCTTTATTTATGTCACAAACATCTTTTGTACATGTTGATGATTAACTGCCCAATACTCATAACCATAAAACATGGCAGGCCTAATTGCTTCTCTATAATATTTACCTTTTAACTTTAATGGTATCTTCTTATCACAAAGAATACCTGATGCTTCTCTCCATTTTAACCAACCAACATTAATTCTATGCGTAACATCTCCATCAATTCTTCCATCACTCTCAAAAATTGATCCTAGGTATTTAAAACTTTCCTTTTGGGGAATACAATGTGTGCCAATTTTAATTTCTATGTCCTCTGAAGTAACCAAATGATCAAACTTACATTCCATATATTTTGTCTTTGTTCTACTAAGTCGAAGGCCTTTGCTTTCTAATGTTTCTCTCCATAGTTCTAATTTTCTATTAACTTTTACCTTAGACTCCTCCACTAACACAATGTCATCTGCAAATAACATATACCAAGGTACTTCATCTTGAATATGTTTTGTTAACTCATCAATCACCATTATAAATAAGTATGGACTTAAAGTTGATCCTTGATGTAGCCCAATATTAACTTCAAAGAAGTCTGTCATTCCTTCATGAGTCCTCACATATTTTTTTGCACCATCGTACATGTCTCTTATAAGGTTAATGCATGTCAATGGGATACCTCTTTTTTCCAAGGTTCTCCAAAGAACCTCCCTCAATACCCTATCATAAGCTTTTTTTAGATCTATAAATATCATGTGAAGGTCTTTCTTTTTTGCTCTAAAATGTTCCATAAGACGTCTCAAAAGGTGAATCGCTTCAACAATAGATCTGCCTGACATGAATCCAAATTGGTTCGCTATTGTACTTGATACTTGTCTTAACCTACGTTCGATAATTCTTTCCCATAATTTCATAGTATGACTCATTAACTTGATACATCGATAATTCGCACAATTCTAAATGTCTCCCTTGTTCTTATATATGGGTATAAGTGTACTCGCTCTCCATTCCTCGGGCATCTTTTGGTTTCTCCATATTTCATTAAATAGTCTTGTGAGCCAAGTGATTCCTATTTCTCCTAGTATTTTCCAAACTTCTATAGGAATATTGTCTAGTCCTACCGATTTATCACCCTTCATATGTTTAAGAGCTTCTTTGACTTTATTCTTTTGAATACGTTGGTAGAAATTGCGGTTTATATACTTTTCTGATTTGGTTAACTCTCCTAAGCTAATACTAACATCTTTATTTTCATTAAAAAGCTTATAAAAATAATTTTTTCATCTATTTCTTATATCATCATTTGCCACTAGAATTTTTTCATGCTCGTCTTTAATGCATCTAACAGAATTAAGATCTTTAGTTTTCTTATCTCTAGTCATACTTGAGGTGCATAAGGACAAACTATATTCAAAAACTCGGCTCCTAACACTAATTTCAACGTCATGATTAAGTCACCATATCGTTATATGTCTACTACACTATCCTTTAAATCTTTATTTATAATAATACCAACTCTGTTTCGAGCCTTTTCTTTATCTGAGTACCATAATTTAAAACTTATATCATCTATCTCCTTTGCTTTTTCTCCAACCCACTTTGTCTCTTTAAACATAGAATATGAATCTTTCTCCGAATCATAGTATTTACCATCTCCATTAGCTTACCGAAAAATGTTCCGATATTCTAAGAACCAATACGGATCTTATTATCTAGGGCTAGCTTCCTTACCCCCTCGCATCCGTCCATATTTAAACTCTGCCCATGTAAGGGATCACCCTTACATTGCCGGTCCCAATCCTAGATAAAGGAGGAGGATTGTGTTAGGCTTCTGACAGCTAACGTAAAACTTTGTCGAAATTTTATACCATGGATTACGCAATATAGAAGAATGATTATAAATAAACTTTGTAACATTTCTGCATGCATCTATAGTCCATCTTATTTCATCCATTGTACTCAAATCTTCAAGCATTAAGTCTATGCAATGTGCAACACATGGAGTCCATACTAAGGATGGTTGGTTGGTCTTAAGCATCTTAGCAGCTGCTCTAAAATTTGCGGCATTATCAGTAATGAATTGAACAACATTTGAAACACCTATTTCCTCAACAACTTTCTCAAAAGTATAGAATAAATTATCTGCAGTTTTATCAATATCGGACAAGTCATATGATTTCAAAAATAATGTGCCTTTGAGACAATAGACTACAAAGTTTACCAAAGACCTATGCTAACTATCTGTCCAACCATTAGCCATAACAAAACATCATGTATCCTTTCACGACTCCCAAAATTCATAACTTGATGCATTAATAAAATCAACTCATTTCTACAATAAAATCATGATAAGTAGGAACTTTATAACCTGATTCCACACTGGCAATAGCATCTACCATACTTTGAAAAGAAAATGAGTTTGCAACATTAAAAGGGAGGCAATTTTCATAAAAAAAAGTTCATTTTACTTCAAATCTACTTTCTCAATTACCTCCTTTGAAGCCATAGTCGATGTAATGTCTCGCTAAGCTCTAGGAGTCATACGTGAGAGAAAAAATGAAGGCATCCTACTACCTCCTCTAGTATTTTTTGTAGGCATCGGGCGAGTAGGAGGTCTCGTAGTGGAACAAGAGCCAACTCCACTGCTACTACCACCAAAACCTACACTTTTTTCTTTTCTTGCCTTTTCCTCCCCTCTTCAGCCATCTCTTCTTCCATTTCAGCTGCATCATGGAATTCATCACCACCATGACCATACATCCCTTGAGTATAAGCATCTTTAAATGGTTGAGACTATTGAAGAATATGTTTCTAGAGTCATTTTAGTAAATTTGATGTTTTAGGTATTATTGTAATTGCCCGTAGTACTAAGGGCATTTTGGTCATTTTCTATTTTACAACCCATTATATAAGGGCTGGATGTTTGTATTAGGGTTAAGAGTTTTTTATTAAGAAAGAGAGAGAGAGGGGAGGGGGCTTCCATTGGAGGTCCGCCCCCTCCTTAGATCTCCCATGTTTTCTTTTCAGTGTGTGTTGTCATTTTTGTCATATTCAATCTCCGCGGTGCTCTCACGTTTTCCAACATGTTATCAGAGCTCTCCAGCCGTCATCTCCCCTCTCTATTAGTTTTCTCGGACCAATCTCAATCAGAAGAATAGCAGCACCGATTACCACAACGTCACTTATAATTGGGGTTTCCCAAATCAGTTAAGGTTCCCACCGGAACTGAGCAGAGACCACATCTCGCCTAACTAGGAAGTCAAGGGAGGTTTACACACACCGTCCCTCACAAATCCTATTGTTGGATGCACCTGCTGCCCGTTGTGATTGGTTGTACCTGGCTGGGCTACGACACCCTACTGCAATGGATGATTGTACCTGGCTAGGATGACTCTTGGCGTTAAGGCCCTCGGCTGCACCTAAGAGACAGGCACCCGGCTTCACCTCTGACCATAAGACTCCACTTTCCAGTGTCCCTCCACTCTCCAGGCACCCGACAGATTTGCTAGAACGTGTGGAAGGTTCAGAAACCACCAAAACTGGTGATCTAAGTATTAGTCTGTTGGTTGTGTATGCGCAGAAGGTGGTGTATTCAGATAGAGAGGTGTCTTCACAACATATTAACTGTTTGATGGAATGTTCAACAGAGAGGTTTACCTACACGACAAGTGTTTGCTGAAATGCTCAAGATATTATTAACATGCACATAAGTGTTGATTCAATGTCTGAGAGAGATACTTTACCTTTACATGAAGTGTTTAAGGAAATGCTCAAGAGGTCGATGAAATGCAAAAGAATGAGATTGGATGGATTGCCATACTGATGAGTTAAGCAAGAAAGAGAGGTAGCCATGTGTAGGCATCGAAGTAGAGTTGTTGGCAGATTGGATGTAATGTCTTCAATATATCGATTCTTGTGAAGATTGCAGTCATGAGGACTACTAAAATGTGTTTTGCGGCCATGAGGTTACTGAAGATGACCAGCTAGGAAGGCTGAGTTTAAGATGTTGCAGCCAAAGAAGCTGCTCAAGATGACAAGCCAGGAAGGCTGAGTTTAAGATATTGCAGCCAAAGAAGCTGTTGAAGATGATCAGCCATGAAGGTTGAGTTGAAGAGGTTGCAGCCAAAGAAGCTGCTGAAGATGACCAACCATGAAGGCTGAGTTGAAGATGTCGTAGCCAAAGAAGCTGCGGAAGATAACCAGTCAGGAAGGCTGAGTTGATGATGTTGTAGCCAAAGAAGTTGTTGAAGATTGGTGTAGCCATGAAGCTGTTGAAGAACAGCCATGAAGGCTGATGAAGAATGTTGCAGCCATGAAGGTTGTTGAAAAGCGGACAGCCAAGAGGACTGGGAAAATCGAAAAAAAAAAATCAATTTTTTGGCAAGTTTGTAGTTTGAAGTATCTCACTACCAACTTGAGGGGGGGTGTGAAGAATATGTTTTTAGAGTCATTTTAGTAAATTTGATGTTTTAGGTATTATTGTAATTGCCCATAGTACTAAGGGCATTTTGGTCATTTTCTATTTTACAACCTATTATATAAGGATTGGAAGTTTGTATTAGGGTTAAAAGTTTTTTATTAAGAAAGAGAGAGAGAGGGGGGGGAAAGCCTCCATTGGAGGTCCGCCCCTCCTTAGATGTCTCATGTTTTCTCTTCACTGTGTGTTGTCATTTTTTTCATATTCAATCTCCACGGTGCTCTCACGTTTTCCAACAAAGACATATCCCAACCACCTATTTTTATCCTCTCTCTCACCCTTAATCTCTTCTTCTCCTTCGAAGCCTCCAATACTTACTCAATATTGTACTTCATTTCTTCGAAAACCCAAGGACATGCACTAGCATGCTTCTTGGTTCCCGCAGATGGTATTTTATACGAAAAATACCACCATGTTTTATAGCATTGCAAAACATGTACTTGTTTAAAGTTTATTGTCTTCATACACCGGAGTGCAATATTTTCAAGCCGGATCGACTCGATCGGAAGCTATTAAGACAAGAGTGGACAATCAACAAGAAGGAAAAGGTTTTTTAGGAATCTGCAAAACTCCCAAATTTTTCAAGTAAAAAATTGGGTAAAATGCCAATGGAAAGAGGTATGACACGGACTTCACAAAAACCCTATAGATAGAGAGTTGGATTGGATGAAATACTTAAGAATATTGTTAATAAACCACGAAACCAACAAGAACATGGTGAGAAGCGGATATGGAAGTAAGAGAATAGCATGAAAAAATCAACACTGACTCATATTATGATTTTTATAACATTGTGAGCCATACTTTTTGTTCGTCTTGATTTTTATAACATTGGATTTAATGCACTCTCCAACCAAGAATCATATGGATGTTGTTTACTGCATATTATGATATATTAAATCCACACTGAGGTTGGTCTTCTATACTCAAGAGCAAGAGAATTAAATATTGAAATCTATTCGAATGCGGATTGGGTTGGTTCTCTATACGATCGTAAATCTACTACGGGATATATTACCTTATTAGGTGGTAATATTGTATCTTAGAGGAGTAAAAAACAGTCAGTTGTCGTTAGATCCACAGCTGAGGCATAATATAGAGTTATTGCCCAAGCTATGTGTGAGGGCAAATGGTTCGCATAATTGATTTTGAGTTGCGATTTGACTTAAATTCTAAAGATACTCCCATATCAAATCAACAATTTATCTCTCTTATGTATATGTAATTTTTCCTTTGGTGCAAGCTTCACACGAAGTTGGAGAATAATATTTCAAGTCCTCCCATAGACCTCCTAGTTCATTGTATTATTCACTCACTGAGCATTCTTCGTGTTAGCATCTTGTAATTTTATTGCCAATTTCATATTTCTTGAGTATATTCTTCTTTATACGGTAAGCGTCTTCAATGGCTTTCCAAATTTTATGAGCAAAATCAAGACGAACAAAAAGTATGGCTCACAAAAGAAACCATAGATTGAAGAATCTAGGACGATACTAAGGCATTCTCTCTTCGTCACTTTGAGAAAGAATTGGAAGCCTGTGCATGTTTGGTGTATAATTCCATGACCTTAAAGGTAGTTGTTTGGTGTATAATTCCATGACCTTAAAGGTAGCTACCCAATGTTTGAGAAATGTATTATCTTCTATTATCTCATCAAAGCATTTTGATAGTTGGGGTCTTAATAAATAAATTTATGAAAGACAAGAAATATGCGTGAGACCTCATCCTTAGATTTCAAAAGGTATGCACAAGTAAACCTTGTATAATCATTAATAAAGTTACAAGACAATGATGCCCCAGCAAGGACTTGGACCCCATATATATGTGTAAACCAATTCAAATGGAATAGTCCTTGCTCCCCGTATATCTGAGTGAACCAATTCTAATGAAATAGAAGTTTCTGACTCACTTACAAGGAATGAAACACGATTATGTTTTACCTTCTAACATACATTGTAGTTAACTAAAATATATGAAGAAAGAGTACTGAAAGTCTTTTGGCATACATCTAGTTACATTGCAAAACTCCCACTATTCGTATCATTATAAGCCTAGCAACAAATAAAGATTAGGACATCTGGCAACAAGAGGTAAAGAATGAATTTCTATAAGGCAATCTCAACGAGAAAATATATATGAACCTATCATCACGAATAAACTATGGACAAGATCAACACAAACTGAAGAATGCAATATATAGGGTAAAACAATCTCCACGGGCATGGTTTGAAAGATTTAGTTGATAAAACTTGGGTATACTAAATGTATAAGTGATCATACGCTATTCATAAGGCAAGGTGAAGGAATCTGCCACAGGCAGGATTTTTGTGGTGAGCGCGCCAGGCAACACACGGGGGTAGGCACACGCATTGGGTCCATGTAAACCTCTCTTGTATATATGGGTTGTACTCGGTTCTTTTGTAAAGCCTGGGTGTGTCATATGAGCTTGGGCTGAGTCGAGTCAAGGTATAGCTAGGCTTAGTCGGGTTAGGTCTAGTTGTGTAGTTGGGTCCAACTTGGGTCTTGGATCGGGTTTGGATACTTGTAAATTCGGGTCAGTTGGGTCTCGTGATTTGGATCGGGTTTGGATCAGTTCGGGTCAGCCGGATCTTGTGACTTGGGTCGAGTCTTAGGTAGGTGTTGTGGTTTGGGTCAAACCGGACTTGGGTAGCCGGCTGGGTCAAGTGTGAACCGAGCCCAGCTAGGGTTGGTTCCTAGCTGAGTCAAGTTGGTTTGAGTCGGTCATGGGCTAGGTTAGGTCAAGCCAGTCCTAGGTTAGTGGTGTGGGTTAGTCCTAGTCGGTTAGGGAGCTGGGACAGGTCACCCGCACCAAGGCTGTGGAGGGAACGGTTATAGTAATCGTCTCTTAAATGAGGGGGCAGTTACAGGGACTGCCGCTAGGTGCCCTGCAGGGGGGTGCAATTACATGGATTGTTGTCAGGTGCCCTGTAGGAAGGGTGTAGTTATAGGGACTGCCGCCAGGTGCCCTGCAGGAGGGGGTATAGTTACAACTGCCCCAAGCCAGCAGTAAACCCCCTTTAAAGCTGTGGTTCCTGCATGGCGGTAAAGGGGGTTGAACAAGAGAGAAATTGACGGGAGAGAGAAAGAGTGGAGAGAGAGAGAGAGCAACCAAGTGCAGTGCAGGGGTCGTGCAGAGTGCAAACGCCATCCAACCGGGTGCTAGGGGACTGGCACAGTCCTGCCGTCAAGTGCAGACGCCTGAGTCAGGTGCAGACGCCCTTCATCCGGGTGCTAGGAGACTGCCACGCCCTGCCGTCAAGAGTCTGAAGCCAGGTGCATACTGCGGACGCCAGAGTGCAGAGTGTCTGTCCTCCGTCTTGGTGCTAGCCGACTGTCACAGGGGTTGACAGCCGACCGTCCTCTCCTCCACAGGTGCAACAGAGCCATTCTCCCTGGTGCTAGCCGAGTACCACCCTGGTGTCGTGTACAGCAGATGCAGTCGGGCACCACCACCACGAGCAGCCGATCGTGCTAGGTGACTGTCACAGTGGGTGACAGTCGGATTTGTGGGGGACGGTGTGTGTAAACCTCACATTAGGAACTAAACCGAAAGAGGACAGAAAATTTCTGCCAAAAGATTTCTGCAGAATTTCTGATTCGGTTTTGGACTGGGTAGCTTGATTGGAACAGGAAGGAAATTGTTCCAAGTCGGAGTATTTCTATCAAACTTTGATAGACATCATTCGGTTTGGGAAAAGCACAACGGCAGTGGTCCGAAAACTCCAACGGAAGTGGACCGAAAAACCAGATTTTGCAGAAATAGAACATCTGTGAAAATCCGTGAGAAACTGATCTGTGTTGGTGTCTTTTGAGACTAACAGTTTGCTGTTTAGTGAAAAGACATCAAGCAGGTTCGGGAGGACTCAGGACAGCAGAGATTGGAAGGAATTTTGAGAAGAATCTACCGGAAAATTCGTTTTCCACAGTTGCAGATAGCCTGTTATACAAAACCCGAAGATGATTTTTGGCGGTTTTGTATAATCAATCTGACGGGGCAAATTGAGATGGATTAAGCCGAAATTTGGCACACGTGTTCTCTGTATAGTAGATTAGTTGACTGTAATCTTGGATTTTTCATTCGGTGTCTGTAAGTGTTTCATATCGAGTCCCGAAGTCAGCCAGAATTCAGCTGTACAGTCTGCAGAAAAACTTCTGCCAAAGTCTGTAAACATCCGGTTGTTGGGTCTGTTTGTTCTTGATTTGAGTCTAAACCTATAACAAAGTCCATATAATTATGGGGAAGACCAGAAGAGGAATAGGGGACGATGTAGGTCCGTCCCACCGACCAGAGACGGATGACTTGCTGATGCAGATATTGCAAAGACTGGATTCTTTGCAAACTACTCAAGCTGAGCTTCAACAAAACCAAGATTCGATGAAACAAAGCCAAAATCAGTTGGCTGTGCATGTGGCTCGGTTGCAGAAGCAGCCCATGCAATCACACACCGAAGCAGAGGTCCGACTTCAGGAGCAAACATCAGTTTCTCCAGTAGGCATGCGTGAAACAGCACGCGATTCTAATTTTGCATCTTTGAAATTATGAATTCCCGAACCAACACCCTTTCGAGGTGTTCGAGATAGAAAATCATTGGAGAATTTCCTATGGGATTTGGAGAGATACATGAGTGTATCTTAGGTGGCTGAGCACAGCAAAGTGCTAGTTGCCTCGCTTTTTTTGAAGGACGATGCGATAGTTCGGTGGCGTACGAGGGAAGTAGCAGCCGCCAATGGAGGTGCCGCTCTCCCGTTGAGTTGGGAGGAGTTCCGCAATGAGTTGAGGGGTCAATTCACGCCTACGAACAGCAGCCACAAGACTAGAGAGTTTCTTTTGAAGCTTAGGCACACGGGTACTCTTCACGAGTACGTGGAGAGGTTCGGTTCCCTACTGTTAGATGTGCGGGATATGACAAAAGTTGATAAACTCTTCTACTTCGATCAAGGTTTGCAATCTTAGGCTCAAGTTGAGCTGAGGAGGAAGAATCCTTTGAGCATGTTGGATGTTATTTTAACTGTAGAGAGTTTCGTCGACCTTAGGGGTGCGCGAGAGGAGAGTTACGAGGCACCTAAAGGTAGGAGGGATGGAAAATCAACTAAGTTCCACGGTAAGAATAGTAGAGAGGCAGAGAAGAGGGAAGAGGCATCCTCTTCTATGGGCAAGAGTGGAGGCAAGGGAGTGGGGTCGTGCTACATATGTATCGGGCCGCATCTCATTCGAAATTGCCCTAAGAAGACGAAGTTAGACGCCTTGGAGGTAGGGGAGCAGATTAAAGTCGAGGATATGACCGATGCGCCAATGGATGGAGTGATCCAGGTTGCGTAGTTCTAGCTCCTCAACCCAGTCAGTTGTGAGGGTCCAAACAAAACCTTGAGCTTCGTGAAAGTATAAATGGACCAACACACTATTCGAGCTTTGGTAGATTCAAGGGCGAGTAATTCGTTGATTGTGCCGAAAGTTGCCAAGACGATGGGGTTGAAGGTGTCACCATCCACGACCAGACTAAAACTTGTAAATGTCGCCGTGAGTTCCATAGGCGGAGTGGCACGAGGGTGCAAGTTGAGAGTTGGACCGTGCGAGGGTGTGATGGACATAGCAGTAGCAGTTATAGATGAATACCCGATGATACTAGGGTGTGTTTCATGATAGTTACCCAGGCGATGATAAAGCCACACCTTCGAGGCTTGATCATTGTACACAAGGGTCAGTCAGGGTTCGTGTCTTGTGTGGATCCAGAGAAGGCACCTACAACGTTGACATGCGTCGCTTTATAGCTGACAAATGATAGGCCGGTGGTAGGACCGAGAATCATTAGTGGCGGGGGGTTGTCCCGTAGGGGCAGGACCGGGCGCCAAGTCAAGGTCGCGCAGAGGCAGGAGCACCAGAAAAACCCCCTCATGTAGGGAGGTTTTTTACAGGTGGTTGACCGCAGAAGGGTGCCGGCGTTAGCGCCCACGCACAGTGACAAGGGGCCAGCACCAGGGCCATGTCGCAGGGGGCGGGTGGCCTGCACCAGTTCTGAGCCACGCCACAGGAGGCGGGTGGCAAGCACTAGACCAGGGCCGCAGGAGGCAAGCGCCCAGCACCAGATCAGGACCGACAGGGAGGTTTCTTCTTGGAACGGATCGTAGATTTGTACCAGTATCGAGAGCCGCGAAAAGAGAAGGATTAGATGGTCAGAGATGTAAGCAGTGCTTAGCTGGGAGAGTGCCTTGGGCAAGGCACACGCTCACGAAACCTCTAGGGTGAGGTTCAGCTTGGCCGGGGGAGAGTTGTCACAAGCAGGATTTTTGTGTCGCTCGCGCCCGAGCGTACCTGTCCTCATCCTTCATCCATTGGCTTCAGAGAGAACGCGTGCCAGGTGACGTACGGGCGTAGGCGCACGCATTGGGTCCATGTAAACCTCTCTTATATATATGGGTTGTACTCGGTTCTTTTGTAAAGCCTGGGTGTATCATATGAGCTTGGGTTGAGTCATAGCTAGGCTTAGTCGGGTTAGGTCTAGTCGTGTAGTTGGGTCCAACTTGGGTCTTGGTTCAGGTTTGGATCCTTATAAATCCAGGTCAGTTGGGTCTCGTGATTTGGATCGGGTTTGGATCAGTTCGAGTCAGCTGAATCTTATGACTTGGGTCGGGTCTTAGGTAGGTGTTGTGGTTTGGGTCAAACCGGACTTCGGTAGCCGGCTGGGTCACGTGTGAACCGAGCCTAGCTAGGGTTGGTTCCTAGCTTAGTCAAGTTGGTTTGAGTCGGTCATGGGCCAGGTTAGGTCAAGCCAGTCCTAGGTTAGTGGTGTGGGTTAGTCCTAGTCGATTAGGGGGCTGGGACAGGTCACCCGCACCAAGGCTGTGGAGGGAACGATTATAGTAACCGTCCCTTTGAGAGGGCAGTTACAAGGATTGCCGCCAGGTGCCCTGTGTTAATGTAATAGGGGCACGGGCCACAGCCTCTGTTTGAAACAAGGTCTAGGGCCAGCATGGCCCTGACCAGCAAGGCCATTTACCGTTGGGAGCCTTAACAGCTAATGCTGGCCGGTCAGCACTAGTCCACTCTCTTCTTCATTTTTGTTGTTTATTCTCATACCTAATGTACATCTTGTAACATCTATAAATACTACCTCAAACCATTAATAAAGTATACTATCTTGGTACAGCTTTTGACTTGGTTTTGTATGCTTCCGCTCTCTTATTTGATATTCTTGAAGTTTGGCATCCATACTTGGATTCCGTTTGATTATTGGCGACTTGTTGGATTCGATTCATAAAGCATCAATCTTCGACTATTGACGAATATTTACATGGTATCAGAGTCTCGGATTGAAGAAATCGAGTGCATTGGGAAGCATGCCACTAGTGCAAATTTTAAAGAATCATATCAAACTTGAGGTTAGTTCAAAAATTTTGATTTTGTACGAAATGAAAAGCAAAAATGAGGCTTTTAGATGTATCTTAGACCCAAAATGTTACCAAAGTTGGGTTAGGACCATGAAAAAGTATTTTTTGTCAAAAGATTTTTGGGACTACATCAATGGAACCATAAAAGAACCAATTTTGAATATTGATGGTTTGGATGACGACGAAATTATCAAAGCTCACGAAAAATACAAGCAAGATTTGAAATTGTGGGGAAAAATGAATACGAAAATTACATGGATTATTTGTCAAAATGTGGATGAAAAACTTAGAAATAGAATTAGTGCTTTTGAAAACGCTTTTGAAACTTGGGAATACTTTAAGAAACTTCATTCCCAAGATGATTTTGTGTTTCAAATCGATTTAATGGAAAAAATGATTACGCTTAAACAAGGAAATCTAAGTGAGACTACCACAATGAATTTTCGGAGTTATGGACTCAATTAAGAAGCTTTTATAAATTTGGAAATCTTTACAAACTAGACGAATTTCAAGAATTCTTAGACAACCAATATTTCTTTTTGTTTATACGTGGGTTAAGAGACGAGTTTGAAAATATTAGATCAAACCTTATACATAGAAAACCTAGACCTAGAGGGGATTCCTTTTTTGCTGATCTTGTTATGGAGGAAACAAGATTGAAGAATATGAATGTGACCAAAGAAGTCGTGCTTGCCGCATCAAAACCGAAAGCAAACTTTAAGACTTTCAAGCCTCCACATGCAAAGAACAACGAAGGCATATCAAAAAAGCCCATGGAACCGTGGCCCAACAAATACACTATTTGCCATTATTGCAAGGAAAGTGGACATATTAAAACCACTTGTCCTCTACATCGAAAAATGAGTGGAAACGTGGGAGCCATAGAAGGAGCAGTCATGCCCAATAACATCAAAGCATACATAGAAGGTATGTTTCAAGAAATTTTCAAGGAAAAGGCAAGCATTTCCGGGAATGCCCTATCTAATTATTAAGGTATGTTCGGTGCATCTTTTCATATGACACATAGTGAAAACTCTTTGATTGAATCTCATGAAACTATTGGGAAACATGTGTTTACGGCCGACAGAACAAAACTTCAAATCAAGAAAATAGGAAACTTTTAAAAAGAAAATTTTAAGATTTAAAATGTGAGTTTTATACCAAAACTTAATTTAAACTTGCTTTCGGTTGCTCAAATATGTGACAATAATTGTAGTCACTTTCTCATCCCAACATTGAGTGGTGCAGGATCACCTATCGAGGAAGGTGATTGGTAAGGCGATAGAGAAAGTGGACTATACAAAATGGACTATCTTGTTATGCCAAACTCTGAGTTTTGTAATGTAGCCAAAGATGCTACTCTTTGGCATAAAAGTCTTGGACACTTGACTCTAAAAAATTATGTAATATTTCTTTCATGAAAACGATTAGATAGAAAAAGTTTGAATGTAAAGATTGTATCCTTGAAAAAATTAATCATCTTCCTTTTGGAGAAAGGAACTATGTACCAAACAAAACTTTTGATTTAATACATTCGGATGTTTGGGCCTCGCACCCATTGTTTCTAAAGGAGGAGTTCAATACTATGTTATTTTTGTTAATGACTTTACTCGTTTTACTTGGGTATATCTCTTAAAACATAAATCCGAAGTATTTGAAAAATTTGTAGTCTTTTGCAACATTATTCAAAATCAATTTAGGGCCACCATTAATATCTTTAGATCGGATTCGGGAGGAGAATATATGTCAAATGAATTCCAAAAATTTATTGAATCAAATGGGATTGTTCATCAAAAATCATGTACTAAAACACCCCAACAAAATGGTTTAGCAGAAAGAAAACATAGACATATTATTGACATATGTCGAACTTTGTTAATTGCTAGTAGTGTTCCTAAATGTTTATGGGCCGAAACTACTCTTACTGCAGTTTATCTTATAAATAGAATGCCTTCGTCTAATCTTGAGAATACCTCACATTTTGAAAAACTATATAATATTCCTCCATACTATGAACGACTTAGAGTTTTTGGATGTAGGTGCTTTATATATACAGATAAAAATGATAAACTGTCACCTAGAGCAATTAAATGTGTATTTCTTAGTTATGGCATAGATAAAAAGGGTTATAGGTGTTTTGATCCCATAGAAGACAAATTATACGTTTTTAAGGATGTAAAATTTTTTGAAAATGATATTTACTACAAGTCTAAACCCTTAGAAAATTCTGAATCTTCTATTTCTAAAGGCTTTTTTTATCTAGAAGAAGATAATGATTGTGACTCAGTAGATCATCAAGACAACCCTAGTGAAGATAGTGATACTCCGCATACACCTGTTGATAATCAATTGTTGAACCCTTTCCTTCACATTATACAAGACGCATTAGAGAAACCAATGATACTCATATAGAACCTGATAATACAGGTTTAGAACCTAGAGTCTCAAGACCTCCTCTGGGATTTGTATCCTATGAATCTTTTGAACCCCGACGAAAAAACTTGATTGCCACTCTTCGTGAAGTTAAAGAACCCCGATTCTATCATCAAGCCAAAGGTATTCCAGAACAGGAAGATGCTATGAAAGATGAACTCAATGCTCTAGACAAAGCTCAGACATGGATAGTAGCATCTATACCAAAAGATAAAAAAGTCATTGGATGTCGATGGGTCTACAAAATCAAAACTGATAGCAATGGTCACATTGAGAGATATAAAGCCAAACTAGTTGCTAAAGGTTATGCCCAAGAATATGGAATTGACTATGATGAAACATTTGCCCCAGTAGCTAGAATGACCACAATTAAAATTCTCATAACCATTAGTGCAATTAGGCAATGGGATATATACCAACTTGATGTTAAGAATGCTTTTCTGAATGGTTATTTGAATGAAGAAGTTTACATGAGTCCTCCTCCTGGTTTCAATGTTCCTCCTGGTCATGCTCTTAAATTGCGAAAAGCCTTGTATGGTTTGAATCAGGCTCCTAAAGCTTGGTTTGATCGATTTGAAAAATTCATGCATTTGCATAATTTTATGACTTGCTATACTGATACTGCATTGTTTGTACGAAAAACTAAATCAGGTATTGTTATTTTGCTTTTGTATGTGGATGATATGATCATCACAGGGACTGATAAAGCAGAAATTACAGAAGTTAAACTTAATCTTCATCATGAATTTGACATGAAAGACTTGGGTCTGCTAAATTACTTTTTAGGCATTGAAATAACTAAAAACAATTATGGATACTTTATATCTCAAACAAAATTTGCCAATGATATCATTGAAAGATCTGGTCTTACAAATACCAAGATTATTGACACACCAGAAGTTCTAGGCACCAAGTTAAGATCCACTAATGGTGAGAAACTAGTTGATCCCACCCCGTGCCGACAGCTTGGTGCCCTTACCTATCTTACTATTACCAGACCAGATATTTCTCATGCAGTACACAAGGCAAGTCAATTTCAGCAGGCACCCACTTCTGTTCATATGAGTGTTGTTTTACGCATTATTCGATATATTAGAAATACTGCTAACAAAGGGGTTCTCTTAACTTCTTCTTCATCTTTTGATTTATCTGTATATACGGATGCTGATTGGGGTGGAGATGTAAACGATATACACTTTACGACTGACTTTTATGTTTTTTTAAGTGAATCTCTCATTTTTTAGAAGTGCAAAAAGCAACAAAAAGTGTCACTCTCATCCACTGAAGCTGAATATCGAGCCATGGCTACGACTGCGATGGAGATCTCTTGGATCACAACTATTCTAGCAGATATGGGAGTTACTTTGCAACGTCCTGCTATCATGTATTGCGACAACAAAAGCGCCATGTACATCGCCTCCAATAATACCTTTCATGAAAGGATGAAACATATTGAGATGGATTGCCATTTTGTTTGTGAAGAATGCCTGAACAAGAAGCTTTCACTATGTTATGTCACATCTGAGATGCAATTAGCAGATTTTTTCACCAAGTCCCTTTCAGCTACTCGGTTTCAATTCTTGTTAGACAAACTTTCAGTGTATACCCCGTAAGTTTAAGGGGGGTTGTTAATGTAATAGGGGTACGGGCCATTAGGGCCCGTGCAGCCTCTGTTTGAAACAAGGGCCAGCAAGGCCATTTACCGTTGCCTTGCCCAACGGCTAGTGCTGGCCGGACACCACTAGTTCACTCTCTTCTTCATTTTTGTTGTTTATTCTCACACCTAATGTACATCTTGTAACATCTATAAATACTACCTCAAATCATGAATAAAGTATGATGTCTTGCACAACTTTTGACTTGGTTTTATATGCTTCCACTCTCTTATTTGATATTCTTAAAGTTTGGCATCCATACTTGGATTCCGTTTGATTCTTGGCGACTTGTTGGATTCGATTCGTGAAGCATCAATCTTCGACTATCGACGAATATTTACACCCTGCAGGGGGGGTGCAGTTACAACTGCCCCAAGCCAGCAGTAAACCCCCTTTAAAGTTGCGGTTCCTGCATGACGGTAAAGGGGGCTGAACAAGAGAGAAACTAACGGGAGAGAGAGACAGTGGAGAGAGAGATAGAGCAACCAAGTGTAGTGCAGGGGTCGTGCAGAGTGCAAACACCATCCAGCCGGGTGCTAGGGGACTGCCACAGTCCTGCCGTCAAGTGCAGACGCCTGAGTCAGGTGCAGACGTCCTCCATCCGGGTGCTAGGAGACTGTCATGCCCTGTCGTCAAGAGTCTCAAGCCGGGTGCATACTGCGGACGCCGGAGTGCAGAGTGTCTATCCTCCGTCTTGGTGCTAGCCGACTGTCACAGGGGTTGACAGTCGACTGTCCTCTTCCTCCACAAGTGCAACAGAGCCATTCTCCCTAGTGCTAGCCGAGTACCACCCTGGTGCCGTGTACTGCAGATGCAGCCAGGCGCCACCACCAGGAGCAGTCGATCGTGCTAGGTGGCTGTCACAACGGGTGACAGTTGAGGATCCTTTCCAGGTGCCGCCAGGAACCTCCCTTCTTCAGGGTAGCCGAGTGTAGCTCAACCAGGTGCAGCCAATCACAACGGGCAGCAGGTGCAGCCGATGCCATCATGGTGTGGTGCAGCCAATAATCGGATTTGTGGGGGACGGTGTGTGTAAACCTCCCTTGAGTTCCTAGTTAGGCAAGACGTGGTCTTTGCTCGATTCCGGTGGGAACCTTAACTAATTAGGGAAACCCCGATTGTAAGAGATGTTGTGGAAATTGGTGTGTTTTGTTCCTATTGAGTTTGTGTGTGCGTGTTTGGGAACAAGTGTGAAAAGGAGCTGATAGAATCACAGGTGATTCTAGCCATCACGGGTCGACGACGGTTAGACGAAAAAATTGATTTCAAAATTTGACCCGTGGTAGTTTGGTATCAGAGCCTAAACGCTCGATTCCATGCATTTTAGCAGAGAAATTGCTTAAAACACACATTAGGAACTAAACCGAAAGAGGATAGAAAATTTCTGCCAGAAGATTTCTGTAGAAATTCTGATTCGGTTTTGGACTGGGTAGCTTGATTGGAACGAGAAGGAAACTATTCCAAGTCGGAGTATTTCTATCAAACTTTGATAGACATCATTCGGTTTGGGAAAAGCACAACGGCAGTGGTACAAAAACTCCAGCGGAAGTGGACCGAAAAACCAGATTTTGCAAAAATAGAACGTCTGTGAAAATCCGTGAGATGTCTTTTGAGACTAACAGTTTGTTATTTAGTGATAAGACATCAAGCAATTCGGGAGGACTCAGGACAGCAGAGATTGGCCGGAATTTTGAGAAGAATCCACCGGAAAATTCGTTTTCCACAGTTGCAGACAGACTGTTATACAAAACCCGAAGATGATTTTTGGCGATTTTGTATAATCAGTCTGACAAGGCAAATTAAGCTGGATTAAGCCGAAATTTGGCACACGTGTTCTCTGTATAGCAGATTAGTTGACTGTAATCTTTGATTTTTCATTCGGTGATAAACTCTTCTACTTCGAGCAAGGTTTGCAATCTTGGGCTCAAGTTGAGCTGAGGAGGAAGAATCCTTCGAGCATGTTGGATGCTATTTCAACTGTAGAGTTTCGTCGACCTTAGGGGTGCGCGAGAGGAGAGTCGTGAGGCACCTAAAGGTAGGAGGGACGGAAAATCAACTAAGTTCCGCGGTAAGAACATAGAGAGGCAGAGAAGAGGGAAGAGGCATCTTCTTCTAGAGGCAAGAGTGGAGGCAAGGGAGTGGGGTCGTGCTACATATGCACCAGGCCGCGTCTCATTCGAAATTGCCTAAGAAGGCGAAGTTAGACACCTTGGAGGTAGGGGAACAGATTAAGGTCGAGGATGTGACCGATGTGCCAATGGATGGAGTGATCCAGGTTGCGCAGTTCCAGCTCCTCAACCCAGTCAGTTGTGAGGGTCCAAACAGAACCTTGAGCTTCGTGAAAGTATAAATGGATCGACACACCATTCGAGCTTTGGTAGACTCAGGGGCGAGTCATTCGTTGATTGCGCTGAAAGTTGCCAAGACGATGGGGTTGAAGGTGTCACCATCCACAACCATACTAAAATTTGTAAATGCCGTCGTGAGTTCCATAGACGGAGTGGCACGAGGGTGCAAGTTGAGAGTTGGACCGTGCGAGGGTGTGATGGACATAAGAGTAGCAGCTATGGATGAATACCTGATGATACTGGGGTTTGATTTCATGATAGCTGCCCAGGCGATGATAGTGCCACACCTTCGAGGCTTGATCATTATAGACAAGGGTCAGTCAGGGTTCGTGTCTTATGTGGATCCAGAGAAGGCACCTACAACGTTGATATGCGCCGCTTTATACCTAACAAATAAGAGGCCGGTGGTAGGGCCGGGAATCGTTAGTGGTGGGGGGTTGTCCCGTAGGGATAGGACCGGGCGCCAAGTCAGGGCCACGCAGAGGCATGACGTGGTCTTTGCTCGGTTCCGGTGGGAACCTTAACTAATTAGGGAAACCCCGATTGTAAGAGACGTTATGGAAATTGGTGTGTTTTGTTCCTATTGAGTTTGTGTGTGCGTGTTTGGGAAAAAGTGTGAAAATGGGCTGATAGAATCAGAGGTGATTCTAGCCATCATGGGCCGACGACGGTTTGTCGAAAAATTTGATTTCAAAATTTGACCCGTGACAGAATCTCTATTCTTATTGTTTATGTTGATGACATAATACCATGATCAAGAAAAGATGTCTAGACTTAAAAGTCAACTACATCAGATGTTCGACTTGAAACACCTTGGAAAACTCCATTAACTTGGGAGTTATGTAATGTGATCTAAGGCAGGTATATTTTTAACTCAGAGGAAGTATACCCTTACTTATTCAAAGATACTAATATAATTGATTGTAAGCTAGTGATATTCAAATGGAGGTGAATCATAAGTTGGATGCTAAGAAACTGAAGTGTTTAAGGATGTGAGAAGGTATGAACAACTAGTTGAAAAGCTCATTTATTTGACCATTACACGTCCTAACATATCATATTTAGTTGGCATTGTAAGTATATTTATGCATCAAAAAACAAGATATCATATGGAAATTGTGCATAAAATATTGCGATATTTGAAATCTACTCTAGGACTTGGGATACTCTACTGGAACACACGAAGGTTGAAATTTTTACAAAAGATAAAAAGTCCACATCTCCCTATATTACTCGAGTTGGAGGTAATGTGGTGTCATCAAAGAGTAAGAAACAAAATATGGTTGCAAGGTCCAGAAACTGAATAAAGAGCAATGACATAAAGAATGTGTGAAGGTTTATGGCTAGAATCATTATTGAGAGAACTCCACATTCAGAATCAAGGTCCTACTAGATTATTTAGCGATAATAAAGCACCTATTAAAATTGCTTCAAATCCAGTCCAACATGAGAGAACGAAACACATAGAAATTGATTGTCACTTTATTCATGAATGTTACATTTAACCTACCTATGTGAAGTCATGTAATCAAGTTGCGGATATACTTACTAAGGCGGTACCAAAAGGGGTTCTACAACATATACTCAGCAAGTTGAGAGTCCTTAATATTTTTCTCTCAACCTGAGAGGGAGTGTTAGAAGGAAATGTGCAGAGTTTTTTGTACTAAATAGAGGTTATTGTAGTTGAATGTAAAGGTAGCTTTATATTCAAGTCACTTATTAGGGGTAATTTGGTCCTATTGAATCTGTTAAGGAAACGAGTTCGAGTCCTAGTTCTAGACTTGTGAAGACCCAAATGTACTTTATGTTAATCCTACATTAAACATTACTTAGTATGGGTATTTTAGTCTTTTGAATTAGATTAGTATATAAGTAATCATTAAGGCATCTCGTGTAGTTTTTGTAACTTTGCAGCCACCCAAGAAGGGGCACAGATATCAATGTGAAAGGGTACAGAATCCTAAAATATGAAACATTTTATAAGTTTTTTCCTTTTCAATTCAATAAATCTCTATATTTTATCATCGTATCAGAGCCTTCAAGGCAGTAATCAGGTCATCCACCATCTCGTATTCTTGTTGGGGTCGAAAAAAAGCCTTTTACCTTGCGGTTAAGTCAGTTTTTTCTTTGGTCTTTTTGCCATCAGCGCAGTGTATCAACATCTTCTGATATCAGGAGTCTAGATCTGATTTATAGGTAAGTAATTTTCTTCTATTATGGTTGAAAAAGAGAAATCACTAGAAATCCCCTCTTTTCCATCAGATCTGGGTGTGGGTGAGAAAATTGATGCATTTCAAATCACAAACATCAAATTACATGGCCAAAAATTTTTAGAATGGTTTCGTTCTATAGAGTTGGCAATCTTAATAAGGGGGAGAGTGTCTTATCTCATGGGACAACAATTGTGCCTCTTCTTCATGATTTATCATATCCTAAGTAGGGAAAAGATGCATTTGTCTCATCGTGGTTGTTACACTCAATAACACCTACCATTAGTCATTCATTTATGTATCTGGATTCAGCCTCCTATATATGAAAAGCAGAAATATAGCCAAAGAATATGAGTTTCTCGAGAAAATCAGAAAATATAGACAAGGCTCATGACCCATCAGTGATTATTACGCAGAACTAAGAGGCTCGTGGGATGAACTACAGTTTTATACTTCGATTAAATGCTATGCATGTTCACAAAAAAGAAATGGAGAATATAATAAGAGAAAGGTAATTGATTTACTCTGGGGCATTAACAGTGAATATGAAGCAATCAAAGTTAATGGCCTTAGCCGAGAGGAAGTTTCTTCCGTCGGAACTGTGTATTCACTATTGCTTCGCGAGGAAGATCGACGAAATCTAAGAAAAGAAACTACTCTTTCCTTGCAGCAAAATGCATTACTTGATAGAACAAATGTTCAGCCAAACCGTGATAGAGGAGGATCTCAAGGAAGAGGCCGTGGTAGACCTCCAGGTGATAGAGACAAGTTAAATTATACACACTGTGAAAAATCATGCCACACTAAAGAATTTTGTTGGGACATTATAGGTCGATCAGATTATTCCAAAGTTCATGGAAGTTATGCCAATACTTCAAACTATCAAGTGACCACTACATATCCTCTTCAGGCCCTGATTAAGAGAGTTAAAGGTCTTGAAACTCGATTGTGACAACAATCCCTCCACTTCTCAAGCAACCATGGCACATCACTCCTCCTATAACTTGGGTAAAACTTCCTCTCCTCCAATATGGATTATAGATTCTAAAACTATCGATCATATGATAGGAGATAGATCTTATTTTTAAAAATATCAATCCTTACAGTTAGCCGACCCCGTCTAGTATGGGGAAAGGCTTAGTTGTTGTTGTAGTTGTTGTATCAATCCTTACAGAAAAGAACATTGATACGTGGATCTCACATATGTACCTTGACTTCTGTCTTACATGTTCCCAATTTTCATAGTAATTTCCTTTCAATTAGCTCTCTAGCTACATCTTTAAATTGTTCTATTACCTTTTCTCCTTATGGTTGTATGTTTTAGGATATGAAGATGGGGAGGGTATTTGGTCATGGTAGCCTGCGTGGTCTCCACTTGATAGACAGTTTTTTGGTTGGATGCTTCTCTATCTCTACTTAAGTGGCACCATCATGTGAAGCAGACGTCAAGCTTGCGTGGTCTCCACTTGATAGACAGTTTTTTGGTTGGCTGCTTCTCTATCTCTACTTAAGTGGCACCATCATGTGAAGCAGACGTCAAGCTGTGGCATGCTCACCTTGGACATCTATCTCCCTCTAAAATTGGTTCGGTTATACCTAACTTAGCTCTTGAGTCCTCTAATGTGATCCTCGAATGTGATGTTTGTGAGTTAACAAAACATCAAAGAGTACCTTATCCTCTAAGTGAATCTAGAAAGACGAAACCATTTGAATTAGTTCATTCAGATCTTTGGGGTCCCAGTTCAATCACTTTTCTCTTGGGTCATAAGTATTTTGTCTCCTTTATTGATGATTGTACGCGTTTATCCATTATTTACTTAATAAAATCAAAAGTTAAAGTTACAGCTATTTTTTCTGTTGTCCAAGAGCTTCTCAGTACTCAGTTTAATTCTTCTGTCAAAATTCTTCGTTCTTATAATGAGGGAGTTTATGAGTGGACAACTCAAAGAATACCTTAGCATACATGGTATTATTTATCAAACCACATGCCCAAACACACCCAAAAAAATGGGATAGCTGAAAGAAAGAATACATATTCTTGAAGTGGCTCGAGCCCTTCCTATAGGGAGCAATGCTCCAAAATCATTTTGGGGTGATGCAACCGCAATGAAACATTGGGACTTATGGTAGCTAGATGTTAAGAATGCATTCTTGCAAGGAGATCTAAATGAGGAAATATATATGGAGCTGCCTCCGAGGTTAAATGTTAATTCATACTCAAGAAAAGTATGCAAGTTAAACAAAGTCATTTATGGTCTCAAACAATCTCCAAGAGCTTGGTTTAAAAAATTCAGTGAAGGTTTATGTGGTTTGAGTTCTTGGAAAAGTAAAGAAGCAAATGCAGTGTGGTTGCTAGATCTAAAGGCTAGTTTACCTGAGTAGCAGAGGGTCATGGCAAGTAAAGAATACGTGAGTCATTGTCTAAAGTTAGCTACTCAAAGAACTTGGGCTTCTACTTGAGATGTTGGAGCAGATGACCCTTTGTCTCAGGATAACCAGCCGCTTACATATTGCTCTCTAACCCGGGCTTTTTTGAAAGAACTCTAAACATATCGAGATTGATTGTCATTTTATAAGAGAAAAATTATTGGGTGAAGAATCCTGAAATCTGCAATATTTTGTAAGTTTCTTCCTTTTCAATTCAATAAATCTCTGCATTTTATCATAATCATGTATATAATAAACTAATAGGGCTTAAACCCTATGTAGGGAAATAAGAAAAGATGAGAGAGTGTAGTTATTGCAAGTGAACTGCCACCTCCTCCATCATTTTCCTCCGTTGTTGATTGCCAATTACATTTTTTATACTCCATGTTTTTTAATTAACACTATCCTCTATGGAATGAAATTCCTTCAAATTTATGCTCTCCATTACAATGAAGACTCCATCTTTGAACCTCATTTCTACATAATTTATTTGTTTGGGTATATATATATATATATTAGGACATATATATTAGTTTTAAATTTTAAATGATAGTGTCCCTCTAAATCCACTATATTTCCGCTATATCAAGATCAAACACAAACAACCCGCTAACTGCTATTGATAATACAGGTTGTAAGGAACAACTTTTATGGTAGAAAGAGTGATTATGTGCCTACATAGAGAATTATCGATAAACAATTGCATGAGCCTATGCAACAACACAATATCTAAATCTATCATTTAGTTACTCTTCAAATTTTTATTTATACATAGTTTTTTTTTTAGGTGTATGGTGGAATAGGTTTGGAAGTGATTGCTCAAACCATAGAGACTTTGCAATAAGGGTCTTCAACCAAACTTATAGTGCAATTGGTTCAAAAAGAATAAATCTAAATAATGAGAAGATTTATTTTACATTGGTAATATAAGAAAGTTTTTATATGTATATGTATATACATATATATACATGCTCCTTGGTAAAATAGGGGGGGCATATGCGCATAAGGAGCAAGAACAATCTTTTTTAGCACAAATAATGACATAAGAAACAAGTAGTAAACAGCAACATTAGATAAGGTACTTCTCACGATAGTCGATTCCCATTCCACTTGCACTCAGTCAGCTTCCTCTCAAACTTTTCAATAATGAGACCCCACAACATGACTTCTTTAACATGCATGAGCACCAAAAGATAATCACCAAGAACTTAACAGGGAACGGTCAACGCTTATATCTCCAATACCAACCGACCTACACCCATCTACATCATCTCCCACAACAAGAAGTTCACTTTTATACAGATTCCCTTTGAGCATGAGTCAATCTCAAACCCAAAAGAATACACCTTTAAGTGTAAAAGTGGTGGTTATTTGCCTCTCGAAAAGTAATAGTCATTCCCAGGTTGTCCTAACTCTTGAAATATACTAACATACACTTTGAGTGGTTATAATCTAATGTGTTGAGAATTATGCCAATTGACTTGTACTCCAGAAGGATATGAAAATGATATGCATGGAAACCCATGACAATGGGGAAAGAAAAAAAGCAAGCTGCAAGAACAACGTACTGCTTTTTTGTCATTGGAACACAAAGAGGAACCAGTCAGACGATTCTCAATCAAGCAATCAATGTACTGAGTTGGTTGATGACTACTTCATAGATGATCAATAAAAGTATGTGTCTTGGTCTGACATACTCAAGCAGTTGAGAAACTTTTTCCCATTTTTGTGCATCTCAAAGTTTGTTAATAGTCAGTCGCTTCTCACTTGCTTATATTAGTGCCCATGGTCATCTATTTCCTTATTTACACATTTTTGCATAGTAAATTAACATCAGGACAAAGCAACTACAATGCAGTTTTCCTATTCTACAAAAGTTTATCCTACCAACAAGGATTCAAGTGTGAGTAAACATATATTCCTACTGGCATGTGCAAGTCCATCCAAACCTGAAAACATCAAATATAAAAATGAAACCAAAAGCTCCACATAGTCTTAGAGCCTTACCTCCAAATGTAGCACCTGCGGCAGAATACAACAAAATTGGAGGAAGCTGCAATAATCACATACACATTAAGCATTGGATCTGCCATCAATCAAAACACCAATACAGAAAGTAGCCTTAAAAACCTGTATTTACACTCAATACAGTGAACAGATTTAGTTGCCCTAGAATGATCATAATTCACATATGCAGGCGAGCAGCAGCCCTTATCATTATTGAGCCTGCCCCACCCTCTATGAGACATTCCCGCATATTCAACTTCAGTAGCCCTGGTCATATCAACATACCTCTTCTACTGCCTAGTCTTCTACGTGCTTCTACCTGATATCTAGAAAGTAAAAGAGCCTCCTATTCTTGGCCCCTTCGCCTTTGCACACATGTTTGTCTGTATGCATGAAATTGAAGCTCCTTACGAGTTAGCCATTACTCTCTGATGTAGCTTATCAGCTTGCCTGTCTTGAATTTTTTAGCAGCTTTAACTTGGGTTTAGCTGCACTTTTTTTCTTGCAGTGGCTATACACGACATTTTTTTCATTCTATGCTGAGTGACAAAAATGGAAGGGCTAAAGAACAAAAATGGCATAACATGCCAAAGAATAGGATGAAGTTATGAAGCATCATTTTCTTCCCTTTGAAAGAAATTTGGGTGAAAGATGCTATCGGATCTCTAATGAATTTGGTACAAAGAAGAGATCATTCTAAATGTAGAAAAGCAATACAATATAGTAGGTTCATAAGACACACATGCACAAAAGTTGTAAAAGGAATATGGTCTAAATAAACAACGAAACAAAGTATTCAATTACTTTTACATTTTCTTTTTTATAGTTTTCAACAATGCTGTGAAAATCCAGAAGGTTGATTAGCTGATGTTTCAAAAAAAGAAACATGACAAAAAACAAAAAATTTCATTACCAACATATTATAAAGCACGTACCAAGTGAGCAGTTGAAAAAAACTAATTCATGAAGCAAACATGTAACTGAACAAGGTTTGATGAGGAGAAACCTGGAACGTGATGCATTGACACCAGAAGATAAGGTTACCATGCAAAATGATCTTAATTTTAGACATTATAGTCCTGGTCACTATCCCTAAAGCTAAATATGGGCAGTAAGGAAACGTCACTCACGAGCAAGCATTTGTGTTTGTGCCTCTGTGCATGAGTATGTGCATGTATGTTCGTCTATAACTCTATAAGCATCAGAAACACACAAGAAATTTCTACCTGAAATAGATAAGGAAGACATGTTTACTCAAGATGCACATGGACAAGCAAGAACAAAAAATACACCAGAGCTATTAAAGCTTTAATAAAACATGAAAGTGCAGCATAGGAGGCTCAGTTTTGAAAATCATTAACAGATCTCATCAATACATACCCCAAGAACTAGATGCAACCACATGGGTCCCTTAACATGACTTTGGACAATGGGCAACCCTACAAAATAGTAAAGGCAACCATTTAGTTAATAACTATGATATACCTGAGTTGCCTGCTATGTTACAATTGGCATAGGCACATAAGTAGACAAGAATAAAAGAAACATATCACTCTAGAGTCATCTTTTGCCTGCTATGTTACAATTGGCATAGGCACATAAGTAGACAAGAATAAAAGAAACATATCACTCTAGAGTCATCTTCTACCTCTATTGAGACCATGAATGGCACTGAGCATCCCTCCAGCACCTGACCCAGCCTAGCATGCCATCAGTAAAGTAGATGAGCCGGTTGGGAGAGCAGAGAAAAAATACTTTGAGGAATCAGTTTTTTTTCTTTTTAAGGTCATCCGGTTGACTTGTACAACTAAATAACATGGTAAAATGTGTCCTTCACATGAAAAGAATTTTAAAATGCAGTTTGAATTGATTATACCCCTTTATAATTACATGAAAATATCCACTGAGAAAAATGAAAGAAATAAGCCAACAAATGTTTCAGACCATCTCCACTAAATTGTCCAAGATTCAAATAGAGGGCAGCATAATCACAGCTCCAAAGTCTTACTCTTAACTGGTCTGCCAAACAACATATACTAAATATGCTTAGATATTACCAGCAGCATTATCACATTTCAAATGTATGTCATAAGGTACAGCAAGAACTTATTGAAGCATTAAGAAAACATTCTTCCAAATAACACTTACGAATATCTGCAAGGAAATGAAGAAAAGGAATGGCATACCACTGCAGTTACATCGTGTAGAACACTTGTTATGGTCCATTCACCTACATCCTGACCAGAAAAAGTAATACTCAATGAAATATCTCAGTGGATGACTCAATGCATACATAAACGAAATTAATCCGGTTCACATTTCGATGATGGTAGTGTATACTACAAGCACATGGTAGGAACCGATTATGCCTCTTCATGAAATTCAACATGTAAACTGAAACTGTTTCTGAAGTTAGGGAATCCAATTTGAACAGTCACATTCGTGTAAACAAACTTAGCAACATATTTTATTTATTCATGGAACGGGACGCATGACGCTTTTATGTAGTGGACAGAGATTAATACCCATTTTTTGTTTTATGCAGAATTTGACAACGCAGAAAACCAAAAAAAATGCCAAACACACAGCAACAAGGATCATATGGGCAACTTTAGAAATCTATTTCATTTTCCACAAAGGACGATTAATCCTTGCGATCAACTGGTAATCTAGCAACTAATAGAAAATTCAAAGGATTCAATGCCACCACTTCTTGTGCTTCAGCTGCTTCATTTCTTATATATAAAAGCATACAAAATCATTGTTTTCACCCATTGATTACTACAGAAGTACAGGAAAGCTGATTTCTTATTACTTATTAACCCAACACCAACAATCTAGCGGGACATATCTAACAACATATTCGTTCACTTTCTCCTATTTGGACCAAATGCGAGCACGATATGAAGAAGAGAACGGAAAACTTTCAAAAACTGACCACAAACAAGGTCGCTTTGAGAGTAATGTGGACAGAAATCACGAAGAATGATAGAAGACGGAAAGAATACCGATCCTGGATTGACGAGTGAGAAACAACGGGGGCATCTTGGAGAACCGAGTCCAGGGTTGATGGTTGGCTCGCGGTACAAGTTACCCGAACGAAGCTTCTCCTCGTAGACCTCCCTCGTGCCCATAATCAATTCTCTCTCTCTCTCACTTGCGCGTTTGTAGGCTCGTCGTCTGCCAAACCAGCTTGTTTCGAAGAAAAACAATATAACTGCCCCCTTCCCTCTCTCTCTCAGAGGCAACCCGGTCACGTCCGGGCCCCTGCGTCTGATTCATGTATTCTTCGGGTCATAGTCTTTGAACTCCTAACCTACCCAAGTCAGGTTCGGCAGACATTCTAGGTATATGAATATACATATAGTATTCATATTTTATACATTTATACATATAATATGCAAGTCTATATGTGTATATACTGTATGAATTTATATAGTAGTATATAAATAAATCATAAACATAAAACCGGGTTTTGGTCATTTTTGGGCTGGGTCTGGGTTGACCTGCTTTTATCGTGTTGCTTTTTCTTGACTTGGGTCTAACCCGTAATGTGTAAAACCTGACTCGGATCCATATTTTGTTGGTCGGGTCTGGATTGGGTTGTCATGTCAGGTCTAAAATTGCCACCCCCTACTGTCATCGCATCCATTTTCTATAAAACCTTGAGCAAGCAAGTACATCAACGATAGCTAGGCTTTTCATCAACCCAAACCTGCAGATCTGAATGTATGGGATATGTTTGTATAGTGTGAGCAACTTTGTTGCTAGTATATATATATATATATATAGAGAGAGAGAGAGAGAGAGAGAGGAGATAGTTGTAAATACTCAAACCTCATGCTCTAAAACATCTCCAACATTTTTTATTGGTACCATCCATGGTAGGAATTTGAATTAAAAGTACCATTACATTTTTGAACTTTGCATCTGATGCTCTTTATCATCTTGATCATTTATCTTAACATCGAATAATTGATGTGATAAAGTAGATTTAAGCATGGATGAGGTTTGGACATTTATCACTATCTCTCTCTCTCTCTCTCTCTCTCTCTCTCTCTCTCTCTCTCTCTCTCTCTCTCTCATATATATATATATATATATATATATATATATATATATTGGCATACGTGTATACCCAATCTTGCTCAAATGATGTGAATAAGATAGAGCTGAGAGGATGTGAACTGAACTAATTAGAGAGAGCTGAAAAACCCTATGTGCGAGCACATGAAAACACTCATGCACACACTTGTGGAGCCAAGTTCCACACACAAATACACATGCTCAAGAAATGATGACTCCTACACATATACACACACAAGGACCGCCACACCAAGGAGATGGTGATAAGGCTTGGGTCACTCGCTACCTATGCAAGATAAGAGCAAGAGAGAGAGGAGACTCAAGAGCAAACAACCTCCTTTTCATTCAGGAATATGTATATTTATGCTCAGAGGAGTTAAAAAAAACATTAATACCCTATAATTTACTAGGCAGATTGATACTTGATTTTCATCCTCCTCCCGGGGTTGATTAGGATTTGACCTCAAATTTGGATTGCTTGAATCTTCCTTGTAAGGAGTAAGGTTCATTACATTAAAAGTGTTAGAAACATTAAATTCTTTAGGCAAATCAATTGTATAGGCATTATCATTGATTTTCTCCAATATTTTGAATGGCCACACTGCTCGGGGCATGAGTTTGGATCGGCATTTGTAGAGAAAATGCTCTTTGCACAAGTGTATCCAAACAGGGTCACCATGTTCGAATGTAGTAGTCTCACGCTTCTTGTTAGCCTATTTCTTGTAGATCTTGGCTTGCTTCTTGATTCGTTGGTTTGTGAAAAACTTGGATGGCTTTAGTGCGAATACTCCCAGTTGTGTCAACTCTGTCTTGCTCCAGAATGGGAGTTAAATCCAAGGGTGTAGTTGGATTAACACCATAAACAATTTTGAATGGAGATTGGCCACTGGTGCTATGAGTAGCCTGATTGTATGTGAATTCCACCTAAGAAAGTTGATCATCCCAATCACGTATGTTATTGGAGACAAATACTCTAAGAAGAGTTGTGAGTGTATGGTTAACCACTTTGGTTTGACCATCAGTATGTGAATGATAGGTTATGTTGAACAATAGCTTGTTTCTCAGCCTTTTCCAAGGTATCTACCATAAATATAGCTCATGAATTTGGCATCTCGATCTAATATGAGGTTGCTTGGAATACCACAAAGCCTTACTATTTCTTGAAAGAATAAATTTGTTGCGTGGACTACATCATCAGTCTTGTGGCATAGTATGAAATGTGCTATCTTGGAGAACCTATCCAACAATGAGAATTGAATATTTGTCTCTTCGAGTTCTAGAAAGCCCCAAAATGAGATCCAGGCTAACATCAACCTAAAACCGATTAAGAATGAGAAGTGGAATGTAGAGACCATGGTTGGTTTCCTTGCTTTTGGCCAATTTGCAAGTAACACACCTCTCAAGAATTCTATGAATGTCTCGGTGCATTCAAGGCCAATAGAAGTGCTCCTTTAATAAGTGAAATGTCTTCCTTTCCTCGAAGTGTCTGGCTAGACCCTTGCTATGGGCCTCTCTAATCAAGAGTTCGCAATGGGAACCCCTTAGTACATATAACCGATCCTTCTGAAACAAGTATATGTCAATTTGATAATACCCATTAGTAACCTTTTCACAGCTAATGACAATGATTGGAGGAAAATTGGGGTATGGGGCTTATTGTTCTTTGAGTACTTCAACTCCGAACATTTAAGCAGAAAGGACAAAGATCAACAAGTGCCTTCGTGATAGCGTGTCTGCAACTATGTTTGCTTTTTCTTGCTTATATTGAGTTGTGTATGGAAAAGTTTCTAGCTACTCCACCCACTTGGCATGACGCTTGCTCAACTTCCCTTGGCCTTTGAGATATTTAAGAGATTCAAGATATCTATGAATCACAAATTCCTTGGGTAATAAATAGTGTTGCCAAGTTTGTAGTGCTTTTACTAGTGCAAAGAATTCCTTTTCATAGGTGGAGTAGTTCAAACCGGCTCCTTTGAGCTTTTCACTAAAAAATGTTATGGGTTTGTCTCCTTGCATGAGCACAACCCCTATGCTCATGCCTAAAGCATCACACTCCACTTCAAAGGTTTTGCTAAAATCTCAAAGTAGAATAATAGGAGCTAACAAAGTCTAGTCTTATCTCATCAAAACTACATTGACATGAACATGTCCAATGGAATTCTCTCCTTTACTTGACATAGTTAGTTAAAAAGGCAACTATGTTGCTGAAATCCTCAGAAATGGTGGTCAGAATCGGCCATTCTTAGATTGCTTTGATCTTCTGGATCAACATCAACTCCACGTTTTGAAACAATGAACCCCAAAAGCTAAACTTATGGTTGTCCGAAGCTATGCTTCTTTAGATTACCAAATTGATGTTGCACTTGTAGCATTTGTAGAACCTTTCTTACATGAGTCAAATGCTCTTTTATTTCTTTGTTGTAAACCAAAATGTCATCAAAATAGACGATGATAAATTGGCCAATGAATTCACATAGAACCTAGTTCATTAGATGCATGAAGGTGTTGGGTGCATTTGTGAGTCCAAACGACTTTACCATCCAATCGAAAAAACCCAATTTTGTTTTAAATATCGTCTTGCACTCGTCCCCTTCTTGGATTCGGATTTGATGATAGTCATTTTTCAAATCAATTTTGGAGAAGACGTGTGAACCGTTGAGCTCAACCAATTGTGGAATAGGGTAACAATACTTGATTATAGCTTGGCTATCAATACACATTTGCATTTATTTATCCTTCTTAGGTACTAGTAGGGTTGAGACTGCACACAGACTCTTAACTCCCAAACAAACTCTTTAGTGATTAGTTCCTCGATTTGTCATTGTAAGTCCTCTGCTTCATCATGGTTACCGCAATAAGCTGGTTTGTTTGGAAGTGGTAAACCTAGAATAAGGTCGATGAGATGTTCTATTCCCCGAATTGGTGGTAGTATGTTTGGAAGTTCTTCTGAAAATACATCTACAAACTGGATGAGTAGCTCAAATAGAGGCAGGTATTAACTTGGTGAGTTGATTGTTGCCTCTTTATAGGTCGGCACGTAAAAACTCCATCTTGTTTTAAGACCCTCTCCAAATCTCTTTTGGAAAGATACACACTTTTCTTGGACAATGATACTTTTGAAAGTCTAGGTGCATGAGTTATTTGAGTTCATAAAGGTACCAATGTGATGTTTTTGCCATTTAACAAGAAGATATATGTATTTCAGTGTCCGTCATGTATAACCTTTCGATCAAACTGCTATGAACGCCTCAATAAGATATGACCAACACTCATGGGCACCACATCGCATAAGATGGTGTCTTTATAGGATTTCCTAATAGTAAAAGAGATCGAGACTTGGCATTGCACTAAAATCTCTCCTTGGACATTGAGTCACCTTACCTTGTAAGGGTGGGGGTGTTCGTTGGTGGGTAGTTGTAGCTTTTCTATAATTTTCGTAGAGGCCACATTGGTGCAATTTCCTCCATCAATGATAAGTGAGCAAATCCTGTTGTTGATGGTGCAGCGAGTTTGGAAAATAACCTCTTGTTATCCAAGATTGGGTATGATTTGGGAGTTCATAACTCAACGAATAATGAGCAAACCTTCATCAGCATACTCGATATGCTCAAAATTTGTGTCATCATTGGGAGGAGCTTCATCGTCACTTTCAAGCTCCTTAAATGTACCGCACAAAACTATTGATCTTTTGTTTGGAGATTGCGCAACGATGTGGCCATGTCTAAGACACTTAAAGCATTTAATGTCTCTATTAGAGGAGCTGGACTTGGGGGTTTCAGCTAACTCCTTGGCTTTACTACCATATTGTCTGAATGAGGCAGAGAATGCCTTTTGCCCTTTATTACAGTCTAGTTGGTATTGGGGTCGAATTTTGTAGGAAACAATTTTGGATCAACAACTTTGAAAGGGCATTTCTTATGTTATCTCTCAACTTTGAGTGTCATGGTGATAACATCTTCAATGAACGTGAAGGGTTGTAGTTCTACGACAGTAACGATCTCTTTGTTCAAACCACCAAGGAAACAAGCAATTGTTTGTTCCTTTGGTTCTTTAATCTAGCATCGTAGCATGAGGGTCTTGAATTCTTTAACATAATCCTTGACACTAAGTCTACCTTGTTGTAGACTTTGTAGCCTGAGGTATAGTTCTTGACGATAGCAATCCAGTACAAATCATCTACACATGATCCGCTTCATCACACCCCAGATGACGATGTCTCCTCCTTCTCTCCTTTGTTGGTCCTGAAGCCTCTCCCACCATATATTAGCATAGTCAATGAACTCGAGTGTAGCCAACCTCCATTTCTACTCAACCACCATAGATTAGCATAGTCAATGAACTCGAGTGTATCCAACATGCATTCCAAAATACTTAACCTGGGTTAGAATAGTTTATTTCTTCATTAAACTTGTTTTGATGAGATTAGTTGGATGGAGTTGCTTGGTGTCAAAGCAAGGTGTGAATGGCACAAGTGAGTTGTGTCACCTACACCTTCAAATCCTCCTAGTTTCGCTCTACCACCATGATCTGGGCTTACTCCATTGATAATCCATGCAACACTAGTAGAGGGACGAAATTTTGATATGCCATCCCCTCAATCTCGATGAAAGCACCAAAACTAATGGGAATCAGATGGAGTTGAGAGGATGTGAACTGAAGTAATTAGAGAGAGTTGAGAAACCATGTGTTCAAGTACCTGAAAACACTCATGCACACACTTGTAGAACCAAGTTCCACACACAAACACATGCTGAAGAAATGATGACTCCTACACATACACACACCAGGACCGCCACACGAAGGAGATGGTGATAAGGCCTAGGTCATTTGCCACCTATGCAGGCTAAGAGAGAGAGAGAGAGAGGGGACTCAGGAGCAAACAACCTCCTTTTTCTTTCAGAAATCTATCTATTTAGGCTTAGAACTTACCCTATGAGTTGAGTTAAAAAAAAAACATTAATACCCTATAATTTACTAGGTGGATTGTTCTCATTCCCTGTGAATCTGTATTATTTTCTAGGCTTTGCAATTGAATGTATTAAAGAGCCTTGGAAACTACCAGCTAGAAATTCTTATGAAACTAATGCCACCAATAGTTCCATTCGGCCCAAGCTTCCATGGTCAGGAGTAGTGCCCCAATAGACTGGTTAACTCATGTACGTGTTAGAGGTTCCTGGTAGTGATTTGTGATATCATTTATTGATACTTGATTTCCATCATCAAGGGTCTCCATATTTTATGTGTATGATCAACAATAGAAATTTGAATTTTCAAGTAAAAAGTATCATTGTACTTGAAATTTATGCTTTTTAAATTCAACTCCATAGGTAATCATGTTGGTCGAACAATGAAGATGTTTAAGTGGGGATTTAAGCGTGGATGGGTGTACGGATGGACTATGCTCTCTCTCTCTCTATATATGTGAGCATAGAGAGAGGTAGTAAGTCATATGAAATATGCACATTAAAAATATCTGAAAACAACTCGTAGCATGATCCTACTGAGAAAGTATATCCCGTACTTCAATCAATGTACAAATCCATATAAAGGTGCCATAATCAACTCATGATATCACCGAGCATCCTTTAGTGCTTTAGTTAAGAATAAATCAATATTAATATATAGTTCATCTAATAACAAGACCAGTTGCCCAAATCATGTGCGAAACACAGTTTGAACGACTCCAAAATCTCCAAAATACTTTAACTGGATCCCACTAAAAACCGCTAGATTGATCTTTCTCACTAAAGTTGTATTAATTTTACCACTATCTAAATATAAAGATATCACAAAATTATAACTTTGTCAACTACAAGTCCAATAGTTCAAACTATGGTGTGTTGGAGTTTTTATGGTTTTGAAAAGCCCCCAAACTGAACTCAAATCCTAAATGGTTTTGGTGGATCCAAATTGTTTAACTTAGACTAGTTATTGTTCATTACAGACCTTGACTTGACCCGACCCAGAATCAAAACATTGAGTTCAACATGAGTCCTACTCGAAACCATTCCAAACCTGCACTGAAACTGGAAGCAACCCTAAACAAACACAAACCAAAAACTTGTCGACATCAACACGAGGTCTCGTTGACATCATATCAATGATATCAATCATATATGAAAGCCTTCCGACATGCTTGGCACAAACACGTTGGGCAGGACACAACCCCTTTTCATTTTTTCGTCACTACGGCCTATTCTGGCCACTCTTGAGCAAACAAAATATACCACACACTCATCTCTCATAGCTCTAAAGATTGAGACCTTTGATTATGTCAGTAGACCTCCTATTCACTGGAAATTCTTGCTAGATAAACTAAACCCTAACGTAGTCAATCTGTGGCAAGATAAGGCTCAGATAGGTAGTCTTTCAAGACTCATGCAATGGTATTCTCGATGCCACCGGTGGCCACCTAGTTGCCAAGAAAATAAATAAAACTAAAAAAGATTACATAACTTATAAGAAAAGATGTTGATTCTGGATGTCGCACTACAAATTATTGCCTCTCTCGACGTCCTCTATGCTTTGGAATTAGTGGGAGATAAAAGTTCTATTGTTTGACCCTTAAATAACTATTGTTTAAATTCATAAAGAAAACCTCATAGAGTTTCCTTATCCAATTTTATTTTACATTTGAATCTATTTTAAATTGCGTCTAGGCCCAAACCAAAGTATTACATGGGACGAGAGCATTTTCTAATCTTAAGCTTTATGCTCTTCCTAGAGATGAGTAGAAACAAGAACTTTTAAACTAGTTACATATCATCTTCCTCGAATAAAACTAAAGAAAAGCCTGATGAAGATGCATCACAATAAGGGAAACTAGAGATTAAAGGCAAATGATAGCCAAAGGTTTGGAAAGTTCTCTTTAGAGCACGGCAGAATCCATAGCCTTAGAGAAGGACAAAGTGAAGAACAATAGGTCCCCTAAGATCATTTCACCTTTCTAGATTTTCATTGTAGGTCATGGAGACATATGACATGGAACGGAGGAGAAGCAAAAGATATAAAGAAGATAGTCAGCGAAAATATCAGTAATGTGAGACAAGGTTGAGCAAAGGCATATGATAAGGTTGAATGGTCTTCTTTGGAGAGAACCATGCTAGCAATGAATTTCAACAATATATCAAATCATGAAGTGTGTGTATCCATAGTGTCGTAAGTGTTGTTGCTAAACAAGATACCAAGCAAAAATTTTATTCTAAGGAAGGGTCTCAAGAAGAATGACTCTCTCACACATATCTCTTGATGATTTCTATCCAAGAATTTTCATCTCTCTTGAGTCAAGCAACATGGCACAACTGATTAAAAGGGGTTAGAAATCAAATTTCAAGATTGGCACTGAGGGTCACCCATCTAGTTTTGCGGACGATAGTCAGATCTTCTCCAGGGCATCAAAAAGACATGGATACCATTTTAGAGATCATTAATGATTATGGTGAAGCACGAGAGCAAAACGTTAATATGGACAAGTCATCTGTCTTGTTCAGTAGCAATATAAAGAGAGAAAGAGAGCAAACAAATATGGCATTGAGGTGGTATAGGACAAATAGCCTACTCAAAAAAGTACCTTTGATTGCCTATGATGATTGGGAGGTATAAGATTGATACATTCCAATCTCTCAAGGAAAGGGTGTGAAAAGAAATAAAGGTTGGAATAAGGACTTTATCTAGAGGAGGAAACAAAACCTAAATAAAACGATGGTATCGACTGTTCAACTTACTCTATGAGTTGTTTCTGGTTATTGGTATCAGTTTGCATGAAGTTGGAAGCGATGTTGGCTAACTTTTGGTAGGCTAGTAGAGTTGTTTCTGGTTATTGGTATCAATTTGCATGAAGTTGGAAAATGCATTAGATTGCATGGGATAAACTTTGTTCACCAAAGATTATTGGAGGTATGGGTGCTAGATGTCTCGACACCTTTAACTTAGCTATGCTTGCTATGTAAGAACAGATGCTTGTATGCTTGCTATGTAAGAACAGATGCTTCTAACAAATCCTTGAAGCTTTGTAGCTCGAATACTTAAAGCAAAATATTTTACAAAGATGAGTTTCTTACAAGCAAAACTAGGATAGCCACCATCATTTACATGGAAAACTCTTCCAATAGGAAGAGAAAGTTTGAAAAGGTTGTGATGTCTAGAGTTGGTAATGGGAAAGACTTACTTTGAAGTGTGACTGTTTCAATTAGGTTAGCTTTTCTGTTTTCCTTTTCTTTTCCTCATATAATATGCATTTTGATTATCTAACATGAATATAAGTGCAATAATATATTTACTGTTTTGTATTGTTTGGGTGTAGTGGCCGATCTAGAAAATAGTGTTGGAGGGGGCGACATATATTTCATTGTGTTAGGGGAGGTAAAGCATGAATCTCAACCATATATTCACCGTAAAACTTAGGTTTTACTATAAAATTTCAAAATTTCAGGGGGGATGGCCACCCCACCCCTCCATATAGATCCGTACATGAATCAACTCTGGTACTAGATTTTTCACTTGTATGCATCCCTACTAGAAAAGGGCTTATTCTGGATGTAGGCAGAAATGAAGCCTACAGTTAAGAGCAACCAAACATAAGTAGGATTTATTTTGACTGTGTAATAGTAAGAAGTAAGTACTTAGCAATTTCAACTTCTGTTATTATATTTCGGTTTATAGACAACAACCAGAATAAGGTCCCATCATGCTGGAAAGTTTTCCTCTTCTTTCTTTCTCTTTAGTGTTCCGCTCTGTTTTTCACCTTGGCCTCTTTGTGTTTGTCTCTTTGGTTCTCTCTCCCACCAGTGGATCTCCATCTTTGCAGATTGGTTGGATGCATATCAGGTTCTCTCTCTCTCTCTGTGTGTGTGTGTGTGTGTGCATCAACTGGACATAGAGGTTCTCCCTCTCCCTCTCTCTTTGAGAGTGGGGTCAGCTGTTATCTTGGTCTGCCTTTCTCTCATGGGTGGAGCCTGATAGTTGTTTGACCGGTTGTCTTCACAATCACAATGTTTTGAGTTAATGAGATATTACCAAATGTTAAAAACAAAGTATGCCCATTATGTTTAGCATCATTCATTTGGTAGATTCGCATATCAAATTTGACTTGATCATGATCACTTTATCATTTTAACAACATTTATTCCATGAATCATCAGTAATAGAATGCACTTATTTGCTATCTTATTTATTTTGCGAAGACTACATGCTTTTATTCTACCAATATGGTCATGAAGCAGATTTTCATGGTACTTACTCTTGGTATTTTTTTCGGTACTATTGTTGCCTTAAATTCTTGTGTAATATAAAACATGTGACATATCTCATACACACATGCACACAAACCACACACACACACACACACACACATATATATATATATATATATATATATAATTGGATGTACGTTAGAAAGTGTTGGTAGTAAGAATGTTTATGGTTATCTTGTATAATATAAAAGATGTATCACACACTATGACATTTGATTGGTCATCATGGATGTTGATTATCTATTAAATAGAAGTTGGATCTATAGGCATGCAACTGAAGGTTAGCACATATATTATTGTGGTTATCAAGTAGGAGTGAATGTGCTCATCAGTGGCGGTGAATGCTTAAGGTAGATATAGTAGGAGGACCTATTATTCATGTTTAAAATATTATAATAAAAATTTTATTAGCCCAAAACAAATAAAATTTCACCTTATTTGTTATGATTTTACCCAAAACTATACTATATGGATCTTTCATGGTGACAATTAAAACTGAATGTTGTGCTAAAAAATGATATTGTAGATATGATAAATATGGTACAAGATGCCTTTGCTCTACCTCAATCACATGGAGATACAAATACATATGATAGTGAATTGACTAAGATTGAAAAATGTTTACAAATATAACTAGGCCCTTATGGTAAAGATGTGAAAGGTATTCAACTATTATTATTTGTTGCTTTCTTGTTTTAGATAAAATATATGCATATAATTTTGAATAAGGCAGTTTAGGACTTTTTAGAAGTGTTTAAGGGTGTGGCTCTAGAAGGTAATAGTGAGTGTGTGTTGTATAGAAGTGAACATGAGCATGTAGGTAGGTGTCGTAACCTAGAATACAATCTACTAGATAGATATTTCCAAAAGATGTGACTCAAGAGAAGAACATGTCTTTCAAGACTGTTGTATACAAATTTTAGGTTTTGCAAAACTCTTAACTTATACCCAATCTTCTTAATTTTATGAAAATAAATAAAAACTAAGTCAAGGATTGCTCACCTCTTATTTGCTTTCTTTTCATGCGTTGTGGCCTAAATCAAGTTCTTTTATAATTACTTCCTAACCTCAATGAGCAAGGGTCAGTTCTTATGCTACAAAATTTTTTGTTAATAAAAGGGAAAAATACCTACCTACACACTTGAATTGAGATGTGAACACAAAAAGAGAGTCTCTGTTTCTATTGGTTTCTGATCTAAAGGGATATATATTGAAATAGGATATGGGTCAAAATAGATATATATCTAAAATGGATATAGATCTAAAATGAATATGGACTTCTAAATGGATATGAACCTAAAATCAACCCTAAGAAAATAATGTGCTAATTAACAATTATGCAATAAATGAAATATGCAACTAATTTAAAAAAGTGTTAAATTACAAAAATCTCAATTTGCAGAAAATCTTGATTTGCATAAGATCCTAATTTGCAGAAAATCTTGATTTATTGTGCATATGTGCACGAAAGTTTAAAAAAATAATGCAAAAAGGGTGCAAAAATAGGATCTTGAACATGTATGAATTAAATCTAATATGCAAAATAATCCTAACCTAACCAAGAATTAAACTATCTATGTAAGAACAAAATTAAAGAATGAAGATACAAGATGATTAAAAAGAGATCGATTAAGACTTATAATAACGTAGGCATATGGTGCTTATATTAAATGACTAAGGCTTGAATATAGATGAAAATGAATCCTAGGGAAACTAAGAAGGTTTAAATAAAAAAGCAGAAATTAATGGACTAAAAGATATAACTCACATGGTTGGCTAGCAAGTGATTGGCCAACTCTTGGACATTGATGACAACAATGATCATACACTACAACAGAGAGAGATGACTCAAATTCTTATTCTTTCTTCTCTTGCTTCCTTTTACAATAATGAAGAACACTCTATTATAGTTTTCCTTAGGGTACCTTGAAAAGAAAAACTTGAGACAACATTTCTCACTTTGAGAAAATATAAAAACAAAAAGCAAGAAGTTGGAATTTTTGGTATTTGTATGGATTGTGCTTCCTTCTTGAGCTTCCTACTACAAATGACGAGAAAAACTAGAAATTGTTGGATGCTCTTCCCTTGTTTGATTTATCCTTTATGTATTCCATGTATACATTACATATATAGCTTATTGTTATGTAGATATAATTAATATACATGGATATTATACCAAACCCCACCCACATATATATATATATACCTATATACACACATACATAAATACATATACATACTTACCTAGTGTTATACATACTATATATACATACTTACCTAGTGTTATATATAAAACCTATGTTACATAAATATATATTATATGTAGGATATAGGGATTTTTTTTTCAATTATTACATATTTATATATTATATTCCTATACATGTATACGTAGTATGTATGCATGGCTTTTCATAATTCCAAAAGCATTTTGGGTATTTTTGTTGTACTGAAATTCTCTTCAGTGATAGACTCTCTCAAATAAAGCAAGTAGATATTGCAACTTTTCCTTTGTTTTTATTTTCTTTTTATATATTCCTAGATCAACAACCTCATTTAGTTTGATTCATTGTAGGGTATATCTGGTCCCTATAATCCAAGATTCATAGAATCATCTCACTTATTTTAAAAATTTGAAACTTTAAAACCCAAGTTTATTAACTAAAACATATTTTTTTAAACAAAATTTTTAGGTGTTTACAACTATGAAACATTTCCCACTAATACTAAGGTTTCAAAGGTTGTTTGGATTGCAAAGTTCATGAATTAGCATGCCACAACAAAAATGCTTTGGATAAGTCTTCCTAGAGATTCAAAAGCACAAAGACACTTGATGAGGTGCATTGTTTCTGTCAAAGCCCCAAAATGTATGTCTTGGCCTTGTAAGTTAAAGATTTAATCCATTTAAAATTTCATCTAGAATTAGTTGGAGTTGTTGTCCAATCATAGTAATATCATATAATTTATTTTCTAAGATGTCTAAGAAACAAAATTTACTATAATGTCCTTGTTTATACATGAGCTAAAATCACCTATGCATAATATTGATATATATCTCTAACCATTAATTGATGAGCTTAAAGTATTTTAACTAGTAGAGTTCTACCATATGATTCAAAGAATAATAAGCATTCTAAATGTGTGCAACTATGATATGTACTATTATTGACTTTCATGCTTATAGCATGTTGTTAGGAGGGAAGAATAAAGGTTTACACAACTTGTCTAATTTATCATGTGAATATTGTTTGCATTCTTTGTCACATACCAAAAAATATGTATACATGAGATCATCGTTTATTACCTAGGGTCATACTTGGCTAAACAATATCTCATCATTTTAGTAGAATGCTAGAATACAATGACTCTCAAATTCCATTATGATGTGCTTAGTCATCTATTTATCAAGAGAGGTACGACTTGTTAGGGTAGTACGATATCAATAGATCTATCCCATAGAGAGGTTTTTATTTGTATTTAGGAATTATGTGCATAATAATAATCGACTCGAAGGACCTATTACTAAAGGGTACATAATGGAAGAAGTGACATATTTTTGTGAATAGTATTTGAATGAAGAAATTGAGACAAAAATGAACATGCTAGTGAGATTTGAAGAAGGGTTAGTTGATAAAGCATGGCTTGGTGTATTAAGTGTTGATGAAATAAAGAAAATATGTAGATTTGTTATTTTTAATACACTAATTGTTGATGATTTAATATCATAATTATAGTGAAAAAAAAAATTAACTTTAGTTTCTTCACTTCAATATGTAACTGATTAATTTCTATATGTAGGATGTATAAGATAATCTTGCAAAGTCAATGTCCTAATGACTATAGAAATATGATCCAACAAAAGATATATCAAGGGTTCATCGATTGGTTTAAAGATTATGTAAGTATATTATGTATATATATTTACATATGCAGGTACATATCAATGTTGTTACTCATGATATTTATTTATTTGAGATAGAACCTTCAAGTTTTGTTTGCACAATATTAATTATTTTATATTTATAGTTATAAATTTGATGTATGAGTAGTACAAAGAGTTTGTCATATATAAAATAATGGAATTGTAGCCATAAGTGGTAAGAGAGACATATTTTATGAAGTTTTAGAAGTTCATATTTGTCTAAACCTTCTGTGTTCTTGTTATGATATGGAAGATGGATAAGAACTAGATGAAATGAAGTTAACCTCAATATGTGCCTCTAAGAAATCACATCATGCTAAGCCATATATATTTTATAGTAAGTAGTTTAAGTATGATACTTAAAAGATCAAAGTAGACAAAAGTGGGAGGTAGTTTGCTACTAGTAGCCAATATATATGAACTATCATCAGAGAATATATCATACAAAGGTACATCCATACTTGAGTAACATATAGAAGTTATATATAATACTACTCTTTCTTGTATTACATCATATATATACATGATAATAAATTCATATCAAAGCAAAAGCTATTCGTGGTGAAATAAAGAAAAAGTGAAAATGTTAGTTAATAATTGGTTGGTTTAAATGCATGTTTTTCTGAAAGTAATGATATTATGCTTTTATATATTTATGTTATTGTAGCTACAATTGCTTAATATTAACTTGCACAATGATGATAATAGCATGTAACTTGTTTTTCTAATATTAATAGTGTCATACTTTTAAATACTTATGTTATTAAAGTTAAAATTACACACACACACACACACACACACACACACACACACACACATATATATATATATATATATATATATATATATATATATATATATATATATATATATATATATATATGAATATCAACTTGTGCAGTGATGATCCTAACATGTAAACTTGTTGTCTTATAGAGAAAATATGGCTTCAAAATCGCATCAACATAAAAAGTGGGCCACATATGATGGGTCAAGTAATGACATGCACTTAGATTTGTGATGTGGTTTATGAAATGTATATTTATTGTAAATGTGCAATGGTTTAATTAGAATCTTTTGTATATAACTTATTTTTTGTTACTTTTAGATATGCATGCTAGAGAAGCATGCAGTAAGAGAAGGACAAATGAGACTAAAAGTATCTTAAACTTGGTTATTATATTATTCTTATTTTGCATTTTAAGAACATCAAATTCATATATGTAATTTACTTTGCAGGTACAAATGAACAAGAATCACAAACCTAAAGGAGAGCCAAGATAGAAAAGTAAACTACATGATGGTGATCAACTACTAACTGATGACCTTGGACACGGAGGGATTTGAACCCCAATATTCTCATGGGAACTTTGGGTAACAAGAGCAACTCTTTAAATCACACAGTCATCCAACATATTCTAGCAAGGAAGCCTCACTTGTCTATGTGATTTGTAAGAACCTAACGCTCTATTTGACGAGAAGTTAGTTGTACTATCCTTTTTACCAAAGAGGGATTAAATATATGCTTGAGTTACTCTCTTCTAGGTTCACACGTCAATGAAATACCTTACCTTTCATATGATGCAATGTTGCGGTGTATTCATTGACCGAGTAATGTGGAAGATCTGCCCATTTCATATCAAACATGTTGGAAGGGTAGTTTTGGAATACCTAATCATTTCGATACGTAGCCTGCAACAAGCTGGTGGCATTGAAGCAATGTGAAGGCACAATTTCATCAATAGCTACCATGGAATCCACAACAGAAAGTTGCCTATTTCAGTATTGGACTCTAGAGAAGTAGTTGAGATGAACTTGCTCTTTTTTTAGATGCTATTAGGCATTGGCAATTGGGATTTTCAACAAATTGTGAAATAAAAATCTTTGAACCTAGAACACTTCTGTGTACAAAAGATAGTTTTTATTCTTTGGTTATACTTTGGGTGGTAGGTTGGAGTTTTTGCACTATATCATGCAGCTTGTGCACAAGGAGGTCTTGTTTCCACTTCTTTTAGGCCAGTCTCCAACTCCCACCAGCAGCAAAAGCGTCAAAGCGCTCTACCATTTGAACTTACGCTCTAGGTGTTTGCCTTTCCACTTCTATTCAAGAAAACTCTTAAAATTCTCATGCATCAAGCAACATGCTTCAGAATGAAAGGGTTTAGCTCACAAAGTTACCTCAAGGTCCTCCATATCCACTTGTATCGGATGGTGAAAGATGATGATTTGAGCAAGTTTTGAGACTCACCTTCACAATTGCCTCTTCCTTACTCGCCCTCAAAGAAACATAATTGATGGCTTTGTCCAAGTGTTTGAAGACTCTTCTATAGCATGCTTGTTTAGGTCTCACCTAGGTGTACTTTGGTCCAGCTGCCAAGTCGATCAACCAATCATTAGTCCACCCTCTAGTAGCATCTTACATTCACTTATTAGTTGTTTCGTCCTTAATCTCATGAAAGTCAATAAAATATTGCATCGGTAAAGTCATTGAATTATTGAAAATTAAAAATTAAAAACAAAATTCAAGAAAATGTAAAACACAACTTTGTGTCATTTTGTAGGACAAATTAATGTTGTACAACACTATTTTGGGGCAGCACCCAATGCTAAGTAGTGTGCACGCCGCCCACATCACAAGCATGTATGGTATTGGTCCTTGTACCGATTTTCAAAAAATATGACAAGTATCAAGACCTGTATTATTCGATACGTTGTTCGTGCCCTCTACCCACTGACATGCGGTTCCATTAAAGTGTGGTAATGACCGGCTTGATTCTCTTCATTACAGTTGCAAACAAATGCTTTATCCGTTGCTCCATGGTACAACAACTACTAAGACCTTTTTCAATTCTTGATGGGGTCGGCTACATGGATATGCCATGCAAATTATTGACTCAATATATGATAGATCATTCTTTATCGGTTGCTCCATGGTAATTGTAGTTATTTCATTGATATTAGGAGAGGGAAATTAAATGGCCCTTCGAGCCTTGCGATATCATCGGGTCTTCACAAACAGCATCTCCTCAACCTTCTCTAACTGAAGTGCTCCTGTTTTCAGTTTTATGGTGGGTGGGTGAAGGGACGTAGTTCACTAGCGCAGTTGTAGCTTTGTGATTTACTAAGCTAGTAGATGACATCTAGACTTTATCCTTCGGTTGGTGTTTTGTAATAATGGCCCTCTCTTCCTATTTCTTATACTAGTCTTCAAGTATTGCTGAGCTGCTCATATGTTTTCATTTCCTTCGCTTAATTTCTTGCTTATTTTTGCTTTCAAGGGCCTCTCACGTTAAGCTTGATTTCTGTTCTTTTACTTTTGCCTCCTAATCTCCTCCTGGTCCTGATTTGATGCATTCCTCGAAATTCCTCCACATATTGGTGATATATTTTATGATTTTTCTTTGTTCCCCCTTCATTGTCCACCTTCTAAGCTAGCCAAAATGTTGAAGTTGGACTTGTTAACTGGTTTCCTTTCCCTTGGCCTTGGCACCTTCCTTTTGGCTGGTGGCATTTGTCCTCCAGGATGTTCATGCTTTCATCTTCCACCCATGGTCCATAAGCCTGTGCCATCCTGAGGTTGCTACACATAACTCGAGATATACTCTTATTCAGCAGACATTTCGATTATTCCATCCATCACGAGAAGTAAACGAGTTGGAGTCCCTCGTATTCGAATTTCATTTTTTCCGTTGAGTTCATATTCCACATCGAGGGGGGTTTTGCCAGTCTATCTCCATGCAAACACTTGCAAATTTGTCTATCACCTAAAAGGCCATGTTTGCATCCACCTTGATTGGTGATGGAGAAGTTAGGTAGATGGATCCAAATGGCCATCTTGGAGATGGAGGGCTGGTGGGGATGAAACTCTGATTTCCATTCAGAGATCGCCCGGTTGTATTATGTAACAATCCATGAGTCCCTGGAATAGCAAAGAAGTAGTCAGTCACTCTTAAACTGGAATTGTGTAAGGAAGAAGTTACTCCCTAAATCAATCAGTAGGAACCAACCTTTCCTTACATCTGATTCAACCTGTTGTTCAAATAGGTGTAACCCACAATCTTCTCTAACAGCTTCACAATGTGCATTGCCATGGTTGAGACTACCGTTCCTTCTTTCTCGAACCTCGAAAGGCAGGTCCTATCCATAGTTGAAGTATCTGAATTTCATCATTCTCATCCTTAGCGTCCTACAGATCCACATTTATGATATCTCCATTTCATAACAAGTCTGTTAGGATTTTGCATCTAAAGCGATTTGGCCACCACCATCTCCATGCCAGATCATTTCCTCTGTTGCTTTCCCTCCCCACCCTCACATCTTCATGCATCCCGTCCTCACAAAGGGGTTGCAAGCTAGTTGCATCCTTCACTCATGCTGGTGGGTCACTCATTCTCACCTTAAGCTCCCATGAGAAAATCGTTTGTTGGTCCAGATGGGGCTCTGATAACTCTCTGAAAATCTACAATACTTTTCTTTCTCCCGGTCACCTTTTCTGAAACTAAAAGGTTTTGATATTTAAGTCGTGTTATTGTTGCGTTTGTATTCATTTAGACTAGAGACCTTGTTTTGGCATTTTGGGCCTAAAACCGGAACCGGCCATCTCTACCAATGGCTTCGACTCGATCGGGTCTTTTACTGGGTAAGGATCCTATCCACCGGACTCGTGCGGAGCCAAAACCGCGGTAAAAGGGTGGCACCCGAAGAGGAAGAGACCATTCCTTTCCGCTACCGATCGACTGGAAATTCTTCGATTCTCTCGTTTCTATTTCGTTTTCATGGTTTCTGGAAGTTAATGGGGAGCAATTCCTTCTTCTTTCCATCCGTTTCGGCCGGAAATCGAGAGGAGGCGATACTCAAATAGGGCTTGTTCGGAAAAGCGGAGTAGAAAAAAATTGTCCTTTGATGGTTCCGCTAAAGGCGGAGAGATAATGGGGAATGGTGAAGAGGAGCCGGAGAAGAAGCGGCGTTTCCTGAACTCGGTATCCGTCATGGCCAAGAAGGAGCTCTCACCACCCTCCCCCGATAATAAATCAGTACGTATTTTGTTTTTTTTCTTTTATGTAACTTACTGAGGGTAATTTCAAATTCATGAGTGGTTGCTTCATCCAGGAAGCTATTCGGTTGAAACTCTGTGAATTTGGTCATCTTGTTTTCTGCTTTACTGTATTTCATCATTCACTAGTATTAAGAGATCGTGAACCTATTTCAAGTTTCTGTGGTTTACAAAAGATTATTTTCGCTCCTTGTGTTCGATACCATTTTTTTCCCCGCAAGCAGAAGTTGGCTTTTCTGTTATCTTCGTTCGTATTCCTTTTCTTTTTTCACCAGTCTGGAGGTTTATAGAAAAACAATGTTTCCTTTTGTTTGCGTACAGATATATGGTTGTTCAATTATGTACTCCATTTGTGTTTGTAGTCAATCGATATGTTCTGTGCCCCCAGTCATTTTTTTTCATTGGTTTTAGCTTTTCTCGAAGAAAGAAGATGTTATTTAGCACGAAAACCTGGCTATACGTCAATACTAGTGACCAATGATGGAGGAATACTGAATCATCATTGGTGCGATTTCTAGTACCCTTGTCTGCGTGGTACTGTTAAAGTATATTTTGCGATCCATAACTTTGAGTCTGAAGTTTCAGACACTGATTTTGGAATGTTCTCCTGATTATGATTAATAGTTTGCTAGTGTATTTGTGTTCCTTATTTTACCCGACAGTTGAGGTACTGTTGTTGCTCAAGTTTGAGCTTTAGTTCCCTTCATTGACTTGCCAAGGTTTTCTGGTGTACGTGAGAAGTTGTTTTGTGTACACATGGACAAAGGATAAATAGAAAATGAGAGAACATGCCATCCTACATGGATTCCTTCCGGTTTGTCATATATGTGTGTGCGCGCCTGTGCCTTTGCATGCTGATTTGCACAAAAATATGACAGACTTGTAAGAAAGCGGTAGTCATGGTTCTACTTGGTGATTTGGTGCACATGGTTGGAGCCTATTTTCCTGTACATGTTGAGGGAAAACATTTGGTTTCACCATTAAAGGTTTATTTTCTAGACTTTTATGGCTTTTCACTTTTCAGTTTCTGCCTACTCCAATTTGTCACTGATAAATGATCTAAATCATAAGTAGAAGATCTTCAGTTGTCAGGCAGCAATGCCATGTAATTTGTTAGGACTTAGGATTGACACCTTCACACTTATTCTGAAAAATGAGTGTCCTTTTACAGGTGGATGCTGTTGTACTTCAGTATCAGAATCAAAGGCTCGTCCAGCAGCTGGATGCCAAGAAGAATGAGATGCATGCTCTTGAGGAGAAGTTTAATGAGTTAAAGGCTAAACAGACTGCATATGATCAAGCATTGATCGATGTTAATAAAGCTTGGAACCTGGTTAGTTAAAAATGTTGAACTGCCCAATTATGCCAAAGTATTTGCTTAAGATTTTCTTCTTATTTGTGGTTCATTGGCTTACTATTTTAGTTGGTTGATGACCTGAACCTGTTGTGCATATGGGCTGGGGACTATGAAAATGGTATTCGCACGCTGGAGGATTTGGAGCCACCATCAGGTTTTGTAAAAAGATTGGGTTACATTTGTTTGCTGACTGAGATAAAGAAGGAAAGCATAGGAAGTATTTGGTGAGCCTAGTTAGGAACGTAATGATTTTTAATCTTCCTATAGGTGTGCCTCCATCATGCCCATTGGAGGAGACATTTCTGCACACGTTTTTGGAAGCAAATAAAGCTGAAAGCAACGTGGAGAATGGAGAAAAGGACAATTTTGAAGCAGCTCTTGCATCAAGACGGGTGCTACCTTTGAGTTTAATGAAGAGTTTGGTGGAGACTATAGACAACCATCGGGTGAAAACTGAAAGATTAAAGTCTTCATTGCATGGAGACCTTTCTGCTGAAGGCATGAAAACTTTTTTTGGGTACTTTTTATATGTTTGCCTTGTTTTAAGCCGTATAAAATTAGTGTTGGGACAGAGGCTTCTTCTCACTCCCTTCCATCATGCAGATACTATTATTGAGTTACGGAGGGTTGACAGCGCTCTCTCGGAGGAGTTAAAGGGTCTTCGGAAAGCTATTGATGTCCTTAATCTGAAGCACAAAGGTTATGAAGAAGAAATAAAGAACTTCCTGAAAAGCCATTCAGCTGATCAGTCTGAAATCAAACGATTGGCAGGTTACCTGCTGATGTCATTCTGAAGAATGTTTCATCCCCTGTTGTCTGGAATCTTCCTTGTGGATGTTAAATTCAATTATTCTGATGTTTTGCTCCTTTTTTTGTTTCTATTCTTTTTTAAATGGTTAAAAGGTGAGCTGGAGGAAAGCTTGGCAGAACTGGAAGAAAGTAGGCGGAAGTTGGTAAATCTTAAAGTACAGAAAAATGTGGCATCTGGGGCACATGTTCCTGTCTTAAGTCCAGTCAATGGGATCCATTCAGTAGAAAAATCGACTGACAGGTCAAGAGAAACGCGTGAGTTGAAAGATTCTCTTGAGGAGGCTAAGGTACTGAGTACCAATGGTCTTATGCAACTGCAGATTTAATCTGTTGCATTACACATTCTCCTTTCTTTTTGTTTAGCAAATGGATAGGTTAATGAAGGTTAGCGTCTTGATATTTTCAGTCTTTAGCAACAAGCCGTGATTTGGAGCTTCAAGTGGCATATGAAGAAAATGCAGTACTGTCAAAACAATTAACAACTCTCCAGGTATGATTTATTTGTAGCGGGCTCGTATAATCAAATTTTCCCTTAAAGATTATATAATGGTTCTCTTAGTGTTTTTAGTCTCAATTTTGGCTTCTGCATACTTTATTTTCCTGCTGATAAAATGAAATGAAGGATGCGAAATATGTCATCTCCTCGCGGCCATACACTATTCTCAAAGAACGTGTTCAACATTTGAAGTCGGAACTGGAAAGATATAAAGGCTTAATCAATTCCTTGCAGGTGGAATTAGCTCTGTTTTGTGCATTCTACTGTCATTATTCTGCTTCTGTATGCACGCTATAATATTTAACTTTAGGCTGACAGGAGCAATGCCAGTTGGAGGGAGAAGGAACTGAACCTTAAGGCCGAAATAGCTGATGCCTCCCGAGAAACCCTTAGCAGTGCAGAGGCCAGGATAGAGGAGCTGGAGGTTCAACTGCAGAAGTGTATGACTGATCGAAATGATCTTGAAATAAAGTTGGAAGAAGGTGACCAAGATTCAGGTATGTGTGAATCATTTTCTCTGCATGAGTGGTGCAGCTAGCGTTATTCTCAGATGAATTTGCTGTCACAGGAAGGAAGGATATCAAATCAGAGTTTAGTGTCATGGCTGATGCATTGTCTAAAGAAATGAGAATAATGGAAGTACAGCTGAATCGTTTTAAGGAGATAGCATGTGAAGCCCTCTCCTTACGTGAAGAAGTCCTTTCTCTTAGAGATAAAATAGATGAAAAGGTCTTGTGCATTATTCTCCTTATTATGCTTGTGCACTATTATCCTATTATATTTGTTAAGTTGTAGAGTTTTCTTTCATTCATGCATTATTTGTGCAACTATTGCTACCATACACTGTTGTTGAAACTGAAGTAGCCTTCAAAGAATGATATAGAATTTATTAAAATGCTATGAGACTGTTATTTTAGAATCTCAACGTAAAAGCTAGGTTTCTATTGGAAATTTTAAAGGAAATTGTCTGCCATCATGATGTTCCTTGCACTTTCCTGCTAGTGCAAAGGACTTCAAAACATTAAAGGGAATGCATTTCAGATTTTAGCCATTTATATTCAAGATGGCGAGGAAGAAGCGCAGTAAGCTCATAATACACATTGTTTGGAGTACAGGTAGCAATTGTCTCGTTGGTTCTCAGGGTTAACCATTCGGTTAGAATCCAAGAATGAGGATAATTGGGCGCCTGGTGGGGAAACCTATGAAGATGGATACCACCACGGCGAGGAAGGCGCGGGGGCGGTTTGCCAGAGTGTGTGTAGAGCTTGATTTGGACAAGCCTGTGCTCTCGAAATACGAGTGGGGTGGAGAAGAGGATCGAATATGAAGGGATGGATTCATCTGATCTGCTTTGAGTGTGGCCATGGGGCAGTAAGCCTCGTGTGGTAAGTTGCTTAGAGGTGATGGCTAGTGTATCTCTCCCATTTTTATGAAGCAAGTGCACAGGGAGTGACAGGTGTACCAACTTGAGGACGCCATATGACCATGTTTAAGTATTAGCCCATGAAGTTATATTCAAGTTTTATTGTGCTTGAATAGTTTTGATACTTTATCATAATTGAAGTTACTATTAAAGAATGTGCATCTAAAAGTGCTTTTTATGCTTTTAGTACACACAAATACATTACATACATGTGTGCACAATCTCTGGAATGTGGACACATGCACAGTTATGTGGCTTACTTCCTATTAACAGTAAGTTAGCAACATGGATTCTAAACTTTTGCGCAGGAGTCACTGAGTTGAACCCATGCCTCATGAACCCACTTGATACCAAGCTTCATTCTGCCCTTGCTAATTTGCGTTTTATGTATGAATCAGCAATGCAGCCAGAAAATAGTACTGTGGGGGTTCTCTTCTGGAAAATAAATGTAAAGTGAGGATAGGCGGTGGGCTAACGGTGGTTCATTGGGAGGAATCTGTTTTTCTGAAGAATTCATATTTTATTGTTCATGCAATTTTCACTGGACCTGGTTCATAGAAATGCTTGTTTTCTACGAACATGCTGGAGTAAGAGACAAGGTTTCATTCCAGCAGAGTGTTCTCTGTTCACAGTGAACTTGTTCTCAGAAAATTGATTTTCCAAAGTGAAACAGGGCTACTGGCCATTGTTGACTCAATGAATTTGGGCTGCAACAGGGTACTGGCCGTTGTTGACTCAATGAGTTTGGTATGGAAATCATATTGCTTGGTTGGAAATCCTTGATGCTTGATCTTGTATCATATCTATTTTTCAGAATATTTGATGTGTCGTTTCCTGAGTTTTTTCTTCATCTTCAACCTTCCATGTTCATTGTGTTGGTTGGGTCTTTAATGGCTTGTTCCATCCATGTAATTGTTTCTGTATTCTCCCATCTATTTGATGTTTTCTCCTGTATTGCAGACAGTTGATTGCAAAACGTTATCAGATAAATGTGCTGCAAATGCAATGGAGATTCAGTCCCTTAAAGAACTGGTAATGATAATTTCTGTGAATCCTATCTTATTTTTCTTGTCTAATTTCTGTCTTCTTGATAATATAGTCCTATTCAGTGTTGTTCATATCGCATCATACCGTGTATTGTTTTGGTCCATGATATGATACGTCATATTGCACTGTATCATTTTTTAATACTGAAAAATAGAAAAAATCATGATAATTCTAAACAATTCATATAATTCATAAATTGAGTAAATATTCATCAATCACCATTCACTTTTCAATGTATAAAGCATTTAAGCAGTACTACATCCTTATCAAAATTACAACTTTCATAAATATAAAAATGAATTACATACTGTAATCAGGATCAACTAAATAATCTTCATCTTCTCCTCCTTCAAGATCTTTCTCTTCTACTACTTACAACCTCTTCAACAACCCTCTTTCCTTTGGTACAATAAGTTTTCTTTAATGATACAACATGATCACACCATATTGTATGATACATGCGATACAGATAAAACAGGACTCCTATCTGTAAACCTGGATCATACAATATCAAGTAACTGTTGGTATTATTCTTATTAGCGAAAATCATGGGTTTCATATAATCTGTTTCCATTATTGGGTTGTCATTTCCAATAATGTGTAGGTTGAGAAGCTACAGAAGGAAAAACAAGAATTACAGATCTTTCTGGATATGTATGGCCAAGAACGGTTTGATAGAAGGTGAGTAAAAACTCTAGTTTTCCTATGTTTTTATTCTATTAATTTTGTGAATTTTTGGGCAGTAAGAACTGACAGTAGTCAGCTTCTTCATGCGTTGATATTTTCTGCTACATTGTTTCTTCCACAACTTTGTGATGTTAAGTCATAAGTGATTTTTAAACTTTATACTTGGGCATGAAATTGACATGTTGGGTTTTCACTAATTTTTAATCCTGGTAGTACTTGAAAATCTATTTTTTATTACTGAGCTTTAAGATTCTTTACATTACACCACTGAATTGTTTCAAAGCGGGTTGCAGTAATTTCTGCAGCACCTAAGATCAAGCTGAGATTACCAGATTTCTGTTATGCTACTGCAGGGATGTGTCGGAGATCAAAGAATCAGAGCATAGGGCTTATATGCAAGCTGAGATGTTGAAGTCTGCTCTAGATGAACACGGCTTGGAACTACGAGTTAGAGCAGCTAATGAGGCTGAAGCTGCATGCCAACGAAGGCTTACTGCAGCTAAATCAGAAATATCTGATCTAAGGGACAAATTGGATGCTTCACAGAGGTTATATGAATTCTTTTCTTGTGTACTTCATGCATAGATAATACCGTAAAAAACATCCGTGAGGTTATTCTTTTATGATTTCTGGTTTCTTTTGCGACACTCTTACCAAACGCTAATGAATTTCCTTGTGGCATCTTCAAGGGGACTTGGAGATGCTTCCGCCTAGGATACCTTGGATATTTCTCTTTTGTTAAGTCTCAACAACAATTAAAACATGGGATTAGGACTATTAGGTTTTGGTGCCCTTAAAAGATGAACTCCCATGATTGAACAACTTTTTCCTTGTTCTTCCTTGTTTATTCTCTTTTCTTATATGTTTCTCTCTGATTCATATTTAGCCCTTGACATGTTTTGTGCGGTTTGTACTTCCGTTAGGCAGCTCATCCTGGTCTCATGAATGGTTTCATCAAGCACCCACTTAAAATGACATTGATTCTCCTTTTATAATGGTTGTGGCTGTTTGGCTTTTATTGCAAAAGCAGGTGATAGACTTTAATATCAGGTTCACATAGGTAGCAAGAAGTATTTTAATTATTTTCATTGATGATTATTTTCAATTGTCATGTATATTTAATGCATTCTAAAGAGAAAGCATTAGAAAAATTCAAGGTTGTCAAAACCCATGTAGAACTACAACATCAGTCATATATCAAACGTTTAAGGACACATCTAGGAAGAGAATACTATAAGCACAATTATTTTGAGTCCATGTGGTAACACACCAAACTACATGTGATAATACACCAAACTACTGCTCCATAGACACCACAACAAATTGAGTGATTGAAAAGAAAAATAGGATGTTGAAGGAAATGGTAAATGCGATGCTATCTTACTTTTTTAAGCATTTGGCATGAAACATATGATTTCATGGCTTCATTTTTTAAGTACATAAGATAAAAGTGCAATTCCCATGATCACTTGCTTATCCATAATTAAAAGGTTACGAGATGAAGTATAATTAATTCGCAGACATGCACATGCACACGCTCACACTCACACCCACACTCACATGCATCCATCCATGCACATACACACTAGAACAGTACCCTACGATGCATTATCGAATGAGAAGTGTGCTTTTGTGCAAATGAACCTACATTTACATAACTATAAAGAATATAGATCTATAAATTTACTTTTCTGGTGAGAAAAAACACACCAAATGCATGGATTAGAGAGAGAGGGAGAGAACTGTAAATGGTAAACAAAGCACGTGTACCAAACTACTGCAATTTATAGCCTAAAACTATTAGGAATAGTTCTAAAAGCTGACGGAAAGGAGATACAATGAAAAACCATACTCATCAGTCACTTGACGCTGCAGAGATTAGATAGATTGATATATAGATAGTCATGGAAAAAGTGAGGAAATGATAACGGCATTCAATACAAAATCAAAAACTTATAAGTGTTAATTAATTAAAAAATGAGAAATTAGTAGAAAAGCTGCAAATTGAGTTAATTTTGATTGGGTGTGAATTAAACTGTGGTTAGTGTTCATTGGGAGGAAAGCCAAACCGCTGTCATAATTTTGATTGAATGTAAGTGTTTCAATAGTCCAACTGTAGTGATGAAGTTGTCACTAGTCTAACTATCCACCTTTTCTTGGGAAAAGGTGGTTACAAAGCAACGCACATCCTGTATCCATTCAGGCAGACATGTCCATTCTGGGTAAACCGGAACAGGGTTATCCGAAACTAGAAACCATAACCGAACCATCCGGTGGAGGTTTCTGGTTCCGGTTTTAGCGGGTTTTGAATTTGGTTTCAAGGCGGCTTCTAATCTGGATCAAATTTCGGTTTTGGTTTTGAGATGATTCTGGTTGTGCTTTTGGATGGATTTAGATTCAAATATTAGTATTACATTATGCATAAGTTATATGTAATTAATACTTATATTATATAACTACATATATACTTGGATCTAGTTTTTTTAAAGTGTATAAAACTAAGAGTAAAACTATATAAGACTAAAAGTTATATAACTATATAAGTTTATAATTATAAGTATTACATATATTATGTTAAAAAGGGTATAGTTTATGCATATATGATATATTACATTACAAAAATGAATGTAGACTATATAGTAGTAAAGTAAGTATATATTAATATACATAATTAATATTATAACTATATAAGTATGTAGCATATTACATATGTGATATATGCAATGTATTATGTAATATAAGTATTATATTATATATATAAAATAATAAGATGTTAAGCTCAAGTTATAATATTATAAAATTATAATAAAATAAAATATAATATATGTATAAAAATTCATACAAGATGCAATATATGTAGTAAAAATAAAAGAAATAATGAGATTGATCATAATTCACTTACCTATGAATTATGCCTTCACGTATCTTCTTGGATGTAGAGGAATCAAAGCTCACGTAGTTCTCTTATCTTTTGATAGAAACCCCTTACAGTGATTGATTGTGAACTTAATCATCATTGTTGCTCCATGCATGCAGGGTATCAGTGTCAGTAGTACTCATATTAGTTTCTCTTTCAATAATATAGTCTTTAGTATATATGTTAACAAATATTCTATGCTCGACACTTTGATTTTACTCACATCTAGGCAAACTTAAGCTTCTAAGGTCTCAGGTTCTTAGGTTAGAATGATGATCATCTAATATATTATCGCTTACACTAAATACTTACTCTATAAAACAACAAAAACATCCTTAGCAATTAAAGATAAAATTAGATAAGTAAGTTGATGCCCTCGTCACAATTTTAAAACATCTAATTTATCTCGACCTTCATTTCTTTAAATTCACGAAGATCATAATAAATAACATTATATACTTAAAACTCAATCGAGTCTATAGATTTTGGCCGCTTTTTAAGTTTAAATTTCAAAATATGACAAAAAAACTTATTACCAAGAAAAGAGGATGCATGCCTGCTATTGTTTTTTTCTTTTGTTGGTGAAACACGATGACTATATGTAAAACTATAATTAACACATAATTGATTAATATTTAATTTTGTATCATTAATTAAACTATTGATATCCTTAAGCCTGTTTAATGAAAGATCCATTCAAAAATAATTCTAAACCTTATAATTTTAATCTAGGATCTAATGGAGCAATAAACAACAACAACAACAACAACTAAGCCTTTTCTCATACTAGATGGGGTCGACTACATGGATTCTTTGTTTCCACAGAGCCCTATCATGTGTCATGTCAGCAGTACACTCACACTAAGCTAGATCATTCTTTATTGTTTCTTTCCAACACTTTTGTGGTCATCCCCTACCTCTTTTAATACTTTTCAAATTTTGTTTTTCATACCTTCTTACACTTTTGATCTTCTTTCTATATGTCCAAACCATCTTAAACGATATTATCTCATTTTATCCTCTATTGGTGCCACTCCTAATTTGTTTCTAATAACCTCATTATGTATATGATCTTTTCTTGTATGACCACTCATCCATCTCAACATCTTTATTTCAATCACAGACATCTTTTGTATATTTGATAGTTAACTGCCCAACATCCAGAACCAACATGGCTGGTCTAATTGCTGCTCTATAATATTTACCTTTTAATTTTAATGGTATCTTCTTATCACAAAGAATACCTGATGCTCCTCTCCATTTTAACCAACCAGCATTGATTCTGTGTAACATCTCCATCAATTCTTCCATCACTTTGAAAAATTGACCCTAGGTATTTAAAACTTTCCTTTTGGGGAATGCAATGTGTGCCAATTTTAATTTCTATGTCCTCTGAAGTAGCCAAATGATCAAACTTACATTTCATATATTCTGTCTTTGTTCTACTAAGTCGGAGGCCTTTGCTTTCTAATGTTTCTCTCCATAGTTCCAATTTTCTATTAACTTTTTCCTTAGACTCCTCCACTAATATAATGTCATCTACAAATAACATACACCAAGGTACTTGATCTTGAATATGTTTTGTTAACTCATCCATCACCATTATAAATAAGTATGGACTTAAAGTTGATCCTTGATGTAACCCAATATTAACTTCAAAGAAGTCGGTCATTCCTTCATGAGTCCTCACACATGTTTTTGCACCATCATGCATGTCTCTTATAAGGTTAATATATGTCAATGGGATACCTCTTCTTTCCAAAGTTCTCCAAAGAACCTCCCTCGGTACCCTATCATAAGCTTTTTCTAGATCAATAAATATCATGTGAAGGTCTTTCTTTTTTGCTCTAAAATGTTCCATAAGACGTCTCAAAAGGTGAATCGCTTCAATAGTAGATATGCCTGGCATGAATCCAAATTGGTTCTCTGTTGTACTTATACGTGTCTTAACCTACATTCGATAATTCTTTCCCACAATTTCATAGTATGACTCATTAACTTGATACCTCGATAATTCACACAATTTTGAATGTCTCCCTTGTTCTTATATATGGGTATAAGTGTACTTGCTCTCCATTCCTCGGGCATCTTTTGGTTTTTTCATATTTCATTAAATAGTCTTGTGAGCCAAGTGATTCCTATTTCTCCTAGTATTTTCCAAACTTTTATAGGAATATTATCTGGTCCTACCGATTTACCACTCTTCATATGTTTAAGAGCCTCTTTGACTTCATTCTTTTGAATACGTCGGTAGAAATTGTGGTTTATATACTTTTCTGACTTGGCTAAATCTCCTAAACTAATATTAACATATTTATTTTCATTAAAAAGATTATAAAAATAGTTTTTCCATCTATTTCTTATATCATCATTTGCCACTAGAATTTTTTCATTCTCGTCTTTTATGCATCTAACATAATTAAGATCTTTAGTTTTCTTATCTCTAACCCTAGCTATCCTAAAAATATCTCTTTCACCCTCTTTTGAGTTGAGTTTTTTATATAAGTCATCTCAAATCTTAGCTTTTGCTTCACTAACAGCCTTTTTCGCTTCATTCTTTGCTTTCTTATAAGCTTCTAAAGTTTCACTAGTTTTCTTAGCATAATGTAATTTGTAACATGCCCTCTTTGCCTTCATTTTATTTTGTACTACTTCACTTCACCACCAAGCTTTAGATATATATATATATATATATATATATATTAATTAAATTATTTTTTGTCATCTCGTGCACGTATGAGATAGGTAAGAATTGGTATGAAATTGTTATAATGCATGAACTATTTCTAAAACTCGATATAAGAATTGGTATGAAATTGTTATAATGCATGAACTATTTCTAAAACTCGATAAACAAATAAATGCTAAGTCGGATAGTATACACTAGATAATATATTTATAGCATTACAACAACAACTAAGCCTTTTCCCATACTAGACGGGGTCGTCTTCATGGATTCTTTGTTTCAAGAGAGCCCTATCATGTGCCATGTTAGCAGTTAACTAACATAAGCTAGATCATTCTTTATTTTTTCTTTCCAACACTTTTGTGGTCGTCCTGTACCTCTTTTAATAATTTCAAAATCTAATTTTTCATACCTTCTTACATGCACTCCTTTTGGTCTTCTTTTTATATGTCAAAACCATCTTAAACGATATTCTCTCAATTTATCCTCTATTGGTGTCACTCCCAATTTGTTTTTAATAACTTCATTATGTATATGGTCTTTCTTTGTATGACTACTCATCCATTTCAACATCTTCATTTATGCCGCAGACACCTTTTCACATGTTGATGATTAACTGCCCAACACTTAAAACCATACAACATGGCAGGTCTAATTGTTGCTCTATAATATTTACCTTTTAACTTTAATGGTATCTTCTTGTTACAAAGAATACGTGATGCTCCTTTCTATTTTAACCAACCTCCATTAATTCTATGCGTAACATCTCCATCAATTCTTCCATCACTATGTAAAATTGAACATAGGTATTTAAAACTTTCCTTTTGTAAATGTAATGTGTGTCAATTTTAATTTATATGTTCTATGAAGTAACCAAATGATCAAACTTACGTTATATATATTCTGTCTTTTTTCTACTAAGTTGGGAGCCTTTACTTTCTAATGTTTGTCTTTTATAGTTCCAATTTTTTATTAACTTTTTCCTTAGACTCTTCCACTAACACAATGTCATATGTAAATAACATACACCAAGGTACTTCATCTTGAATATATTTTGTTAACTCATCAATCACTATTATAAATAAGTATGGAGTTAAAGTTGATCCTTGATGTAACCCAATATTAACTTCAAAGAAGTTTGTCATTTCTTCATGAGTCCTCACACATGTTTTTGCATCATCATACATGTGTCTAATAAGGTTTATGTATGTCAATGGGATACCTTTTTTTTAAGAGAACGTCCCTTGGTACCCTACCATAAGTTTTTTCTAGATCAATAAATATCATGTGAAGGTCTTTTATTTTTGCTCTAAAATGTTCCATAAGACGTATCAAAAGGTGAATCACTTCAATACTAGATATGCTTAAACTGAATCCAAATTAGTTCTCTGTTGTACTCGATACTTGTCTTAACTTACCTTCGATAATTCTTTCTCGTAATTTTATAGTATGGCATACTTTGATAATTCACACAATTCTAAATGTCTCCCTTGTTCTTGTATATGAGTATAAGTGTACTCACTCTTCATTCTTCAGGCATCTTTTGGTTTCTTCATATTTTATTAAATAGTCTTGTAAGCCAATTGATTCCTGTCTCTCATAAGATTTTTCAAACTTATATAGGAATATTGTTTGGTCCTACACATTTACCATCCTTCATATATTTAAGAGCCTCTTTGACTTTGTTCTTTTGAATATGTCGGTAGAAATTGTGGTTTATATATATTTTTTATTTGTTTAACTCTCCGAAGCTAATACTAATATCTTTATTTTCATTAAAAAGCTTATAAAAATAAATTTTCCATCTATTTTTTATATCATTATTTACCACTAAAATTTTCTCATCCTCGTATTTGATGCATCTATCAAAATGAAGATCCTTAGTTTTCTTATCTCTAGCCGTAGCTATCCTAAAAATATCTCTTTCACCCTCTTTTGAGTTAGCTTTTTATATATATCCTCACAAATTTTAACTTTTGCTTTACTAACGGCTTTTTTCGCTTCTTTCTTTGCTTTTTAATAAGTCTGTAAAGTTTCACTAGTCTTCATAACATAATGCGCTCTCTTTGCCTTGATTTTATCTTACACCACCTCACTCCACTACCAAGCTTCTTTCTGTGCCTAGGACTAGCTTCCTTACTCTGCATCCGTCCATATTGAAAATGCGAAGAGCCTCTTTGAAATTTATTCACTACATTTGGGCGGAAATGTAGTGGGAGTAACTTCTGTACCCACACCCGTCCATGATGTGGGAACCCTTTCTACAATTGATTCACTACATTCGGGCGAAAATGTAGTGACCCTTACTTATTTTTCATTACATTCGGGCTCTGTAACACATCGGTAAGAGGGGATGCCTCAACGCAATGCTCATAATTTGTGTAATCCATGGTACAAAAATCCGATAAAGTTTTACGTTGGCTGTCGGAAGCCTAACACAACCCTCCTTTATCCAACTGGTTCTTTAATTTCATACTTATTTATTATTTAATTTATTTAGTTATTTTTATTAAGTGAATGAGTTATCGTAGTGATGCTTCTTCTAGTTCTTAAAACAAAAGAAAATCTATTATGATGCTAATACCACTCAATTAAGAAAACATGAGAGACATAGGTACCGGTACCGGTACTAACAAATCATTTGTATAAGAAATCATTTTGTCGTGAAAATTCAACAAATACCACCTATACATGAAGGACACCCTCTAAAAGCTAAGTCAAGGGATTCGATTTATTTAAAATTCACTTTGTAAACTTATGTAATCAATGAGGCTTTGTGAATTAGGCGAATTGTAACTATTGTGATAAGGTATATAATTTTAAGTTAGGAGATGTTTATAGAAATCATGTTATGAAAAACATCTAGCATTAATGAGTTTAGATGTTCATCAAACTCGATCTTTCTATAAGAAAGTTCCTCTACTAGTGGATCTGCAGTGTTTTCAATGCAATTTCATTCAAGATAGAGAGGAGTTTGCACGTTTTGTTTTCGTAAAACATCTTCCTTTTAATTTTGGTAAAAAACTTGAATTTATTGATTACGTAAAAAATGCTTAAAATCATATAATTGCACTTATGTTTAAGCAATCTATTCGTAGACATATTCATAAATTATATAAAGAGAAAAAACATAGTTCGTTTGTTTTTTTTGTTCATTTGAGTATAGTGTGTCACTATGTTGATATACACTAGATAACAAGTGTTGGTAAATTCAAAAACGTCTTCTTGCACTTTGTTGTGTGACTAATAATATTTGTTACGTGTTAAAATCAGTTTTTGAAGAGTATTGATTATCTTATAAATTTTTTCAATTTCACTTGATAATGTTGCTATAAGTACATGTGTTTACACTAATTTTTTCATATTCGATGTGTGCTTATCATGTACTTAAATTATGTGTTATACGACCTTACTAATTTTTTCATATTCGATGTGCTTATCATGTACTTAAATTATGTTTTATACGACCTTGATGCACTTAATTTTTCATGGAGTCGTCTTAATGTTAGAAATGAATGGGTAGATTTTTGTAAACGAAAAGGTGAAAGACAAAGAAAAATTTCGAAAGATATTGGACATCATTGAAACTCGACCTATCAAATATTGTTCGTGACTATGTCCCATAGAGATTTATTAACGGAGTTTATATATCTTTATTTTCTATAATCAAATTTGTTTGAATCTAATTGAGATGTTTGTATATGTTCTTTAGAACTCCTTTCTATTTTAATAATGCTATAAATGTATTTCTAGTGTTTACTATCCAATTTGTTATTTTTTTATTTATCGACCATTAAAATTAGTTCGTGCATTATCACAACTAGTTTAGTTGTTGTTCCATTAGATTCTAGATTAAAATTAGAAGGCTTAATTTTTGTGTTGAATGCTTACTATAACGATCTTTCATTCAATGAGTTTAAAGCAGTGTTGTCTGACGCGTATCGTTGGGCTCCACAATACGGGCGTATCGTATCGTAGTGTATTGTATCGTATCGTATCGTACTTTAATATTAAAAAAATAAAAAAATATTTAAAAAATCAAGAAAAATTAGTAAAAATCCGAAAACATTAGGAAAAATCTGGTAATTGCTTTGAATTCATATAATGCAAAGTTTAGTACATATTGTTCATTTAATATTGAACAATTGTATCCAAACTTTAGTAAGATTCAAAGTTTCTCATCACCTTTTGCTTCAAAATCAAAATCTTCGTCTCCTTCATGATGTTGCACTCCTTTCAAATTAATCCATGCATGTCTTCTTCGGTTAGGAGTGCATTTTCTTCGTTATTTTCCATAATCCACTCATCTAATATATCAAAATTAACAAACTGCTATCTTTGTACATGTAGTTGTCATATTTGCTAATTTTCACATGTGAGCAAAATGATGAGCTCCATTTCTTTTATTGAATCTATAACACCTGAGTGATGTGATATTGTTACTTGATGATATCCCCTTTTTCTTACTGGAGACTAGGTTTTTAACTAATGCTTAGCTCTATTTCTCACTAAGCCTCACACACGTTATCATGTTCAACTGAATGGAAGTCATCTAAGGTGAACCCTAAAATAGTGAAGTTGTGAAATGCCCACTTAATGAACCGAGACAACCAAATTGTTCTTCATTGTTTGCGATTTCATGAAATTAGAAACTGGTAGCAGAATTATACCTAAAAGTTTGCAACAAAAAGGGAAATGATTTTGTCACAATTTTTATTTGTTCATAAATTATTTTTATTCAATAAATAAAATTATAAACCCAAATTTACATGTTACATACGTAGCTTGCAATCCCAAACAAACATATCGGAGGATGCCTTGAAGAGAAGTGAAGAGAGGCTAGAAACTTGCAAAAAAAAATTGATTTTTTTATTTTTATTTTTTTGGGCATATCGCCTGTATCGTGGCTTCCCACGATACGATACATACAAATAACACTGGTTTAAAGATATCAATAGTATAATTAATAATATAAGATTAAATATTAATCAATTATATGTTGATTATAGTTTTAGACTTAGTCAAATAGAAAAAAAAGCAATAGCACTCATGCATCATAGTAAGTTTTTTAGTCACATTTTAAATTCTAAACTTAGAAAGCAGATAAAATCTATGGACTCGACTGAGTTTGAAGTATATATTATGTAATGCTACTCATGATTTTCATGAATTTAAAGAAGATGATTGTAAAGAGAAAATCAACATACTTATCTAATTTTATCTTTAGTTGATAAAGATGTTTTTGTTATTCTAGTCTGAATTATTGTCGTGGTAGAATAAGTATTTAGTGCAAACGAAAATATATTAAACGAATACCATTCAAACTTCACGTGAGACATTAGAAGCTTAGGCTTACTTAGATGATGGGACAAGATGTCAAGAACAAAGTATCAAATTCAAGAGTTGAAGAAACGATGACATATACTGAAAACTATACTACTCACACTGATACCATAAAAGAATGGAGTGACAATCAATCACTTTAGGTAAGGAGTTTATTTTAGGAGAACTATTTGGGCTTTGATTCCTCTCTATCCAAGATGATACGCAGGATGTATCATTCATACGTAAGTGAATTATGGTCAACCTCATTATTTATTTTATTTTATTATATGTATTACATGTTTTATAAATTTTTAGTGTTATATTTTGCTATAATTTTTAATATTTATAACTTAAGCTTAACGTCTTATTATTTTATATTTATATAGTGTAATACTTATATTATATAATACATTATATATATTATATATATAATATGCTATATACTTACATAGTTATAATATTAATTAGTACATTAATATATACTTACATTATTACTACATAGTTATATATATTTGTGTAATGTAATATATAATATATGTACAAATTAATGAATGTAATGCTTATAAGTTATAACTTATAAAAACTTATATAACGTAACTATACCTTCTTTTTTATGTAATATATGTAGCAGTGTTGTCTGATGCGTATCATATCGCGTATCATTGGGCTTCACGATACGGGAGTATCGTATCGTATCGCCTGTATCGTACTTTAATATTAAAATAATACAACAATTAATTAAAAAATCAAGAAAAATTAGTAAAAATCTGAAAAAATCAAGAAAAATCTGAAAAAGGAAAAATCAGGTAATTGCTTTAAATTCATATAATGCAAAGTTTAGTATAGATTGAGCATTAACATTGAACAATTGCATCCAAATTTACATATTTTGAATAAAAAAAATGAAATACATTTACATTTTATAAATTATAATTAGGATCATCAACTAAATAATCTTCATCTTCTCCTTGCTGAAGATTTTCATCATTATCATCAGCAACACCTTCTGCTTGGAAATCAAATTCTTCGTCTTCAGCAACACCTTCTGCTTGGAAATCAAATTCTTCGTCTCCTTGATACTGTTGCGCTGCTTCCAAATTAATCCATGCAATGTCTTCTTCAATTAGGAGAGCATTTTCTTCACTGTCTTCTATAATCCAATCTTCTAATATATCAAAATTATCCAAACTTATTGGATCAAATTAGCTTTCTTGTCTATTTACTTTTTTTAATTGCCTACAACAAACAAAGATAAACAATTAGTAAATAATATTAACAATTAAAGTCAAACAATTTATTGAATTGAACATTTAAGTAATACAACATTACCTTTCACGAAGACGCATGTTATAACGAATAAAAACTAAATCATTTAGTCTCTTATGTTCCAACCTGTTGCGCTACTTTGTATGGATGTGTTCAAAGACACTCCAATTCCTTTCACAACCGTTGCACTACACGTTTGGCTTAGGACTCTTACTGCAAAATCTCTAAGGTTCGGACAATCAGTTCTAAACTTATTCCACCAAACATCTGTAGAAAAAGACAAACATTAGAGACATAATCCACAGTATTATAAGATGAAACTTAAATACGAAGATAAACAATTTACCTGAACGCATCGTACTGCGGTTGCGAATTGCTACAGGCAAACCCATCAAGTGAAGAGCATTATCATAAATCTCCATCTCTCGATGTATAGCATATGCTATTCTCTCATCAGGGACTAATCTATCAATACAATCAATGATGCCTCAATTAACCTCATCGTCCCTTTTTAAGGTTGCTGAGTACCTCAATGATGGGTTTAGATAATATGCTGCTGCATGAATAAGCTGATGTAATTGTTTATTTCATCTATTATCAATTATTTTTTACATGGGCACATAATCTTTCTTTTTTCCATTAAAATTATTTCTGATGGCTTCTTTTGCCCTATCCATGGCTTCATAAAGGTAGCCCATAAATGGTTTATCCTCGCTGTCAGCCAATCTCAAAACTTTTACTAAAGGATATATAATCATCAACAGTCTAACACATGCATTCCAAAATGTCCTCCTGAAGACTGTCTCAGAAATCTCATTCAACTTTCTATTTCTTTTGTTCTGAGGCAACTCTGTAAATTGTTGCCCCTCATCTGAGGAGAACATTCTCATCAATGCTTGCTTCTGTCTCACGATACTCTGTAAAGATAAGAAGTTTGTTGCAAACCGAGTTGCAACTGTTCGAAGAAGCTCTGCACCTTCTGTATATCTTCTCATCATACATAAAACAAATGCATAGTTGTAAATGAATTTTGTAATATCTTGGCAACACTCAGTTGCTGCCTTTATTTCATCCATCTCACCAATGTCCTCAAGGATGAGATCTAAACAATGGTCTGCACATGATGTCAAGTAGAAAGTCCTATAAATATCAACCAACTCTTTCCCAACTGCTTTGTAGTTAACTGCATTATCTGTAATCAATTAGACTACATTCTCTAGCCCAACCTCTTGTATAACCTTATTAATTTCTTGTCGTAGAATATCCGCAGTGTATCTCTCCTCTGACATATCCAAAGATCTCAAAAACATAATTCTTTTAGGATAATAGATAAGAAAGTTTAACAAGGTCCTTCCTCGCTTATCTGTTCATCCATCTGCCATGATAGTGCAACCTGTCTCCTTCCATGACTCTCTCAATGTCGAAAAGTATTCTTGCACTTCAATGATGGTCTTATCTAAGATCTTTCCTCTCAACTTTTGATAGGAGGACATCTTGTATCCTGAACCGATGTTATAATTGCATATGCCATTCCTTGAAAATGAAAACTGTTTGCTGTAATGAATGGAATGCATGCATTATAAAACTATCAGCCCACTGCAAGGTCTGCCTGATCATGCAACTGTTCTGAAGCCATAGCATCACGAATTCCAGGTTAAGCACCATGTGTAGTAGTAGTAGGAAAAAAATGAATGTATACTAGAAGAAACTCTTCCTCTACTCCCTGAACTTTCTCTTCTACCACCTCCAAAGTCTTCAGCAACCCTCTTTCTCTTGCTAGGTGCTCATGAACTGCTACTACCTATCTCTGTTCTGGCATCTGAAGGCAAACTATGAGTGAATCCAAATTCAATATCATATCATCTTCTTAAAATATCTCCAAATCATCCTTTTGTTGTCAACTCTCTTATATACTCTCAATCATCCGAAGACATTGCGTTTTGATACCTTTTGGCAAACTTCTAACTCTGCCTGCAAGGAACAACTTCTTTCCTAGTTCATGCTAGGTGGTGTTTCAACTGTGAAATTCTACCACTAACTACCATCTCACAAAATAAACATCTGATCTTTAATTTGGAACCCTCAACTGGTATACCCCACTGTCATGCCGGATTATCAAACTTAGAATGGGAGTCTCTACCACCCCTTCCTGCCATCTCCATTGAGTACTTTAATTCAAACAAAAACCTGAAAATAAAAACACTTCGTAAATCCCCAATCGTAACACTCAAATACAATTTCTCCCACTTCATGAATGCAATAAAAATCATATCCACACACTTAATAACTTCATATTTTATCATTCAAAAAAAAGAAAAATACAAATAAACAAATAAAAACAAATAAAAAGAAAAAAATAAAGAAAAACACTAAAAATATACCTAAATCCAAGATAGGAGGCTTGCACGGACATCGTAGAGCATGTTTTTGGAGCCTTGAACAACAAGGAGGGGAAGAACGGTTCTTAGGGAGCTTGGGGAAGTCTGAAGAGAGAGATAAAACCCGCAAAAATGCGGGTTTCGATTCAGCTAGGGATCGGGTCCCTGGGCGTATCACCCGTATCGTACGATACGGTGAGATAACCTTTAAATCACGATACACCTAAGTGTATCGTATCGTGGCCCACGATACGATACGTATCGCACATATCGTATGGATAACACTGATATGTAGTACTCATCACTGATATATCGTACGATACGGTGCGATACGGATAACATTGATTTATAGTACTTATAGTTATAAACTTATATAATTATATACTTTAAAGTCTTATATAGTCTTACTTTTAGTCTTATACACTTTAAAAATTAGATCCAAGTCCAATTATATATACTTGTATTCAGTGTTGTCTGACGCGTATCGTATCGTGTATTGTTTTGCTCCATGATACGGGCGTATCATATCGTATCTTACTTTAATATTAAAAAAATAGAGGGAAAATAAGAAAAAATTAGTAAAAAAAAATCAGAAAAAATTGAGAAAAAATTTGGTAATTGCAAAAAATTCATATAATGCAAAGTTGAGTACATATTGATGATTTGATCATGATTCACCATTGAACAATTGAACAAAATTTACATATTTTAAAGCAAAAAATGAAATATATTTACATTTACATATTGTAATCAAGATCATTAACTAAATAATCTTCATCTTCTCTTTGCTGAAGATCCTATCACCACCTTCTTCTTCAAAATCAAAATCTTCATCTCCTTGATGATGTTGTTGAGTTCCTTCCAAATTAATCCATGAAATATTTTCTTCAGTAAGGAGGGCATTTTCTTCGCTATCTTCTATAATCCAGTCTTCTAATATATCAAAATTATCCAAACTTATTGGATCAAATTGGCTTTCTTCTCTATTTACCTTTTTTAATTGCCTAGAAGAAAGAAAGATAAATAATTACTAAATAACATTAACAATTGAAGTCAAACAATATATTGAATTGAATCTTTAAGTACTAACTAATACAAGATTACCTTTTGTGAAGCCGCATGTTACAATGAATAAAAACTATGTCATTCAACCGCTTATGGTTCAACCTTTTGCGCTTTTTTGTATGGATGTGTTTAAAGACACTCTAATTCCTTTTACAACCCGTTGTACTACGGGTTTGACACGGGTTTGACTCAGAACTCTTAATGCAAAATCTCTAAGGTTTGGGCAATCACTTCCAAACCTATTCCACCAAACATACGTAGAAAAAGACAAACATTAGAGACTTAATCCACAATAATATAAGATTAAAGAAACTTAAATACAAAGATAAACAATTTATCTAGGCGCATATTAGTGCGGTTGCGAATTGCTATAGGCAAACCCATTAAGTGAAGAGCATTATCATAGATCTCCATCTCTCGATGTATAACATCTGCCCTACTCTCATCAAAAACTAATCTATCTATACAATCAATGATGCCTCGATTAACTTCACCGTCTCTTTTGAAGCTTGTTGAGTACCTGAATGTTGGGTTTATCTAATATGCAGCTGTATGAATAGGTTGATGCAATTGTTTATTCCATCTATTATCTATAATTTTCCACACGGGCACATAATCTCTCTTTTTTTCATTAAAATTATTTTTAACAGCTTCTTTTGTCCTATCTATGGCTTCATAAAGGTAGCCCATAGATGGTTTATCCTCGGTATTAGCTAATCTCAAAACCTTTACTAAAGGACATGTAATTCTCAATAGTCTACATGCATTCCAAAATGTACTCCTGAAGATTGTCTCTAAAATCTCATTCAATTTTCTGTTTCTTCTATTTTGAGGCAACTCTGCAAATTGTTGTCATTCATCTGAGGAGAATATTCTCTTCAAGGCTTGCTTATGTCTGACAATACTATGTATAGATAAGAAATTAGTTACAAACCGAGTTGCAGCTATATGAAGAAGCTCTGCACCATCTGTATATCTTCTCATCATACATAATCCAAATGCATGGTTATAGATAAATTTGGTGATATCTTGGCAACAGTGAGTTGCTGCCTTTATCTCATCTATCTCACCAATATATTCAAGGATGAGATCTAAACAGTGGGTTGCACATGGTGCCTAATAGAAAGTCCCATAAGTATCTACTAACTCCTTTCCAGCTGCTTTATAGTTAGCTGCATTATCTGTAATGAATTGGACTACATTCTCTAACCTAACCTCGCATATCACCTTATCAAACTCTTGCTATAGGATCTCTATAGGATGCTTCTCCTTTGACACGTCTAGAGATCTCAAAAACATAAGTCCTTTAGGATAGTAGAAAAAAAGTTTAACAAAGTCATTCCTCACTTATTTGTCCATCTGTCTGCCATGATAGGGCATCCTGTGTCATTCCATGACTCTATCAAAGTCGAACAATATTCTTGCACTTTAAGGATAATCTTATCTAATAACTTTCCTCACAACTTCTAATAAGAAGGCATCTTGTATCCTGAACTAATATTAGCAATTGCATCTGTTATTGCTTGAAAATGAAAACTGTTTGCTGCATTAAATGGAATGCATGCATTATAAAACCATCTGCACACTATATGGTCTACTACCTGATCATGCAGTTGTTCTCATGAATGTATGCTAGAAGCAATCCTTCCTTCTATCACTTTCAATTCCAAAATCTTCAACAACCCTTTTTCCTTTGGTTGATGGTCGAGAACTACTACTACCAACCTCTCTTCTATCATATGAAGGAATAATATCAGTCAATCCAATAGCATCATCATCCTCTTTCTCAAACATCCTTAAATCATCCTTCTGTTGTCTCCTCTCATGTATTCTCTCAATTATGTAAAGACATTGCCATTTAATGACTTCTGACAAATTTCTAACTCTGCCCGTGCAAGGAGCAACTTCTTTCTTAGTCCCTGCTAGTTCTGTTTCAATCATGAAATTTCATCACTAACCACATTCTCATAAAACAAACATTTGATATTCAATGTGGAACCCTCAACTGTTGTACCCCACTACAATGCGGGATCATTAGACCGGGATTGGGAGTCCCTAACACCCCTTTCTGCCATCTCAATTGAAAACTTCAATTCAATCAAAAACCTGAAAATAAAAGCACTTCAAAATCCCCAATCTTCACATAACACTTAAATAGAGTGTCTCCCACTTCACGAATGCAATAAAAATCATATCCACGCACTTTATAACGTCATATTTTGTCTTTAAAAAAAATACAAATAACACCAAAAAATAACAAATACAAAAAAAAAATCTCCAAAAAATACAAAATGTATATCGCAATCCGAGTTGGGGGCTTCTACGGACGCTATAGAGAACTTTCTTTCGAGCCTTGAACACAAGGATAGGAGAGACTACATTAGGAAGATGTGAACACACGCCAACAGAAGCCACAAACCCGCAAAACTGCGGGTCCAGGGACCCTCAGGTGATACGGTACGATAACACTTGTATCATACGATATAGTTACCTATTTCGTATCTTGGTGTCCCACGATACGATACGTATCACACGATATGGTGCGATACAGATAACACTGCTTTATTCTACCAACATTCTTGCAAAATCTTTTCAGTCAACTTCCTTCCAATCTCTGATAGCTCTCCCGACAGCAGCTCGCTTACTCTCTTGTTTGAAGGATCCATCCATATTTAGTTTAACCACACAATATGGCCGATTCCATCCAACCCAATGCCTTTCCTTGCGAGTTGTGCAATTCAAAATAACAGCATTCTCTTTAGAGGCTTCGACTACATCCTTCACCATCCTAAGACAAGCTCTTCTGTTTCTTTGCTGCCATAATCTCCAGCAGACAATACCAAAGGTTAGCTGCCAATGCTCATGTATCTTTGCAACAATCTACATCTGAGGTTCTGCTTGAGCAAGTCGTTACAGCGGTCGTTATAGAACTGTAGAGTCCTGCCTATAGTTATGCGGTTCCAAACCATTGTTGCTTTGAGATAGTTTTGTAGAACATGTTTACACTTTCTACTTCATCCTTGCAAAAAAAGGGGATTTGCTGTCATGTGTCTCCAAAATCTTTCCTCATCGGTTAAGTGCTTATCTTTCACACCAACCACAGGAAAGTTTTCATCCTCTGTGGTCCTTGACAATCCCATAGCCAAATGAAATTTGCTTGTCCTCATTCCAGGGATGTGCCCGAGCAAGTTGTAGGCTGATTTAGTGTGAGGAGTTCAATTGCTCCCAAGGCCCCCAGCAACATTTATCGGCTTCTTTCTGAAGCCTTGATGGAATTGTATCAGCCATTCTGAGGTTCACTGAATGCGTCAAGATGCCTTCCAATGCCTGCCAATTCCAACGACCCTGGGCATCAACCATGTCTGCGACTATGGCTTCACCATCTGTTTTAGCAGAGTTCTGTATCAAAATTTTTAGTAGTCTGACATCCTCCAGCTGGCAGTCCTGCCAAAACCTCACTGTCTGTCCGTCATCCATTTGTAATGTAATACCTTCCCGCACATCCAGCCACATTCGGCCTAAAGATTAAAGGGATACAACTATATACATGTTTTTATTATGTATTGTACATAGTTGGTAATATCTCGCAAAAAACTGAAAAAGAACGCCATTTAGATATTGGTCAGCAAAAAAAAGCTTCATTGCTATATGGTGACTTAGATCTGAATTGAGTCAAACTAAAATTGTTTTGATTAATTTAAGGAAGAACTATTGTTCGGCGATGTCTTGTATGCCCAAAACAAGCTTATAATTGCTCACGTCCTTAGACAATTTCTTAATGCAGAGATTACTAGCATTTTCCTTGGTCATTCACATTAATGTTTTTCCCCTATTTTGCTATGTAGAGATATTTTTGAGGTTAAAGAAGCTACAAAAGTAAAAGATGAAGAAGTGGAAGCTTATATTTCTGAAATCGAGGTTCTTCCAGCTGAATTTCTTTTTCAGTTAGTCCAAAGTTAATTGCCAACAACCAATCTCTTTTTGGTCCTTTTGTAGACTATCGGTCAAGCTTATGAGGATATGCAAGTACAAAACCATCGACTTCAGCAGCAGGTGGCTGAAAGAGATGATTACAATATTAAGGTAGGTGCATTATTTTTGTCCATTTTCTTGAAGTATTTTGTGTACACTATCTGCATATAAGATTAGAGAGTTGTGAACTGCCAGACATGTCCGGATTTTCTGTTGATCTAGATACAAAAACCAACAGGACCAGTATGATGTAATCTTCTCATGTGTATCACGTTACTAAAGACAGGGAACCTGATAAAACAGTTGTATAGTCCACTGCTATTTCCCCATTTAGTGGAAGTTTTTTCCAAATTGGGAAGATCTACTTGTGCATGTATGTGTATATCCGTTGCACAAAGAGAGAGCTATTATTGTTTTAGTGCCACTTGTTTTCTGCTAAAGGATTATGTCAAGTTTGCTAGAACAATCAGTTATTCTTGAAAGGCAATGATACAAGTACGACGTACCATCATGACTCTTCAACGATCAGCTGAGTCTGATGCCTGTAAGGAAAATAAACATAAACAGCTACGCATACCTGATTGACTGAATCAATCTTTATTTTTGAGAGGCTTAACAGAATCAAGCCATAAGGCTTGCTTAATATTTACAGCAGAAAGAGAGATTTTATAGGAGAGGGTATGTAACAGGGCTTCCTCCAAACGGCTAGAAATCTAGTTGTTGGAGGGGCTAGATTTCCCTTCTCGTGAACTTGAGAGCCAGTTGCAAAGCTTCGGCATGTAGCCTAATTACATCAAAATAAGAAATATAAAACAAAATACAAATACAAACATGTGCATGAATGCACTGTTACATTTCTTTTAACACTCCTCAAACTGAAAATTTTTGCTAACTAAAAATTTTAAAACTGAGAGGACTTGTAGCTTTTGTATTCGGTCTTAACTCTCAAATTCTTTGCTTAGGTTCACATCTTTATTTTAATACCTACTACAAAACTTGTAGAATAAAACCTCAATGAAAGTATTAAGATCCCATAAATAGAATAATACGAACTTGAAACTTAAGAAGTTCTTAATTTTAAAAACATAAAGCAAGAACCTAACATTTGAAAGAAAATTTTGAAATATTTTGCTAAAAATATTAGAAACAAAATTCCTTAATAAAAACCATTGATCACCTAAATAGGATTGTCTAATATGACAAATAAAATCATGAGTCACAACAAGCTTGCGATATTATAAAAGGCCAAGGTGTATGAATCTTATAAGTTTTAAGGCTAAGCCAAACCCGACAATCATATCAAAACACCAAAGCTCTTAAATAACTCACAACCTCAAGCGTGATTCTATGAATCCAAGGATAATAAAAGAATCCAACAAGATGAACAAAATGTAGTATTAACGATTAAGTGAATTATAGCAATGTTATAAAGTCAATTTGAATAAATTTGTCAATATATATATATATATATACATTTATTGCAAAGAAAGTTTGTCTCACAAAAAACAATATTTGACAAAAATTCCTTATATATCCTCAAAGGTTGATAATAAGATATGCACATTTTTGAAAAGTAACCCCTTTCAAAATACACTAAAAAACTGAACCAAATGGGTAGTCAATAATCAAAGTAAGACCCTTTTTATGTATTATTTTCAAACACTTGGGTGCATAAAAGTTATACATGTCTTTTTGAAAAATAATTACCTATATTAATCACAACTAAGTCATCAAGATAAGCTGCACACAAGTAAAAGATATCAAATAACAACTAAGTGCATCTTCAAACATTGACTGAACTCAAACCAATGGCCAATAACATATAGGATGTCATAATCCCAACTGAAACACCTTAAAACAAATGACCAAGAAAAGTGACATATAGCCACAACATGAAGATCTTAATCACATGAAATGGTCTAACCTCATAAAGAGAGGCCAACCAATTGATTTGATAAATATCAAGAACGACATTAAGTTGGAAACTTGGAAGGAACACATGTGAACTGATTATGCTGGCCAAAGAAAAGCCATAGCTTTTTCTGAATGGCAGAGTTCAGGTTTGAATCTTTTGGATCTCGGGCGATGGAGTCCCACGAATCCGACCCGACCATTCTGTCACTAAAAAGCCAAACGTCTCTCTTTCTCTCACCTGCCTTCGTCAGCCATGGTGGTGGTCGCTCAACGTCGCCACCACCCTGTTGGCTGCCTCTCTTGTCTCTGCGTGAGTGGGGAGTAGAAGATTGCACACAAGAGCAAGAAAGAGAGGGAAGGTAAGCAAACGAAGAAGCAGAGAAGCATGGTGATGACAATGACATCAGTGTGGGCGAAACCCGAGGCATGGGCACTGGAGGCCGAGGAGAGCAAGGCACCCGAGCTAATACAACAGGAGGAGGAGCACCGTTGGAGCCTGCTGGTGAACTTGAAATGCTGCAAAGCTTGGGCATGTGGCCTAATTACATCAAAATAAGAAATATGAAACAAAATACAAATATAAACATGTGCATGAATGCACTGTTACATTTCTTTTAACAAGGCCTTGACCATATCCAGGTTTACTTTGAACCAGAAAATGGCTCTCGTCAACGTACATGAGTCTGTTCCGTTTTTATAGAACAACAAGAACAGGAAAAACACACAGAATGACCAATGAGGACTAAGAAGAAGAATAATGGAGGAAGAAACTGATAGGGCATTCCTAGTTTGTTGCTAGATGACACCAGAGTTGTTGCTGTTTTGAGATATAGAGGTGGATGACAGCTGTCATTTGTTGTCACATGAGAGAGAGAGACCCTCTTCCTGATATCTATCTTGCATTATCCACCTGCACTCATGATTTTGTAAGTTGCCTTTTCGCCTCACCTGCACTTATGTAGCATTACTTGCAGTATCCCTGCATATGAGACTTTTGCGTTTGCCCATTTGTTATCACATGAGAGAGAGTGACCCTCATCCTGATATCTATCTTGCATTATCCCCCTGCACTCATGATTTCGTAAGTTGCCTTTTCGCCTCACCTGCACTTATGTAGTGTTACTTGCAGTATCCCTGCATGTGAGACTTTTGAGTTTGCCCTATTGCCGCTAGCATCCATGTGGCGTGGGTTTTAGCTTTGCAGCATCTCTCTTTCTCTCACCTGCCTTCATCGGCCATGGTGGTGGTCGCTCAACGTCGCCACCACCCTGTTGGCTGCCTCTCTCGTCTCGGCTTGAGAGGGGAGTAGAAGATTGCACACAAGAGCAAGAAAGAGAGGGAAGGTAAGCAAACGAAGAAGCGGAGAAGCATGGTGATGACGATGACAACAGTGTGCGCGAAACCCGAGGCATGGGCACTGGAGGCCGAGGAGAGCAAGGCACCGGAGCTAATACAACAGGAGGAGCAGCGCCGTTGGAGCCTGCCGGTGAACTTGAGATGCTGCAAAGCTTGGGAATGTGGGCCTAATTACATCAAAATAAGAAATATGAAACAAAATACAAATATAAACATGTGCATGAATGCACTGTTACATTTCTTTTAACAATGCCTTGACCATATCCAGGTCTACTTTGAACCAGAAAATGGCTCTCGTCAACGTACATGAGTCCGTTCCGTTTTTCTAGAACAACAAGAACAGGAAAAACACACAGAATGACCAATGAGGACTAAGCAGAAGAATAATGGAGGAAGAAACTGAAAGAAAGTAAACTGATAGGGCATTCCTAGTTTGTTGCTAGATGACACCAGAGTTGTTGCTGTTTTGAGATATAGAGGTGGATGACAGCTGTCATTTGTTGTCACATGAGAGAGAGAGAGACCCTCTTTCTGATATCTATCTTGCATTATCCATCTGCACTCATGATTTTGTAAGATGCCCTTTCGCCTCACCTGCACTTATGTAGCATTACTTGCAGTATCCCTGCATATGAGACTTTTGCGTTTGCCCATTTGTTATCACATGAGAGAGAGTGACCCTCTTCCTGATATCTATCTTGCATTATCCCCCTGCACTCATGATTTCGTAAGTTGCCTTTTCGCCTCACCTGCACTTATGTAGTGTTACTTGCAGTATCCCTGCATGTGAGACTTTTGAGTTTGCCCTATTGCCGCTAGTATCCATGTGGCGTAGGTTTTACTTTGAAGAATGTGAAGTTGTTGTGCCTTTATAAAGTAACTCTGGACCCCCTTATCGAATCAATTTTTGGTCCATTTCTTTTAATTTCATATACATACTACCACATTTCAACTTGCAAATCAACAAGTTTATGAAATAAACAGGAAGTTTCTGTTTCCTGATATATGTTATATATATGGACCACAATGCATTAGATACTTGTGATTTTGTATTGGGGAATCTGACACATTGTTCACCATAGATTGCTTGGTTTCCTCACCTGCAACATCTTTTATTGCTAAAGCAATCTTACTCTTTTTATCAATTTACTGAAAACATTCATATTATTCCATTTGTAACCTAAATATTGTTAGTCACTGATGTTGAAGTTTATTATATTAAGCCGGGAGATGTGCTTCTTTAACAGTTATCTAGACACTTTAGTGGTCCCTTATAGGCCTCTTTGTTTCATATTTTGTGCATTTATGAAGGACTTCCCAGTCACTCTTTAAGTAGAGAACCTTGAACCTTTACATTTGAAATCTTTTTCTCATTTTCCCACTTATCTACCTGAACCTTGTCTGTTATCCTGCATTGCTGTAAATTTCACTTGTGACAGCTTGTTTCGGAGAGCGTGAAGATTAAACAAGCTCAGAGCAGCCTTCTTGGTGAAAAGCAGGCTTTAGCAAAACAGCTGCAGCAAGCTAATGCATCACTGGATTTTTTCAAGATGAAAATTGCCCGTTGCGAAGAGCAGGTACTCTTACTTTCTAGTATTTGTCCTGAGTTTAAGTGATGGAGTTGTGATTTATTCTTTCCTTTATTCAGATTAAATCCTATCTGGCCCAAGCTGCTAAAGCTTCTCAAGAAAGTAGACATCTTGCAATTAGCGTGGAGAATGTGAAAGTTGAACAGACAGATGCTGAAAAGGAGTTAAAATGGCTCAGAACAGCTGTTGAATCTTCGGAGAAGGAAATTGAGCACAATAAGAGGAAGTTAGAAGAGCTTCAAAAAGAGTTGGAAATTGAAAGGTTTGTTGCATTTTCAGTAGTCATTTTCAATAGCGATAAATGCCAAATGATTGATGATCCGTAGTCCCCACAAATATCTAGAGCTTGACATCTCGATTATCTGCATCCACATGTTGATTGTAATGTTAAGCTTGCATATATTTAGAGTTCCTTTTCTATTGTTTTTTGTTTCTTTCCTGTGCATGAGCATTTTCTGTCAATTCCCTTTTGGCGATAAACAGATCGGGAAACAGAAAGCGAGAAGAACAAGTTCAGGAACTAAAGGCCAAGGTTGACCAGTTGGCTTCCGAAAGCAGTGACGTAGCAATAGAAAAACTTCAAGATAAGATAAAGGAGTACAAAGCTGTATTGAAGTGTAGTGTTTGCTACGACAGACTCAAGGAGGTACTTGGTCAATGTTGAATTTTGCTTGGTTCTTGTTATGTCCATTCAGATGAAACGTGTTCAAGGCTTAATTACTGTGCCTTCGTTTTGTGAGACCAAACTTAACTGATCTAAATTGTGACCGCTTGCAGGTTGTGATTACAAAGTGCTACCATCTCTTCTGCAGTATATGCATTCAAAGGAACTTGGAAATTCGCCATCGCAAATGCCCTGGATGTGGCACTCCTTTTGGCCAAAATGATGTGAAAACCGTCCACATTTGAGCGTCCAACTTAGTTCAATTACTTATCTTGCAACCATCCTTTTATGATTGCCACCAAGTTGGTCTGTATATTTTGATGTGGAAAGTTGAGATTTTATAACAGTTGTATTCCGTTGGAGAGAACTCTTGGAGTCCTTTGTATTAACTTCTGTCTAGCTTTTGAGTATAAAGACTGGGAAATGCAACGCAAAGCAACAAAGCTCAAAGAAAAACAAGCCGAAATACATGGATGCAGTTTGTGCACGTTTCTGTTCAAACCAAATCTCTGAAATTGTGGCAGATATACCCGAGTCTGTATATATTGTTTTGTATCTTAATGCTTTGTGACTGAAATTGTGGCTGCGATGAGCTTCTTGTTAAAGAAAAGTCTCTCACACATTATTTTGCATCTTAGTGCTTTATGACTGGAATTGTGGCTGTGATGAGCTTTCTTATTAAAGAAAAGTCTCTCTCTCTCTCTCTCTCTCTATATATATATATATATATATATATATATATATATATATATATATATATATATATATATATATAAACACACACACACACACATCTCTTTATACTAAATAGTGGCTGCGATAAGCTTCTTATTAAAGAAAAGTCTCTCATATTATTTTGTATCGTAATGCTTTATGACTGGAAAAGCCATAAAGCTAAATAGTGGCTGTGGTGAGCTTTTTTATTAAAGAAAAGCCTCTCTCTCTCTCTATATATATATATATAGACACACACATCTCTTTATACTAAATTGTGGCTGCGATAAGCTTCTTATTAAATAAAAGTTTCATTATTTTTTATTGTAATGCTTTTATAGCTGGAATTGTGGCTGTGATGAGGTTTCTTATCAAGGAAAAGCTGCCCTCTGTCTCTCTCTCTCTCTATATATGTATATACACACATATCTCGTTCTCATGGCACACGATAGGGATCTGTGGAAACAAAGAATTCATGTAGCTGGCCCCGTCTAGTATGGGAAAAGGTTTAGTTGTTGTTACACATATCTCTTTCTATTCATACTGCACATACATTCATATATACACAAACATATACATATACACAGGGGCTGATGCACGTTAAGGCGAGGTGAGTTTTGTGCCCCATCTGAATTTTGAAAAATTTTGAATGTGTTTTGTAATTTTGGAAAAAGGTAAAGTTTGCCTCACTTGAAAATTTGAAAAACAAAGGGTGGCATCATGCAAATATGTGAATTTAAGTCATTAAAGTAGAAATTTTAAATACTTTATCATATATGTCTTTATAAATAAAACTCTGATCCAATAAAGATCCAAAACCGACAAAGGTTAGGGGTTACAAACACGTTTGAGGAGATTTATGCAATACATCTCACCTTTGGCTGCAATCAGCACGATGGGCCAATATCATGCTGTGTGGTTGATACTCTACCAAAACCATTATTATTCTTTTTCTTTTTAGTTACTAAGTTTATCGTCTCTCTAATTTGTTAACTTTGATTGGCCGTTTGAATCCCATTGTTGGTGGATTAATTGTGTGAATTAAAGTGTAAAATTTCCAAGCTGTTTTTCTTAATTAGATCATATTCTTGCTTTTGTTGGGGGATCCTGTCATCTTGACTTTTGCTTTTAGATTTCGATCATGTGCTGTTAGGAATGAATGCCACACATAGTCTCAATGAATCACGCACTAACGATAACATTTCTATCATGTCAAAAGTGGTAGATGGGACTTATTAAAACAAGAAAGGAAATTGAATAAACCTAAACGAAATTAAGTTCTTGCTAAGAAAATATATCCAGCAACAATAGACTTGGTTATATCTGGGCCAGTTTGAAAGGCTACCTTGAACCTTCTCATTTTAATTCATAACATCCAAATTCTTAAATGTTGCATTTTCAATTTTTTCACTTCTCATTTTAATTCATAACCTTCAAATTATTAAGTATTATATTTTTTATTTTTCCCCTTTAAGAGAAATGCACTTCAATGAGAAGGAAGATATGCATTTTTCATAAAAGGTTTCTGTGCATTGTTAGCTTAGCTCCGTTACTTTGATATTTCTTAAAGCTGCTAATAGTTATTAATTTGAAAATTGTTAAAGTGGTTGTGTTACTAATTTGAGAAGTAATTAAATAAGTTGTTATAAAATAATAAATGTTTTAGGTTTATGTGTATTGTTAACTCTATTATTTTTATACTTCATGTTAAAGTTGTTATTATTTCATTTCATGTTGATGTTTCTCTTAAGGCTTAAGCTATTGATATTATCATCAAACTTTAAAAGTGTCAGGAGTGTCATAACATTTAAAATAGTGCTATTATGTTACAAAATCAATTCATCAAGTACGTGAAAAACTTTTAAACAATAATTTTAAAATAACAATATTAATGAGTAAATAAGGAACTCATTCAAGTGTGCCTCACCCCAGAAAAAATCCTGGGTTCGCCACTGCATATACTACATATATATACATACATATACACACACACACCGACACACACACACACACACACACACACACACACATATATATATATATATATATATATATATATATATATATATATATATATAGAGAGAGAGAGAGAGAGAGAGAGAGAGAGAGAGAGAGAGAGACAGAGAGAGAGAGAGAGAGAGAGAGAGAGAGAGAGAGAGAGAGAGAGAGAGAGAGTAATTGGGTCTTGTTCATTATTGTTGTTTATTCATGCTCGACTATTACATTTTAGAGACACAAGTGTAATAATATTATCTTTTGTGCTTTTTGAAAAACCCTTAAAAACTTTTTCAAAGACAATTATTTACCTATTCAACCAACAAGGAGACGCCAACTTGACAAGTGCAAGGGTGTTGGAGCATGGTCCTAGTGAATTAAAAACAAACAAGGCAACTAAATGAGTGAATCAATGGCACTGTGCCAGCACAGCCGCTGTACTTCATGGTGGCTTACAATTTCACAATTTAGTGTAACTATTTCAGATTAAGAGTGAAAATCAGCCACATCTAAACTTGAGTACATGGAGTCACAGTCCAATGGATAAAGATCTTTCAGTTAAGGCCAATTGTCAAAGTTGTCATGAGTTGTAAGGGATCTAGTTGGATACAAGCGTCTAATGGGCACAAGATTGTGTTTAGTCAATCCTAATTCAGAGTACTGCTGATGGAAAGCCACAGGATTAGTGATGGTTATCAACCGCTAAATATCGAGGAGGTCAAATGTGAAATCCAATTCAAGTTGAAAACCCAAAAACCTAACAAATTGGAAAATAGCCATATATGACCAAGGATGCACCCACAAACAGGTGACCAAAAGGCAGGTTGCGCACAGGCGGTCACATGGTTGGCCCTTAGAAAAGAGATCAGGAGTTCAACACCTGGTTATTCCTCTGGTATGCACCTTTATAGTCTCAGCATTCTGAAAAGAATAAAAATGTTCTACACATGTAAGTAGGAATCGACCTTGTCTTCTCTAGTGCAGATCCTAAGCTTTCGCCATCCAAGGCCTCACATCACATTTCGCATTTGTTTGGCAAGTGTTCTAACAGTACCATACACTAGGATTTGCTCTCGTTCACCCCTCTACACGTACATATTGTGATTTTCAACTCAAAACGAAGCTATAGATTGGCACTGAGCGAAGTTTGAGAAGTTGGTACCGAGTATTATCTTCTAAACTGGATCTACCATAATTCTTGTCTCAACTTAAATATACCCATGTAGGGTGGCGAGTATTATCCATCTGACCTCTCTCTCTCTCTCACACACACACATCCCAACGCACAGAGAGAGAGAGAGGGGGGGGGGGGGGGGGGGAATTGCTTTCTTCATAGATTGTAATCCAAACTTATTGCCTCACAGTAGAGCAACAAAAGGACTTGGTAAGAACCTCCAAACACAGTGCTCATACACATTTAGCAGTAGTAATAGCAAGCACAACGGACGCCTCCACTAGGTTTCTGCTCACAGGTGCCATTCCCTTCGTATTTCTGGAAGCATTTCTCACGGCAACTTTCAAGATCGCAGTTGTTTGGGTCCATAATATCAACACACGTACGCGGCAATGGGGTAGCGGGCAGGACTGCAAATCAACAAAAATGAATCACACCAGGAAGGATCGAGTACATATAAACACGCCAACAAAAATGAATCACACCAAGATCGATCCAGTACATATATAAACACGACTCACTGGGTTCAAATACTTGGGTCCAAACGCCACACCAAGATGAAATTCTTGGCCTGTTCAGTATTAGAGTTATATGCATCAAACTAGTTAAGCTAGAAGGTTTTTCTTATACATAACCATGCAAATATGTTGTGAAAATTAACCTAATAAAAGTTTGAAGTTCAAAATGAAGGTAAGTTGTACACGTTCGCTCATGTAACTATGTCAAGATGAACACAAACAAATTGCTCGATTCTTCTACCAGCCAAACCAAATGGGTACGCCGATAGTCTGGTGTAAGGAATGCTCAGGTCCTCCTCGACCAAACTTTATGAGACAGAATATTACCTGAGGAGAGGACGATGGCGACGAGGAGAAGAAAAGCGAGATCACGGAGATTCTTCATCTTTCTCTTTCACCAACACGCTCACGCTAGTGTATTAATCAACGTAGATGAAGGTAGATTTATAGAGAAGCAGAGAGTGAATGCTCTTCGACAAAGAAGGGAAGGAAAGATGCGAATACTGGACCTTGGTTGCAGCTTAGGTTGGAAAAGGAAGGAAAAGATTTGAAAACCATTTTTAGGAATAAACATTTTGTCATTTCCATACAATCATCTCGAAACGGCTGCATCACATGAACACGATCAGAGTTCATGAGATAGCATAAACAAACAAAAGGATAGGGATGAGCACACCTTGAAGAATCTCTGTGAAGTAACAATTAAAGGGAAGCCTAGCGTGAGCTCTTCAAGTATTGGGTCGTAAATCGAGTTGGACCCAGACCGGGGTTTTGGTCGAAAAAGAATGCGAGTTTGTAAAGATATGAAGCCAGTCATCTCTCATGGAAGCGCATAGATGGAAACGGAAACCAGGCACGGGAAATTACGAACTTCAAAGTAAAGAAATGCGGAAACCTATGTGTATGTATATACCTGTGAGTGTGTGTGCAATGGATATGGATTCTATTTTTTACACAGCGACACGCGCGCGCGCACACACACGCATATATATATATATATATATATATATATATATATATATATATATATATATATATATATATAGAGAGAGAGAGAGAGAGAGAGAGAGAGAGAGAGAGAAAGAGAGAGAGAGAGATAGAAGAGAGAGAGAGATTGGATCATCATCACGCTGTCCCTCATGATTGATCATTGTTTTTCGAAGGGTAATAACATTGTGCTTCGTTCTTTCTTAAAAACCTTTAAACTCATGCTGCCGAAAAGAAATAGATGGAAGGAAAGCAATTTTGTGAAAACCAGAAACTGACCCAAATCCCAGACCTTTCCGTGCCCAACCGCCAAACTCAAAATTAAGTGTGCGAGTCTCTCTCTCTATGTGTGTGTTTTATGTGTACAGATGTTAAAATGGTTATGGTCCAAGACCCAGCATGGTCCTGAAAAAAATATAGGGTTGGGCCGGAGAGTTTTAATTTGAACCAGGACCGAACCCGTTGGATATTATATCAGGTATATAAGACCTGATCAAAATATACTTGAAATCCAAATCCAATCAGTATGATTCAACATCAAAGGGTTGCATTCTCTTCCGCCCAAATTGTTGTTGTCCTCGGCAACGTCCTTATCTTTGCACCCACCTAGGGCCCTTCTCTTTGCCTTCTTGCCGAAGTTCGGCTTCTAACGACCTTCGGGTTTGTTGTCGTCGACCTCCGATTTGTTTATCGTAGGGCTTTTCAGGTACGCCTGCAGTGGAAGATCAAGGTACGTGGTTTCGTTTTCCTTTTGTTTCGAGGTTTCCACACAAAGAATTTTGCCTAGAAAGTCTTTTTGGTGTTTTTCTTGTGTTTTCAGTATATAGATTGTGTAAAGCGCGTACTCCTGACTTTCCCGATTTGTCTCACTGGGCTTTCCTCTTGAGGAGCCGCTTTAACTGAACAGTTACCTTGTAATCCGATAACGGTTCGATGGTTTTGATTTTATGCCTGTTACAATCATTCTCTCTGTAACCGTGAACACGAGTAACGGTTGGATCGTCAGTCCAGTCGTTACCTTGTTGGGTTGTCGAGAATGGCTACAACCTTACATCTCCCACTTGGTTATTCGATCCAAGTGTACTGACATACTGATTTTCCTTCCACTTTTGCTGGGTTTACCTAGTAATGTCCTTTTATTATTGCTTCAAAATCTCATATGAAGCGGCTTATCAACACACCACTCAATGCAGCCATACAACAAGCCACATACTCAACTTTCTGTGTATGCAATGCTACACAACCATGTTTCTTATATGTCTAAGAAACAACACCACCTCCAAATAAGAATATTTGTCCCGAGGTAGATTTGTTGTCATCTTTGCTCCTAACAAAGTCAGCATATGAGTATACTACCACTTTCAGTTCATCTACTTGAAAATACAGCTTCAAGTCTCTTGTTCCTTTCAGATATCTTAAAATCTTTTTCACACCTATCCAATGCTGCCATCAAGTATTACTTTAATATCTACTCACAAGATCAACAACAAAGCTAATATCAGGTCTTCTATACAACATGGCATACATCAAGGTACCCACAACTTTTGCATAAAGAACGTTAGGCTTATCGTTTCCTTCACCGAGACAATCAACCTTATTTAGTATAACTCCTTTTACAATGGGTGTAACAATGGACTTGCATTCACCCATTTTGAACTTCTTGAGGATATAATCAATATATATCTCCTAACTTAGGCATAAGAGTTTAGATTCTCTATCTTAAGAGATTTTTATACCTAGGATATAGGATGCTTCCCCCATATCCTTGATTTCGAACCTTGAGTTTAACCATGACTTTGTTTTCACGATCATCTCATTGTCATTCACAGTTTGCAATATGTCATCTACATATAATAATAGGATGACAAAGTGTCTCCCACTGTTCGAGACATATACACAGTGATAAAGTTCATTAGCAACAAATCTAAGTTCTCTAATGGCATTTTGAAAAGTCAAATACCATTGGTGAGGTGACTGTTTCAGGCCATATAGGAATTTTTTCAACATATATAATTTATCTTCTTAGCCTTTAACTATAAATCCTTCGGGCTGATGCATGTATATGATTTCATCTAAATCTTCGTTTAGAAAACTGTCTTTACATCTAACTGATGTAAGTCCAAATCATAATATACAGATATTGCCAGGATTATTCTTATGGATGCAAATTTCACAACTGGAGAATATGTTTGAACATAATTTATCCAATCTTTTTGTGAAAAACCTTTTACAACTAATCTCGCTTTAAACTTATCGATTGAACCATCGACCTTGTATTTCTTTTTTATAATTCATTTACAGCCTATAACTTTCCTTCCTTTTGGCAAATCAGCTAATTCTCAGACTTGGTTTTTCTCAATAGATTTAATTTCCTCATCCACGGCTTTCCCCCAATCTGTTGCTTTTGATGAGTTCATAGCTTGTTGATAAGTCAAGTTATTAGTCAACTCATCTAAATCCACCGAATTATACACTTTCTGTAAGATAAGTGTGATAATCATTTAAGTAATAAGGAGTGGCCCTAGGCCTTTTATGTCCACTTAAGGTTTCGATTGTTTCAAGAAGATCTTCTATGGGTTCAAATGATTGATCTAGGTCTACTAGATTCTTCATCTTTCTCTTTCACCAACACGCTCACGCTAGTGTATTAATCAACGTAGATGAAGGTAGATTTATAGAGAAGCAGAGAGTGAATACTCTTCGACAAAGAAGGGAAGGAAAGATGCGAATACTGGACCTTGGTTGCAGCTTAGGTTAGAAAAGGAAGGAAAAGATTTGAAAACCATTTTGTAGGAATAAACATTTTGTCATTTCCATACAATCATCTCGAAAAGGAAGCATCACATGAATATACCTGTGAGTTTGTGTGCATGGATATGGATTCTATTTTTTACACAGCGACACACGCTTGCGCGCACACACACACACGCATATATATATATATATATATTGTTTTTCGAAGGGTAATAACATTGTGCTTCGTTCTTTCTTAAAAACCCTTAAACTCATGCTGCCGAAAAGAAATAGATGGAAGGAAAACCAGAAACTGACCCAAATCCTAGTCCTTTCCGTGCCCAACCGCCAAACTCAATATTTAGTGTGCGAGTCTCTCTCTCTCTCTATGTGTGTTTTATGTGTACAGATGTTAAAATGGTTCTGGTCCAAGACCCAGCATGGTCCTGAAAAAAATATAGGGTTGGGCCGGAGAGTTTGAATTTGAACCAGGACCGAACCTGTTGGATATTATATCAGGTATATAAGACCTGATCAAAATATACTTGAAATCCAAATCCAATCAGTATGATTCAACGTCGAAGGGTTACATCCTCTTCCGCCCAAATCGTTGTTGTCCTCGGCAACGTCTTTATCTTCGCACTCACCTAGGGCCCTTCGGGCAACACGTTCCGCATCAGTATAGCTTGATAACTCTCACTCCAATCTTAAGGGTGACTCTATTAGTTTCTTCGGTTAACTGTTTGATCTTTCCAAGGGCATCCTTGATGTATGTATCGACTTTCAAGATGCGAAGGCCTAATCGTTGTGCTTTTGTTAAGGAGATGAAATTATGTGCAGCTCCCGAGTCAATCAATATCTAGGCATCTGTCCCTTTTAGTTGTACTTTGATATAAGATACCCATTCCGTTCACGAGGCATGGGAACCTAAGATCGTCGACGGATTGAGTTCAACATCCAAACAACACCACAATGGTGTACCAGTTCCTCATATCCAATTGCATTATTCGGGAACTCCATAATGGCCATGACATCTGCCTGTTGTGTCGAAGGTCTAGTTGGGCAATCCTGCGCATAGTGATTCTCATTGCAATAGAAGCATGAAAATGTGGCCTACCCCTTATCTTGGTATAACCGGTTTTCCCTTTGTTCATTTTAGAATGAGCTATGGTCATTCCCTTCTTTCTAAGTTTGATTGAATGTCGTAGTGGCTACATTGTCGATGTTATACTTCTTTGGGTTCTAGGAGCAGTGGAATCGATCTTCCTTCCACAATTCATCATCATCCAAGCATTCAACCATAATGTGAGCCGAAGCTAAGTCCTTCACTCACATTTGCTGAAGCTCTTGCTCCACCTCATGCTGTAATTCATTCATGAAGAAGAAGAAACAATATGCTTCTGTCATGTTTGAGATATCCAATATCAAGGAGGTGAACTTGTTGATGTATTCGCTAATAGATCTGCCATACTTGAGTCACATGAGATCCTTTCGGGCTAAGTATTCAAGGTCCTTCGGAAGGAACTGATTCCAGATCTCCTTTTTGAAAGCATCAAAAGTGTCGATAGTGAAGAGTCCCTTATCAACATCAATAGAACGACGTCGCCACCAGAGCAGAGCATCACTTTTGAGGAACAACAATACCGATCCTCCTATCCTCCTTTCTAATCTCCTTGGTTTTGATGTACTTGTCGACTTTCCACAAGAAGTTCTCAACATTAGTAGAACTACGGGTTCTTGAGTAGGCATCAGGCTTCGAGATACTATACTCTCGATAGGAGGTGACGGTCACTCCACTAATGATTGCTCGATCAAGGGTCACGCAACGTGTCTCAACAGTTTCCAGCTTTTCTTGGACGGTTGTGTTGTTCCCTTCGCAGTTGGCATCTTTCCTTTAGATTCATTAAGGCTTCGCCCCAGTTTTTCTTAAATATGTTGATCGCACCACGTATCATCTCAAATTCTTGTTTGACAAAGTTATTGATGTGATAGACATCTTCCCTCAACGTTTTAAGGCTAGCCTTTTAGTTGGCTACATACGGTTCCACTTTACATAACTGACTTTCGATCACAGCATTCTCGACCGAACGGTCTCGCTTGCGTTCCTTCTCCATTTCAGGGTGTGTTTGCTCCATGGGTGGCACAATGCTTGTTGAAGCCTTTGGGTCCATCTCAACATAATTCAAAAGCAATGAGGTGGGATCATTACTGCTCTAATACTAAAGTTGTCATACCTTAATCGTTGGAAGAAACAATGATGATCGAAAAGTGACCGACACAAAGCCTTAGGGTCATATCAACCTTACCGCATTTCTCCCAAAGAGATACAATTGCCCACCGATACAAATACAAAACGTGAGCATCCCTCCTCTGAGTGCTAAGGATTAAAGAAGTTCTTGACACTTGAAGACTCACACAACATCACGCGGCAAATGCAAGAGAGGTAAAAGAGCAAAGTGCATAGAAAACATGAATGTAGAAATTTGATTGATAGCATAAACGAGATTATGTGGTACCAGCACAAGACAGATTTTGAGACCCTTCCCTTAAAGAGAGCTTTTATAACCATGGGCTCAATACAATTCAACATTGAAGGTTACGTAATGTCCTGATTGAATTGCAATCTATATGGTGAGTACCAGTGATGATATTCAACAAAAAGTTGGTGGTTGTTGTCTTAAGTATGAGAATCTGGTTAGGAGAAGGTCGCATATGATGCTACTTGCTCTTCAAGTTTTGGAAAGCAACACCAACCACTATTTGGTCATTAGTCATTACATGCAAAATTCTAGAAGGGAGTTATCGATATAATCACCAATGAGTAGTCATAAATCGGTAAGAAAGAAGAAGAAAACACACTTCAACTCAGCGACAAGTCATTTTTTATTTTCTATCCATCATTTTCTTTCACTGTAATTCTTATTTTTCTCAGTCATTAGTCATTGAATTTATTTCATTTTGTTCCTTTTGGCTCAATTGTGTGCTTTTATCTTCCTTCTGTAAATGTATTAGAAGTTTTCAGGTTAACATTTCAAAAGGTAAAGAATTGAGCAAACATGACTTCTGTGGTGATTCTCTTGCCTTGTTGCCGGAGTTCGGCTTCTATCGACCTTCGGGTTCGTTGTCATAGACCTCCGATTTGTTGCTCGTAGGACTTTTTAGGTACGTATGCAGTGGAAGATCAAGGTATGTGGTTTCGTTTTGCTTTTGTTTCGAGGTTTCCACACAACGAATTTTGCCTAAAAAGTCTTCCCAGTGTTTTTCCTGTGTTTTCAGTAGATAGACTGTGTAAAGCGTGTGCTCCGGACTTTCTCGATTTGTCTCGCTGGGCTTTCCTCTTAAGGAGCCGCTTTAATCGGACAGTTACCTTGCAATCCGATAACGGTCCAACAATTTTGATTCTATGCCCATTACAATCATTCTCTCTGTAACCGTGAACACAAGTAATGATTGGATGGTTAGTCCAGTCGTTACCATGCTGGGTTGCCGAGAATGGCCACAACCTTACATCTCCCACTTGGTCATTCGATCCAAGTGTACTGACATACTGGTTTTCCTCCCACTTTTGTGGGGTTTACCTAGTAATGTACTTTTATGACTGCTACTGCTATCACTACCTGTTGTGTGGTTATTTTACTACACAATAATCAAACATATCTCAAACCCATGTTCACAACATGTTTTGTGAAAAGTTCCTCTATTATGCCTTTAGTCAAAGGGTCTGCCAACATATCATTTGTTGACATGTATGAGATGGATATTTCCTTTCTCATAACCATATCATGAACATAGTGGTATTTAACCATTATATGCTTGCTTTTAGAGCTATCAACTCTACTCATAAGAGTAATTGTTGCGTTGTTATCACAGTAAATGACAATTGGCTCATCGGTTATTTTCAGCTTCAAATCTCATATGAAGCGACTTATCAACACAACACTCATTGCAGCCATACAACAAGCCACATACTCAACTTCCTGTGTATGCAATGCTACACAACCATGTTTCTTATATGCCCAAGAAACAACACCACCTCGAAATAAGAATATTTGTACCGAGATAGATTTGTTGTCATCTTTGCTCCCAACAAAGACTACATCTGAGTATCCTACCACTTTCAGTTCATCTGCTTAAAAATACAGTTTCAAGTCTCTTATTCCTTTCAGATATCTTAAAATACTTTTCACAACTATCCAATGCTGCCATTAAGGATTATTTTAATATCTACTCACAAGACAAACAACAAAGCTGATATTAGGTCTTGTACACAACATAGCGTACATCAAGCTACCCAAAACTTTTGCATAAGGAACGTTAGGCTTACCGTCTCCTTCACCGAGACAATCAGCCTTACTTAGTTTAACTCCTTTTACAAGGGTGTAACAATAGACTTACATTCACCCATTTTGAACTTCTTGATGATACAATCAATATATCTCTCCTAACTTAGGGATAAGATTTTAGATTCTCTATCTCGAGAGATCTTTATACCCAGGATATAGGATGCTTCCCCCATATCCTGGATTTCGAGCCTTGAGTTTAACCATGACTTCCAACGCCTGCCAATGCCTTTCTGAGGTTCATTGAATGCGTCAAGATGCCTTCCAACGCCTGCCAATTCCAATGACCCTGGGCATCAACCATGTCTGCGACTATGGCTTCACCGTCTATTTTAGCAGAGTTCTGTATCAAAATTTTTAGTAGTCCAACATCCTCCAGTTGGCAGTCCTGCCAAAACCTCACTATCTGTCCGTCATCCATTTGTAATGTAATACCTTCCCGCACATCCAGCCACATTCAGCCTAAAGATTAAAGGGATACAACTATATACATGTTTTTATTATGTATTGTACATAGTTGGTAATATCTCGCAAAAAACTGAAAAAGAACGCCATTTAGATATTGGTCAGCAAAAAAAAGCTTCATTGTTATATGGTGACTTAGATCTGAATTGAGTCAAACTAAAATTGTTTTGATTAATTTAAGGAAGAACTATTGTTCGACGATGTCTTGTATGCCCAAAACAAGCTTATAATTGCTCATGTCCTTAGATAATTTCTTAATGCAGAAATTACTAGCATTTTCCTTGGTCATTCACATTAATGTTTTTCCCCTATTTTTCTATGTAGAGATATTTTTGAGGTTAAAGAAGCTACAAAAGTAAAAGATGAAGATGAAGAAGTGGAAGCTTATATTTCTGAAATCGAGGTTCTTCCAGCTTAATTTCTTTTTCAGTTAGTCCAAAGTTAATTGCCAACAACCAATCTCTTTTTGGTCCTTTTGTAGACTATCGGTCAAGCTTATGAGGATATGCAAGTACAAAACCATCGATTTCAGCAGCAGGTGGCTGAAAGAGATGATTACAATATTAAGGTAGGTGCATTATTTTTGTCCACTTTCTTGAAGTATTTTGTGTGCACTATCTGCGTATAAGATTAGAGAGTTGTGAACTGCCAGACATGTCCGGATTTTCTGTTGATCTAGATACAAAAACCAACAGGACCAGTATGATGTTATCTTCTCATGTGTATCACGTTACTAAAGACAGGGAACCTGATAAAACAGTTGTATAGTCCACTGCTATTTCCCCATTTAGTGGAAGTTTTTTCCAAATTGGGAGGATCTACTTGTGCATGTATGTGTATATCCGTTGCACAAAGAGAGAGCTATTATTGTTTTAGTGCCACTTGTTTTCTGATAAAGGATTATGTCAAGTTTGCTAGAACAATCAGTTATTCTTGAAAGGCAATGATACAAGCACGGCGTACCATCATGATTCTTCAACGATCAGCCGAGTCTGATGCCTGTAAGGAAAATAAACATAAACAGCTACGCATACCTGATTGACAGAGTCAATCTTTATTTATGAGAGGCTTAACAGAATCAAGACATAAGGCTTGCTTAATATTTACAGCAGAAAGAGAGATTTGATAGGAGAGGGTATGTAACAGGGCTTCCTCCAAACGGCTATAAATCTAGTTGTTGGAGGGCTTCTGACGGCTAGATTTCCCTTCTCGTGATCTTGAGAGCCAATTGCAAAACTTCGGCATGTAGCCTAATTACATCAAAATAAGAAATATAAAACAAAATACAAATACAAACATGTGCATGAATGCACTGTTACATTTCTTTTAACACTCCTCAAACTCAAAATTTTTGCTAACTAAAAATTTTAAAACTGAGAGGACTTGTAGCTTTTGTATTCGGTCTTAACTCTCAAATTCTTTGCTTAGGTTCACATCTTTATTTTAATACCTACAACAAAACTTGTAGAATAAAACCTCAATGAAAGTATTAAGATCCCATAAATAGAATAATACGAACTTGAAACTTAAGAAGTTCTTAATTTTGAAAACATAAAGCAAGAACCTAAGATGTGAAAGAAGTTGTCGAAATATTTTGCTAAAAATATTAGAAACAAAATTCCTTAATAAAAACTATTGATCACTTAAATAGGATTGTCTAATATGACAAATAAATTCATGAGTCACAACAAGCTTGCGATATTATAAAAGGTCAAGGTGTATGAATCTTATAAGTTTTAAGGCTAAGCTCAAACCCGACAATCAAATCAAAACACCAAAGCTCTTAAATAACTCACAACCTCAAGCGTGATTCTATGAATCCAAGGATAATAAGAGAATCCAATAAGATGAAAAAAATGTGTTATTAACGATTAAGTGAATTATAGCAATGTTATAAAGTCAATTTGAATAAATTTGTCAATATATATATACATACATTTAATACAAAGAAAGTTTGTCTCACAAAAAACAATATTTGACAAAAATTCTTTATATATCCTCAAAGATTGATAATAAGATATGCACGTTTTTAAAAAGTAACCCCTTTCAAAATACACTAAAAAGCTGAACCAAATGGGTAGTCAATAATCAAAGTAAGACCCTTTTTATGTATTATTTTCAAACACCACTTGGGTGCATAAAAGTTATACATGTCTTTTTGAAAAATAATTACCTATATTAATCAAAACTAAGTCATCAAGATAAGCTGCACACAAGTACAAGATATCGAATAACTAAGTGCATCTTGAAACATTGACTGATCTCAAACCAATGGCCAACAACAAAATGATGTCATAATCCCAACTGAAACACCTTAAAACAAATGCCCAACAAAAGTGACATATAGGCACAACATGAAGATTTTAATCACATGAAGATGGTCTAACCTCATAAAGAGAGGCCAACCAATTGATTTGATAAATATCATGAACGACATTAAGTTGGAAGGAACACATCTGAACTGATTATGCTGGAATGCCAAAGAAAAGCCAGAGCCTTTTCTGAATGGCAGAGTTCAGGTTTGGATCTTTTGGATCTCGGGCGATGGAGTCCCACGAATCCGACCCGACCATTCTGTCACTGAAAAGCCAAACGTCTCTCTTTCTCTCACCTGCCTTCATCGGCCATGGTGGTGGTCGCTCAACGTCGCCACCACCCTGTTGGCTGCCTCTCTCGTCTCGGCTTGAGAGGGGAGTAGAAGATTGCACACAAGAGCAAGAAAGAGAGGGAAGGTAAGCAAACGAAGAAGCGGAGAAGCATGGTGATGACGATGACAACAGTGTGCGCGAAACCCGAGGCATGGGCACTGGAGGCCGAGGAGAGCAAGGCACCGGAGCTAATACAACAGGAGGAGCAGCGCCGTTGGAGCCTGCCGGTGAACTTGAGATGATGCAAAGCTTGGGAATGTGGGCCTAATTACATCAAAATAAGAAATATGAAACAAAATACAAATATAAACATGTGCATGAATGCACTGTTACATTTCTTTTAACAATGCCTTGACCATATCCAGGTCTACTTTGAACCAGAAAATGGCTCTCGTCAACGTACATGAGTCCGTTCCGTTTTTCTAGAACAACAAGAACAGGAAAAACACACAGAATGACCAATGAGGACTAAGCAGAAGAATAATGGAGGAAGAAACTGAAAGAAAGTAAACTGATAGGGCATTCCTAGTTTGTTGCTAGATGACACCAGAGTTGTTGCTGTTTTGAGATATAGAGGTGGATGACAGCTGTCATTTGTTGTCACATGAGAGAGAGAGAGACCCTCTTTCTGATATCTATCTTGCATTATCCATCTGCACTCATGATTTTGTAAGATGCCCTTTCGCCTCACCTGCACTTATGTAGCATTACTTGCAGTATCCCTGCATATGAGACTTTTGCGTTTGCCCATTTGTTATCACATGAGAGAGAGTGACCCTCTTCCTGATATCTATCTTGCATTATCCCCCTGCACTCATGATTTCGTAAGTTGCCTTTTCGCCTCACCTGCACTTATGTAGTGTTACTTGCAGTATCCCTGCATGTGAGACTTTTGAGTTTGCCCTATTGCCGCTAGTATCCATGTGGCGTAGGTTTTACTTTGAAGAATGTGAAGTTGTTGTGCCTTTATAAAGTAACTCTGGACCCCCTTATCGAATCAATTTTTGGTCCATTTCTTTTAATTTCATATACATACTACCACATTTCAACTTGCAAATCAACAAGTTTATGAAATAAACAGGAAGTTTCTGTTTCCTGATATATGTTATATATATGGACCACAATGCATTAGATACTTGTGATTTTGTATTGGGGAATCTGACACATTGTTCACCATAGATTGCTTGGTTTCCTCACCTGCAACATCTTTTATTGCTAAAGCAATCTTACTCTTTTTATCACTTTACTGAAAACATTCATATTATTCCATTTGTAACCTAAATATTGTTAGTCACTGATGTTGAAGTTTATTATATTAAGCCGGGAGATGTGCTTCTTTAACAGTTATCTAGACACTTTAGTGGTCCCTTATAGGCCTCTTTGTTTCATATTTTGTGCATTTATGAAGGACTTCCCAGTCACTCTTTAAGTAGAGAACCTTGAACCTTTACATTTGAAATCTTTTTCTCATTTTCCCACTTATCTACCTGAACCTTGTCTGTTATCCTGCATTGCTGTAAATTTCACTTGTGACAGCTTGTTTCGGAGAGCGTGAAGATTAAACAAGCTCAGAGCAGCCTTCTTGGTGAAAAGCAGGCTTTAGCAAAACAGCTGCAGCAAGCTAATGCATCACTGGATTTTTTCAAGATGAAAATTGCCCGTTGCGAAGAGCAGGTACTCTTACTTTCTAGTATGTGTCCTGAGTTTAAGTGATGGAGTTGTGATTTATTCTTTCCTTTATGCAGATTAAATCCTATCTGGCCCAAGCTGCTAAAGCTTCTCAAGAAAGTAGACATCTTGCAATTAGCGTGGAGAATGTGAAAGTTGAACAGACAGATGCTGAAAAGGAGTTAAAATGGCTCAGAACAGCTGTTGAATCTTCGGAGAAGGAAATTGAGCACAATAAGAGGAAGTTAGAAGAGCTTCAAAAAGAGTTGGAAATTGAAAGGTTTGTTGCATTTTCAGTAGTCATTTTCAATAGCGATAAATGCCAAATGATTGATGATCCGTAGTCCCCACAAATATCTAGAGCTTGACATCTCGATTATCTGCATCCACATGTTGATTGTAATGTTAAGCTTGCATATATTTAGAGTTCCTTTTCTATTGTTTTTTGTTTCTTTCCTGTGCATGAGCATTTTCTGTCAATTCCCTTTTGGCGATAAACAGATCGGGAAACAGAAAGCGAGAAGAACAAGTTCAGGAACTAAAGGCCAAGGTTGACCAGTTGGCTTCCGAAAGCAGTGACGTAGCAATAGAAAAACTTCAAGATAAGATAAAGGAGTACAAAGCTGTATTGAAGTGTAGTGTTTGCTACGACAGACTCAAGGAGGTACTTGGTCAATGTTGAATTTTGCTTGGTTCTTGTTATGTCCATTCAGATGAAACGTGTTCAAGGCTTAATTACTGTGCCTTCGTTTTGTGAGACCAAACTTAACTGATCTGAATTGTGACCGCTTGCAGGTTGTGATTACAAAGTGCTACCATCTCTTCTGCAGTATATGCATTCAAAGGAACTTGGAAATTCGCCATCGCAAATGCCCTGGATGTGGCACTCCTTTTGGCCAAAATGATGTGAAAACCGTCCACATTTGAGCGTCCAACTTAGTTCAATTACTTATCTTGCAACCATCCTTTTATGATTGCCACCAAGTTGATCTGTATATTTTGATGTGGAAAGTTGAGATTTTATAACTGAGTTGTATTCCGTTGGAAAGAACTCTTGGGGTCCTTTGTATTAACTTCTGTCTCGGTGCTTTTGAGTATAAAGACTGGGAAATGCAACGCAAAGCAACAAAGCTCAAAGAAAAACAAGCCGAAATACATGGATGCAGTTTGTGCACGTTTCTGTTCAAACCAAATCTCTGAAATTGTGGCAAATATACCCGAGTCTGTATATATTGTTTTGTATCTTAATGCTTTGTGACTGAAATTGTGGCTGCGATGAGCTTCTTGTTAAAGAAAAGTTTCTCACACATTATTTTGCATCTTAGTGCTTTATGACTGGAATTGTGGCTGTGATGAGCTTTCTTATTAAAGAAAAGTCTCTCTCTCTCTCTCTCTCTCTCTCTATATATATATATATATATATATATATAGAAACACACACACACATCTCTTTATACTAAATAGTGGCTGCGATAAGCTTCTTATTAAAGAAAAGTCTCTCATATTATTTTGTATCGTAATGCTTTATGACTGGAATTGTGGCTGTGGTGAGCTTTCTTATTAAAGAAAAGCCTCTCTCTCTCTCTCTCTCTCTCTCTCTCTCTCTATATATATATATATATATATATATATATATATATATATAGACACACACATCTCTTTATACTAAATTGTGGCTGCGATAAGCTTCTTATTAAAGAAAAGTCTCATTATTTTTTATTGTAATGCTTTTATAGCTGGAATTGTGGCTGTGATGAGGTTTCTTATTAAGGAAAAGCTGCCCTCTGTCTCTCTCTCTCTATATATGTATATACACACATATCTCGTTCTCATGGCACACGATAGGGATATGTGGAAACAAAGAATTCATGTAGCCGGCCCCGTCTAGTATGGGAAAAGGTTTAGTTGTTGTTGTACACATATCTCTTTCTATTCATACTGCACATACATTCATATATACACATACATATACATATACACGGGCTGACCCACGGTAAGGCGAGGTGAGTTGTGTGCCCCATCTGAATTTTGAAAATTTTTGAATGTGTTTTGTAATTTTGGAAAAAGGTAAAGTTTGCCTCACTTGAAAATTTGAAAAACAAAGGGTGGCATCATGCAAATATGTGAATTTAAGTCATTAAAGTAGAAATTTTAAATACTTTATCATATATGTCTTTATAAATAAAACTCTGATCCAATAAAGATCCAAAATCGGCAAACGTTAGGGGTTACAAACACGTTTGAGGAGATTTATGCAATACATCTCACCTTTGGCTGCAATCAGCACGATGGGCCGATATCATGCTGTGTGGTTGATGCTCTACCAAAACCATTATTATTCTTTTTCTTTTTAGTTACTAAGTTTATCGTCTCTCTAATTTGTTAACTTTGATTGGCCGTTTGAATCCCATTGTTGGTGGATTAATTGTGTGAATTAAAGTGTAAAATTTCCAAGTTGTTTTTCTTAATTAGATCATATTCTTGCTTTTGTTGGGGGATCCTGTCATCTTGACTTTTGCTTTTAGATTTCGATCATGTGCTGTTAGGAATGACTGCCACACATAGTCTCAATGAATCACGCACTAACGATAACATTTCTATCATGTCAAAAGTGGTAGACGGGACTTATTAAAACAAGAAAGGAAATTGAATAAACCTAAACGAAATTAAGTTCTTGCTAAGAAAATATATCCAGCAACAATAGACTTGGTTATGTCTGGGCCAGTTTGAAAGGCTACCTTGAACCTTCTCATTTTAATTCATAACATCCAAATTCTTAAATGTTGCATTTTCAATTTTTTCACTTCTCATTTTAATTCATAACCTTCAAATTATTAAGTATTATATTTTTTATTTTTCCCCTTTAAGAGAAATGCACTTCAATGAGAAGGAAGATATGCATTTTTCATAAAAGGTTTCTGTGCATTGTTAGCTTAGCTCCGTTACTTTGATATTTCTTAAAGCTGCTAATAGTTATTAATTTGAAAATTGTTAAAGTGGTTGTGTTACTAATTTGAGAAGTAATTAAATAAGTTGTTATAAAATAATAAATGTTTTAGGTTTATGTGTATTGTTAACTCTATTATTTTTATACTTCATGTTAAAGTTGTTATTATTTCATTTCATGTTGATGTTTCTCTTAAGGCTTAAGCTATTGATATTATCATCAAACTTTAAAAGTGTCAGGAGTGTCATAACATTTAAAATAGTGCTATTATGTTACAAAATCAATTCATCAAGTACGTGAAAAACTTTTAAACAATAATTTTAAAATAACAATATTAATAAGTAAATAAGGAACTCATTCAAGTGTGCCTCACCCCAGAAAAAATCCTGGGTTCGCCACTGCATATACTACATATATATACATACATATACACACACACACACCGACACACACACCCACGCACACACACACACACACACATATATATATATATATATATATATACAGAGAGAGAGAGAGAGAGAGAGAGAGAGAGAGAGAGAGTAATTGGGTCTTGTTCATTATTGTTGTTTATTCATGCTCGACTATTACATTTTAGAGACACAAGTGTAATAATATTATCTTTTGTGCTTTTTGAAAAACCCTTAAAAACTTTTTCAAAGACAATTATTTACCTATTCAACCAACAAGGAGACGCCAACTTGACAAGTGCAAGGGTGTTGGAGCATGGTCCTAGTGAATTAAAAACAAACAAGGCAACTAAATGAGTGAATCAATGGCACTGTGCCAGCACAGCCGCTGTACTTCATGGTGGCTTACAATTTCACAATTTAGTGTAACTATTTCAGATTAAGAGTGAAAATCAGCCACATCTAAACTTGAGTACATGGAGTCACAGTCCAATGGATAAAGATCTTTCAGTTAAGGCCAATTGTCAAAGTTGTCATGAGTTGTAAGGGATCTAGTTGGATACAAGCGTCTAATGGGCACAAGATTGTGTTTAGTCAATCCTAATTCAGAGTACTGCTGATGGAAAGCCACAGGATTAGTGATGGTTATCAACCGCTAAATATCGAGGAGGTCAAATGTGAAATCCAATTCAAGTTGAAAACCCAAAAACCTAACAAATTGGAAAATAGCCATATATGACCAAGGATGCACCCACAAACAGGTGACCAAAAGGCAGGTTGCGCACAGGCGGTCACATGGTTGGCCCTTAGAAAAGAGATCAGGAGTTCAACACCTGGTTATTCCTCTGGTATGCACCTTTATAGTCTCAGCATTCTGAAAAGAATAAAAATGTTCTACACATGTAAGTAGGAATCGACCTTGTCTTCTCTAGTGCAGATCCTAAGCTTTCGCCATCCAAGGCCTCACATCACATTTCGCATTTGTTTGGCAAGTGTTCTAACAGTACCATACACTAGGATTTGCTCTCGTTCACCCCTCTACACGTACATATTGTGATTTTCAACTCAAAACGAAGCTATAGATTGGCACTGAGCGAAGTTTGAGAAGTTGGTACCGAGTATTATCTTCTAAACTGGATCTACCATAATTCTTGTCTCAACTTAAATATACCCATGTAGGGTGGCGAGTATTATCCATCTGACCTCTCTCTCTCTCTCACACACACACATCCCAACGCACAGAGAGAGAGAGGGGGGGGGGGGGGGGGAGGGAATTGCTTTCTTCATAGATTGTAATCCAAACTTATTGCCTCACAGTAGAGCAACAAAAGGACTTGGTAAGAACCTCCAAACACAGTGCTCATACACATTTAGCAGTAGTAATAGCAAGCACAACGGACGCCTCCACTAGGTTTCTGCTCACAGGTGCCATTCCCTTCGTATTTCTGGAAGCATTTCTCACGGCAACTTTCAAGATCGCAGTTGTTTGGGTCCATAATATCAACACACGTACGCGGCAATGGGGTAGCGGGCAGGACTGCAAATCAACAAAAATGAATCACACCAGGAAGGATCGAGTACATATAAACACGCCAACAAAAATGAATCACACCAAGATCGATCCAGTACATATATAAACACGACTCACTGGGTTCAAATACTTGGGTCCAAACGCCACACCAAGATGAAATTCTTGGCCTGTTCAGTATTAGAGTTATATGCATCAAACTAGTTAAGCTAGAAGGTTTTTCTTATACATAACCATGCAAATATGTTGTGAAAATTAACCTAATAAAAGTTTGAAGTTCAAAATGAAGGTAAGTTGTACACGTTCGCTCATGTAACTATGTCAAGATGAACACAAACAAATTGCTCGATTCTTCTACCAGCCAAACCAAATGGGTACGCCGATAGTCTGGTGTAAGGAATGCTCAGGTCCTCCTCGACCAAACTTTATGAGACAGAATATTACCTGAGGAGAGGACGATGGCGACGAGGAGAAGAAAAGCGAGATCACGGAGATTCTTCATCTTTCTCTTTCACCAACACGCTCACGCTAGTGTATTAATCAACGTAGATGAAGGTAGATTTATAGAGAAGCAGAGAGTGAATGCTCTTCGACAAAGAAGGGAAGGAAAGATGCGAATACTGGACCTTGGTTGCAGCTTAGGTTGGAAAAGGAAGGAAAAGATTTGAAAACCATTTTTAGGAATAAACATTTTGTCATTTCCATACAATCATCTCGAAACGGCTGCATCACATGAACACGATCAGAGTTCATGAGATAGCATAAACAAACAAAAGGATAGGGATGAGCACACCTTGAAGAATCTCTGTGAAGTAACAATTAAAGGGAAGCCTAGCGTGAGCTCTTCAAGTATTGGGTCGTAAATCGAGTTGGACCCAGACCGGGGTTTTGGTCGAAAAAGAATGCGAGTTTGTAAAGATATGAAGCCAGTCATCTCTCATGGAAGCGCATAGATGGAAACGGAAACCAGGCACGGGAAATTACGAACTTCAAAGTAAAGAAATGCGGAAACCTATGTGTATGTATATACCTGTGAGTGTGTGTGCAATGGATATGGATTCTATTTTTTACACAGCGACACGCGCGCGCGCACACACACGCATATATATATATATATATATATATATATATATATATATATATATATATATATATATATATATATATATAGAGAGAGAGAGAGAGAGAGAGAGAGAGAGAGAGAGAGAGAGAGAGAGAGATAGAAGAGAGAGAGAGATTGGATCATCATCACGCTGTCCCTCATGATTGATCATTGTTTTTCGAAGGGTAATAACATTGTGCTTCGTTCTTTCTTAAAAACCTTTAAACTCATGCTGCCGAAAAGAAATAGATGGAAGGAAAGCAATTTTGTGAAAACCAGAAACTGACCCAAATCCCAGACCTTTCCGTGCCCAACCGCCAAACTCAAAATTAAGTGTGCGAGTCTCTCTCTATGTGTGTGTTTTATGTGTACAGATGTTAAAATGGTTATGGTCCAAGACCCAGCATGGTCCTGAAAAAAATATAGGGTTGGGCCGGAGAGTTTTAATTTGAACCAGGACCGAACCCGTTGGATATTATATCAGGTATATAAGACCTGATCAAAATATACTTGAAATCCAAATCCAATCAGTATGATTCAACATCAAAGGGTTGCATTCTCTTCCGCCCAAATTGTTGTTGTCCTCGGCAACGTCCTTATCTTTGCACCCACCTAGGGCCCTTCTCTTTGCCTTCTTGCCGAAGTTCGGCTTCTAACGACCTTCGGGTTTGTTGTCGTCGACCTCCGATTTGTTTATCGTAGGGCTTTTCAGGTACGCCTGCAGTGGAAGATCAAGGTACGTGGTTTCGTTTTCCTTTTGTTTCGAGGTTTCCACACAAAGAATTTTGCCTAGAAAGTCTTTTTGGTGTTTTTCTTGTGTTTTCAGTATATAGATTGTGTAAAGCGCGTACTCCTGACTTTCCCGATTTGTCTCACTGGGCTTTCCTCTTGAGGAGCCGCTTTAACTGAACAGTTACCTTGTAATCCGATAACGGTTCGATGGTTTTGATTTTATGCCTGTTACAATCATTCTCTCTGTAACCGTGAACACGAGTAACGGTTGGATCGTCAGTCCAGTCGTTACCTTGTTGGGTTGTCGAGAATGGCTACAACCTTACATCTCCCACTTGGTTATTCGATCCAAGTGTACTGACATACTGATTTTCCTTCCACTTTTGCTGGGTTTACCTAGTAATGTCCTTTTATTATTGCTTCAAAATCTCATATGAAGCGGCTTATCAACACACCACTCAATGCAGCCATACAACAAGCCACATACTCAACTTTCTGTGTATGCAATGCTACACAACCATGTTTCTTATATGTCTAAGAAACAACACCACCTCCAAATAAGAATATTTGTCCCGAGGTAGATTTGTTGTCATCTTTGCTCCTAACAAAGTCAGCATATGAGTATACTACCACTTTCAGTTCATCTACTTGAAAATACAGCTTCAAGTCTCTTGTTCCTTTCAGATATCTTAAAATCTTTTTCACACCTATCCAATGCTGCCATCAAGTATTACTTTAATATCTACTCACAAGATCAACAACAAAGCTAATATCAGGTCTTCTATACAACATGGCATACATCAAGGTACCCACAACTTTTGCATAAAGAACGTTAGGCTTATCGTTTCCTTCACCGAGACAATCAACCTTATTTAGTATAACTCCTTTTACAATGGGTGTAACAATGGACTTGCATTCACCCATTTTGAACTTCTTGAGGATATAATCAATATATATCTCCTAACTTAGGCATAAGAGTTTAGATTCTCTATCTTAAGAGATTTTTATACCTAGGATATAGGATGCTTCCCCCATATCCTTGATTTCGAACCTTGAGTTTAACCATGACTTTGTTTTCACGATCATCTCATTGTCATTCACAGTTTGCAATATGTCATCTACATATAATAATAGGATGACAAAGTGTCTCCCACTGTTCGAGACATATACACAGTGATAAAGTTCATTAGCAACAAATCTAAGTTCTCTAATGGCATTTTGAAAAGTCAAATACCATTGGTGAGGTGACTGTTTCAGGCCATATAGGAATTTTTTCAACATATATAATTTATCTTCTTAGCCTTTAACTATAAATCCTTCGGGCTGATGCATGTATATGATTTCATCTAAATCTTCGTTTAGAAAACTGTCTTTACATCTAACTGATGTAAGTCCAAATCATAATATACAGATATTGCCAGGATTATTCTTATGGATGCAAATTTCACAACTGGAGAATATGTTTGAACATAATTTATCCAATCTTTTTGTGAAAAACCTTTTACAACTAATCTCGCTTTAAACTTATCGATTGAACCATCGACCTTGTATTTCTTTTTTATAATTCATTTACAGCCTATAACTTTCCTTCCTTTTGGCAAATCAGCTAATTCTCAGACTTGGTTTTTCTCAATAGATTTAATTTCCTCATCCACGGCTTTCCCCCAATCTGTTGCTTTTGATGAGTTCATAGCTTGTTGATAAGTCAAGTTATTAGTCAACTCATCTAAATCCACCGAATTATACACTTTCTGTAAGATAAGTGTGATAATCATTTAAGTAATAAGGAGTGGCCCTAGGCCTTTTATGTCCACTTAAGGTTTCGATTGTTTCAAGAAGATCTTCTATGGGTTCAAATGATTGATCTAGGTCTACTAGATTCTTCATCTTTCTCTTTCACCAACACGCTCACGCTAGTGTATTAATCAACGTAAATGAAGGTAGATTTATAGAGAAGCAGAGAGTGAATACTCTTCGACAAAGAAGGGAAGGAAAGATGCGAATACTGGACCTTGGTTGCAGCTTAGGTTAGAAAAGGAAGGAAAAGATTTGAAAACCATTTTGTAGGAATAAACATTTTGTCATTTCCATACAATCATCTCGAAAAGGAAGCATCACATGAATATACCTGTGAGTTTGTGTGCATGGATATGGATTCTATTTTTTACACAGCGACACACGCTTGCGCGCACACACACACACGCATATATATATATATATATATATATATATATATATATATATATTGTTTTTCGAAGGGTAATAACATTGTGCTTCGTTCTTTCTTAAAAACCCTTAAACTCATGCTGTCGAAAAGAAAAGATGGAAGGAAAACCAGAAACTGACCTAAATCCTAGACCTTTCCGTGCCCAACCGCCAAACTCAATATTTAGTGTGCGAGTCTCTCTCTCTATGTGTGTGTTTTATGTGTACATATGTTAAAATGGGCCTGGTCCAACACCCAGCATGGTCTTGAAAAAAATATAGGGTTGGGCTGGAGAGTTTTAATTTGAACCAGGGCCGAACCTGTTGGATATTATATCAGGTATATAAGAACTGATCAAAATATACTTGAAATCCAAATCCAATCAGTATGATTCAACGTCAAAGGGTTACATTCTCTTCCGCCCAAATCGTTGTTGTCCTCGGCAACGTCCTTATCTTCGCACCCACCTAGGGCCCTTCGGGCAACACGTTCCGCATCAGTATAGCTTGATAACTCTCAATTTCGACTGGGGTGGTTCTTTTGTTGGTGTTTATTGGGGCAAATGTAGTCATCTTATGCAGTGTCATGTCGGACCTAGGGTAGCAATGCAAGCGTGCTTTCAGCGTATCAACCTTAAGGTGAGAGTCGTTTCAGATTGGACTCGTTCAAGGTATCGTTAGAGGGCCTCATCAAAGCATTATGAAGTGTTCGGGCATCTTTTCTTGAAGGAATTTACCATAGGATGCGACAAAGGTTAACCTCCAATCTTTGACTCTATTTGTTTCTTCGGTTAACTGTTTGATCTTTCTGAGGGCATCCTTGATGTATGTATCGACTTTCAAGATGCGAAGGCCTAATCGTTGTGCTTTTGTTAAGGAGATGAAATTATGTGCAGCTCCCGAGTCAATCAATATCTAGGCATCTGTCCTTTTTAGTTGTACTTTGATATAAGATACCCATTCCGTTCACGAGGCATGGGCACCTAAGATCATCGACAGATTGAGTTCAACATCCAAACAACACCACAATGGTGTACCAGTTCCTCATATCCAATTGCATTTTTCGGGAACTCCATAATGGCCATGACATCTGCCTATTGTGTCGAAGCTCTAGCTGGGCAATCCTATGCATAGTGATTCTCTTTGCAATAGAAGCATGAGAATGTGGCCTACCCCTTATCTTGGTATGACCGGTTTTCCCTTTGTTCATTTTAGAATGAGCTATGGTCCTTCCCTTCTTTCTAAGTTTGATTGAATGTCGTAGTGGCTACATTGTCGATGTTATACTTCTTTGGGATCTAGGAGCAGTGAAATCGATCTTCCTTCCACGGTTCATCGTCATCCAAGCATTCAACCATAATGTGAGCTGAAGCTAAGTCCTTCACTCGCATTTGCTGAAGCTCTTGCTCCACCTCGTGCTGTAATTCATTCATGAAGAAGAAGAAACAATATGCTTCTATCATGTTTTAGATATCCAATGTCAAGGAGGTGAACTTGTTGATGTATTCGCTAATAGATCTGCCATACTTGAGTCACATGAGATCCTTTTGGGCTAAGTATTCAAGGTCCTCTGGAAGGAACTGATTCCAGATCTCCTATTTGAAAGCATCAAAAGTGTCGATAGTGAAGAGTCCCTTATCAACATCAATAGAACGACGTCGCCACCAGAGCAGAGCATCACTTTTGAGGAACAACAATACCGATCCTCCTATCCTCCTTTCTAATCTCCTTGGTTTTGATGTACTTGTCGACTTTCCACAAGAAGTTCTCAACATTAGTAGAACTACGGGTTCTTGAGTAGGCATCAGGCTTCGAGATACTATACTCTCGATAGGAGGTGACGGTCACTCCACTAATGATTGCTCGATCAAGGGTCACGCAACGTGTCTCAACAGTTTCCAGCTTTTCTTGGACGGTTGTGTTGTTCCCTTCGCAGTTGGCATCTTTCCTTTAGATTCATTAAGGCTTCGCCCCAGTTTTTCTTAAATATGCTGATCGCACCACGTATCATCTCAAATTCTTGTTTGACAAAGTTATTGATGTGATAGACATCTTCCCTCAACGTTTTAAGGCTAGCCTTTTAGTTGGCTACATACGGTTCCACTTTACATAACTGACTTTCGATCACAGCATTCTCGACCGAACGGTCTCGCTTGCGTTCCTTCTCCATTTCAGGGTGTGTTTGCTCCATGGGTGGCACAATGCTTGTTGAAGCCTTTGGGTCCATCTCAACATAATTCAAAAGCAATGAGGTGGGATCATTACTGCTCTAATACTAAAGTTGTCATACCTTAACCGTTGGAAGAAACAATGATAATCGAAAAGTGACCGACACAAAGCCTTAGGGTCATATCAACCTTACCGCATTTCTCCCAAAGAGATACAATTGCCCACCGATACAAATACAAAACGTGAGCATCCCTCCTCTGAGTGCTAAGGATTAAAGAAGTTCTTGACACTTGAAGACTCACACAACATCACGCGGCAAATGCAAGAGAGGTAAAAGAGCAAAGTGCATAGAAAACATGAATGTAGAAATTTGATTGATAGCATAAACGAGATTATGTGGTACCAGCACAAGACAGATTTTGAGACCCTTCCCTTAAAGAGAGCTTTTATAACCATGGGCTCAATACGATTCAACATTGAAGGTTACGTAATGTCCTGATTGAATTACAATCTATATGGTGAGTACCAGTGATGATATTCAACAAAAAGTTGGTGGTTGTTGTCTTAAGTATGAGAATCTGGTTAGGAGAAGGTCGCATATGATGCTACTTGCTCTTCAAGTTTTGGAAAGCAACACCAACCACTATTTGGTCATTAGTCATTACATGCAAAATTCTAGAAGGGAGTTATCGATATAATCACCAATGAGTAGTCATAAATCGGTAAGAAAGAAGAAGAAAACACACTTCAACTCAGCGACAAGTCATTTTTTATTTTCTATCCATCATTTTCTTTCACTGTAATTCTTATTTTTCTCAGTCATTAGTCATTGAATTTATTTCATTTTGTTCCTTTTGGCTCAATTGTGTGCTTTTATCTTCCTTCTGTAAATGTATTAGAAGTTTTCAGGTTAACATTTCAAAAGGTAAAGAATTGAGCAAACATGACTTCTGTGGTGATTCTCTTGCCTTGTTGCCGGAGTTCGGCTTCTATCGACCTTCGGGTTCGTTGTCATAGACCTCTGATTTGTTGCTCATTGGGCTTTTTAGGTACGCATGCAGTGGAAGATCAAGGTATGTGGTTTCGTTTTGCTTTTGTTTTGAGGTTTCCACACAACAAATTTTGCCTAAAAAGTCTTCCCAGTGTTTTTCCTATGTTTTCAGTAGATAGACTGTGTAAAGCGTGTGCTCCGAACTTTCCTCTTAAGGAGCCGCTTTAACCGGACAGTTACCTTGCAATTCGATAACGGTCCAACAATTTTGATTCTATGCCCATTACGATCATTCTCTTTGTAACCGTGAACACAAGTAATGGTTGGATAGTTAGTCCAGTCGTTACCATGCTCGGTTGCCGAGAATGGCCACAACCTTACATCTCCCACTTGGTCATTCGATCCAAGTGTACTGACATACTGGTTTTCCTCCCACTTTTGTGGGGTTTACCTAGTAATGTACTTTTATGACTGCTACTGCTATCACTACCTGTTGTGTGGTTATTTTCCTACACAATAATCAAACATATCTCAAACCCATGTTCACAACATGTTTTGTGAAAAGTTCCTCTATTATGCCTTTAGTCAAAGGGTCTGCCAACATATCATTTGTTGACATGTATGAGATGGATATTTCCTTTCTCATAAACATATCATGAACATAGTGGTATTTAACCATTATATGCTTGTTTTTAGAGCTATCAACTCTACTCATAAGAGTAATTGTTGCATTGTTATTACAGTAAATGACAATTGGCTCATCGGTTATTTCCAGCTTCAAATCTCATATGAAGCAACTTATCAACACAACACTCATTGCAGCCATACAACAAGCCACATACTCAACTTCCTGTGTATGCAATGCTACACAACCATGTTTCTTATATGCCCAAGAAACAACAACACCTCCAAATAAGAATATTTGTCCCGAGATAGATTTGTTGTCATCTTTGCTCCCAACAATGACTACATCTGAGTATCCTACCACTTTCAGTTCATCTGCTTGAAAATATAATTTTAAGTCTCTTGTTCCTTTCAGATATCTTAAAATCCTTTTCACAGCTATCCAATGCTGCCATCAAGTATTACTTTAATATCTACTCACAAGACCAACAACAAAGCTAATATTAGGTCTTCTACACAACATGGCATACATCAAGCTACCCAGAACTTTTGCATAAGGAACGTTAGGCTTACCGTCTCCTTCACCGAGACAATCAACCTAACTTAGTTTAACTCCTTTTACAAGGGTGTAACAATAGACTTACATTCACCCATTTTGAACTTCTTGATGATACAATCAATATATCTCTCCTAACTTAGGGATAAGAGTTTAGATTCTCTATCTCGAGAGATCTTTATACCCAAGATATAGGTTGCTTCCCCCATATCCTGGATTTTGAGCCTTGAGTGTTACCATGGCGACAAGGAGAAGAAAAGCGAGATCACGGAGATTCTTCATCTTTCTCTTTCACCAACACGCTCACGCTAGTGTATTAATCAACGTAGATGAAGGTAGGTTTATAGAGAAGCAGAGAGTGAATGCTCTTCGACAAAGAAGGGAAGGAAAGATGCGAATACTGGACCTTGGTTGCAGCTTAGGTTAGAAAAGGAAGGAAAAGATTTCAAAACCATTTGTAGGAATAAACATTTTGCATTTCCATGCAATCATCTCGAAAAGGCCGCATCACATGAATATACTTGTGAGTGTGTGCGTGGATATGGATTCTATTTTTTACACAACGACACGTGCGTGCGCACACACACACGCATATATATATATATATATTGTTTTTCGAAGGGTAATAACATTGTGCTTCATTCTTTCTTAAAAACCCTTAAACTCATGCTGCCGAAAAGAAATAGATGGAAGGAAAACCAGAAACTGACCCAAATCCCGGACCTTTTCGTGCCCAACCGCCAAACTCAATATTAAGTGTGCGAGTCTCTCTCTCTATGTGTGTGTTTTATGTGTACAGATGTTAAAATGGCTCTGGTCCAAGACCGAGCATGGTCCTGAAAAAAATATAGGGTTGGGTCGGAGAGTTTTAATTTGAACCATGGCCGAACCCGTTGGATATTATATCAGGTATATAAGACTGATTCAACGTCGAAGGGTTGCATTCTCTCCCGCCCAAATCGTTGTTGTTCTCGGCAACGTCCTTATCTTCGCACCCACCTAGGGCCCTTCGGGCAACACGTTCCGCATTAGTATGGCTTGATAACTCTCAATTTCGACTGGGGTTGTTCTTTTGTTGGTGTTTATTGGGGCAAATGTAGTCATCTCTGGCCTCCAAGCATTATGCAGTGTCATGTCGGACCTAGGGTAGCAATGCAAGCGTGCTTTCAGTCATATCAACCTTAAGCCTGAGAGTCGTTTCAGATTGGACTCGTCAAGCATCAAGGTATTGTTAGAATGCGCCGCCTCATCAAAGCATTATGAAGGGTTCGGGCAAACCTTTTCTTGGTGAAGGAATGATAAACCCAATACCATAGGATGATCTACCTTTGCCACAAATAAGTTAACTTTTGTGTATAGATCTCCAATCTTGTGGGTGACTCTATTAGTTTCTTCGGTTAACGGTTTGATCTTTTCGAGGGCATCCATGATGTATGTATCGACTTTCGAGATGCGAAAGCCTAATCGTTGTGCTTTTGTTAAGGAGATGAAATTATGTGTATCTCCCGAATCAATCAATATCTAGGCATCTGTCCCTTTTCGTTGAACTTTGATATAAGATACTCATTCCATTCAGGAGGCATGGGCACCTAAGATCGTTGACAGATTGAGTTCAACATCCAAACAACACCACAATGGCGTACTGGTTCCTCATATCCAATTGCATTATTCAGGAACTCCATAATGGCCATGACATCTGCCTGTTGTGTCGAAGGTCTAGCTGGGCAATCCTGCGCATAGTGATTCTCTTTGCAATAGAAGCATGAAAATGCGGCCTACCCCTTATCTTGGTATGACCGGTTTTCCCTTTGTTCATTTTGGAATGAGCTATGGTCATTCCCTTCTTTCTAAGTTTGATTGAATGTTGTAGTGGCTACATTGTCGATGGCATACTTCTTTGGGTTCTAGGAGCAGTGGAATCGATCTTCCTTCCACGGTTCATCGTCATCCAAGCATTCAACCATAATGTGAGCCGAAGCTAAGTCCTTCACCCGCATTTGCTGAAGCTCTTGCTCCACCTCGTGCTATAATTCATTCATGAAGAAGAAGAAACAATATGCTTCTGCCATGTTTGAGATATTCAATATTAAGGAGGTGAACTTGTTGATGTATTCGCTAATAGATCTGCCATACTTGAGTCACATGAGATCCTTTCGGGCTAAGTACTCAATGTCCTCGGGAAGGAACTAATTCCAGATCTCCCGTTTGAAAGCATCAAAAGTGTCGATAGTAAAGAGTCCCTTATCAACATTAGTAGAACGACGTCGCCACCAGAGCAGAGCGTCACCTTTGAGGAACAACAATACCGATCCTCCTATCCTCCTTTCTAATCTCCTTAGTTTTGATGTACTCGTCGACTTTTCACAAGAAGTTCTCAACATAAGTAGAACTACGGGTTCTCGAGTAGGCATCAGGCTTCGAGATACTATACTCTCGATAGGAGGTAACGGTCACTCCACTAATGATTGCTTGATCAAGGGTCATGCAAATTGTCTCGAGGGCTTCCAGCTTTTCTTGGACGGTTGTGTTGTTCCCTTCGCAGTTGGCATCTTTCCTCTAGATTCATTAAGGCTTTGCCCCAGTTTTTCTTAAATATGCTGATCTTACCACGTATCATCTCAAATTCTTGTTTGACAAAGTTATTGATGTGATAGACATCTTCCCTCAACGTTTTAAGGCTAGCCTTTTAGTTGGCTACATACGCTTCCACTTTACATAACTGACTTTCGATCACAACATTCTCGACCGAACGGTCTCGCCTGCGTTCCTTCTCCATTTCAGAGTGTGTTTGCTCCATGGGAGGCACAATGCTTGTTGAAGCCTTTGGGTCCATCTCAACTTAATTCAAAAACACTGAGGTGGGATCATTACTGCTCTAATACAAAAGTTGTCATGCCTTAACCTTTGGAAGAGCCATTGGTGATCGAAAAGTGACCGACACAAAGCCTTAGGGTCAGATCAACCTTACCGCATTTCTCCCAAAGAGATACAATTGCCCACCGATACAAATACAAAACGTGAGCATCCCTCCTCCGAGTGCTAAGGATTAAAGGAGTTCTTGAAACTTGAAGACTCACACAACATCACGCGGCAAATGCAAGAGAGGAAAAAGAGCAAAGTGCATAGAAAACATGAATGTAGAAATTTGATTGATAGCATAAACGAGATTATGTGGTACCAGCACAAGACAGATTTTGAGACCCTTCCCTCAAAGAGGGCTTTTATAACCATGGGCTCAATACGATTCAACATTGAAGGTTACGTAATGTCCTGATTGAATTACAGTCTATATGGTGAGTACTAGTCACGATATTCAACAAAAAGTTGGTAGTTGTTGTCTTAAGTATGAGAATCTAGTTAAGAGAAGGTCGCATATGATGCTACTTGTTCTTCAAGTTTTGGAGAGTAGCACCAACCACTATTTGGTCATTAGTCATTACATGCAAAATTCTAGAAGGGAGTTATCGATATAATCACCAATGAGTAGTCATAAATCGGTAAGAAAGAAGAAGAAAACACACTTCAACTCAACGACAAGTCGTTTTTTATTTTCTATCCATCATTTTCTTTCACTCTAATTCTTATTTTTCTCAGTCATTAGTCATTGAATTTATTTCATTTTGTTCCTTTTGGCTCAATTGCATTCTTTTTTCTTCCTTCTGTAAATGTATTAGAAGTTTTTAGGTTAGCATTTCAAAAGGTAAAGAATTGAGCAAACATGACTTCTGTGGCAATTCTCTTGTCTTGTTGCCGAAGTTCGGCTTCTATCGACCTTCGGGTTCGTTGTCGTCGACCTCCGATTTGTTGCTCGTAGGGCTTTTTAGGTACGCCTTTAGTGGAAGATCAAGGTACGTGGTTTCGTTTTCCTTTTGTTTCGAGGTTTCCACACAACTAATTTTGCCTAGAAAGTCTTTCTAGTGTTTTTCCTATGTTTTCAGTATATAGACTGTGTAAAGCACATGCTCCTAAATTTCTCGATTTGTCTCGCTGGGCTTTCCTCTTGAGGAGCCGCTTTAACCGGGCAGTTACCTTGCAATCCAATAACGGTTCGATGGTTTTGATTCTATGCCCGTTACGGTCATTCTCTCTGTAACCGTGAACACAAGTAATGATTGGATGGTTATTCCAGTAATTACCATGTTGGGTTGCCGAGACTGGCCACAACCTTACATCTCCCACTTGGTCATTCGATCCAAGTGTACTGACATACTGGTTTTCCTCTCACTTTTGTGGGGTTTACCTAGTAATGTCCTTTTATGACTGCTACTGCTATCACTACCTGTTGTGTGGTTATTTTCCTACACAATAATCAAACATATCTCAAACCCATGTTCACAACATGTTTTGTGAAAAGTTCCTCTATTATGCCTTTAGTCAATGAGTCTGCCAACATATCATTTGTTGACATGTATGAGATGGATATTTCCTTTCTCATAATCATATCATGAATATAGTGGTATTTAACCATTATATGCTTGCTTTTAGAGTTATCAACTCAACTCATAAGAGTAATTGTTGTGATGTTATCATCGTAAATGACAACTGGCTCATCGGTTATTTCCAACTTCAAATCTCATATGAAGCGACTTATCAACATAGCACTCATTGTAGTCATACAACAAGCCACATACTCAACTTCCTGTGTATGCAATGCTACACAACCATGTTTCTTATATGCCCAAGAAACAACAACACCTCCAAATAAGAATATTTGTCCCGAGATAGATTTGTTGTCATCTTTGCTCCCAACAAAGACTACATCTGAGTATCCTACCACTTTCAGTTCATCTGCTTGAAAATATAATTTTAAGTCTCTTGTTCCTTTCAGATATCTTAAAATCCTTTTCACAGCTATCCAATGTTGCCATCAAGTATTACTTTAATATCTACTTACAAGACCAACAACAAAGCTAATATCAGGTCTTCTACACCATATGGCATACATCAAGCTACCCACAACTTTTGCATAAGGAACGTTAGGCTTATCGTCTCCTTCACCGAGACTATCAACCTTATTTAGTTTAACTCCTTTTACAATGGGTGTAACAATAGATTTGCATTCACCCATTTTGAACTTCTTGAGGATATAATCAATATATATCTCCTAACTTAGGCATAAGAGTTTAGATTCTCTATCTCGAGAGATCTTTATACCAAGGATATAGGATGCTTCTCCCATATCCTTGATTTCAAACCTTGAGTTTAACCATGACTTTGTTTTCACAATCATCTCATTGTCATTCACTGTCTAAAATATGTCATCTACATATAATAATAGGATGACAAAGTGTCTCCCACTGTTCAAGACATATACACAGTGATAAAGTTCATTAGCAACAAATCTAAGTTCTGTAATGGTATTTTGAAAAGTCAAATATCATTGGCGAGGTGACTGTTTTAGGTCATATAGGAATTTTTTCAACATATATAATTTATCTTCTTAGCCTTCAATTATAAATCCTTCGGGCTTATGCATGTATATGATTTCATCTAAATCTCCGTTTAGAAAACAGTGTTTACATCTAACTGATGTAAGTCCAAATCATAATATACATATATTACTAGCATTATTCTTATGGATACAAATTTCACAACTGGGGAATATGTTTGAACATAATTTATCCCATCTTTTTGTGAAAAACCCTTTACAACCAATCTCGCTTTAAACTTGTCTATTGAACCATCAACCTTGTATTTTTCTTTTAGAATTCATTTACAACCTATAGTTTTCCTTCCTTTTGGCAAATCAGTCAATTCTCAGACTTGGTTTTTTCCAATAGATTTAATTTCCTCATCCATGGCTTTCCCTCAGTCTGTTGCTTCTGATGAGTTCATAGCTTGTTGATAAGTGAAGTTATTAGTCAACTCATCTAAATTCACCGAATTATAGACTTTTTCTATAAGATAAGTATGATAATCCTTTAAGTAATACGGAGTGGCCCTAGGCCTTTTATGTCTACTTAAGGTTTCGATTGTTTCAAGAATATCTTCTATGGGTTCAAATGATTGATCTAGGTCTACTAGATCATCAGTATATTCATCATTATTTTTCAAGATATCATTTTTAGTATCTTCTAAGAATTCGACATTTGTACTTTGGATCAGTTTGTGGTCCTTATAATAAAATTGATATCCCTTTGAACCTTTAGGATATCCAATGAATATATATGTCAAGGAGCTATTGTCTAGTTTGTGAGGCATCAATCAACATTGACCTTGTCATATTCAGTAAGGTTATGTTATATCTTTCAGCTACACCATTTTGTTAAGCTGTCCTCACCATTGTATGTTGCTTTGCAATACCAAAGTCTTTATAGAATTCAACTATAAAATACCAAGAGATATAAATACATATATATCTCGAGTAATCAGCTATTGTCTATTTTGTGAGGTATTTTCACGACCTCTATATGATCTTAAGACCTTGATTGAATGCCCCAGTTAGTTTTCACTTCCTGCTTATATTATTTAAAAGCTTTTATTGCCTCAAATTTATATACCAAGAGATATAAATACGTATATCTCGAGTAATCATCGATAAAGGTTATAAAATAAACCTTTTCATGATGTGTCCTTACTTGAAATGGTCCACATAAATCTTTGTAAATGACTTCTAACAGGGTTGTTGCCCTTGTTGACTCTTTGAAAAAAGCTTTCCTTGTCATTTTTCCTTGTATACAAGCTTCACACTTATTGAAAGTATTTTCCTCAAATTTAAGCAGTAAGTCAAAGTTGAATAATTTCCTCAACTTTTCTAGACTCATATGCCTACGGCATTTATGCCACACATTTACATCAACATTTAAGGCACAGTCAATAGTCAATATAAGTAGAAGGATTTCTATTTTCATTATCATTCAATTTGAACAGTCCATGTTCTACATCAAACTCCCTAAAAAATAATATTCTTCCATGTTTCCCCACAGTCACCTTGCTAGGAATAAACCTGACCTCAAAACCTTTATTTACAAAGATAGAGACTGAGACCAGATTGTTCCTTATTAATGTCACAATTAATACATCGATCAGTACAATCAGTTTGTCTTGCACAAAGATTCTAAAGGACCTAGTACCCAAAACATCTAAGAAAGTGTTGTTTCCCATGTAAACCCGATGTTCTCCTGATTTGTATTCCTTTAGATCCACTGCTCCTTCCTTGGTCTTCGAAATATGTCTGATAGCTTTAGAGTTGATCTATCAACCAGTCACCGAGTGGTCCATATAGAGATATTCTAATATAATATAGATTATATACTGCTTCTCTGATTTGTCTATGCTGTGGGTTGTTTCCTCCACCTTTCTTGTTGCGGCAATCCCTTTTATAGTGTCACATCTTTTCACAGCTGAAACACTTGACCCGAAAAGCGATTTCTTGTATTTTTTTAAAAGATTGATCGCCTTTTTTGTTATTCTTGCCAAACCTTTTGTTTGGTTTATTTTTCTTTTAGTTGGGTTTGGAGTTAGACCCTATTTCATCTTATACCACTAGTAATTTTTCTTTCTTATTTTTGTTCATGTGTTCTTGCTCTATTGCTAGTTTCAGAGTCAATTCAGAAACGTTAACTTTTGACCCTAATCTGAAGGCAGTGGTGATCATGTTCAATGACGGGGAAAGACTGTTTAGGATAATTGATATTTACATCGGTTCTGAGATAACTGCCTTTGCCACAACTAAGTCCCTAGCCATTACCAACATGTGGTTTACATGTTCTACTACATTGTCTCCTATCATTTTGAAGGAATTGTATTTTTGTAGTAGCAAATATACATGCAGTTTGGCAGTTGTGTCATATTTGGCTGTTATGGAGTCAAACAACTCTTTTGCTATCTTCTTTCTTCGAAGACCCTTATCAAGTCATCCTTCATGTATTGTGTCATCTTTTAGAGATGTTTTATACATTTCTATCTGTTGGTCAGTTGCGTCTGGTGGTGGCGGACGCACAGTTTCCTTTAATACATACTCAACACTTTTAAATGTTAAAGCAAGCGGGATTCTTTTCTTCCATGTTTGGAAGTTCAGACCGTTTAGCTTTTCAATTTTTGTTAGTTCCGACACATATTTTTGAGTTCATTTTTATGTGTTTGGTAATTATAATAATTAGATGGTCTAAAAAGGAAACATTAAATAAGCAATAAAACACACATAGCAAGTATCTGATTAGAACGATGCAGAATATCGCAAAAAGAGCTAAAAATAACTCATTTCTAATATATAAGCAACCTGAGATAAATTTGTAATTTTCCCAAAAAAAATCTACCTTTAATAATTTCTAAAAAATATCAAGGTTAAAACTATAATTTTAACTATCTGTCCGCTTTTGTAATTTTTTAAAATGCCCAAGAACAGACCCGTAAAATTACTTTTGGTATTTCTGTAAAATTCATAAATGATCAAGGTTAAATCTATAATTTTGCCCCTCAGTTCGAATCTACTATTTTCTCAAAAATACAGGGACAAATCTGTCTTTTGACATAGTGGCAATATTGTAATAACTTGAATCGGAAAGAGCAGTAATGTAAAATAAGAGTCTAGTATTTTGCAATTTTCACAAACTTTAGAGGGTAAAACCGACTTTTCGCTTAATAAGGGCAAAACAATAGTTTTACCTGAAAATATCTAGATACAACAACAACAACTAAGCCTTTTCCCATACTAGACGAGGTCAGCTACATGGATTCTTTGTTTTCACATATCCCTATCGTGTGCCATGTTAGCAGTTAACTCCCAATAAGCTAGATCATTCTTTATTGTTTCTTTCCAACACTTTTGTGGTCGTCCTCTACCTCTTTTAATATTTTCCAAATTTAGTTTTTCTAACCTTCTTACCGGTTATTCTTTTGATCTTCTTTCTATATGTCTAGACCATCTTAAACGATATTATCTCATTTTATCCTCTATTGGTGCCACTCCTAATTTGTTTCTAATAACCTCATTATGTACACGGTCTTTTCTTGTATGACTACTCATCCATCTCAACATCTTCATTTCTGTCATATACATCTTTTGTACATGTTGATGATTAACTTCCCAACACTCAGAACCATAAAACATGACAGGCCTAATTGATGTTCTATAATATTTACCTTTTAATTTTAATGGTATCTTTTTATCACAAAGAATACTTGATGCTCCTCTCCATTTTAACCAACCAGCATTAATTCTACGTGTAACATCTCCATCAATTCTTCCATCACTCTGGAAAATTGACCCTAGGTATTTAAAACTTTCCTTTTGGGGAATGCAATGTGTGCCAATTTTAATTTCTATGTCCTCTGAAGTAACCAAATGATCAAACTTACATTCCATATATTATGTCTTTGTTCTACTAAGTCGGAGGCCTTTTTTTCTAATATTTCTCTCCATAGTTCTAATTTTCTATTAACTTTTTCCTTAGACTCCTCCACTAATACAATGTGATATGCAAATAACATACACCAAGGTACTTCATCTTGAATATGTTTCGTTAACTCATCCATCACCATTATAAATAAGTATGGACTTAAAGTTGATCCTTGATGTAACCCAATATTAACTTCAAAGAAGTCCGTCGTTCCTTCATGAGTCCTTACACATGTTTTTGCACCATCATAAATGTCTCTTATAAGGTTAATATATGTCAATGGGATACCTCTTTTTTCCAAAGTTCTCCAAAGAACCTCCTTCGGTACCCTATCATAAGCTTTTTCTAGATCAATAAATATCATGTGAAGGTCTTTCCTTTTTGCTCTAAAATGTTCCATAAGACGTCTCAAAAGGTGAATCGCTTTAATAGTAGATCTGCCTGACATGAATCCAAATTGGTTCTCTGTTGTACTTGATACTTGTCTTAACCTATGTTCAATAATTCTTTCCCATAATTTCATAGTATGACTCATTAACTTAATACCTCGATAATTCGCACAATTTTGAATGTCTCCCTTGTTCTTATATATGGGTATAAGTGTACTTGCTCTCCATTCCTTGGGCATCTTTTGGTTTTTCTATATTTCATTAAATAGTCTTATGAGCCAAGTGATTCCTATTTCTCTTAGTATTTTCCAAACTTCTATAGGAATATTATCTAGTCCTACTAATTTACCACCCTTCATATGTTTAAGAGCCTCTTTGACTTTATTCTTTTGAATACGTCGGTAGAAATTGTGGTTTATGTACTTTTCTTACTTGGCTAAATCTCCTAAACTAATACTAACATCTTTATTTTCATTAAAAAGATTATAAAAATAGTTTTTCCATCTATTTCTTATATCATCATTTGCCACTAGAATTTTTTCATCCTCGTCTTTTATGCATCTAACATAATTAAGATCTTTAGTTTTCTTATCTCTAGCCCTAGCTATCCTAAAAGTATCTTTTTCACCCTCTTTTGAGTTGAGTTTTTTATATAAGTCCTCCCAAATCTTAGCTTTTGCTTCACTAACGGCCTTTTTCGCTTCCTTCTTTGCTTTCTTATAAGCTTCTAAAGTTTCACTAGTTTTCTTAGCATAATGTAATTTGTAACATGCCCTCTTTGCCTTGATTTTATTTTGTACTACTTCACTCCACCACTAAGCTTCTTTTTGTGCCGGTACACCTCCCTTAGATACCCTTAACACATCTTTCGCCACTTTCCTAATATGTATAGCCATATTGTTCCACATATCATAGGGGTGCCAACATAATTCCAAACATCTCCTTGCAGGACTTTCTGTTTAAATATATCTTCTTTCTCGCTTTTGAGGTTCCACCATTTAGTCTAAATAGCTCGATGCACTCTTTTCTTCTTTGTCCATTTTTTTATTTGTAAATCCATAACTAAAAGTCGATGTTGGGTGGTTAAGCTTTCTCCTGGAATTACCTTACAATCTTTACAACACGCTCTATCTTTTTTTCGACAAATAAAGTAATCAATTTGTGTTTGTGATAAGCCACTCTTATAAGTAATTAAATGTTCATCTCATTTTTTGAAGATTGTATTGACTATAAAGAGATCAAATGCCATAGCAAAATTTAAAATCTCCCTACCTTCCTCATTTATATCCCCAAAACCAAAGTTTTCATGAATCCCTTGATATCCTAATGCCTCTTTACCGACATATCCATTTAAGTCTCCTCCTAAACAAATCATCTCTCTTTGTGGAATCTTTTGAATTACCTTATCTAACTCTTCCCAAAAAGCTGTCTTTATACTATCTTCTAGTCCTACTTGGGGTGCGTAAGCACAAACTATATTCAAAACCTCTGCTCCTAATACTAATTTCAACGTCATGATTCGGTCACCATATCATTGTATATCTATTACACTCTCCTTTAAATCTTTATTTATGATAATACCAACTCTGTTTTGAGCATTTTCTTTACCTGAGTACCATAATTTAAAACTTGTATCATCTATCTCCTTTGCTTTTTCTCCAACCCATTTTGTATCTTGTAAACATAGAATATGAATCTTCTCTAAATCATAGTATCTACCACCTCCATTAGCTTACCCGATAATGTTCCGATATTCCAAGAACCAATACAAATCTTATTATCTAGGACTAACTTCCTTATCCCCTGCATTCGTCCATAATCAAAATGCGAAGACCCTCTCTAAAAATTTTTCACTACATTCGGGCGACAATGTAGCAGGACTAACTTCTTTACCCACACCCGTCCATGATGTGGAAACCCTCTCTGCAATTGATTCATTACATTCGGGCGAAAATGTAGTGGCCTTTGCTTACTTCTTACTACATTCGGGCCCTGCAGCACGTCGCTAGGTGGGGACGCCCCAAAGCAATGCTCATAATTTTTGTAATCCATGTTATAAAAATCCAACGAAGTTTTATGCTGGATATTTTCGTAATTTTGTTCGATGGTAGTTTTGTAATATTTGAAAACCGATTGAAGGAGGATGAACTTTTTAGTCTGTTACCGTTGGTTTTAGCCCACGGTTTTCTAAAACTGCCTGGCGGTTTCCAAGGCTATTTAAAAGCCTGGAAGAGAGAGAGAGAGAGAGAGAGAGAGAGAGAGAGAAATGCAAAGTGAAAGAGAGGCGGCTGATGTTCTGCCTCCTAACCTGCGTCTTTCGGCCTGTGGCCCTTTGTGGTGGTCGACGTTCTGTTTTTCTGGCCTGTAGATGTTCTCTTCTTTTTGGCCACCAGCAGCTGGTGTTCCTCTCTCCTTTTTTTTTTTGTTTTCTGGTTGATCTTTGCCCATCCTTAACTCAAGTAGGGTCTCTGCCCTATCAGGATTCAGGCAGAACTCCCAAAGAAAAATAGGAAGCTTCTATTCTTTTATTTTTTTTTTGTTTTTGGAACATTAATCACGTACATGTTTTGGAGGGTCAAGAACGAGGCCCTGATACCAGATGTGGTGATTCTCTTGCCTTCTTGTTGGAGTTTGACTTCTATCGACCTCCGGGTTCGTTGTCGTCGACTTCTAATTTGTTGCTCGTAGGTCTTTTCAGGTACGCTTGCAGCGGAAGATCAAGGTACATGGTTTTGTTTTCCTTTTGTTTCGAGGTTTTCACATCAGATTTTACCTCGAAAGTCTTTTTGGTGTTTTTCCTGTGTTTCAAGTATATAGACTATGTGCGTTGCTCTGTATTTATAGAGTAGCGCGTGCTCTTGACTTTCCAGGTTTGTCTCGCTGGGATTTCTTCTTCAGGAGCCGCTTTAACCGGATAGTTACCTGGTCCAACGGTTTTGTTTCTATAACCATTACGACCATTCTCTTTGTAACCTGAACATGGGGCTAGTCCAGTTGTTACCGTGCTAGGTTGTCGATAATGGTCACAGCCTTACAACTTCTACATTGAAACAAGTAGACCATGTAAAGAAGCATGAGACCAAGATGCCACCTTCTCCAAAAATATGGAGAGAGAGATGTGCTTTATTGGTACTCCAGTATCAAGGGAGGCTTTATTACTATTATTGGAATCTCCAAAAATGTAATGCTCATAGACATTTAGCAGTTATAAAAGCAAGCACAATCACAGGTGGGAGAGATGCCGCCACCATGGTTTGCCTCACAGCTGCCATTGCCTTTGTATTGACACCGGGGTTGACCCAAACCAGGGCCCCTCGACCAAACTGCAAATCAGAATAACACCAAGATTGGTTAAGTATTGTATACTTTGCAACATAAGCATACTGACTTAGGTGCAAATACTTGGATCCAAATGTCATGCTAAGATTGACTCACACAGTAATATTTGGTTCATGGAAGGAAATCATGCGAGAGAATGGTTCATTTTCTCGTGCAAATCCTTTTATTGCAACTTTGGAGTAGAATCGCTCTCGGGTTGTTTCTGCTCTCTCCATTGCTATTGAAGGTGGCATGATGGAGGTGAATCCAAATTTGCTTAGGCTGCTTGAGAATTGGAAATTGACAGAAATTCGCAGGTGAACCAAACATCATTGTGAATTGGTTAAAGGCATGTGCATCAAATTAGTTAGGCCATCACGCTTTTCTTTTACATGCATATATATATATATATATATATATATATATATATATATATATATATATATATATATATATATATATATATATGCAAATAAATATGTTGTATAATTTTAACAATTAAAAGTCTGATCGAGTCCAGATTAGGTTGTTAAAGCTGGGATCTTGTAACTATGTCAAAACGAACACGGAAGTTGACGAAATGAGGTAGTGCCATAAAAAAGGAGGATGGTAACGAGGAGCAGAAAAGTGAGCACGGAAATTTTTCATTCTTCTCTTCCACCAACGATGGTCGTAATGCTCAAACCAGTGTATGAATCAACGTAGATGAAGAGGGTAAATTTATAGAGGAGTAGATGGTTCAAACTCTATACTTAGGTTGAGGCAAAGCTTACAAAAGAAAATAAAAAGATTTACCTTCTTCATCTACGTTGATTATTAGCACGAGTAAGGCTAGTCTTTCCCATACAGTCTTCTCATTTAGGTTTCATCACAGGCACACGACAAAAAGGATGCCATACATGGGGACTTGTTTCCCAAAACCTTTTGGATGCCTTTCAGATATCTTAAAATCATCAAAATTTTAAAGGTCGAAGTCTGAGATGTGGAGAATCTGTAACATCTTTCAGATCATAATTTGGGGTTGTATTTGTTGTAAAATTAAATATGAGAAATGCCTCTACTCAGGCACCCGGAATTGTTTTGTCACAAAAATACAAAGACTCAAAGATAAGCCTTTATCTCAGTACTCATAGTTACAAATTTAATGAATTTGATCTTGAAAGAAAGATATGGATGTCAACTTTCTAATGAATCAAAATTCATTGATTTTGAATACCCACGGATAGAGTTATGGGATGAAAATCAAGCTCTATTGTAGAAAAACTGGTTGGACAGACAGTTTACAAAAATTCTTTCGATTTTGCATAATTTTAATTATGATGTTGCACGACCCTAAAATTCTTGAAAATTTTATTACAAGTGAGTTTGTGTATAGAATAAGTGTGCAAAGTTTAGGAACAATTGGAGCAGAGGTTCAGGAATTAAAAATCAAGCAATTCACATATGCAAAGATGATGAAATCCTGTTTTCAGGTTTTTAGAATCATACGTGATGCAAACTCACACGAATTGAAAAGCAACAACACAACATCACGAATTGAAATTGCTGAAGTAAAATAAATTGAAATATACTTAATAGCTTAAGTATAGAAGAGATTAGAGAATATAGAGTGTATATAGAATATAGAGAGGTAGAATCAAGAAATCAAACACATAGATTGCATAATCAAAGAAAGGGAAATTTCAACAACATCTACTTCTATTACATCATGAGGGAGACAAAGCTCCATTAATACAACCCCTATTGAATTGAATTTTAAGAAGAGATTTGGAAAAAATAAAATGGAGCAGCACTTACCGTACTTACACAAAGAAACGTCCTCCAAGGTAGTGGCTGACCACCCCTTTTCTTAACCCTTTCCCCTCTTGATCAAACACTCACCTCTAAAAAATGTGGCCTACCTTCTACACTCCCCTTTCCCTCTCTAAGCTATTCCATAGCAGCTCTCACATCTCACAAAGCTCTCAAAGTGCTGACCTCTCTCACACTCCTCCAAGATGACTCCAAGATACCTTACACCCCCCTCGCTTCAATTTATAGGCCAAGAGAGACTCTTCTAGGCCATTCCTTGGGGCGGGTGACCCAAGGTCCAAACTCAGCCCCAAGGCCGTTCAATTCACGTGGCATTAGTGATCCCTTGTGGTCAAATGTGGATCAACCCCATGTGGGCTGGTTTAGTTTTGAGTCCCATGCCTTGGTCCTAGTTGATTGGACTTGAAGACACTTGGCTAGGCTTGATCAACTTCTTGTGTAGCTTGTCTTGACTGTGCTCGATTTTAATTTGAGATATGGGTTGGATGAGACTTTGATAAACCTTTGGAATCAACACCCCCCAAATCCAATCCATTTCATCTTGTAAAACCCGACCAGTCTTGGCCCTTGACTCAAGCAAATTGTGGATCGACTTTGACTTGATAAGATAAACACTCGAACTGCCTTGAGAGCTGACTCATTTGATTTGATTTGTTGATGAAGATATAGTTTTGACGTGGTCATTCCCTTGCTTCCGAGCTTTATCCTTCGTTGGCTTGATCCTGGATTGAATTGGGCCCCACCTGTTCGCCTGATTTGCTCGAATCATTTGATCTTTTTAACTTCAATTTAAAACCTTTAATTTGGAACATTTTTAAAAGATTTAAACTTTTCATTTAAAACAAAAGGTTTTAAATCATTTATATTTTCGAAACTGGAAGTGTTAGAAAAAAAAATTGATTTAGGGTGTTTACACATATAAGTACCAAGTCGAAGAAGACCTGTTGGTTTGTCCTCAAAAGCCATGTCCAAATCCTATAAGAGAATCCCAAAGTGGGAAAATAATTCCTATGAGAGAAGAATAATATTTTACTTATTTTACATTTATATTTTATGTATTTTAGAATATAATTACCAAATCCCATCTTGGGTTGTATAAGTTGTAAGGATCCCTATACTGGATCTTTCAGGCCTTATCCAAGAAACTAAATGGATCCATTCATTTGTTACCAAAACATGACCCGTTAACAACCTGGATTCAGCTTGAAGAGTCGGCTTGAGCCAAGCCATGAGAGCCGCGACCGGAATCTTTTGAGAAATTTCTCCCAAGGGCCTCTATCTAGAGATAATTACTTTAACCTCCTTCCCACTTTTTTTTCTGCCTAGACTGCAATCGGCGAGTTCCCCTTCGCGCATTGTTGCTTCCCTTTAGCGACGATGGCTCCTAACGAGGAGGACGAATCTTCCCCATCGGTTATCCTCCGACCTCCGGAAACCCCAAGAATCCTTCGGATCGCGATCGCTTCGAGGGTCTCTGTCATCGCGCTAATGGTCTTCTGGAGACTCGTTGCATCACCCTATGACACCTCTGCGTCGTTGAATCCACGGTGCCTCTTCCCAGATTCCGGCGGTATTGACGTATCACCTGCGCCGCCCGTTCGTTGGCCGGCGATTGGCAAGGCGATCGAGGACAGTATAGTTTGGGACGGCGTCTACTTCGTGAGGATCGCGGAGTGCGGTTACGAGTACGAGCAGAGCTACGCCTTCATGCCGCTCCTTCCTCTGTGCATTTCGTTCTTGGCGCGAACGGGTTCGTTTTTCCTTGTTAGACTGTGTGTGTACAAACAAAAATGGAAATGTGCTGTTATATTTCGTTCTTGACGCGAGCGGTTCATTTTCTACTGTGAGATTTATTCCGCTGCTGTTTTCTGGTTGAGATTATTCATTGGATTCGTTGTTTTACCACTTCTCTCCGCGCATTTCGTTTTTTGTCGAAGACACTGCAAATATTTCTTAAAATTGATGTATTTTGGATGGAATTATTCATCAAAAGCGGTGTTGTATTAAACAAAACTGAAATTTTGTCTTCGAGAGGCGCTGTTTAATCAAGTAAAATTAATCTTTGGCGCTTGGTCTTTTGCCTTCTTGGCGCAATGGAGCCCATTTCTTTTACTTATTTGAGTTTTTACTTTATGTTGCTGTTTTATGTAAAAGTAATTCATTGGAATCGTTCTTTATAAAACACGATCGGCATTGTCATTGATGTTATATGTTAATGTTCTTGAGCAAGCCAAATGGCTCAGAAGTGAATATCAAAACTAGCTAGGAGATCCGTTGACCAACTAGCGACTAGTCTATTCATTCGAGTTTTCCGTTTCTGTTTTTCAACTTCTAGTTTTTCGCGTCTGGGTTTGAATCACCAATGCAAAATAGCAGCGGACCCCCGTGAAGTGGAACCATAGGACATGTCCTGGTCTTTCTTAGAATCGCTGGAAAAACTGAAACATTATCACTGTGGAAGTAATGTTTTGCAACTGTACTGATTAAACATTGTGCAGAAATCTTAGAGAGAGAATTTCAATAAATTACGGAATTTGAGAGATGACTTATCTATCAGTTGCACTTCTGTTCTGTGAACACTCAGTGGCATGTTGAGCTTATATTCTTGATCTTGCTTGCTCTTCTTCTTTTGGAGTTCTTTGATAGAAGTGGGTGTGAATTGTTGCTTACTCACATGACGGTGGTGGATTTGCAGTATTTGCACCCTTTGTTCAACTTTTCGGATTTAGAGCAGTGTTGGGCTTATCTGCGTACGTGCTGAACAATTTGGCCTTTTGCCTTGCATCAGTTTACTTTTACTGGTAGGCCATTTATTTTTGCTTGCTCTTGCATCAGACTCTCCATGGGCTCAAAATCTAGTATTTGGACCAGGGCATGACAGACTGGTGTCAACTGTCAATTTTACTAGTAACAATGATGTCTGGTATGACCTATATGTGAGAGATGGAGTTTTGTCTCTCCATGGAGTGTGAAGTGTGAACTTTGAATATAAAACTTTAATGTTGTGGAACCCAGTGTTGTTTGACACGTATTGTATCATGTATCGTTTTGGTCCACGATACGGTACATATCGTAAGTTAATACTAAAAAATTAGTAAAAATTCAAAAAAATCATAAAAAATGTGACAATTGCAAAGAATTCATATAATACAAAGTTTAGTACATATTCATCATTCAATAATTGAAAAAGATTTACATATTTTGAAGCAAAAAATGAAATACATTTACATTTACATATTGTAATTAGGATCATCAACTAAATAATCTTCATCTTCTCCTCACCACCTTGATAATGTTGTTGCGCACCTTCTAAATTAATCCATGCAATGTCTTCTTCGATTAGGAGTGCATTTTCTTTATTATCTTCCATAATCCACTCCTCTAATATATCAAAATTATCCAAATTTATTGGATCAAATTGGTTTTCTTCTCTATTTAACTTTTTTAATTGCCTAGAAGAAAGAAAGATAAGTAATCAGTAAATAACATTAACAGTTGAAGTCAAACAAAATATTGAATTGAATATTTAAATAGTAACTAATACAAGATTACCTTTGTCGAAGCCGCATGTTACAACAGATGAAAACTAAGTCATTGAGTCGCTTATGTTCCAACCAGTTGCACTTTTTTATATGGATGTGTTCAAAGACACTCCAATTCCTTTCACAACTCGTTGCACTAAATGTTTGGCTAAGAACACTTACTGTAAAATCTCTAAGGTTTGGACAATCACTTCCAAACCTATTCCATCGAACATCCATAGAAAAAGACAAACATAAGGACTTAATCCATAATAAATATAAGATTTAAGAAACTTAAATACGAAAATAAACAGTTTACCTTGGCGCATATTAGTGCGATTGCGGATTGCTACAGGCAAACCCATCAAGTGAAGAGCATTATAATAGATCTCCATCTCTCGATGTATAGCATTTGCTCTACTCTCATCAGGGACTAATCTATCTATACAACTAATGATGCCTCGATTAACCTCACCATCCCTTTTAAAGCTTGTTGAGTACTTGAATGTTGGGTTTAGGTAATATGTTACTGCATGAATAGGCTGGTGCAATTATTTGTTCTATCTATTATTTATAATGTTTCACACTGGCACATAATACCTCTTTCTTCCATTGAAATTACTTTTAATGGCTTCTTTTGCCCTATTCATGACTTCATAAAGATAGCCCATACATGGTTTTTCCTCGCTACCAGTTAATCTCAAAACCTTCACTAAAGGACATATAATCCTCAATAGTCTAACACAAACATTCCAAAATGTACTCCTGAAGATTATCTCTGAAATATCATTTAACTTTCTGTTTCTTTTATTTTGAGACAACTCTGCAAATTATTGCCACTTATATGAAGAGAACATTATCTTCAAGGCTTGCTTTTGTCTCATAATGCTGTACAAATAAGAAATTAGTTACAAACCGAGTTGCAGTTGTACGAAGAAGCTATGCACCATCTGTATATCTCTTCATCATACATAATACAAAGGCATGGTTGCAGATAAATTTGGTGATATCTTGGCAATACTCAGTTGTTGTCTTTGTCTCATCTATCTTACCAAGATCCTCATGAATGAGATCTAAAGAATGGGTTGCACATGGTGTCCAAAAAAAAGTCTCATAAATATTTGTTAATTCCTTCCCAACTGCTTTATAGTTAGTTGTATTATCTGTAATGAATTGAACTATGGTCTCTAGCCCAACCTCGCATATCACCTTATCAAACTCTTGTCTTAAGATCTCTACAATATGCCTCTCCTCTAACATGTCTAGAGATCTAAAAAATATAAGTCTTTTAGGACAATATATAAGAAAGTTTAACAAAGTCTTTCCTCGCCTATCTGTTCATCTCTCTACCATGATATTGCATCATGTAGGTGTATCCTTCCATGACTTTCTTAAAGTCGAACAATATTCTTACACTTCAAGGACAATCTTATCTAATAGCTTTTCTCTCAACTTCTAATAAGAGGACATCTTATATCTTAGACTAATATTAGCAATTGCATGTGTCATTGCTTGAAAATGAAAATTATTTATTACATTAAATAGAATGCATGCATAATAAAATCATATGCCCACTACAAGGTCTGTTTTCTCATACACGAATTCCAGGTTGAATACCATGTGTAGTGGTAGGAGGAAAAAATGATTGTATGTTAGAAGAAGTTTTTCCTCTACTCCTTCCTCTTGTACCACTTCTACTTGCAAAATCTTAGCAACCCTCTTTCCCCTAGTTCATGGTCGAGAACTACTACTACCACCCTTTGTTCTACCATCACAAGGAATACTATCACACAATCCAATAGCATCATCATCCTCTTCTCCAAATATCTCTAAATCATCCTTTTGTTGTCTCCTCTCATGTATACTCTCAATCATCTACAAACATTGCCATTTAATGACATCCGGCAAATTTCTAATTATGCCCTGTGGAAGGAGCAACTTCTTTCCCAGCCCCTGCTGGGTGGTGTTTCAATCGTGAAATTCCACCACTAACCACCTTCTCACAAAACAAACATTTGATCTTTAATATGTTTTCCTCAACTATTGTACCCTGCAGTATGCCTGATCGTTAGATCAAGATTGGGAGTCCCTAACACCCCTTCCTGCCATCTCAATTGAGCATTTCAATTCAATAAAAAACATGAAAATAAAAGCAATTCATAAATCCTCAATCTTTACTTAATACTTAAATAGAGTGTCTCACACTTCACGAATGAAATAAAAGTCATATCAACGCAGTTCATAACTTCATATTTTGTCATTCAGAAAAAGAAAAACGCAAATAACAACAAATACAAAGAAAAAAAATTTGAAAAATACAAAAATTATACCACAATCCGAGCTGGGAGCCTTGCATGTACGCCGTAGAGCACTTTTTTCGAGCCTTAAACACCAAGGAGGGAGGGAGACACCATAGGAAGTGTTGGGGAGTTGTGAATAGATGCCAAAAACCTGTAAAACTGCAGGTTTCTGTTCGGCCAGGGACTCCTGGCCATATCACTTGTATCGATATGGTACGATACTTACCGTGCTACGATACTAATGCATGTATCGAATACGATAGTATCGTAACGTGTCGTATGATACGGTGCGATACAGATAATACTGCTGGAACGTGAACATTGATATCTAAGGTTCTGAATGTGCTCTTTTGAGTTGAGAACCCTCTAACATTGGGGAAGTGGAGAGAACCAGTCTTATCCATGTTGTCGTCAATAAAGGTGACTTGTCACCTTCTTTTGAACTATTTAAGCAGTTGAACTCATTTGCACTCTATTTGACTTCATCTGATCAGATTCTATGACCTATGGAAGGTTGCATTACCTAGAATTGCCCCAAAGGTGCACCGCTGTTTATCAGATGTTGTGTGTTACAGTTTTCCTAAAGGAGCTCTTGCACGATTCATTTCAAATTATTTGGCTACGGTGTTGGTTTGGGAGTTTTCTGAGAACAAGATGTATTAAATATGGCAAAACTTTTCTTTCTTCTTTGTTTGTCATTGTCCTGTTTACGTCTTGTAAATGAGGAAAAGTCTAATGAAGACACTTCTATATGCAGGCTTTCGTGCATCATTTTAATGGATTCAAGAAACGCATTTCGAGCTTCCATTTTGTTTTGCTTTAATCCGGCCTCCATATTCTATTCATCAGTGTAAAGCCAAACCCTGCTGGATGGTTCTAGGCTCTTTTTGATGGATGCTTATGTATTTCTTTGATCTGTCAGATACTCGGAAAGTCTGTATGCTCTTCTTTCATTTGGAGGATTGTATCATCTGCTCCACGGAAACAACAGAAAAGCTATGATTCTCTTTGCTTTTTCTGGTTCTGCAAGGTCAAATGGATTTCTTAATGCAGGGTATTTCTGCTTTCTAACGTTGCATCAGGCCTTTTCTGTGAGGAAAAACATCGGTGTAAGAATGTAAACCTGGAATTTATTGTCATTCTCCAGCATCATTGCTTTATGTTTGCTAGGTTTATTTAAATGCTTCAAGTCATTTGCAGTCAGCTTTTACTAGAACCAACAAATCCACTTATTCCACTATTTCACCTACACAGGCAGATGTGCGGACGAGTTTGCTCTTGCCTGTTTTCATTTTCTTAACCAATGTCAGTTATCAGTATTCTGGGCGGATGTCAGTTGATGCTTGCTATTTCTGTAGTGCCTGTTATTATTTCAATTGATATATGCCAACCTGGTGCTGGAGTTTGTCAAGGTTTCAGTAAAATGCTTTATGGAATATTCAAAATCCAACCTATATCATGACTTCATGGACTCAAGGGACAAATTTAGCTTTTAAAGAGCTATTGTTTCATATTTTCATATGTAAGAGTGAGAGATCTATTGAAGATATATCAAAATACTTTAGCATGTCACACACTTCTTCTTGTGTTCCCTGTGATCTAGCTCCCTGTAAGCGTTTCTGATTTCCAGGTTGTTTTAAAAGTAGCATTGTTTTTCTTGGCTTGTCATTGGATGATGATCCTTTCCTCCTTATTGGTGAGTTAATCTGAGATGAACTCTATCAAGTTAAACAATGATAGGAGTTTGCTAAGTAGACTAGTAAGATGTCCTTACACAAACTATCGTCTTGGCTCAAGTATCTAGGTAGAAGTTAAAAATTGTTGCTGCATGTTATCTGATGTTAAAAATATTCTAGTCTATAGAAGGCGCTCTTGGCAGGTGGGACGTTATTTATCAGTGTGCCTTATGATTTTGTTAAAAGGTTAATTTCGCAAAATTGTCAGGTGTCTTTTAGTTGCTAACTCGACATGCATGGAAGTATTTGCTTGGCACAGGAAGCATGCTTCTTAGTAAATATGCTACCAAATTGTGAAACATGCCGCTTCCTGGAAAGTGGAGAGTTCCATAAGGCACATTAGAAAAAGAGTTTCTCAAATCAAGAAATGATGCTCTTCCATGGGTGTCCCTTCATACCTTTACATTTTAGCACTCTCTGCCCCATCATGGGCTACCATCCAGTTCATATCTCCAAAGTCAATAAAGGATGCTCTTCCATGGGTGTCCCCTCAAACCTTGACACTTAGCACTCTCTGCATGATCACAGGCTACCACCTAATTCATAATTGCAGAGGGATTTAAAACCCTGTTTTGCTTAATGTAACCTAGAAGACAAGATCCCTTTGAGTCAGCCGGACTGTTGAAATCAACAGATTTATTGATAAATCTCAATAAGTATGCACTACACAGCCATAGAAGGAGAGGAGCTGTCCAGATCTGATCCACACGTTTAACTCCTTTTCAACACTCCTCAAATTGGGAGAAATATGATGATTAGAATATCCTCATATTGATATTATGACTTTGCATAAATTAACCTGAACATTTGATTGGCTACTTTTTTCCTTATGAAGTGACAATCAATCTCAATATGTTTTATCCTTTAATGATAAACATAATTAAATACAATTTGTATGGTTCCCTTATTATCACAATAAAGAGATATGGGATCTCCTGTTTCTATGCCTAACTCTTTTATAAGAAACTTTAACTATAGTCCTTCACACATCCCTTAAATGACAACTCTCGGCAATGAATCTTGCCATTACTTCTTGTTTCTTGCTCTTTCATGAAACAATATTTATCCCATACCAAGGAGTAGACCTTCTATCTGTTGTTGCTTGATGAAGGATTAATCAATAAATTGATTCAGACGATTGCAGAATGGAGAAATAGGTCAGTCGGCACATTCATCCTGCCGCCACCTTTCTTTTTATTACTTTTCTTCATTACAACCCTAATGACAGCACACTATTATATTACCCTAATCTAACTTAAAGTACTAATATACCCTTAATAAGTATTAACCTTTACATCATTAATCACGGGTCCTAATGGATCAGAATTTGATCCATTAGGATCCGAATTACAAGAACCACAATACAAACTAAAAAGAGACCTAATAGAATTAACTATACTAAGACACTTTTACCTTTAACTATATTAATCTAAACTCAGTACACTAACACTATCATAAAGTGAGTTTGCCCAATCGACATCTAGAAACACTTCAATATTTACATAACCATTATTGGTATACAAAATTCCATGGCTAGGGATAGCTTTTAAATATTGTAATATATGGTAGACCATATTCATATGAATTTTAGGAGCATGCATAAATATGCTTACTAGTCCCATTGCATATGCGATATCAAGTCAGTGATTGTAAGATAAATCAATTTTCCCACTAACCTTTAATACCTACCATTGTCTTTATATCGCTTTTCATCGTAAAGATACAGTTTTTGGTTAGTATCGATGATAATTTCACTCCTCTTGCAGTCTTGTATCATTGAGCAAATCCATGATAACTTCATCCATGTAAAGAATCAGCTTTGCATGGTTGTTTCCAAGCCTGAATAAAGGAGGGTTGCATTAAGCTTCCGATAACCGGCATAAAACTCATCTGACTTATCTACCATTGGATTTTGAACATTATAAGCAACATTAGGGCATCCTCTCTTAGGAATGCACTGTAGAGCCTTAATATAGTGAAGAATAATCTAGGGTCTCTACATCTTCATCCGAATGTAATTAATCAATTATAGAGAGAGTTTCCACATCATGGATCGGGTATGAGTAAAAAAGTTAGTCCTGTTGGAATTCGTGGTAAGCACAACGGATAATCGATAATGGAAAATATTCATAAAGGACGAAGAGTGAAACGGGAGATTGGAGGAAGGGGGCATGCCCTCCAATGGAGCCCTCCCTCTCTTTCTCTCTTTCTATTAATCAGACTCTTAACCCTAATGCAAAATGTTCAACCCTTATATAATAGGATGTAAAACAAAAAATGACCAAAATGCTCTTAGTACTATAGGAAATTACAATAATACCTCAATATCAGAAATTACAAAACTAACACTAAAAATAACACATCTATAAAATCTTCAACACCCCCCTCAAGTTGGGAGTGAGATACTTTGAACTCCAAACTTGCCGAAAAATTGGTTCTTTTTTCATCACCTGTGCATCAATGATCTCTATGAGGCTTCTTTAAATTAACTTAAACAATTAAGAACACATGGGTAGCACACAATTCTTCTATGGGTATCGGTTGCTCCCTCTCTTCCTTATTCTCCAAGAAGTGATTAGGCAGCTACACGTCAAAAGTCATGTTCTTTTTACTCTTGAGAAAGCTAATCTTTTATGATAGGAGGTACCATCCCCACCATACACACTTCACACAGCTTTTCCTGCATTCCTTCATATGGTGGCTGCTGCCGGTGTGTTGGTTGGGTGTCTTCTCTATGCCACTTAAATAGCAGAATAACACTTTTGCTCATACCAGTCGTTCTGCACCCCTTCTCATGGTGACTGCAATCACTTTTTTCAACCCTCCTAGCTGTTCTTTTCAGCAACTCAAGGTCTTAAACTTCATGCTTCTCGGTGATATTGTTACATTCCATAAGAAACAATGCATCTGCTTTGATTTTTAGCATATGTGGTGACAAAAAACTAATTTTCTGCACTATATCTTATCCTTCTATATCCACATTTTTGCTGTTTGACCAAATGAAAACACATTTACCAACCACTATATCATACTACTGGCATTAGCTGCATCTTTTTATGTTTTTCAGCCCTCTTGGCTGACCATTTTTAGCAACCTTTATGGCTGCAACACTTTTTCAGCAACCTTTATGGCTGCAATATTCTTCAACTCGGCCTTTATAACTGTTCATCTTCAGCAGCTTTATAGCTGCTACAATTTTACAGTTTTTTGGCTGCAACAACTCGTCAATTCAACCTTCATGGCTGTTCTTTTTCAGTAGCTTCATAGCTGCAACAAACTTTTATCAGCCTTCATGACTATTTTTTTAACAGCTTTCATAGTTGCAAATTCCTGCAACTTCATTGACTGCAACTAAAAAACATTTTTGTAATCCTTATGACTGCAATCTTCAGCAACCTTTGGAACATTTTAATAGCTTGCATTTCAAATCCATTTGAGATTTTATCCTTTAAACATTGCACCCCATAAAGTAGTCGATCACATATCTGCCTTTTTTCAAACTTTCTTATAGCCATATCTACCATCCGGCATTGAGTATAGGCAACAATCTTACCAACAAATGAAACATCATCCTTCATAGATTCGTATGAGGGAAGGCCACTCCGTGTGCATCACTAAAATGGCTCGAGTCTTGTTGGATAACAGACTTGATGCAATGTCACAGGGTGCGAGTGAGGACACGAGTGCGGGTGTAGGTGCGGGATACGACAAATTTCAAAATTTTTGGGTGCGGCGACACGACTAGGGTGTAATATTATATATTATATGTAATATTCAAGCTACAACAAGTGAGACATCAATTAACATAAGTATATGACAATAGTAAGTACACAACTTTATATTAAAGCAAAACACATTTCTAATAATACACAAATCAATCTTCACTATTCGGACCCATTTATCCAAAAAGACCCGAACTTCAAAATCGATACCAGAATTTGAAGCGTGAAATATCCACACAAAAGGAAGTGAAGAAGGTCCGCGTTGAGATATTTTTCTATGTTCATCGGCGGAGTTTCATAGGAGATAATGGAAGACAAGCTGAAGGAGCATTTTGGAAACTATGGTGAGGTAACTCAGGTGGTCATCATGGGAGATAAGGTCAGGAGTCGACTAAGAGGCTTCGGTTTCGTCTTCATGGATTACTCCCTCTTTGATCGAGTTCTCCACGATAAATACACCATAGACGACAGAACCGTGAGTTACAATATATGTATATATATTTTGTGTTTTTTTTTGTCATGTCGTACCGACATGGTGTCGGTGTCGCACCCGTGTCAAGGTTGACACTCCACCTCTTAGAAGTGTCTGTGTGACTTAGATTAGATGTTAACGTAGTCCCACTTATGTCAATATGTAATGGTTGACCCGCAATATTTTTTTTTGTGGCCGACTTTTTATTTGTATGACAGCTAAAATTCATGGTGGCCTCTTCCAATAGCAATGAGACTTGCATGGTATCTCCCACATGATAGGACACCTTTACTTGGACACCGATAACTGCAATGACTCCATTGCTCCTTGCAATACCACCACTATGATCTGTTTCACAAGTCGTGTTCTCTCGTCTCACTAGTAATTGGCTCCGCCCTCAGCAACAGGAACCAATCACTAATGTTGTAGCCTACTGTGCCCCACCACAAGCCAACAACTACTATAGCAACAACTCGATAAGCATGAATCCTAACAATTACGATCTACACAACACGCAGCAGCGCATGCAGTTCTGCTCTGCTCCTTAACGGTTATGGCAAAACATCAGCAATCTGTAACATAGCAGCAATACCCTATGCACGAACTACCTGCCTACGGCAACATAATTTCCACAACCTCCAAGCTCGATGGCTACTGGATCTACTCCAGCTTGTCTCCAACAACAACCTTATGTTGCTTTAGGACTGTCCATAGAAACGGGATAAACTTGTAGCATGTGCTCCAATAGCAAATAGTTGTGCATACAATATGAATGATTTTAGCAACTCCAAGAGGCAGCCTCAAGTATTTTCCTTGCATGAACAGTACATTGCCTTCTTCATTCTTAAGCCGTTCTTCTCTGGTGTTTTCAAGTCCCATGATTTCTTTTTCTTAACAAATAAGACGAGTTCCACTTCATAACACAATGTGGAGTTCGCAGGCACAGTGATTAATTATTGGAGTGGTTGTGAACCAATAAAAATATACTGAGGAGGAATCATTACTAAACCAACTTCTCCCTCCTGCATCGTCATCACAACTCTGTCTAAACCCCCGATGACTTGCTCTTCTCCAGTCCAACATTCTTTGTAGTTACTGAATAGGCATGTTGCCTTCACTATATTCATCCCAATGTGGTGGCTCCAAGGATGACTTATTGCTTACTAAAACACTAGAAACACCTTCCTTTCACAGCAAATCACACAAAATCTGAATTGGATAACCAACCACCTTTTTATTCTGCATCCACTTTCTTTATGCAGATGATGGGCAACAATTAATGATTTTCTTTCCTAAAATCGTGGGGATAATTCTTCCCTTTTTATCTTATCATTTTTCTTTCCTAAAATCGTGGGGATAATCCTTCCCTTTTTATCTTATCATTTCCACCAAATTAACAAGGTGATCTTCCATAACTATTTTCTGGTTTACTTTCCCACAAAATCAGGAAAGTAAGTTTTCATAACTACCTTTCTGGTTTGCTTTCCCACAAAATCACAAAAAGTAATTTATAACTTGCTTTTCCATCTTCAACATTTGATATTCAAAAGTTAAAATTTTCTTTCCAGAATTTCTTATAACCACTTGTGAAAAAATCTGAAAATGATGGATCAGTTACCATCGTCATCTTCTTCTTCCTTGAAAGCCTCTATTGCAGCATTGAGGACCACCTGCTATTTGAGGTGGTAGTGGAGGTTCTTAATTCAACAAAAAGTCTCCACCACTCTTGTGCCTCAGTTCTAGATAGAGGACTTCCTTCTTCGGTAGAATCACATCTAAAGTTTTCTGTGGAGAGATGTGTGTCTGTGATCTTCTCTTGAGTTTTAACCTTATGATCTTGTTTTTCTGCACCATTATCAGCAAGTGTAGGCTTGCTGATTTTTGCACTTTGCTTGTCCGTGAGTTCTTTTTGACAAAGGGGGTGAGAAATAATGGATAGCCCGTCGATAGCCCAACGATTTTTCTCCTGCTCTTTAACACAACTCTTAGGAGCAAATTTTGGTACCCAACGTTTCTTTAGCTCTAGATGCCACTATAAGTTCTCTTCCCTATCGAGGCCAGACATTGGTCCATTAGTGGTAGGCCTTTTTGAACATCTCTTCCATGGCATGAGCAAGAGTTTCATAGCAGACATGATTGTTCATATCAACCTTCCTTCCGATGGAGATTCCATCAATGTTAACCTTAACAAACATGGACTTGCATTGCTTTTGACAACCTTTCTCCTCTCTCCTCTTTGTTTTACTCATCTCCCCATAACCATCACAAATAATATTATTCTCATCATCTTCCTCTATTATAACTCAAGACTGATTTGCCAGACTGTTCATTCTGTAAGCTCTGATGGGGGGCCACCCTACTACTTGATTACTCAGGAGAGACGTGGCTTCCTGAATTGAATCACCATCTACAGACTGCTTTTCATCACCGTGCACCTCCCCTTCGTTCCCTCTCATAACCATTGACGACACCAAGTTGGTAAAATCTTCGTTGTCAAGATCATGTATGGCAATGGCCTTGTAACAAGCCCATCAGTAGGGCAGCAACCACCTCTACATTCTTATCATCTGGTGCACTCCATGTTCGACTCTTCAGAATCCTCATAGGCTCCTTCCCACCATTTTCACCTCTACGCTATTTACACACGAAGACATGGTATATATCTCAACTTTTACCATATCTCAATATTATTCGCTTCAACACACGTCTGTAGTAACTGTTTCCTACAATCGGAGGCTCTGATACTATGTTGGAATTCATGGTAAGCACAGTGGATAATCGATAATAAAAATTATTTATAAAGGACGAAGAGTGAGATGGGAGATTGGAGGAAGGGGGTATGCCCTCCAATGGAGCCTCCCTCTCTTTCTCTCTTTCTATTAAGCATATTCTTAACCCTAATACAAAATGTTCAGCCCTTATATAATGGGTTGTAAAATAGAAAATAACCAAAATGTCCTTAGTATTACGGGCAATTACAATAATACCCAAATATCAAAAATTACAAAACTAACACAAAAAATAAAATATACATATATTCTTCAACAAGTCCCACAATCCCACTACATTACCACTCAAATATAGTGAACAAATTATAAAGAGGGTCCTCGTATTTTCACCATGGATGGATGTGGGGGAGTAAGGAAGCTAGTTCTACAACAACTACAACAACAGCTAAGCCTTTTTTCATACTAGACGGGGTCAACTACATGGATTCTTTGTTTCCACAGATCCCTATCGTGTGCCACGTTAGCAGTTAACTCCCAATAAGCTAGATCATTCTTTATTGTTTCTTTCCAACACTTTTGTGGTCGTCCTCTACCTCTTTTAATACTTTCCAAATTTAGTTTTTCTAACCTTCTTACAGGTTCTTCTTTTGATCTTCTTTCTATATGTCCAAACCATCTTAAATGATGTTCTCTCATTTTATCCTCTATTGGTGCCACTCCTAATTTGTTTCTAATAATAAAATTTGTAAGGAAGCTAGTTCTACATAATAAAATTTGTATTGGTACTTGGAATATCGAAACATTGATTGGTAAGTTAATAGAGGTGGTAGATACTATGATTAGGAGAAAGATTCACATTGTATGCTTATAAGAGATAAAGTAGATTGCAAAAAAGCAAAGGAGATTCAGAACACTGGTTTTAAAGTATGATACTCATGAAAGAAAAAGCCTCGAAATGGAGTTGGTTGGGATTATTGTAAATAAAGATTTAAAATGATAGTATAGTAGACATATAATGGTATGGTGACTAAATTATGATAGTGAAATTAGTATTAAGAGTAAAGGTTTTAAATATAGTTTGTGCTTATACCCTAAGTAGGATTAGAAGATAGCATAAATAAGGTGTTTTAGGAGAAGTTAGATAAGGTAATTCAACAGATTTTATAAAGAAAGATCATTTGTTTAGGAGGAAATCTAAATAGACATGTAAGTAAAGAGGCATTAGGATATCAAGGCAAACAACTATGGTTTGGAGATTTAAATGAGGAAGGTAAAGAAATTTTAAATTTTGTTATAACATATGATCTCTTTTGAGTCAATACAATTTTCAGAAAACGAGATGAACATTTGATTACTTAGAGTGGCTTGTCATAAATACAAATTGATTATTTTGCCAGTAGAAGAAAAGATAGATCTTGTTGTAAAGATTGCAAGGTAATTTTAGGAGAAAGCTTAACTACCTAACATCAACTTTTAGTTATGTAGAACCTCAAATGGTGGATCCTCAAAATGAGAAAGAACATATATTTAAACAAAAAGTTCTTCAAGGAGATGCATTGAATTATATAAGTACACCTGATATGTAGAATAATACGGCTAAACATATTACAGAAGTAGTAAAAGATGTCTTAGGTGAATTTAAGAAATGCATTATGGCATAAAAAGAAGGTTGGTGGTGGAGTGAAGTGGTTTAAAATAAGATTAAGGTGAAGAAGGCATGTAAAAAATTGTATTATGTGAAGACTAATGAAACTTAGGAGGCTTATAAGAAAGCAAAGAAAGAAGAGAAAAAGCCATTAGTGAAGCCAAAACTAAAATTTGAAGGGATTTATGTGAAAAGGTTAACTCAAAAGAAGGTGAAAGAGATCTTTTTAGGATAGCTAAGGCTAGAGATAAAAAACTAAGGATCTTACTTTTATTAGATACATCAAAGATGAGGATGAAAAGACTAGTGGCAAAGATGATATAAAAATAAATAAAAGAATTATTTTTATAAGCTTTTTAACAAAAATATAGTTGTTATTATTAGCTTAAGAAAGCTAACCAAATCATATCAGTATATAAATCATAATTTATATCATTGTATTCAAAAGAATAAAGTAAAAGAGGCTCTTAAACTTATGAAGATTGATAAATTTGTAAGACGAGATAATATTCTAATAGAACAACAACTAAGCCTTTTCTCATACTAGATGGGGTCGGCTACATGGATTCTTTGTTTCCACAGAGCTCTATCATGTGCCATGTTAGCAGTTAACTCACAATAAGCTAGATCATTCTTTATTGTTTCTTTCCAATACTTTTGTGGTTATCCTCTACCTCTTTTAATACTTTTCAAATTTAGTTTTTCATACATTCTTAAAGGTTCTTCTTGTGATCTTCTTTCTACATGTCCAAACCATCTTAAACGATATTCTCTCATTTTATCCTCTATTGGTGCCACTCCTAATTTGTTTCTAATAACCTCATTATGTATACGGTCTTTTCTTGTACGACCACTCATCCATCTCAACATCTTCATTTCTGTCGCAGACATCTTTTGTACATGTTGATGGTTACCTGCCCAACACTCACAACCATAAAATATGGCAGGTCTAATTGCTGCTCTATAATATTTACCTTTTAACTTTAATGGTATCTTCTTAACACAAAGAATACCTGATGCTCCTCTCCATTTTAACCAATAAGCATTAATTCTATGCGTAACATCTCTATCAATTCTTCTATCACTCTGAAAAATTGACCCTAGGTATTTAAAACTTTCCTTTTGGGGGATGCAATGCAATATGTGCCAATTTTAATTTCTATGTCCTCTTAAGTAACCAAATTATCAAACTTACTTTCCATATATTTTGTAGCCGACCCCGTCTAGTATGGGAAAAGGCTTAGTTGTTGTTGTACTTTCCATATATTTTGTCTTTGTTCTACTAAGTCGGAGGCCTTTGCATTCTAATGCTTCTCTCCATAGTTCCAATTTTCTATTAACTTTTTCCTTAGACTCTTCCACTAACACAATATCATCTGTAAATAACATACACCAAGGCACTTCATCTTGAATATGTTTTGTTAACTCATCCATCACCATTATAAATAAGTATATACGGAAAGTTGATCCTTGATGTAACCCAATATTAACTTCGAAGAAGTCTGTCATTCCTTCGTGAGTCCTCACACATATTTTTGTACCATCGTACATGTATCTTATAAGGTTAATGTTTGTCAATGGGATACCTCTTTTTTCCAAGGTTCTTCAAAGAACCTCCCTTGGTACCCTATCGTAAGTTTTTTATAGATCAATAAATATCATGTGAAGGTCTTTCTTTTTTTCTCTAAAATATTCCATAAGACGTGTCAAAAGGTGAATCGCTTCAATAGTAGATCTGCATAACATAAATCCAAATTGGTTCTCTGTTGTACATGATACTTGTCTTAACATACGTTTGATAATTCTTTCCCACATTTTTATAGTATGGCTCATTAACTTGATACCTCGATAATTCGCATAATTCTGAATGTCTCCCTTGTTCTTATATATGGGTATAAGTGTACTTGCTCTCCATTCCTCGGGCATCTTTTGGTTTCTCCATATTTCATTAAATAGTCTTATGAGCCAAGTGATTCCTATTTCTCCTAGTATTTTCCAAACTTCTATAGGAATATTGTCTGGTCCTACCGATTTACCACCTTTCATATGTTTAAGAGCATCTTTGACTTCATTCTTTTGAATACGTCCATAAAAATTATGGTTTATATACTTTTCTGATTTGGCTAACTCTTCTGAGCTAATACTAACATCTTTATTTTAATTAAAAAGCTTATAAAAATAGTTTTTCCATTTATTTCTTATATCATCATTCGCCACTAGAATTTTTTCATCCTCATATTTGTTACATCTCACATAATTAAGATCTTTACTTTTCTTATCTCTAGCTCTAGCTATCCTAAAAATATCTCTTTCACCCTCTTTTGAGTTGAGTTTTTTATATAAATCCTCTCAAATTTTAGCTTTTGCTTCACTGACAGCCTTTTTCGCTTCCTTCTTTGCTTTCTTATAAGTCTCTAAAGTTTCACTAGTTTTCTTAGCATAAAGTAATTTGTAACATGCCTTCTTTGCCTTGATTTTATTTTGCACTACTTCACTCCACCACCAAGCTTCTTTTTGTGCCGATACACCTCCCTTAGATTCACCTAACACATCTTTCGCCATTTTCCTAAAATGTATAGCCTATGTTGCACGGGTATGCCCTTTTGGGCGAAGTACCTGTATCCAGTACGTATCGGGTATGGGTACGCGTATGGATACGTTCGGTATGTACGCATACACGTAATGGCGTACCGATACACGTATGCGTATACCGGTACGCGTATATAGGTTTGGTACATCACGTACTGGTACCGGATACTAAATAGATCGGGTTGGCCCATACGACCCGATCCAAAACTACAAGTATAAAAGGTTGTCGTACCCTAATCCCCAACCCTGCGTGCATCTCTCTCTTGTTCTCAGCTATTCTGCTGGTCCTTCTTTTAGAAGTTCATCACCTTCGATTGCACTATTGCCTAAAAGTTCATCACCTTCGATTGCACTATTGCCTTCCCTGGAGACGGCAAAGACGTCGACATAGAATAGCTCTAGTTCGCAAGCCCTACATTTGATCCAGGGAAGGTTATTTTCTTCTACTTCTTGTTTCAGTTTCGGTGCTTGTGATTCACTAACGTTGGTCAATGCCAAATCAATGTGTTTCGCTTCCGCATAGTTCTGTCACTCGCCTGTTTTGAGGTAACCCGTGTTTTTTCTTCTTAATATTGTCTATTCTCTCTCCTTCCTTGTTTTTGCAGACCCCCTTTTGATCGGCCATGTTTGAATAAACCCTTCATTCTGTGGCTGATCACATTGAGCAGTGGTATCCGCTCGACCCAAAACTTTGAAAAACAATAGAAAAGAATAAAACACATGGCTGAAACCATGAGCTCTACATAGCTCATCATTCCCTCAACAATTCCATTGCTATTCACCCGAGCTAAAAGGATTTCTAGATCCACAGCTGCATCGATTTATCATTAGTTACCAAAGAAAAAAAGCTCTTTGCTTAATATTGAACAGAATGATCCATGTAGTTATAAATAGAGATGGGGCTATGTACATAACACACTACAACAAAGGGGAGTAACTATGACATTCTTGAGATTTGGCTATGTTGGTTCAGTTTTCTGCATATTGCTTTGCTTACAGTGACGCTAAAAAAAATCACTGACAAGATGTTCGCTGGTGCACTATAGAGTGCGGATGTTTTGTTTTCTTTTCTCGGTGGTGATATGCCATGGATGAATAGTTTTCAGAGCACTATAATTATCTAGGTAATTTCTCTTTTTTATCAAAATGGTCTCTTGGTAATTTTTCATCGACGAAATGGCCCTGGCCCCATCGGTTTTGATTGTAGATGGGGTCAACGGCAGTGAGAAGGAACAATGTCTCTTTAAAGTTTCTTGTTCCAGTATTTGGGATTAATTTTTATTAATTGGTCTTTAGTATATGGTGAAAGGATTTCTAGATCAGCATGAGCTCTACATAGCTCAGCATTCCCTCAACAATTCCATTGCTATTCACCCGAGCTAAAAGGATTTCTAGATCCACAGCTGCATCGATTTATCATTAGTTACCAAAGAAAAAAAGCTCTTTGCTTAATATTGGACAGAATGATCCATGTAGTTATAAATAGAGATGGGGCTATGTACATAACACACTACAACAAAGGGGAGTAACTATGACATTCTTGAGATTTGGCTATGTTGGTTCAGTTTTCTGCATATTGCTTTGCTCTGCATATTGCTTTGCTTTCAGTGACGCTAAAAAAAATCACTGACAAGATGTTCGCTGGTGCACTATAGAGTGCGGATGTTTTGTTTTCTTTTCTCGGTGGTGATATGCCATGGATGAATAGTTTTCAGAGCACCATAATTATCTAGGTAATTTCTCTTTTTTATCAAAATGGTCTCTTGGTAATTTTTCATCGACGAAATGGCCCTGGCCCCATCGGTTTTGATTGTAGATGGGGTCAACGGCAGTGAGAAGGAACAATGTCTCTTTAAAGTTTCTTGTTCCAATATTTGGGATTAATTTTTATTGATTGGTCTTTAGTATATGGTGACGCAGCTGGTTATAATCTACCATCCTATGCATATTGGTCTTTTGTGCTTGAGTTTGGGACTATTTACTCTTTTTCTTGGTTGACGCGGTTGGTGTGAACTATATGGTGATATGTGATCCGAGCTGTAAATAAGCAAGTGAGAATGCGACTATGAATCTGCGTGTTCTAAAGTTTTGAAATTTTGTTTTTTAACATCTGCCACGTTACACCTTCCTTCATCAATGTAAAACAAATGAAGTGCATGAATTGTATTAGTGAATGAATGGAAGTTACACACTAGTTCGTCGTATGAATTTGTTCGTCTTCTTTATATCTAGCAAGGGTATTTCCAAAATGTGGTATGCAATTTGTTGTATAATTGCCTTCACCATTATTTTTGTTATTCTACTTCTTGTTTCAGCTCGGAATTACGTTGACTTCCTTGTTCGGTTCCTTCATTTTTTTACCCTTATCGAACTCAAACTTCAGATCTTGTGTCTGATCTAGTGGCAAGTGACTGTGTAATCTTCCTATGTAGAATGATCTTTAAATTTATGTAACTTAGAGTTAACATTATTCTCAAACACTAGAATGCTCTTTAAAATATAGAATGCTCTATATAATTGTGTATATATATATATTTATGTAAATTTATTTTTTTATTATGTTTTTTAATAGTGGCATACCCGTACCTTAGTTTTTTAAAAAATTACGTACCCGTGCCGAGTACCGGTACCGTACCCGTATCCATGCAACATATTGTATAGCCATATTGTTCCACATATCACAAGGTGGACAAACATAATTCCAAGCATCTCCTTGAAGGACTTTCTGTTTAAATATATATTCTTTCTTACTTTTGAGGTTCCACCATTTAGTCCGAATGGTCCGAATATTCTTATAGAAGTAAGAAAAATATTAAGAGAGATGGGTATTACTTAGCTTATAAGATTATTTAATAAAATATAAAAAACAAAAGATGCTTTTGAAGAATGGAGGAAGAGGACAATTATACCTATATACAAGAAAAGGGAAGACATTAAGAATTGTATAAATTATCAAAGTATCAAGTTGATGTGTTATACTATGAGAAAAAATTATCATACGTAGATTGAGACAATTATCGAGTATAATATAAAACCAATTTGGATTCATGTCAGAAAAATCTATTATTGAGGCTATTCAACTATTGAAACGTTTTATGGATCATTTTAGAGCAAAAAGGAACCATATGGTATTATTGATCTAGAAAAAGCTTATGACAGAGTGTGAAAACTTTGGAAAAGAGAGGTAGTTCATTAACATACATTAATCTTATAAGAGACATTATATTGAGTTAACTGTTAGCATGACTCATGATAGGACTATATGGAAATAAAGAATATATGTAGCCGACCTCATGCAGTATGGAAAAAGACTTAGTTGTTGTTGAATCTTATAAGAGACATGCATGATAGTACACAAACATGTGTTAGGACCCATGAAGAAATAACATACTTCTTTAAGGTTAATATTGGATTACATAAGGATTGGCTTTAAGTATATTTATTTGTATTGATTATTGATGAGCTAACAAAATATATTCAAGATGAAGCAGTGTTGTTCGACGCGTATCGTATCGTGTATCATTTTGGTCCACGATATGATATCATATCGTTGTTTATTATAATTTAATACTAAAAAATTAGTAAAAAAAACAAACAGGAAAAATAGGGAAAAAATCTTATAATTGCAAAGAATTCATATAAACACAATATTGTGGATTAGTTGAATACTAACTCGCATTCATAATATGTTTTTAGTACCTGGATACTTCATTGTACTTGTTTTCTCATTGTTAGTCATGATATGCTTATATCTATATGTATATTTCATGTTTATGTAGATTTTCTTATCTCATCAAGTGGTGGTGTTTGCCAATAGAAATGCACTGCAGATAACAGGTCACATATATGTTAATGTTATAGGATTCAGTTACTGCAATTAAAACTAATGTCAACAACAAAGAAGGAATGAAGACATTCAAGATGAAACACCTTGATATATATTATTGGTAGATGGTATTGTTTGTACCTTGTATTGATGGATGAGTCAAAAGAAATAGTTAACTGAAAAACTTGAGTTGTGGAGAGAAATTGAGAATAAAGTGTTTTGAATTAGTAGAATGAAAACAAAATATATGAAGTGCAAGTTTGATAATCTCATTGAAATAGATGATACAAAAGTTAAAATTCGTAGGTATTGTCACTCAAAATGATAATTTTAAGTAGATAGAGAGGTGCCTCAACTCCGCCCATGTAAGGATTACCCTTGCATTGCCGGTCCCAAGCCCAGATAAAGGAGGAGGGTTGTGTTAGGCTTCCAACAACCAGCGTAAAACTTTGTCGGATTTTTATAACATGGATTACAAAAATTATGAGCATTGCTTTGGGGCGTCCCCGCCTAGCGACGTGCTGCAGAGCACAAATGCAGTAAGAAGTAAGCAAAGGTCACTACATTTTCGCCCGAATGTAGTGAAACAAAATCAATTGCAGAGAGGGTTCCCACATCATGGATGGGTGTGGGTAAAGAAGTTAGTCCCGCTACATTGCCGCCCGAATATAGTGAAAATTTTTCAGAGAGGGTCTCCGCATTTTGATTATGGACGGATGCGGGGGTAAGGAAGATGGTCCTAGATAATAAGATTCGTATTGGTTCTTTGAATATCGGAACATTATCCAGTAAGCTAATGGAGGTGGTAGATACTATGATTCGAAGAAAGATTCATATTCTATGTTTACAAGAGACAAAATGGGTTGGAGAAAAAGCAAAGGAGATAGAAGATAAAGGTTTTAAATTATGGTACTCAGGTAAAGAAAAGGCTCGAAACGGAGTTGGTATTATCATAAATAAAGATTTAAAGGAGAGTGTAGTAGACATACAACGATATGGTGACCGAATCATAACGTTGAAATTAGTGTTAGGAGCAGAGGTTTTGAATATAGTTTGTGCTTACACACCCCAACTAGGAGTAGAAGATAGTATAAAGACAGTTTTTTGGGAAGAGTTAGATAAGGTGTTTCAAAAGATTCTACAAAGGGAGATGATTTGTTTAGGAGGAGATTTAAATGGACATGTCGGTAAAGACGCATTAGGATATCAAGGGATTCATGGAAACTTTGGTTTTGGGGATATAAATGAGGAAGGTAGGGAGATTTTAAATTTTGCTATGGCATTTGATCTCTTTATAGTCAATACAATCTTCAAAAAACGAGATGAACATTTAATTACTTATAAGAGTGGCTTATCACAAACACAAATTGATTACTTTATTTGTAGAAAAAAAGATAGAGCGTGTTGGAAAGATTGTAAAGTAATTCCAGGAGAAAGTTTAACCACCCAACATCGACTTTTAGTTATGGATTTACAAATAAAAAGTGGACAAAGAAGAAAAGAGTGCATCGAGCTATTCAGACTAAATGGTGAAACCTCAAAAGCGAGAAAGAAGATATATTTAAACAGAAAGTCCTGCAAGGAGATGTTTGGAATTATGTTGGCACACCCTGTGATATGTGGAACAATATGGCTATTCATATTAGGAAAGTTGCGAAAGATGTGTTAGGGGTATCTAAGGGAGGTGTACCGGCACAAAAAGAAGCTTGGTGGTAGAGTGAAGTAGTACAAAATAAAATCAAGGCAAAGAGGGCATGTTACAAATTATATTATGCTAAGAAAACTAGTGAAACTTTAGAAGCTTATAAGAAAGCAAAAAAGGAAGCAAAAAAGGCCGTTAGTGAAGCAAAAGCTAAGATTTGGGAGGACTTATATAAAAAAACTCAACTCAAAAAAGGGTGAAAGAGATATTTTTAGGATAGCTAGGGCTAGAGATAAGAAAACTAAAGATCTTAATTATGTTAGATGCATAAAAGACGAGGATGAAAAAAATCTAGTGGCAAATGATGATATAAGAAATAGATTGGAAAACTATTTTTATAATCTTTTTAATGAAAATAAAGATGTTAGTATTAGTTTAGGAGATTTAGCCAAGTCAGAAAAGTATATAAACCAGTGTTGTCTGACGCGTATCGTATCGTGTATCGTTGGGCTCCACGATACGGGCGTATCGTATCGTATCGTATCGTATCGTACTTTAATATTAAAATAATGTAAAAATAATTAAAAATTAATAAAAAATCGAAAAAAATCGAAAAAAATCAAGAAAAAATCAGGAAAAATCTGATAATTGCTTTAAATTCATATAATGTAAGTTTAGTACAGATTGAGCATTCAACATTGAACAATTGCATCCAAATTTATATATTTTGAATCCAAAAAATAAAATACAGACATAGTTTACACTTTACAGTACACTACAGTTACATATAATGTTACATTTTACAAATTGTAATCAGGATCATCAACTAAATAATCTTCATCTTCTCCTTGTTGCAGATCCTCATCATCATCAGCCACGCCCACACCTTCTTCTTCAAAATCAAATTCTTCATCTCCATAATGTTGTTGCGCTCCTTCCAAATTAATCCAGGCAACGTCTTCTTCTGTTAGGAGGGCATTTTCTTCAGTGTCTTCCATAACCCAATCTTCTAATATATCAAAATTATCCAAACTTATTGGATCGAACTGACTTTCTTCTCTATTTACTTTTTTTAATTGCCTACGACACAAACAAAGATAAACAATTAGTAAGTAATATTAACAATTGAAAACTGAAGTTAAATAATATCGAATTGAAAATTTGAAAGTAATACAACATTACCTTTCACGAAGGCGCATGTTACAACGAATATAAACCAAATCATTAAGCCTTTTGTGTTCCAACCTGTTGCGCTTTTTTGTATGGATGTGTTCAAAAACACTCCAATTTCTTTCACAACCTGTTGCACTACAGGTTTGGCTTAAGACTCTAACTGCAAAATCTCTAAGGTTTGGACAATCACTTCCAAACCTATTCCACCAAACATCTGTAAAAAAAATATAAACATTAGAGACATAATAATCCACAGTAATGTAAGATGCAACTTAAATATGAAAATAAACAATGTACCTGGACGCATCGTAGAGCGGTTGCGAATTGCAACAGGCAAACCCATCAAGTGAAGAGCATTATCATATATCTCCATCTCTCGATGTATCGCATCTACTATGCTCTCATCAGGGACTAATCTGTCGATGCATTCAATGATTCCTCGATTAACCTCACCGTCCCTTTTGAAGGTTGCTGAGTACCTCAATGATGGGTTTAGATAGTAGGCTGCTGCATGAATAGGCTGATGCAATTGTTTATTCCATCTACTATCAATTATTTTCCACACGGGCACATAATCTCTTTTTTTTCCATTAAAGTTATTTCTGATTGCTTCTTTTGCCCTGTCCATGGATTCATAAAGGTAGCCCATAGATGGTTTCTCCTCGCTGTCAGCCAATCTCAAAACTTTCACTAAAGGACAAGTAATTTTCAATAATCTGATACATGCATTCCAAAATGAACTTCTAAAAACCGTTTCTGCAATCTCATTTAACTTTCTGTTCCTTCTGTTTTGTGGCAACTCTGCAAATTGTTGCCACTCATCTGAGGAGAACATTCTCTTTAAAGCTTGCTTTTGTCTCACAATACTCTGTACAGATAAGAAGTTTGTTGCAAACCGAGTTGCAGCTGTGCGAAGAAGCTCTGCACCTTCTGTGTATCTCCTCATCATACATAAAACAAATGCATGGTTGTAAATAAATTTTGTAATATCTTGGCAACACTCAGTTGCTGCCTTTATTTCATCCATCTCACCGATGTCCTCGAGGATGAGATCTAAACAATGGGCTGCACATGGTGTCCAGTAGAAAGTCCCATAAATATCAGCTAACTCCTTTCCGGCTGCTTTGTAGTTAGCTGCATTATCTGTAATCAATTGAACTACATTTTCTAGCCCAACCTCTTGTATAACCTTATCAAATTCCTCTCGTAGGATCTCTGCAGTGTGCCTCTCCTCTGACATATCTAGAGATCTCAAAAACATGAGTCCTTTAGGACAATATACAAGAAAGTTTAGCAATGTCCTTCCTCGCCTATCGGTCCATCCATCTGCCATGATAGTGCATCCTGTTTCCTTCCACGATTGTCTCAAAGTCGAACAGTATTGCTGCACTTCAATCACGGTCTGATCTAATATCTTCCCTCTCAACTTCTGATAAGAGGGCATCCTGTATCCTGGACCAATGTTAGCAATTGCATCTGCCATTGCTTGAAAATGAAAACTGTTTGCTGCATTAAATGGAATGCATGTATCATAAAACCATCTGCCCACTGCAAGGTCTGCTTGATCGTGCAGTTGTTCTGAAGCCATAGCAGCACGAATTCCTGGCTGAGCACCAGGTGTAGTGGAAGGAGGAAAGAACGAATGTATGCTAGAAGAAGAAGCTCTTCCTCTACTCCTTCCTGAACTTCCTCTTCTGCCACCTCCAAAGTCTTCAGATGCAACCCTCTTTCCTCTGCTAGGTGCTCGCGAACTGCTACTACCAATATCTGTTCTAGCATCTGAAGGCAAACTATCAGTGAATCCAACTCCAGTGGCAGTAGCATCATCAGCTTCTTCACACATCTGGAAATCATCCTTTTGTTGTCTCCTTTCCTGTATGCTCTCAATCATCTGCAAGCATTGCCATTTAATACCTTCTGGCACACTTCTAACTCTGCCTGTGCATGGAGCAACTTCTTTCCTGGTTCCTGCTAGGTGGTGTTTCAACCTTGAAATTCCACCACTAACCACCTTTTCACAAAATAAACATCTGATTTTTAACCTTGAACCCTCAACTGGTATACCCCACTGCCATGCCGGATCATCAGACTTTGAATGAGAGTCTCTACCACCCCTTCCTGCCATCTCAATGGAGTACTTTAATTCAAAAAAAAAACCTGAAAATAAAAGCACTTCGTAAATCCCCCAATCTTCAAATAACACTCAAATCGAGTGTCTCCCACTTCATGAATGCAATAAAAATCGTATACACACACTTAATAACTTCATATTTTGTCATTCAAAAAAAAAAACCCGAAATAACACAAAAAACAATAAATATAAAGGAAAAAAAGGAAAAAAACATTAAAAATATACCTAAATCCGAGTTTGGAGGCTTGGACGGACACCGTAGGGCACGATTTTAGAGCTTTGAACACCAAGGAGGCGAAAACCGACTCTTAGGGAGCTTGAAGAACTCAAAAAGAGAGAGGAAACCCGCGAAAAATCGCGGGTTTCCCTCGGCCCGGGACCCTTTATAAGGGTCCTAGGGCGTATCGTGCGATACGGCCCGTATCGCACGATACGGTGCGATACGCCCGCACCTGCGATACGGGGGCCCGTATCGTATCGTGGTGGCCCACGATACGATACGTATCGCATCGTGGTGGCCCACGATACGATACGTATCGCACCGTATCGTACGATACGGTGCGATACGGACAACACTGATATAAACCACAATTTCTACCGACGTATTCAAAAGAATGAAGTCAAAGAGGCTCTTAAACATAAGAAGGGTGGTAAATCGGTAGGACCAGATAATATTCCTATAGAAGTTTAGAAAATACTAGGAGAAATAGGAATCACTTGGCTCACAAGACTATTTAATGAAATATGGAAAAACCAAAAGATGCCCGAGAAATGGAGAGCAAGTACACTTATACCCATATATAAGAACAAGGGTGACATTCAAAATTGTGCGAATTATCGAGATATCAAGTTAATGAGTCATATTATGAAATTATGGGAAAGAATTATCGAATGTAGGTTAAGACAAGTATCAAGTACAACAGAGAACCAATTTGGGTTCATGCCAGGCAGATCTACTATTGAAGCGATTCAGCTTTTGAGACATCTTATGGAACATTTTAGAGCAAAAATGAAAGACCTTCACATGATATTTATTTATCTAGAAAAAGCTTATGATAGGGTACCGAAGGAGGTTCTTTGGAGAACTTTGGAAAAAAGAGGTATCCCATTGACATATATTAACCTTATAAGAGACATGTATGATGGTGCAAAAACATGTGTGAGGACTCATGAAGGAACGACAGACTTCTTTGAAGTTAATATTGGGTTACATCAAGGATCAACTTTAAGCCCATACTTATTTATAATGGTGATGGATGAGTTAACAAAACATATTCAAGATGAAGTACCTTGGTGTATGTTATTTGCAGATGACATTGTATTAGTGGAGGAGTCTAAGGAAAAAGTTAATAGAAAATTGGAGCTATGGAGAGAAACATTAGAAAGCAAAGGCCTCCGACTTAGTAAACAAAGACAGAATATATGGAATGTAAGTTTGATCATTTGGTTACTTCAGAGGACATAGAAATTAAAATAGGCATGTATTGCATTCCTCAGAAGGAAAGTTTTAAATACCTAGGGTCAAGTTTTCAGAGTGATGGAAGAATTGATGGAGATGTTACGCATAGAATTAATGCTGGTTGGTTAAAATGGAGAGGAACATCAGGTATTCTTTGTGATAAGAAGATACCATTAAAATTAAAAGGTAAATATTATAGAGCAGCAATTAGGCCTACCATGTTTTATGGTTCTAAGTGTTGGGCAGTTAATCATCAACATGTACAAAAGATGTCTGTCATAGAAATGAAGATGTTGAGATGGATGAGTTGTCATACAAGAAAAGACCGTATACATAATGAGGTTATTAGAAACAAAGTAGGAGGATAAAATGAGAGAACATCGTTTAAGATGGTTTGGACATATAGAAAGAAGATCAAAAGAAGAACCTGTAAGAAGGTTATAAAAACTAAATTTAGAAAGTATTAAAAGAGGTAGAGGATGACCACAAAAGTGTTGGAAAGAAACAATAAAGAACGATCTAGCTTATTGGGAGTTAACCGCTAACATGGCACACGATAGGGATCTGTGGAAACAAAGAATCCATGTAGCTGACCCCGTCTAGTATGGGAAAAGGCTTAGTTGTTGTTGTTGTAGATAGAGAGGTGCCTCAAGGGTTCTGTGTGATAAGAAAATACCATTAAAATTGAAATGCAAGTAGCAGTTAGTCCAATGAATATTGGGCATTCAATCATCACTATGTGCTAAAGATGTCTGAGGCAGAGGTGCCTCAAGGGTGCCTAATATGCCGCTTTGCTATAAAGAAAATTCAGTGACAAGTTAATGCTAGTTCACCTAGATTGCATAGTCAGGCAGACCTTTCAACCAAGAAAACAAGGAAACATACATTTGGTTAAGGGAAATGCAGAACCCCTATACGTAGCTGAAGCTGATTGAAATGAATTATTGGAGGCAACTATGGGTTTGATTTCAACTGAGGTTCTAGCTAACAGGTTTCAAGTATGACAGTACTTAAATGTTAAACCATCAGAATGCAGAATATGTTCGCTGTCTCGGATATCAATAATCTTTATGGTGGAACTCAAGCCTAGTAGATTACAGAGAACAGGGAATGGTTTCAGTGTGAAGCCATCTCAGATGAGGGAGTCTTGTGGGCAGAGCATCTTTCGTTTCTATTTGATGCTGGAACTTGGTGTCATAACAGCATTATGGATTGCTTGATGAGAATGGAAACACAATGTTTTGTGCTAGCAAATATTTTTAACCACGATTCTCTTTTTATATAAAGAGTGTAATCCATGAATATCATTTCAACATGCTCCCATGGCTTTGAGAGCGAGGATAGCCTGGAGTATTGTTTCAGTTAGTTCCTAAGCAGTAAGATCAGGAAGCCAGTATGGACATCCCACCAAAACTGATGATCCAGCCACAAAATATAATATTAAAATTTTCGTAAACTCTACAATTGAGATGATTGAGTCAATAGGAATGCTCTTCATGTTTTCCCAACATGCATAAAACATGTTTTCTTTTACTTTGTTTCACAGTTGGAACTTCTTAAGTCACTGAAACCCTTGCACGGATAATGCTTGCTCCATATGTGTTTGAAGGAATTCGTTTGCCCTTTTGGGTTTTGGTAGACTTTATTTTTCTTTCCTGAAATCTGTTTGTTTCCCATGGCAACAGAGATGCATCGAGAAAAAGGTAGTGGCTTGGTTTCATGGCCTCAAAAGCTTTCAACACCACCACCTCGCTTAGCCGAGCTGCATATTGATAGTGAGGCATATCTGCGGGACATGGTAAAAGTTTTCCCTGGCCGTATCGTGTGATACGGTGCCATATCGCACGATACGGCACGATACAGGAGGTTGGGCGATACGGTACGATATGGATAACACTGAGATGAAGTTCTTTGGTGTATAAGTTATTCGCAGATGACATTGTATTAATGGATTAGTCTAATTAAAAAGTTAAAAGGAAATTGGAACTATGGAAAGAAACATTATAAAGTAAAGGTTTTCAGCTTAGTAAAACAAAGACAGAATATATGGAATGAAAGTTTGATCATTTGGTTACTTTAAACGATATAGGAATTAAGATTTGCACATATTATATCTCTTGGAAGGAAAGTTGATGGAGATGTTACACATACAATTAATAGAGGTTGGTTAAAAAGGAGAGATGCATCAGGTATTTTATATCACAAGATACCATTAAAGTTGAAAGGTAAATATTATAGAGAAGCAATGCAACGCACTATGCTTTATGGTTGTGAGTGTTAGGTAGTTAATTATCAACATGTACAGAAGATGTTCGTAGTAGAAATGAATATGTTGAAATGGATGAGTGGTCATACAAGGAAAAACCATATACATAATGAGGTTATTAGAAACAAATTGGGAGTGACACCAATAGATGATAAAATGAACGAGAGAAAATCGTTTTAAGATGATGTAAACACGGAGAAAGACGACCAAAGGATTCTCCGATAAGAGGGTAGGAGAAACTAGATTGTGAAAGTGTTAAAAAAGAAAAGAGGAAGACGACAAAAGTGCTTGAAGGAAACAATAAAGGATGATTTAGTTTATATTGAGTTAACGATTAGCATGACACATGATCGAGATTTATGGAAACAAAGAATCCATATAGCGAACCCCATCTATTATGAGTAAAGGGTTGTTTGTTGTTGTTGTTGAGCATATTGATATACTTTCTTTGATTCAAGAAAATGCCTAATGCTTAAATAAAATACTTCTATACTCAAAAAATAGTGTAAACAACCCCAAGTCCTTTAGATCGAATAACTGATATAATTTCACCTTAAGTCTAATGATTTTTAAGATCATCACTTATAACTATGATGTCATCAACATAAACAATCAGAATAGATATTCTCTTTTTCTTTTTCTACATGAATAAGATATGATCACTCACTTCTATTATATCCCAAGTTGATTATACCCTCACTAAATCTTTCAAATCATGCTTTTGGTGATTGTTTCAGCCCATAAAATGAATTCTTTAGTTTATATACCTTAACCTTCAATATGTTATTATCAAATCTTGGTGGTAATTCTATATAAATGTCTTCATTAAGATTGTCTTGGAGAAGAATGTTCTTCGCTTCAAGTTGCCACATATCTCATTCTTTGTGAACAATCATACTCATGAGGTGGTTAGTCTATGTCATATGATCGATTGTACCTTTAGCGACCAATTTTGCCTTATAATGTTTTAGGCAGGCTCCCATCTCCTGTAAATGTAAATTTTATGGTGTATACCCATTTACAACCTATTGATTTTCTTTTTGGGAGTAGATTGATAATATCCTAAGTGTTGTTTTTCACCAAAGCTTCTAACTCAATTTGCTTATAGGTTCTTTCCACTTTGAAAACTTATTTGCCTTCTCAACATTTTTAAGCATTCATCACAAATCTTTGATAGTTTGCTGAAGTATTGTGGTTGGAGTCATATTGAGAGATTGAAAGAAGGGCACATGTTCTTTTCTCTTTTCTCATAGCAACAGGAAGATGAAGTTCAAGTTCTAGAGATTGACTGTGTTGCAAGATCTTAGGAGAAAATTGAAGCAAAATCTTAAGAGAAAACTTGTACTTGGGTTTGTAAATGCAAATACTATTAAAAGTTGGGTGTACTGCTTTTTGACGCCAATACGTGACTTAATTGATGTAAAAATTTGTATATATACTAACATACTAACTAAATTTTCTCCCATTTATTTTACGCAACTTAGCGACCCTCCTTTATTTATTTTATTTATTTTTGTAATTTACTTTCTCGCACTTTTTATTTTCTCGTGATTTTAATTTCAGATGCTAGTAATTTCATTTTATTTTCTTTCACATTTTAACTAGTTAGGTAACTCTCCCTTTATTTTTTTTGTACTTGTTTTTCTGTATTTTTTTTTTTTTTTTTTTTTTTTTTTTTTGTTGGGGGCATCATATTTTTTGGGCCATAAACACGAGTCATACATCATTGTTTTCAATGGCGACACTCTTCATTATATTGAACACCAGAGATTTCAACACCATTTCATTTATCTACATTACATGTTAATTCATTTATTTCAACGATCTTATTATGATTGCTGGGCATAGTGTGGTTGAAATTGACCGATGGTGATTAAATAACACACAGCCGGTCCTATACTTTTATCATCGACTGCACAATGCTGAAACCAATAAAGCGATTAAACACCTGCATTTAAATTGCTAAGTTTTTAAATGATGCTACCTGTATCTAAATCAGTATCATATAAATGTAGATAATTTCTTTTAAATGGATCTAATTGAGTCCTACTAATATCATTTTTATAATCAGATACATTCAAATTATTTTACAGGACACCGCTTGTGGCCCAATTGCCTCCTCTATTCTCGAATTGCAAGCCCAATATCATCCATTAAAGCTCAGACATTCTGAAAAGTATTCAGAAGACATGAAAGTTATAGATATAGGTCTTACTATTCAGCAACAAAATTTTAGCCTATTTACAACTTATAGCACGAGATGGCATGAATTACATATAGTCAATCATAGGTCAAAGACTCTAATTCTTGGGAGCTTCAACCCTGACCTGAAAGTTATCTAATCGCAGATTGGGCTCGAGGTCTTCATAAAAATCAGAAAAATTCAGGAAAAATCTGGTAATTGCTTTAAATTCATATACTGTAAGTTTAGTACAGATTGAGCATTCAACATTGAACAATTGCATCCAAATTTACATATTATGAATCCAAAAAATGAAATACAGATTACAAACACAGTTACATTTTACAAATTGTAATCAGGATCATCAACTAAATAATCTTCATCTTCTCCTTATTGCAGATCCTCATCATCATCAGCGACACCTTCTTCTTGGAAATCAAATTCCTATCTCCTTGATGTTGTTGCGCTCCTTCCAAATTAATCCAAGCAACGTCTTCTTCAGTTAGGAGGGCATTTTCTTCAGTGTCTTCCATAACCCAATCTTCTAATATATCAAAATTATCCAAACTTATTGGATCGAACTGACTTTCTTCTCTATTTACTTTTTTTAATTGCCTACGACAAACAAAGATAAACAATTAGTAAATAATATTAACAATTGAAGACTGAAGTTAAACAATATTGAATTGAAAATTTGAAAGTAATACAACATTACCTTTCACGAAGGCGCATGTTACAACGAATATAAACTAAATCATTTAGTCTTTTGTGTTAACCTGTTGTGCTTCTTTGTATGGATGTATTCAAAAACACTCCAATTTCTTTCACGACCTGTTGCACTAAAGGTTTGGCTTAAGACTCTCACTGCAAAATCTTTAAGGTTTGGACAATCAGTTTCAAACCTGTTCCACCAAACATCTGTAGAAAAAGACAAACATTATAGACATAATCCACAGTAATGTAAGATGAAACTTAAATATGAAAATAAACAATTTACCTGGACGCATCGTAGTGCGATTGCGAATTGCAACAGGAAAACCCATCAAGTGAAGAGCATTATCATATATCTCCATCTCTCGATGTATCGCATCTGCAATGCTCTCATCAAGGACTAATCTGTCGATACATTCAATGATTCCTCGATTAACCTCACTGTCCCTTTTGAAGGTTGCTGAGTACCTGAATGATGGGTTTAGATAGTAGGCTGATGCATGAATAGGCTGATGCAATTGTTTATTCCATCTACTATCAATTATTTTCCACACGGGCACATAATCTCTCTTTTTTCCATTAAAGTTATTTCTGATCGCTTCTTTTGTCCTGTTCATGGCTTCATAAAGGTAGCCCATAGATGGTTTCTCCTCACTGTCAGCCAATCTCAAAACTTTCACTAAAGGAAAGGTAATTTTTAATAATCTAACACATGCATTCCAAAATGAACTTCTAAAAATTGTTTCTGCAATCTCATTCAACTTTCTATTCCTTCTGTTTTGAGGCAACTTTGCAAATTGTTGCCACTCATCTGAGGAGAACATTCTTTTTAAAGCTTGCTTCTGTCTAACAATACTATGTACAGATAAGAAGTTTGTTGCGAACCGAGTTGCAGTTGTGCGAAGAAGCTCTGCACCTTCTGTGTACCTCCTCATCATACACAAAACAAATGCATGGTTGTAAATGAATTTTATAATATCTTGGCAACATTGAGTTTCTGCCTCTATTTCATCCATCTCACCAATGTCCTCGAGGATGAGATCTAAACAATGGGCTGCACATGGTGTCCAGTAGAAAGTCCCATAAATATCAGCTAACTCCTTCCCAACTGCTTTGTAGTTAGCTGCATTATCTGTAATCAATTGGACTACATTTTCTAGCCCAACCTCCTGTATAACCTTATCAAATTCTTGTTGTAGGATCTCTGCAGTGTACCTCTCATCTGACATATCTAGAGATCTCAAAAACATGAGTCCTTTAGGACAATATATAAGAAAGTTTAATAATGTCCTTCCTCGCCTATCGGTCCATCCATCTGCCATGATAGTGCATCCCGTTTCCTTCCCCGATTGTCTCAAAGTTGAACAATATTGCTGCACTTCAATGACGGTCTGATCTAATATCTTCCCTCTCAACTTCTGATAAGAGGGCATCCTGTATCTGCCATTGCTTGAAAATGAAAACTGTTTGCTGCATTAAATGGAATGCATGCATCATAAAACCATCTTCCCACTGCAAGGTCTGCTTGATCATGCAGTTGTTCTAAAGCCATAGCAGCACGAATTCTAGGTTGAGCACCAGGTGTAGTGGAAGGAGGAAAGAACGAATGTATTGTAGAAGAAGTTCTTCCTTTACTCCTTCCTGAACTTTCTCTACAAGAAGTTCAGTTGCAACCCTCTTTCCCTTGCTAGGTGCTCGCGAACTACTACTATGAATCTCTGTTCTAGCATCTGAAAGCAAACTATCAGTGAATCCAACTCTAGTGGCAGTAACATCATCAACTTCTTCACACATCTGAAAATCATCCTTTTGTTGTCTCCTTTCCTGTATGCTCTCAATCATCTGCAAGCATTGCCATTTAATACCTTCTGGCACACTTCTAACTCTGCCTGTGCATGGAGCAACTTCTTTTCTGGTTCCTACTAGGTGGTGTTTCAACCTTGAAATTCCACCACTAATCACCTTTTCACAAAATAAGCATCTAATTTTTAACCTGGAACCCTCAACTGGTATACCCCACTGCCATGCCGGATCATCAGACCGATAATGGGAGTCTCTACCACCCCTTCCTGCCATCTCAATGGAGTACTTTAATTCAAACAAAAACCTGAAAATAAAAGCACTTCATAAATTCACAATCTTCAAATAACACTCAATTGGAGTGTCTCCCACTTCATGAATGCAATAAAAATCGTATACACATACTTAATAACTTCATATTTTGTCATTAAAAAAAAATGAAATAACACAAAAAACAACACATATAAAAGAAAAAAATGAAAAAAACACTAAAAATATACCTAAATCCGAGTTTGGAGGCTTGCACGAAAACCGTAGGGCACGATTTTAGAGCTTTGAACACCAAGGAGGCGAAAACCGACTCTTAGGGAGCTTGAGGAACCCAAAAGAAGAGAGGAAACCCACAAAAAATCACGGGTTTTGGTCGGCCCGGGACCCTTTATAAGGGTCCCAGGGCGTTGGGCGATACGCACCGTATCGTGTGATACGGTGCGATACACCCACATTTACGAGACGGGCCCCTGTATCGTATCGTGGTGTGGTGGCCCACGATACGATACGATACGGTGCGATACGGATAACACTGGTGTTGTCGCACCCAAAATTTTTGAAATTTGCCATATCCCGCACCCATGTGACAGGAGTAGGGAATAACTCAAAGAATATGGCATCCAGAGGGAGTTTTTTTGGACTCACTGGATCATAACACTTTATCCCTTTTAGGATTGAGAGTAACCAATAACACACATCAATATCCTTAGAATCGAGTTTATCTCCGACGTAAGAATGAACATGGACATAACAAATACACCCAAATATATGAGGTGGGACATGAAACAACTTGTTTCTAGGATTAAGGACCACGTATGGTGACTCCCCATTTAGGACAGAGCTCGCATCCTTTAATGAGATAAACAATTGTAAGAATTACATCACTTTAATAAGATTTTGGAGCATTACACCCAATAATCAGGGTTCTAGTAATTTCAAAATTATGTTTGTTCTTCCTTTCATCTATACCATTTTGTTGTGACCATGAGGTATTAAAATAAGTTGTTTGGTGCATAATACAATATTTGTGAAGGTAGCCTCTTAATTGATAGGACATATTCACCTTCATTATTTGAGCAAAGTGCTTTTCAATAAAGTTACATACCATAGGAAAGATTGTATCAACTTCATCTTTAGATTTCATTAAGTAAACAAGAGTAAAGCGAGTACAATTATCAATAAAGAAAACAAAATGTTTACAACCATTGAAAGAAATAACATGACATGGACTCCAAACATCAAAATAGACTAACTTAAAAGGTTTAGACCAGTGTTGTTTGTACTGTATCATATCCTCTATTGTTTTGCTCCACGATAAAAGTGTATTCTATCGTATCGTAAAAAATAGTTTTAAAATACCAAAAATAGAAAAAAAATTAGAAAAATTCACAAAAAATTCAGACATTTCTAAACAATTCCCGTAATTCAAAAGTTGAGTAAACATTCATTATTCACCACTCAAATTTAAACATCTTTATATTTAAAGAAGTAGCAAAATTACAACTTTCATAATTAAAAAGAAGAATTACATATTATAATCTGGGTCATCAACTAAATAATCTTATCTTTTTCTCCTCCTTGTTCAAGATATTTACCCCCTTCAATAGCAAAATCAGTATCATCATCCCCTTGTCAACCCAACTTCCAAATTGATTCATTAATATATTCTTCAATTAGGAGTGTAGTTTCTTCGTCATTTTCGATAATCCACTCCTCTAAGATATCGAAATTATCAAGTCTTATCGGATCAAATTGGTTTTCGTACCTACTTGAGTTTAACTTTCTTAATTGCTTGAAAGAATGATAAACAAACAAACAAACAACAACTAAGCCTTTTCCCATACTAGACGGGGTCGGCTACATGGATTCTTTGTTTCCACAGATCCCTATCGTGTGCCATGTTAGCAGTTAACTCACAATAAGCTAGATCATTCTTTATTGTTTCTTTCCAACACTTTTGTGGTCGTCCTCTACCTCTTTTAATACTTTCCAAATTTAGTTTTTCTAACCTTCTTACAGGTTCTTCTTTTGATCTTCTTTCTATATGTCCAAACCATCTTAAACGATGTTCTCTCATTTTATCCTCTATTGGTGCCACTCCTAATTTGTTTCTAATAACCTCATTATGTATACGGTCTTTTCTTGTATGACCACTCATCCATCTCAACATCTTCATTTCTGTCACATACATCTTTTGTACATGTTGATGATTAACTGCCCAACACTCAGAACCATAAAACATGGCAGGCCTAATTATTGCTCTATAATATTTACCTTTTAATTTTAATGGTATCTTCTTATCACAAAGAATACCTGATGCTCCTCTCCATTTTAACCAACAAGCATTTATTTTATGTTTAACATCTCCATCAATTCTTCCATCACTCTGAAAAATTGACCCTAGGTATTTAAAACTTTCCTTTTGGGGAATGCAATGTGTGCCAATTTTAATTTCTATGTCCGCTTGAAAGAATGATAAGTAAATAAAAATTAAAATTAAAAAAATCAAGAATAAAAACTTAATAAATTGAAACATTAAATTGAATACTTAATTACTAAGTAATCCTTAATTACCTCAGTCAAAGTTGCAAGTTGCAGTGGATGAAAACTAAGTTATTAAGCAACTTATATTCCAATCTATTGTACTTTTTGTGTATATATATTCAAAGACACTATGTTTTTCATAACTAGTTGTACTACAGGTTTGACTCAGAACACTTATTGCAAAATCTCTCAAGTTTAAGCAATCACTTCCAAACCTGGTCCACCAAACATCTAACAAAAAAAGGCAAATATAAAGATTTATTCCACTATAAATATAAGATTTAAGAAACTTAAATACTAATATGAATAATTTACCAAGGTGTATATTAGTACGGTTGCGAATGACTATAGGCAATCCCATCAAGTGAAGAGCATTATCGTAAATTTCTATCTCTTGATGGATAGTATCTACACTATCTCGTGAGGAACTAATTTGTCTATGTAATCAATGATATCTTTATTAACCTCATTGTCCCTTTTAAAGTTATAGAATACCTAAACATTGGATTTAGGTAGTAAGTTGTTGCATGAATAGGTTGATGTAACTGTTTGTTCCATCTATTATTAATAATCTTTCACATTAATCACTCTTTCTTTTATTAAAATTACTCTTGATAGCTTCTTTAGCCCTATCCATGGCTTCATAAAGATAGCACATAGATGGCTTCTCCTCACTATCGGTCAATCTCAAAACTTTAACCAAAGGGCATATGATCTCTAATAATCTAATATAGGAGTTCTAAAATGTACTCTTGAAGATCATCTCTGAAATATCATTATGTTTTCTATTTTTTTATTTTGAGATAACTCTACAAATTGTTGTCACTCATATGAGGTAAACATTTTCTTCAAGACTTGCTTTTGTTTACGAGGCTTGTACTGAAAAGAAATTAGTTGCAAACCGAGTAGTAGTCTTACGAAGGAGCTATGTACTATCTGTATATCTCCTCATTGTACATAATAAAAATGCATGGTTATAAATAAATTTAGTGATATCTTAAGAGAACTCAGTTGTTGCCTTTACCTCATCTGTCTCTTCAATATCCTAAAAAATGAGATATAGTCCAATAAAAAGTCTCATAACTGTCAGCTAATTGCATTATAGTTAGATGCATTATCTATAATTAATTATATTTAGTTGCATTGTCTATAATTAATTGGACTATATTTTCACGCCCAACTTCCAATATCACCTTATTAAATTCTTGCCTTAGAACCTCTCTAAGTATGGTGCTCCTCTTACTTGTCTAGTGATCTCAAAAACAAAAGTCCTTATGGACAATATAAAAAAAAAGTTTAATAAATTGTTTTCTTGCCTATTTATTCATTCGTCTGTCATGATAGTGTTTCTGGTCTACTTCCATTATTCCCTCAAAGTCAAACAATAATCTTGGACTTCAAGGATGGTCTTATATAATAGTTTTTTTCTCAACTTATTATAAGATATCTTATACCATGGACTAATGTTAGTAATAACATCTGCCATTACTTGAAAATAAAAGGAATTTGTCACACTAAATGGAATGCATGCATTATAAAACCGTCTCCCCACTACAAGGTTTGCCTGCCCATACAATTGCTCTAAAGCCATAACAACACAAATTCCTTATTGAGCACCTGGTGTAGTACTAGGAGAAAAAAAGATTGCATGCTAGAATAAGATCTTCCAATTCTACTACTTACAACCTCTTTAACAACTCTTTCTCCTGGTTGGTGGTTGAGAATTACTACTACCAACCTGTATCCTATCATTAGAAGGGATATTATAATCATCACCACCACCAAGTCCAACATCCTCTTCCTCAAACATCCTTGCATCTTTTTTTTCTTGCATCTTTTTAATTGTATTCTCAATCATATGTAAATATTGTTATTTAATGCCTTCTAACACTCTCCTAACTTTACCCGTGCAAGGAACCACCTCTTTTTTAGTCTTTCCTATGTGATGTTTCGATCGAAATTGATAAATTTAAAATATAAGCACTTCATAAATCTCTAATCTTCACTTCATAAACCACCAAAACAATGAAAGAGAGTGTCTCACTTCATAGATTGCCACAAATAAAACGAAAAGATATCCAGATATCCACTCACTTCATATATTGTCATTTAAAAAAGAAAAAATTAAATAACACAATAAGATACAAAATACACATATAAAAAGAGGATAAAATCATATACCACAACCATCGGATTATCCTTGTTATTGTCGTCAGAGTGATGGTATCGTTGGAATAGAGACTTTAGAGATGCTTCTCCCTAGCCGGAAGTTGTTGTGGAGCAATGAGAGTCTGGAGCAACCTCAAATACAAGCCAAACCCCTGAGAAACATAGGGTTCTGTTTGTGTAGGGGATTTAAAAAGAAATAGGGCGTATTCTCATATCGTATGATACGGGCAATACGACCTACAATGCCGATACAGTCACGATAGAGGTCCCCATATCGTATCATGGTTTTTCACAATACAATACACATTATATCATACGATATACCCTGTATGGGTCAGCTCCTCGTCCTATCCATCATTTTTAACTTCCTCCATTTTTAACTTGGTTGTACTTATTATTAACACAACCAGTATGGTCCAGCAATTGTGATTCCCTTCCAAATCAAAACTTACCATATAAAAGATCATTTTGGTCACAAAATGAGAGATTTTGTGGATAAGATGGAGGAAGTTAAAAATGATGGATAGGACGAGGAGCTGCAACAGAAACCAGTAGTTGGATCTTGGCCGGAAAATCCATTTGGCTTCTGGACCATCATACAAAACCAAGTTCATTTATGAGCAAAATGAGTGCACAAGGAGTATATAATACATCTTGAATTTGTTTTCACCGGTAAATATCAAACATTTGGTTGTGTTTTTAATATTCAATGAAAACCGTACAAGGATGGATGAAATCAACTAACTGCCTTTTGGTTTCAATTTCTTCTGTTGGTACACTCCTTAGGTACTTTTCTTGTCATTTCACCTTATTGGGGAGCACTTATAGATCCAAGAATTTCTTTAAGGGTTTCCACCAATTATTTTCTTTTGCTTAAGTTCGTCCTTGTTTCACTTCATCTCCTGAGGACATGTTGTTTCAGTGACACTGATTTTGCTTTTTCACCATCACTTCCTAAGCACTCTGTGCATCACATCCATTGATTCCATAACCATTCATGTCCCTGCTTGTGCTTCATGCATCACTTCTCGTATCCATTTTTGCATCATTGCAACTATTCTTCCAATAAGGATTAGCTAGTTTGGGGGCTTGAGTTAAAAGATTGACAATTTTTTTTCATTTGATGAACTGCTCATAATGCAATCAGTATCAGAAACAGGAGCATCTAGTATCAGCTACATCTCTTTATGATCAATTCTCGAGTTGCATATGAATTCTTGTCATGCTTTAGAAATCTAGTTAATAGTTGACACTCTGCTTCATAAATATAGCATCTGGTAGAAGGTAGTATATTTAGGTGGATTTGTATGTGCTTTATACAGATGTGAGTGAGGTGAGGAAATAAAGCAGCAAATTGTAAATTTTCTACGGTCCAACTGTGCACACATTTAGATGGAAATTCAACTCACATATTCTGAATCCTTTATGTAGTCTTTCATGTAATATTTAGATGATGCCAACTTTCAGTAGACTTCCCCGCAAAATAATAATCCTCTCTTTTACAGTTGGCATTGCAGATTGTCTTTGGCACAATTCTCCAATCTCTTATTGTTTTCTTGCCATTTATTTCATTTCAAGCATATGGGTTCTATAACATTTGTAGAAGAAGTCCATCAGAGGAACTGAGGCCTTGGTGCAAATCCAGAGTGCCATACTTGTATGGTTTTATTCAAAGTCATTACTGGTAAGTCCAGTTATCCTTAAAGGATAAATAGCAAAAGCTTTAATGGTGATTAATACAGTTACGCAATCCCTCGTGTATTTCGACAAGTCATTTTGTGAAAACTCCCTTTCAGTTTCCAGCGTGGTTAAGAAAATTTTCAGCCTTCATTGATTCTTGGACAGTGTGTCACTGTAAGTTGCATTTCTCCACTTTCTTAAGAACCTTTCCCAAAATTGTTTTAGGCATAAAGGTACATGAACTATTACTCCATTTCTTTTAAGTTCTTCAGTGCATCTGTTTTGCTTTTCATCTTATTGACCCTTGAAGTTTCTTTGATAAGAGAGTGGATTAGTTAGAATATGTTTTTTCGATAACAATCATAAAGCTAAGGTCATCAGTTCAGAACCTGTTTGATATTGATAATTCTCTGGACAATCCATGTTGCAAGGTGAACTCATGTTTGGCATCCATTCTTAGAGGAGTTGTTCAGAATTTTTACTCTATGGGAAGTCTTGAAAATTCTTGCACATTATTTGACCATTTGACATCCGCACAATTTTGTTTTCTTACAAAGAAAATTTGTGCAAACAACAGTAAGTTATAAACTAACTCCTTATGCTTCAAATGTAATTCATTTATCCCTTGATCTTGTGGTGCAGGGGCGTTGGGTTCTTGAGATACTTCCAACTAAAACAGATACCAAATTTTCTGCTTGCTTCTCCAGTGCTATCTCTGGCTCTGTGCTCCATTTTCAAGTTCACGAAATCACACCCTAAAGTTCTCTTTTCTTTGGGTTTTGTTCCTCAAACGGATGATGTTTTATTTCATTCTACTGGCACAAGCAAAGGATGCATTGGCATCCGATCTTGGGACAAAGACTTTCCCAGGATGTCAACAGGTATGCTGGATTACATGTTATGGTCCTTCAATATGTTTAACAACTTTGCTGATTCTGTTGCTTCATGTTCTGCTGTATACAAGTTGAATCTGGACAGGACAGGAAGTTCCAAATAAGCACATGGTAAGAATATACCAAATATGTCATTGTATTGCATGGTGAAGGAGTCAGTAGAAAACTTGATCTCTGGAGTAAACCCTAGAAGCTAATGGCTTTCAACTTAATGGAACAAATCTAATATGTGAAAATAGGTTTTAATTTGTTGACAGACAAGATCCAGAAATTAGAACTGATAGACTTTATCTTGGTAATTTTAAGTACTTAGAGTCAGTGTTTCAACAAAATGAGAGGATTAATGGAAATATGACATGTAAAACTGTTGCTGGATTGGCTACTGGGAGGTTCATTAGTTGTTCCTTGTGACCAGACGCCATTATTCAATTTGAAGGGCAAATTTTATCAAGTAGGAGTTCGTAAGAGAAGCAATATGTATGGTGTTGAATGTTAGGTTAATCACTAGATGCGGTGAAGATGGTAAGGTGGGTGTGTGGGCCAACAAGGGACGATGACCCTTATTACAAGACTACTAGAGGACAAGTCGGTGTGGCTCCACCAGAAGATAAACTGAGACGTAGATGGTTATGGTAGAAGACTAGAATTGTAGCCATCCTAGCTAGTGTTGTAGGAAGCTTGGTTTTGGTTCTGATAATTTAGAAGTAGGTGATACAGGGACCAGTCATATGGTTTTGTTGTGAACACTAACACCATAATGCAAGGATAACATGTGCTAGTCAGTGACATGCCAGAACAGAACCATGTCATAACATATGTGGGATTTTAACCACTAGAAGGGTAGCTGCAGTTGTGCAGCTGATGCACTTCTTACAGTGCACATACAAACAGCGTGGCTTGCATATTCACTTGACACAAGGGTTGAGGATTCGCTATTAACTTGGATTGCTACAGATATCTTTTATCTGACTTAGCCAATCAAAGTACGTATGGTGAAGTCTGAAGAGTTTTACCATTTATCATTATCCAGGCTCAATAGACTTTGATCAAGGAGATCCATCTTGACTTTCGTAAGAATGCATTTCCAAATAGTAGATCTATGGTGTGATTGAGCACTTTTTATTGCTATTAACCTATTCAGGTCTTGGATTTTTGTTTGGAGATGGGTAGGGAACCTGAGGCATCATCTACTTTTACATTCAGTTGAGCTTTCCTGAAATATAAGTTTTATAGAAGAAATGAATGTCTTCTAATATTTTATCCTAATTATAAATGTTCAAGAGATGTGAGAGAATAACATTAAGAAGGGGCATATGGTAAACTTACCACTACAGAGTAAATTGTTCCAAAAACGATTGGAAAGTTATTATGTTGGTAGCTGTAGTTAGCATTGATGCTGTTGCCAAATTTTATTCTGGGAAACTGTAATCGAGTTTATAACCAAGGCTTTTCTGCATTGTTATTGCTCAGGCACAATTCTTTCCTGCTCTCTTCACCGCAAATCTAACAGTTCTCTTTTAATCATTGTGGAAAGCCACCTGTTCGGGACATCATTTTTGTTTGGCATTCGCAACTTGATGCATTGTTAAGTCTTATTGATATCGGTAGTGGTATGGACCAGTGTTGTACCCATATTGGTCAGTTCCTGGATACAACATGGCTGATATCCTATGCCTAACCATCCTTTATTAAAAAACCTTTTAAAAATCACAAAATTTAGGAAAATTCTACTTTATGTCAAATTAACAACTAAATTAAATAATTATCCATACATGAAAAAGTTCCTAAAACAAGGAAAGAAGTTGTACATATGCATTTGGATATCCAATCAAAACATTTGATGATTTAATCAAAGCAAAAGCATTACCAACAAAGTTTCAAAGTTCAAACTTCAAAGGGCACGTACATAATATTAATATCTAATAGCCATCTGAAAAATTAAGCAAACTAACAACAACAACAGCTAAGCTTTTTCTCCTACTAGATGGGGTCGGCTACATGGATTCTTTGTTTTCATAGAGCTCGATCATGTGCTATGCTGATAGTTAATTCCAGCATAAGATAGATCATTATTTATTGTTTCCTTTCAACACTTTTGTGGTCTTCCTCTTCCTCTTTTAATATTTTCACCCTTTAGTTTCTCGTACCTTCTTACCGGAGCTTCCTTTAGTCGCTTTTTCACATGTCCAAACCATCTTAAACAACTTTTTCTCATTTTATCATCTATTGGTATCACTTTAAGTCTGTTTGTAATAACCTCATTATATATATAGTCCTTCCTAATGTGACCACACGTCCATCTTAGCATATTTATTTCGAGCATGAACAATTTTTTCTATATGTTGATAATTAACTGCCAAAAACTTGGAACCATATAACAATAGCAGGTCTAATTGTTGCTCTATAATATTTATCTTTCAACTTTCACATAGAGTACCTTATGCAACTCTATATTTTAACCAACCTACATTAGTTTTTTGCGTAACTATCTCCATCAATTTTCCATCGCTCTGAAAATTGAGCAAACTAACTATGCTTAATTTTTCATTTTTCAGTAATACATATAAAATTAACTAAAAACGTATAATCAATTTGGATATGTAGTCTCTAGAACTTACTTATATCCATCAAACATAGTCTTCCTCCTCCTCAAATCATCTATCGTTTTGGTCTTTGTTTGAGGTGACACCATATGACATGGCACCTAGCCTTCTTTTCCTGCATGTTGATTCTTTATGTAGGTGAGTACACACCTGGAAAATGCCAAAGGAAAAAGATGCAGCCATGGAATATCATCGAATAATTGGAACCCCATGCTTTACTTTGTCAATGAACTTTCATACTTAACCATGATGATGAGTGTTAGAAGTAGAAGCGAAAAAGAAGCAGAAAAAAAGCCATTAGAAACAGAAAAGAACATTTAAAATGTTTAAAACACAGAAGATGATGATCTACCTTAAAACCTGACCCAGATGCTTCAAACATAAAGAGCATAATGATTTTATACCTTGAACATGCTGAAAATGAATGAAAGAATATTGATAATCTCTCCCTGCACCAAAATCACTCGAAAAAGCCAACAAAACTACCCCAATGCAAGAGCAATATGCGTCCAGTCTCTGGAAAGCTGTTGTTGGAGCCATATTGGCCATAGCATCTGATACAGTAGATACAGCCCGTATTGTATAATATGGGCCGATACACCCTCCTACCGATAGGGAGGCTGTATCTTATCATTTTTTCTGAATCAATGCAGTAAGTGTTGACAGTATCATACCATAGGTACAATACCTTACAACTGTGCTATCGACAAATCATTTAAGCCCAGCCCTAGACTCACTCGGAAACAGAAGAGCTAGCTCTAACTCAAGCTTCAGCTTGGATCAGAACTCATGGTCAATTCACTTCAAACAGCTCTCTTCTTTTTTCAGGACATGTTGCCTACTCTTGATTTTTATTGAGCTGAGTTTGACCCCACTAATTCAAGTTTGCCTTGCCTCTAGCCAAGCCCTGGGTTCTTGGTTTTTTGTTAGCTGGACTTAAGATACACGAACCTTGCTCAAGCCAGAAACCATGCATGCCAGGCTTGCCACCATGAAGTGCATGCAAAATATCAAATGCTGTCTCTCACATTAATAGTGTTTTTCTTGATCATTTGGTTCGTTTTGTTATTTATCCAACTATTGGAATGTCTATTTAAATGACCTGTGTCCAACTCCTGCTTGTTTATTTCTGTGGCAGTGAATCCCATGCACAGGAGGAGGAAGCACAAGACGGGTGATGGTGTTGCTGTAGCCGATAATGATTCTCATTTGGAAGAAAGCAACCATCAGTTGAGCTATGATACAACCATTGTGCTTCCTTTCATTTTGCACTTGGCGTTCTTGGTTGCTGTTGCCTTCTTCGTGATGCATGTGCAGGTAAACGCTTTGCCAATTCTGTTAACCTTATTGACTGACAACGTTAAAACCAAGCATTTTCTTATGATTATTTCTTAGCCATTGTTAACCGACCCTGTCTAGTATGGGAAAATGCTTAGTTGTTGTATTTCTTAGCCATTGTGAATTGAAAGATAACTGTAGATGGAAAAGATAATTGTTTAATGGCAGTTGATATAAACCGTTGCTGCATATCACACTTTTCTTTTGACATTATAGCTTATGAAGGGGCCAAAGCCAAACAAGCACACAGGACCCCTGACAATGGAACTCCCCCCCAGGGCAAGGGCATCATAGCACCCTGCTGTTGATTTGACGCTCAGGGTACATCACACTTAGTTAATATGTACATAATTGTGCAGTACTACTAACAAATACATCTCCAGAGTCTCTATTGCGTCTCAAGGTTTTGCTTACTCTAATAACAGATTAGTCTAACAACGCCGTACATTGGCTTCAGTGTTGGTCCCTCATTGATCTGTTAACATGTTTATAATGCATTTGGAATGTAAAACTGGTTCTCCATCTTTCACTACTTCATGAACTCAATCTTGGCGTGCATTTTTGGTAAAAGTTCTTCACCTTTTAATATACATAGTACAGAAAAGAAACAGTTACATAGAATTGGTTCTTCTCCCACATGCCACGTAGATGGGGGTGACTCTTGGTGCTCTGGTTGCAACGTCAGATACATCTCATCTTTCTATATACTTTGTATTTTTTTCCTTTTACGGTTATTCCTCTCTCTCTCTCTCTCTTACAAACTACGGTAATTGATAAGACACTTCAAAAGAGGTGCAACACCTGTGCAACAGTCCGAAACTGGACTTGGTGCGGACACCTGTCTGACATGACTGACTTATCGATGACTGTATCCAAGGGCCGATATGGGTGTAAGCAGACTCAGTCAACCTTACTTTGTCCTATTTAAAAAGTAATTGGAGTAACATCTCTTGAATTTCTTCGACTTTTTGGCTATACTCTGTATGCCTTGTCCATGATATCTTCAAATTGTGTCTCTTTTGTTTTAGGTAGAATGTTGAAATCTTAGAATGCTCAAAACTGAAACGAAGCCTTCTCCAACACTAAATGGGGTTGGCTACAAGGATTCTCAATTGCCATTTGTGTCTTATTGGCAACCTACTCCAAAATGTCAGGTTTCTCGAATTCATAACAAAAGATCTGACTGGCTTGTACACTGGGCATCAACTACCTAGCAAAACCCTCCTCCTTTTGCACTTTGAATCGGCTATGGAAGGTTAAACCCTCATCAACCATGGAGTTTTAAAATCTTCATAATAGATGATTATTTTTTGTTGAGAACTAGGGGAAACTGCAAGCTGGAAAATGGCAATCGTAGGTTTCAATTGGATTCTTCCCACATTGGTTTTCCACTCGTTTCCTGTATGATATCTTATGTTGGATGAGTCATTAATGTTGATGCTAACATTTTTCTTCAGGTTGCAACTCGATTTTTGTCCGCTAGTCCGCCTGTTTACTGGTTTGCTTCACAATTAGCTGTATCTGCTGCTGTTGGTTGGAGATGGTCTTACTTCGTTTGGGTTTATTTCATATCTTATATTCTAGTCGGGAGCTTGCTTTTCTCAAACTTCTATCCTTTCACGTGACAAGAGGAGCAGTACAACAGCATTATCTGGTCTCAGCAGGTACCCTTGTAGTCTTCATAAACCTACAAACTCTGTTCCGGCAGATTTGCTTAACTCCTGCAGAGTGATCCATGATTTCGAGTCACAAGAGCCATGTTTTATCATGTCGAAGCAAACCTTAGAAACTACTGGATTTTTCAACTTGCTTGAGAGTATAGGCTGGTAAATGAGCGGAGTCCCTCATAGTTTTGCTTGATTTGGCCCATCCCTGGCTTGTTGAAGTTCGGTTTATAAAACCTTATGAGCTGAAGATAAACATGGTGTGCTCAATTTGAAGCAGCTCGTGAATTCTTGTTCAGTGTCATTCTTCAAATTTTTGCCTATATTGTACCACAAGGTTATTGATGTGGGTATTCAAGTAAATGAAAGGCCATTTTTCTTTTTCCAGAAAGGACGACTGTAGGTAAAGGTCATTCTTTTTAGAGCGTTTAAGTTTATCTATCTCTCAACTATGTTCAGTTTTGCTTGTAAGTGGATGGGGAGCCATTCATGAAGACGATTGAACAGAACTGTTCAACTCGCAGTTAGCTCACCTCGCGGAGAACATGAATTGCTTGGTTCGTTCGGCTTGTTTACTAGCTTTACATGAGAGCATTTAACCTCCTGGGACTTATTATTCCGCATCACATCAAGGATCTTGTGTTTTTGAAATTACAAGATTCAAGATCGCGGGTGCAAATGACAGCTCTCATCACAACTAAGTGGTGCCTAAGATTATCTGTGGCTCACTTTACCATGTGTACGTTAAGGTGGTTTGCCTTTACATGGGCGCAGAGCGCAGTGGTAGGGTATTGTGATTGAGCCCTCTGAAAGGTGAGGGACTCAATTGCCTGTGTATCTGGCATGGGTCTGCCTGATTTGAGCTTTCCCTTTTAGGAAAAACAGGGAAAATTTTGCCTTTTAGTGCTTGTGAGGCTTAGTACGTGGAATGTTACAAACTCAGTTTTTTGGTTTATTGCAGGGGAAGGCACATGCTTGCTGCTGCCATTTCTGTACTTTCAACTAGGCTTACAACCACTTTCTCCTAGCCACTGGGGCTGCGGAACATGATGAGCTCTGTCTGAAATTTGGCTTTAGCGATGGCTCAAACCAGCTCAACTTGTAAATTCACGAGTCAAGTTGCTGCTTGTATTGTGTGCATAAATTAGAGGATAAAGTTTTGTGCTCGGGTTGTCTCAGGCCAAATGAATTATTGAAAATAAGCAGCTCTGTTTCGGGGTAGCGGTTTCTGACATGGTAACCCGACACAAACATGACACAAAGAGTACGTAGGGTGTAGAACCACGGGTCGTTCTCATTGGGGGAAGAAGCAGGAATAAGACCAGAATATCCATCTCTCTTATTCTGTTGACCATTTAAGAAATAAAACACTGTTAGGCTTCCTTCGTTTCTTCCGTCACTTTACACGTCAATTGCGTGCATAAATTCTTCACAGCGCAGAAGGGTGCTTCTAAGTTTCAGGTGCTTTTAGAATTGAATAATTTGAAGGGTGACTGTTGGGTCCATGTTGACCCAAACACCGTTCAATTGTGTTCGTGTTATGCACAATGACATGATTTGGAAAGTGGGTCGTGTTTGAGTGACTTATTTTTACACGAGCCCAAATAGGCGTGACATGATATGCCCAACCCTTAGCTCTGTTTATGATATCAAGAGCTATACTAGTTTTTATAAATTTTCAGGCAGTTTCAGTCTTGCGAGTGTTTGTCCAACTTCAGAAATTCTTTTTTGCCACGTAAATGTTCTTTCATCAGGATCCCCGATTGCTCGGGGAAGTCTTTTATCTGGTCGGTGGATCAGAAACGAATAGGCACAACTCTTTCATAGACTCACTACTTTTTCCATCGCGAATAAAGCTATAAACATGATATCGGGCCCTGAACTATATGGGTAAGGTGATTTATTTTTTCATTTAATAAACATTAATTTAAATATGAAGGTTGCTCATTACAATAAAATAGAAAAAATGTCAGATTATTATATGATTCAATAATATCGTTCAGTCTAAATATGACGGTACATGCACAGATAAGATTAAAATAATTCGAGTATTTAGTTGATTCATGCACTGCTATCTTATTATTTTCTGGTACAACCTTGTTAACGTTGGTGAAACCCACGGGTTTTGATTTTCCCCTTGGAGGAGAACCAATTCATAAAATTAGACCACGTTTTTCGCTTGCTAAGAATGCCAGGTCATGCCAAAGTCAACTTTTAAAATTTTCATTTTAAAATGTTGTCTGATTCTCTGGATTGATGTAGTCTACAGGAATCATTTGGCAAGAGTGATAACAATCATTTCAAACAAGATCCGGCGCATGCTTTACATAGCCGCGATGTGCAAATTAAATGCATTGGGCGTCAACTCCCAGGGTGAGCCACCATCTCAGGGCATCCGCTGCACTCTGCATGGGCATTCAGCCCACAGGAATAAAACCCTACAGATTACTTGACAACCCAAGCCACTACGCCAGCACAAACAGGGATTGAATTGCCTTGCAGGCTTGGACCATTGGGCTCATTCCAGGACAAAATCCATTGCCTAACAATGCACAAACTATAACAGATCTAGGCGAAAGGTTGGATGAGATTGTTTGGGAGATTGTCATCTAGCATGAAATTGCATCACTCGTGCCACCTCGCAGGAAAGAATCTCTCTTTCGGTGCCAGATCATGATCTCTCCGATCGCTTGATCAGGGCCAAAAAGCAGCAAATTTGAACACACTAAAGCAGATTCATAACGAAAGTTACGTGGTTGCAGCAGAAAGGTGTACGCAATTTACAGCACACAGGAATAAGACCAACCAAATTGGTTCGTCTCCATAACACCATTTACGTCTTGAAAACATCATTTTGTTCTTTTGTTAATGTTGTTCAGGAGCGTCTCCCAAAAGAACAGTATAGATTAACAGCCAAGGATGAATTGCCTAATACCTGATGACTACAACGGGGACACATGTCACAAGCCGCTTGATTGTGGGGCGGCGAGATACACAAAAACAACCCATGCTTTTCCCCTGTGGTTCATCAGGTAAGAGGAAGCCTCATATTCAGCGAACCACCACGAGCAGTTCCTCCAACTTGCGTGACTCCCCCTGTTTGTGGGTGGAATCCAGGAAACAGGAAATCAGCTCGCTGGAACAGATGATCATGCGGAGAAATACTCGTGACTTCAGAGGTTGACGTTGCCGAACCGCTGTTGCCGGAACTAGCAACACCATTATCTGACTGCACAACTTCCGAATCAGATAAGCTTCCAAGATGTAACGACGCGCCTCGCAATATTTTCTGGTTGTCAGCAGCAACCTTGGTTTTTTCGAGCTTCTTTGTGTTCAGAAAGCGTCCTCCAGTTCCACGGGCCCGTTTCATTGCATGAAGATGCCTCGACTCATGGAGGTAGGGCTGTCGTGTTAGCATAGTGATAAACATCAATAACAAGACGATAAAGTCTAATTTCCCGTTACCACTAGGCTAACCTTTTCATTTTGTGTTACAACAAACTTCAGCAAATTCTAAGGTGCTTTCGCAGTATGTTGCATATTATTTTGGCATCAAAACCGATACAAAAATGCATTCTATTACTCTCATTATTATGGTTACTTTTGTTACCACCGTTGTTTTACGGGAAAATACCGGTCGCACTCTAAGGCGTGGTGTCCTCTAACTGGAGGAGCTACTCTACAGGCCTTGCATGAAAAATACGACCTCAAGTGCTCTAAAGGGTTAATTTACCAGAAACCAAGTTTTTGAAATTGGATAAGCTTGATTTGCTAACTAAAGGTCAAACAGAAAAAGCAGTATTGTCGACCTACGGATGCACCGATCAGATCCATTTCAAAATGGAACAAAAGCGGAAATTAGGTGTTGCCACAACCAACCTACCTTCCTGCCTCTGAGCAGCTTATTCTGACACTCCAACTTGGCCCTAGACAATCTACGCTTCAAAATTCCACGATACTGCTTTGCATTGACATAAACTGGCCGGTCTTCCGTGATATCAAGAGGCAGTGGCATTCGGGCATGTGACGCCCCAAACATGTAAGGATGGATCTGAGGTAAATGAAGAAAATATATAACAGTAAGTGACAAGGAGCGTAAGGAAATTTAATATACCTGGTAAACCATAAAACACCAGCACATACAAGGCTCCAACAGCAACAAGAAAAGAAATGAAGAGAAAAAACCTTAGTATTTAGGATCATCACAATTTACCATAGTGGAAACATATATATAGATTGCCAAATGCCACAGCACTCACTGTTTCTCTGTGCAATACCGTCAGAGGCAACAAGCCAGAATTTGGACTGGTTAGGTATGGAGAAATCTTAATTTGCCAAACCTAAAGGTGGGGTATTAAGCGTCGGCACAAGAGACTTTTGTAGATGCGAAATGAGTTGAAAGTTCAGATGACATCAGAAGATCGTTAAATGACGGACAAAAATTATAGAGGATATAAAACTGCAAGATCTGTAAAATCTAAGTGGATAATAGTCTGCTAAGAAAAAAATGGAATTCCCCACCAGGTCAGCCCAGCTTGTTGTCCTGGTCTTAATATGTCCACGTTCATGGTCAATCTTCACATGATCTTAATCATCTATAATTTGGACGTCGCAGCAATTAGACCTAATCACATCAGTAAGCGATATGTTATCTACTAAATAGCATACATATTTCAAGTACTGTGTATATTAATGTTTTATATAAATGATGCACAAAAGATAGCCAAGTGATTGATTCATCTTCTCAAAAAGTGAAGATATGGCTTCCCCCCATTCCTCGTTAAACAGGAGTTTCCTTTAATTGTAGGCACGCAGTGTCTTTGTCAAGGACACTTGATATTGTATAAGCCATGTAATATTATGCTTAGTCGCGTGACAGAAAGGCCTAAACAATAATCAAGATGGAGAAGAAACTAAAAAAACTAAACCTAGACAAATTTAGAAAGGCCATTGATCAGACGAGCAGGAGAATAGCATATAAATCTTTTGTAGGCTATATTCACAAGCTTGTTCAGTGCTAGATGGTTTGAGGAATTTACTCTAAAACAATGTTAATGAAAGTATAAACAAATCCACGGTAGTGATACTTGGATTACCTTTTGTCCGTTTCAACAAATGGTACAAATACAAAATTTGAGAATGGATGATCAAATAGATGACAATTACTGTTGGATCAGAAAAGTTGCAACGAAAACAACTTGGATTGTTTTCTGAACCCTTCTGTATTAAGGTGGTGCCACTTGCCTGGACTTCCCCCATCGGTAAAGTGCCCAGAACCACCAAAAAAGACGTGCATGCATGCAAATGTAGCACAGGCACGCATGCACAGAGACGTTTTGCAACGGAAGATATTTTAGACAAAATAAGTGACTACTTCTGTAAGGACAAAGACATTGTTGGAAAGATCTAAACGTGAGACAATCTACAAACGCACATTATTGACTATAATTCTGGATCGGAGTAAGCAAATAGTCACAAGTAGGCCCATTGATATTGCAAGACCTTGACCTTCCCAATATTCTCCGTAGAAAAGTTTCTCCCTGGGAGATTGGTAGTTGCACTTTCACTACTTTTCCAGTCAATACAAATATCTTTTGTGGCATTAAAAGAAAAAACTGATTTGTGACAACTCAAACCTCTTTTAATGAAGAGAATAGACCGCAATAAATAAGAGGTTGTTCAAACTGACTGGGTAGGCGGCATGTTCGTTTAAACCTAGAAATAGGCCCATAAGGATGGGAAATACGGTAAAGGGGTTGGGTTTGGATAAGGTTACTTCCGGTCTGGTTAAAAGTAGGTAGACCTTGATACGACCTGCTTATTACTTTTTCTTTAATCCAGACCCGACCTATCAGATCCAAGAGGCGTCCTGGACAACCTGACTGTGACTCGTTGTATACAATCCGGTTAAGTTCGGTTGCTTCAGGCCGACCAAAACTGTATTTTTTGAGTTAAGTTGTTAGGTTGGGTTTGAAATTGCCACACTAAGCCAGGGAGAAAGTTGTTTTCACCGTACTCACCAAAGAAGGAAATCCATCAAAGAATACACCAAGTGCTCTCACGTAGTCCTAACATACCATTTTTGAGGTTTGCTTGGACAAGATACTAAATTAGGCAACTTAATCTTTCTAATAGATGGGAACTGTGTACCGGATCTCTCTTGCAAGAATAAGGGGGAATCATGATTGGAATATATTTTCTTTTTGAGAACCTTGGCTTGCTATTTCATGTACTTCAAAGGATAGAAACCCACATGCAACAATTTTATGTACACAATATGTTTAGACATAGATGAAATAGAATCTGGAAGCCCAAATCTGGCACTTAGCCAATACTTCATATTTAACCATTTTCAAATGTCTTAAGCCTAAATTCAAATGAACCATGGATAGCCCTTCAGACCTCCAATATATATCATGCAAACCACCTAACCCTACAGTAGGTCCCACAACCTAGTTTTCACGTGGTGATAAAATAACCAATACCTGCTTCTGTCGGACATGAAAAAGAATGAATTAGGAAGCCTTCTTGATTAACTTGTAAAACAGTCGATATACCTTCACATACATTTATTTGCACAAAAGAAGAAATCATATGTAACTTGGTCTTTTGCTTTCCAATTTCCCAGACCCAAGTGCAGTCCTCCTCCTCACTAATTAAACTGTTCCAATCCTCAGGCTCACAACAACCACAAAAGGATCCTTCACTGAAATATCCACCAAAAAATACTCCTTGTCAATCTTTCACAGCAGCATTTTTTTTCGTTTTGAAGAGAAATATATTTTATTTTCTAATTAAGTTGTCTTCTTCAGTTTAATCATTAATTCTAAAGATCTCAGAGAAATCACAGAGACGAGAAGCATCCTGGAAAGGGAGTAGGCACATGAGTGAAAAGGAGTAATGGAGTTATTGCTACAAACATCCACTATAAATATTTTCATCAACCTAAACTGAAGAGGTTGTATGAGATAGGCTTATAGATCTTGGCTAATAATATTCAAATGATTAGGCAATCATGCTTTATATCCGAAGAAAGTTGAGTAGGGAAGATTCTCAGACTGTGATTTGCACACTTGCCCATGTAGTTCACAAGTGCTGCACAAGCACAATTGCATTGAACATGTTTGACACCATGTTGGTAACTTAATGCTTGAATGCTGAATCGGCCGAGTCACAAAATGTCGATACGGTGAAATCATCAAAATATAAAAACACCCAAATATGGATGTATCAAGTCAAGAATACAACAAGAGTCAAGAGTCAAGAGTCAAGAGAGAGCCAAATCACGAATCAAAAGGATGTGCAAGACAACTTGTTTATTGATATGCATTGAAGCTCTATTTATAGAGCATAAATTACAACGAATGAAAGAGAATAGAGAGAAGAAAGGAATAACTGTGCATTCAACTGAATGCACAGTTGGGGAAAAGGATGTCCAGGACCTAACCACGGGCCAGCAGCATGGGTTGGGCCCTAGTGGCCCGGCCTGCCCTGTTACAAGTTAACACTCCCCCTCAAACTCGAGTGGGTGTAGAAGAAACCTGACTTGAGTTGGAAATCAGTGTGAAATACGCTAGGATGATGAGCTTTGAGTAAAACGGTCGGTTGGGCGATCGATAGTGCCAAATGGAAAGGAGACGAAGAGCTCCATAAAGAATGTGTTGGCCTTGACGGATGAAGTTACGGTTGATCTCAATATGTTTGAGTGCGCTCATGAAAAATATCATTGTGAGCAATCTGAATAGAACTGCAGTCCCTATCATCGATGCATAGGAGTAAGATGGGATAGGGGCGAGAAATACCAAGTCATCGACGCAGACATATGTCATGGCCAAAGCAATCTTTGGTATGTAGGCTTGTCGCCTAATATCAGATCTTTCTGGCTTGATGGAGACTTGAACATGTGGTTAAAATCTGTTTCTTGCTTCTTCCTTGAAATGAGATGCAATCACCTAAAATATACACGGTAAACCAAAGATGGTGGACTTGCGACTGGTGGGATCATACACATGATCGCACGAGTACAGGCACGCAGCTCTAAGGATGAGGTTGATGAAAATATAAAGAACCAAGATCTTTCATTTCAAAGTCTGTAAAAGAACTTTGTTTTAAGATGTTAATGCTTGGAATAGTCATCACCCGATAATAATCATATCATCAACATAAAAGACAGTAAACAATGCCACCTACCTTACGATGAATGAAAAAGAGCGGAGTCATCAGGACTACTTGAGTAAGAAGCACAATGGTTGAATTGAGAAAATTTAAACAAGCACTGTAGGGAGCTTGTTTAAGAATCATACAAGGCTTTAGTGAGTTTATACACATGATTAGGAAATTCATTTATTTCAAATCCAGAGGAGGTTGTCATATAAACTTCTTCTTGTATATATCCATTTAGAGAATGCATTTTTAACATCCATTTGATGTACAATTTAAAATCCATAATAATGCATATGCTAACGAGTATTCTAATAGTAGTAATCTTGCCACAGGGTGCAAATGTTTCATCATAATCAATTCCATTATTCTTGATTATAACCTTTGGCTACTAATCTTGCTTTATTTCTTATTATATGATACCATTTTCATCAAGTTTTATTCCTATAACACCCATTTTGTACCAATTATTTGTTTGTCCTTGGGTTTAGGAACTCGGAAGAGGTTCCCTTATGACAATGAATGAAGCTACATAGGAAGAAAAAAGCATGAAGAATCAACAAGAATATGGTAAAAATCCGGTAATTTTTACTGACTTAGGAATGCGATGATCAGTGATCGGGAGTGGTGGATCCACAATCTCGACCTGGGAGTCGTTAGGGACCATAGTTAAGAGAACTTTCATGAATGATGATGAGAGCTCAACAGAATCGGACAGCTCACTGTGGTATTTGAAGTCACTAGGAACATACGAGAATCAAATTCTATCGGTAATCCTTGTAAAAGATCAATAGATCTATACTGAATAAGGTCAGAATTAGTCAAACTATGTTGAGTAAGTGGATGGAAGAGAAAGAAAGTGTATATGCTTCCCCCGAAAGACAACATGACGAGACATACGGAAAGTTTCCTGAGTTATTGGATCAAAGTAACGATAACCCTTTTACCTTTGGCCATAACCAAGAAAGACACAAATGGCAGATTGAGAGGACAAGCTTGTCGTATGTCTCACATGAGGGTTGGACGAAGAACAAAACGAAATACAACCAAAAACCTCTAAAGAAAGAATAATCTAGGTGCATACCCCATACAAGACGCTTATCAAAAGGAGATACAAACCCTGAGGACGGAGGAAGGATGACGAATTATATTGACATCAAACTTACAACAGCAAGAAGAAATTAGCTTTTCACCCCAAAACACGCGTTCAAGAAATGTAGAGGCATTGACAAGAAGCTTGAGAACGAGTCAACAATGTGCCTATGTTTTCTTTCAGCCCGACCGATTTCATTGAGAAGTAATTATATGGACATGAGAACTCGAGACAAGGTACCACTGTCGGTACCAAAGAAAAGATAAGAGTTTAGAATCACGGTATTTTTTGGCATTATCACGAAGCCAAAAAAAATCTTAGCTGATCTTTGAAAACTGTGGTTTAGTCATAGTACTGGCAAAGTTAATGTAAACTTGAGGAGGGGAAGTTCATGACGATTCTTTATCAAATATATCCGAGGTGAAAGCGATGAATAGTCGTCAATATGATTATAAAATAATAAACCAGTCCCCGCGAAAATGGGTGTAGAGCTAGACCCCAAACATCAGAATGATTACAAAATTTCTTTCACCAAAAGGTAGAGGATGCATTTTCCCAAGGATACATTCTTTACAATCAAAATTATGAATCTCATTTTTCTTTAACAAAAGAAAATTATATAGTATATGCATATTCAAATGTCAAAGTTGTTTATGCCAAAGAGTAGTATCATGAACTACATTACAAGATTCAAAATTTGGTATAACTAAACTATCTATTTTGTATAGTCCACTTTCCCTATGGCCTTACCAATCACCTTCTTCGATTGGTGATCCTCCACCACACAATTCTTAGATGAGAAAGTGATTATATAACCATTATCACAAATTTGAGCAACCGAGAGAAGATTTAGATTCAACTTAGGTATAAAACTTACATTTTTAATTTTAAAATCTTCTTTTTCAAAGTCTCCAATTTTTTTAATTTGAAGTTTCGTACCATCGGTGGTAAAAACATGTTTTCCAAAGACATCTTAAGAATTTTTCAAAGATTTTTCACTATAAGTCATATAAAAAGAAGTATCATAGTCTAAGAACCAAGATATACGAGAAGTGAAAAGAGCATTTTCGGAAATGCTTGCCTTTTCTTTGAACATTTCTTCTATGTAAGCTTTGATGTTGGTAGGCAAAACTCCTGATCCTTGTCCTCCACGGCTCCCACGTTTCCATATTTCTTTCGAAGAAGACAAGTGGTTTTGATATAACCACTTCCCTTGCAATAATGGCATATCTGTCATGGTCACGTAGGCTTTTTGTTTGATCCATCTCTTTGTCTTTCGATGTTTTTCATATGAGGGAGCTTGTATGTCTTCATATTTGCTCCCAGCTTTAAAGCGGCAAGAACGGCTTCTTTTACAATATTGATATTTTTTAATCTTGTTTCCTCCATAACAAGATTGGCCAAAAACAAGTCTCCCTTTGGTCTAGGTTTTCTATGTATTAAGTTGGATCTAATATTTTCAAATTCATCCTTTAAGTCATGCATGAATAAAAAGAAATATTGGTTGCCTAAAAACTCTTGAAATTCATCTATTTTTTGAAGTTTTCCAAATCTATCAAAACTTCTAAGTTGAGACCATAATTCCAAAAAATTATTGTGATAGTCTCTAATGCTTAAATTCCCTTGTTTAAGCATTATCATCCTTTCCAAGAGATCAATTTGAAAGACAAAATCATCTTAAGAGTGGATTTTCTTTAAGTACCCCCAAGTCTCAAAAGCACTTTCGAAAACACTAATTCTATTTCTAAGTTTTTTATCTACATTTTGACAAATAATCCAAGTAATTTTAGCATTTATCTTTTCAGTTTTAAGATCTTGCTTGTATTTTTCTTTTGCTTTGAAAGCTTCATCATCATTCAAATCTTCAATGTCCAAAGTTGGTTCTTGAATCGTTTCATCAATATAATCCCAAAAAAATTTTAACAAAAAATATTTTTGCATGGTTCTTGCCCAACTTTGATAGCATTTCGAGTCAAGAATACATCTAAAAGATTCATTTTTGCTCTCCATTTTAGAAAAAAATCAAAGATCTTAGTGTTACCTCAAATTTGTAGCGATTTCACGAACTTTGCAATCTTGACACGATTCCCAATGCACTTGAATTCTTCAAAACAAGACTCTGATACCATGTGAATATTTGTTGATACTTGAATGTTGAATCGGCCAAGTCACAAAATGTCGATATGTTGGTGAAATCATCAAGATATAAAATCACCCAAATATGGATGTATCAAGTCAAGAATACAACAAGAGTTAACAGTCAAGAGAGAGAGCCAAATCACCAATCAAAAGGATGTGCAAGACAGCTTGTTTATTGATATGCATTTGGAGCATAAATTACAACAAATGAAAGAGAATAGAGAGAAGAAAGGAATACTGTGCATTCAGCTGAATGCACAGTTGGGGAGCCCTGGCCATCCAGGACCTAACAACGGGCCAGCATGGGCCGGGCCCTAGTGGCCCGGCCTGCCCTGTTACAAGTTAACAACTTCATCTCCTTCTCCACTTATAATTCTGATGCATTGTTTTATTTATAACTTGGAAAAACTGCACCGGAGGTGACTTGGATGATTGAACCACTGGTGCAATAACTGAGGCTACCCTCAACCCCCAGGCGTTTAATGTAATGGCTGAGGCCCACTCGCAGTATGTTATTGCCAGTGGAGCTAATTTAGACCCCTATCTTTTATGCTCATTTGTGGTAATTTATTTTAAAATCTGTTTGTCGCTAAATAGATTTTGTTTGTACTTTGTAGCATATTTAAGTTCAATAATGTAATGCATATGTGAAAAGGGCTCATAAATACTAGACAAGAATTAGTGCTAAAGATACACATAAACATAGTTGTATATACTCATCATATGCAGAATATTAATACTAATAGACACGCATGCACTGTGCAGCACGGTGTCAAGTCAATCAAATACATCAATGGTAGACTGCTCATGATGTAACATGATGCATAGGACAAAATCATGTCCTTAACAAATCCCAGCTAAGCCACCGACCACAAATGTGTGAATGTGGCACCTAGGAGAACATAGACAGTTGGCAGAATAGCTACATGAGGCAGCAAATGTGGCTTTTATATTCATCCCTTCTCACTTTGTGCAAAGATAGCATACCCTTTGATAAGAATCAAACCTGTGTTTGCTTATAAATTTCCTAGTTTTCTCAATGGTCCCCCCAGCTAGGCCAACTACTCAAACCTAGGCTCTAACTAGTCCTTTTAGGATTTCAGGTACCTGAGAACCAACTAGCAACTTTGACTACACAAAACACATCAAGGAACATACGAATTGATATTTCCATGTTAAATAAGACACGGCCCAAGAGTTCTAAGCAAACTGCTCTCCATCCTTACCGGCATGTTACTATTTATTAGGAAACCTCCCAAACAACCAGAACCTAGGCAAAGCCATCCAGAAGCCTCTAAAAAGCAGATTTTGGAGTCTATCCTCTCAGCAGAAGTTCTTAATCACCTTTGCAGTTACAAGTACAAGAATATCCAATGTATGGAAGAAAGTATTTGTTTTTGTGAAGAGTGGTCTTCCTACTAATGTCATTGTCAGCTCATTACTTGAGGTACATTTTAGCGATTTATGGATAACAAATCATTAAACAACATGCATACACAGACGAAAAAAAGGTTACAATTACCTCAATGAAAAATTTTCGGATTGATTGAACATTATTATAACATAGAACTTTTAACTGAATAACATATTTTATCATCAAAATATCCACTTGCGACACTTCAAGTCCTAGTCACTAATTAAGCTACTGATGTGAACAATATCATGACAAGGGAGAAAGAATATCATACTTGCAATAATTTGGACATTTATGGTGCAATTGGAAGTTCATAAATCAATAGGATCCCATTTATTGGTGAACTTACAAACAGCTAAATCTGCAGTGCAAATTAGTAGACTACCACACGCTTACTACCTTATATTGACAAAACTTTTCTTGAAAGATGAACATTTTGATGTAACTATACGATAATTTTCCATGAGTACTGCTGACTCAAGTAAATGCTTAGTGAACTTACTTCCAGAGGTGATGGGTAAGCAGGGATTGCACCACCAAAGTATGGCTCCATATGTGCATAAGTAACAAACGGCTGGAGTGCCAAAACAATAAAAATTAAATTCAAAAGATATAATAAATTAATCATCAGAACATGACAAGATGTTCTTCCAGATGCCTTACATGGGAGTGGCTACCATCCATTTGTGTATGCGGAAAACCATATCCCAGAGTGCCCAGTGATAACACTGACTTTATAGCACTTTGAACTCCTTTTCCATAGGCTTCATTATATGCTGAAGAGCAAAAACGTAAGCTGATAAAGAAATATCAGATTTTTTACTAATGGGCAGATTTAAAATAAAATTATGTAATCTTAAGTGTTACACGATTTCATAAACTAATAAGCATATTGTTGACTACAACAGTATACACAGACAGATTTTCCACCAAAATAACAGTTTCTACATCATGCAACTCAAGGCACCGGTACGTATCCATAAAGCAGGTTTTCTGAGTAAGCTAAAACTATTTACAATGAAAATGATTAACCATGCCACCACAAAGACCTTGATTCACATGTACCAAACCTTGCATATCATGATATGATTGACCAGTTGACTGACTGGAGGAAGAATCCTGATCATGAAGTGGAACTCCAGCTTGTTTGCTATGACCATACTGTTGTGTTGGAGATTCAGTGCTTAAGTTGAAATTTCTAGAAATGGAAGGGTGAGGAAGCTGCGCTCTTGTTGGGTTCCACCATAAGGGTAAGCATGGAGATGTTGATTGACCAGAACTCTGATATGAAACTTTCTCAGCCATATTCTGTATGATTGGAACCCCTCAGATGTGTGACCCTTTCTGGTCTAGACCAGAACTGCACGGTCAAGCCTGCTGCAAACTTTAACAGCCTTTGCTTTTCATTGATTAGTCAGCATCTACAAAGAAGCAATTGAATTAATCACGAAAATGGCAAATAACAAGGATACCGAGATGCTAGCACATTCATAAGATTAACATTCCAAACCTCTATGTCATCAATTACAATAGCAGGCAAATAGTATATGTACATATATATATATATATGTGTGTGTGTGTGTGTATAAGTACAAAACTGGAGTTTTCAAGTCACAAACAAGATCATTTTAGCCAAATAATCATTCAAGAATCGCATATAACACAAGTCAACATGATAACAACTATGATAGTTCCTCAATAGAATCAAAAACATGTGCTTTACATGCCATTAAGAAACGAAAGTATATACTGTTGAAGACTATTAACTCTTAGTTTTAATTTTCTGTTTTGGGTCGTCTGGCTCCTATTTATTTACTAGGAGTAGATTAGTCTTTCAAGTTATAAACCATTATATATACTAACCCTAATTGTAATCAGTCTTTAAGTGAAATAAAGAGAGAGAGAGAGAGTGGATGGCTGCACAAGTATGAGACGCCGGCCCTCTTTTCACTTCAGTGATGGAGATTTGCATGATTTTTTATATTTTTATGTTTTAGGTTGTTTATCAACATGATATTAGAGCCTCATCTCTATGATTAAGGCATTTTTTCATGATTCTACCGCAGTTCCCAAAGAGAAAAGGTATGTAGGGCAGCGTGAATCAGTGGTAGTATGCAAAATTTGAATCAAGTCAGTTTTATCTTCAAGAGTAGTCATTACGAAAAAAAAATTGGAAAAAGAAAAGTAAAAAATTAAAAAAAAATTCAAGCTCTAGAAAAAAGGGTTTTCTTTATGTCTGACAAAGGATTTCAAACATCAAATTACCTATAATGGGCCAAGTCGATTGAACTGGTTGTTACGGCAACAGGGCGATGGGATTATTTGACTGGAAACATTCTCACTCCCTACTTACATGATCCTTCCTACTCTAAATGGCATAGGAAAAACGTCCTAATAAGTGCATGGCTCATCCATTCTATAACACCATTCATTGCAATTACCTTTATGTTTTTAAAATCAGCCAAAAACATTTCGATGATTGTTCATGATGCTACTATACAGAACTTCGTGGCTTATGGGAAGAATTATAGTACTACTTAAAGACCAAATGTCAAAGTTGCATGAAGGAATAAACGAGTGAGCTTGAATAACAAAAAATGTTTGATCCTTTGTGGGGCATCTCTTCATAATATGAGGCAGTCAAAAATAATATCCTAAGAAGAGAAGAACTTCTTTCATTGAGTACAGTATACTCCTTACTACTACGGAAAGAGGATAGAAGACGTTTAGAGAAAGAAGAAAAAATAAGCCAACAGATGACTGCATTTGTGGGTAAAAATGTACCTAATTATTCAAGATCCCGTGGCAGAGGAGGGTATGGAGGTCGTTGTAGAGGTCGATTGCAATCTACTCCAGATGAGAAGGATAGGTTGTGTTGTTCACATTGTGGAAAAACCCGACATAAAAAGGAAACTTGCTATGAACTAGTAGGCAGACCCAACTATAATCAGAACAGACCGAATAAAGCATATTTCAGTGATCAAGTTGAAAGGAAAAATCTGAAAACTGGACTGAGTTTATTGGCTGATATGAAGAAGGAAATCAAAGAACTTAAAGTGAGACTAACTGAATTTACATTTTTCTATTGTTGATTCTCAAGCTACCATGACATATCCTTTTTCGTTCATGGTTTCTCGTAATTCACTTGTTCATAATTTAAGAATATGGATAGTCAACTCAGGCTCAACAGATCATATAGTTGGCCGTCAAGAATATTTCTATGACTATCAGTTGATTAAGAATGGTATTGGCATTAAGTTGGCCGATGGGTCTAATACTCCTATTATGGGAAAAAAAAGTATAATCACTGCTTTTGGGACTCTTAAAAATGACTTACATGTTCTCAATATTTCAATCAATCTCTTATTAGTTTATGCTCTAATACAGAGCCTTTAATTCTGTGTGTTGCACTTTTCAGGAACTGAAGACGAGAATGATCTTTGGTCAGAGTAGCTTGAGGAGGGGACTTTATTTTTATAAGAAAATTACCAGGACAACTATGTTGTCTACTCTAACTACAAAAAGGGAAAAGGAAGAGTTGATATTATGGCATTGACGATTGGGCCATTTATCTATTTCTAAGATTAGGATTCTATTACCTGAATTTTTAAGTTGTAGTGAACTAGTGATTTGTTTTTGCAATGTAATACTTGCCAAAAGGCCAAACATCATCGTTCATCATTTCCTTTGAATGAAACTAGAGCTTCGAAACCATTTGAAATTGTTCATTAAGATGTTTGGAGCCCATGTTCTATTACTTCATTGCATGTCATAAATACTTTATTTCTTTCGTCGATGACTGCACTAGATTTACTATGATTTACCTTATGAAGACCAAAGATGAAGTGAAGAATATTTTGCCTATATACTGCAAATTTATCCATACCCAATTTCAGGTGTCAATTCAAGTCATTCGTAAAGATAATGGAGGGGAGTATATGTCTTAATCACTACATTCTTATTTCCAAAGTCAAGGAATTCTATACCAAACATCTTGTTCTCATTCCTCACTACAAAATTGAGTATTTGAAAAAACCAATAGACATATTTTAGAAGTTGCTAGAACACGTTGTAGCGCCCGCTATAGTAGACGACCTTTTAGGGCCAATATAGCGTCGCTAGCAGCGCTATAGCGGGATCGGGTCGTGTTGATCTGGATCAACCCGACCCAAATGATATAAAAGGCGACGAAACCCTCGTTCGTCCCTGTCCCGCCTCTCCCTATCGGGTAACTCTCTCTTTCTCTCCTGCCTCTTGCCAACTCTCACTCCCGCCTCTCGCCACCACCCCCCCCCCCAGGTACGCCTTACTTTCTGTTCTCTTTGCTCTCTCCCTCTCGGTTCGCCATGCGAGAGTGAGAAGACTGTCATCTAACTGAAACTAATTATTCTGGAAGAAGGCTTGGTTTGTTTTTTTTATACGAGAATGAGACGAGATGAAATTACTCGTCTTTTGAATGTCATCTTACCTATTTCCATCGTTTAGATACTTGAACAATTCGGAACGTAAGCAAACTCTTGGTAGTATTGCATCCCGCATTTGTTGGTTGGAGAAGTCAAAAAGCTCGTACAATTTAAAACAGGCTTAACTCTCATAACAGTCCATTGCAAGATAGACACAAGCTTTTGTACTTCAAATCTAAGTCACACAGACACTTCTAAGGGGTGGAGTGTCGACCTCGACACTGGTGTGACACCGACACCGTGTCGGGTGCGGCATGGCAAAAAAAAAATTTGCAAAAAAATTTTTTTTTTTTTTGTAACTCACGGTTAAATGGGTTCGGATAATGAAGATTGATTTGTGTATTATGATGAAATTAGTAGTTGTTTACCATTTATATGTTTTGCTTTAATATAAACTTATAAAGTTGTGTACTTGCTATTGTAGTTGTATATCATATTAGCTTTAATGATTTTGGGTGCGAACAATTGGTTTCTTATTACTCAATCTGATTGGATTCTTGATTCCATACTGTATGCCTTTGCCCAGAATAATCTTTGTCACCAAACACATTTAAAGACCACAAACATTACCTAATCAATAGAATAGAAGAGTATGACATCACTAGTGGATCCTAGCACAAATACTAGTATATGTTATATCCTACTAAAGATCTCGAAACTCTTTGAATCCATAACTTCGATATTTTGTAGCTCATAAAATCATTGTAAGTTTCAGATCATTATGTGAGAACTTGCTAATTGATACCTATGTGCACCCAAAATTAGCAAATACTAGTTGTATTATGATTGATTTATTTAGGTTGAATATTATATATAATATATAATATTATATACCCTAGCCGTGTCGCCGCACCCAAAATTTTTGAAATTTGCTGTATCCCGCACCCGCACCCACACCCACACCCGTGTGACATAGCTTCAAATGGCAACACTTGGATCTCTCTATTGATACGTACCATTAATAATATTCTGTTCATCTTGTGCTCTTGCTGTTTTGTTTGACTGATTGCCTCTTGGTCGGTCAATTTTTTTTCTCGAATGAAAGATATGTTTCTTAACTCCACCCATGTAAGGGATCACCCTTACATTGCCGGTCCCAAGCCTGGATAAAGGAGGAGGGTTGTGTTAGGTTTCCGACAGCCAGCGTAAAACTTCGTCAGATTTTATAACATGGATTACAAAAATTATGAGCATTGCTTTGGGGCATTCCTGCCTAAAGACGTGCTGTAGAGCCCGAATACAGTAATAAGTAAGCAAGGGTACTACATTTCCACCATTTAGTCCGAATAGCTCGATGCACTCTTTTCTTCTTTGTCCATTTTTTTATTTGTAAATCCATAACTAAAAGTCAATATTGGGTGGTTAAGCTTTCTCGTGGAATTACCTTACAATCTTTACAACATGCTCTATCTTTTTTTCTACAAATAAAGCAATTTGTGTTTGTGATAAGCCACTCTTATAAGTAATTAAATGTTCATCTCGTTTTTTGAAGATTGTATTGACTATAAAGAGATCAAATGCCATAGCAAAATTTAAAATCTCCCTACCTTCCTCATTTATATCCCCAAAACCAAAGTTTCCATGAATACCTTGATATCCTAATGCCTCTTTACTGACATGTCCATTTAAGTCAACTCCTACACAAATCATCTCCCCTTGTGGAATCTTTTGAATCACCTTATCTAACTCTTCCCAAAAAGTTGTCTTTATACTATCTTCTAGTTTTACTTGGGGTGCGTGAGCACAAAATATATTCAAAATCTATGCTCCTAACACTAATTTCAACGTCATGATTCGGTCACCATATCATTGTATGTCTACTACACTATCCTTTAAATCTTTATTTATGATAATACCAACTCCATTTCTAGCCTTTTCTTTACCTGAGTACCATAATTTAAAACCTGTATCTTCTATCTCCTTTGCTTTTTCTCCAACCTATTTTGTCTCTTGTAAACATAGAATATGAATCTTTCTCCAAATCATAGTATCTACCACCTCCATTAGCTTACCGGATAATGTTCCGATATTCCAAGAACCAATACGAATCTTATTATCTAGGACTAGCTTCCTTACTCCCCGCATCCGTCCATAATCAAAATGCGGAAACCCTCTCTGCAAATTATTCACTACCATAATTCAAAATCCTTTGCTTTTTTTATTGAGTTAACGACTAAACTAAATTCTTTCTCTTATCTTAGATTCATACGAAAAAACAGAATAGATTATTACATCAAAAGCTTAACAATTTAGGTTTTGTGCAATATAACCAAAAGCTAAGAAGAAAGTACGAAGAGAGGAAATCTAATAGAGCTAATTTCGACCCATCATATTGGCATCGATTGAAGATCACGATGAATATCCTATTGATGATATTGGTGACGATGATTCCCTTACATGGAGAAATATCGATATGACATCCGAAGCATCAAGAGCGGGTGTTGTTTATACAAGGTCAATAACACGAAAGCGACAAAGAAGGCAAAGCAAAGGGAGGGATAAGATGCCTATGGAAGATGAAGAAGAATTTAATTTTGGAGAAACAGAGGAAGAAGAACTAGAAGAACACAGATCTTTTTCTGAAAATGAGTGAACGTAACCTAAACAATTAAGTGTGGTTGTAATTGAATTTTGATGGATGCTATGTATTTTTGAATTAGCTTATTACCATTTTTTTAGTTTCTTGCGTATCCCATTGAATATGTAGGTTTATGCCATTCATATCCTCATGGTAGCATACTACATAGCATGGAATGATAAGCTTCTTATGCGCCATTAATGAATGCAGGTCCTTGTTTTCTTTCATCTTGGACCAGTTCTTGTGCATAGGCTACACTATAGTAATTGTGTTTAACTGTTTATGTACCTATTCATTCTAGTATTGCTTTTAATGTTGTTTCATCACTGCTTCATTCTCCCCTTTTTAATGTGGTGCAGAAGTTGCACTATAGTATTTGCTTTGATGCAGTTGCTCATGATAATTTTGGCAGTTTTACAACGTAAAGATCGACCAACATTCAACAGTTTCATAATGTCTCTGGCAGGCTTTGTCCACAAGCAGCAATCACGATATCACAAGCCGTTGGGTTCCTCCACTCGATTTCTTCCATAAGAGAGTTGATTTCTTCCAGGAGGAACCATTAGTATCTCTATCAATAAGCCCAATTAACTTCACAAAATCCTTCTTATGGGATCTGAGCTCTTCCATGACTTCTTTTAGTTCATCGCTACTAATTCTGAAATTTTTATTTTATGAAGATGAAATACATGTAACACGATTGGTCTCTTCAATGTTGATGTCCCCATTTGACGTGCAGGAAAAACAACAAGCCTAAGGATGTAAGTTCTATTGCAGCCATCATTATGGCCTTCAGCCTTTCCCCCTGAAAACCAGCAGAGAAGATATCATGGCAACTATTTCGGAAATTCTCAAAAGAATAGTGTAATAATTTCCAGATAAGTATCATTTTATTATTTCCATTTCAGGCAATAAAATTCCAAATGTCAATTTTCCTTCAGGTGGATGAGTCAAATTCTCTAACCTATACACGTATTCAACTTCAAGGTATATAAAATGTTACACATGAAAGAGTATATTCTCTAATGCCATAAAGTTTCTTTATACTGTAAGAAATCTCTCGCTCTCATCCATTCATGCATCAGATTCCTTTTTTTATTACTTCATGCCCTGTGGTTATTATTACACCTGCAACCAGAAGCTTTATATTATGCTGGCTGAAATAACTCTTGCATCGTTAGGACTGTCAGTGAACAAAAAGACAACAGAGCAGACAGCTGACCTGTTACAAATACAGAATCCTCAAGGAAAATGATCTAAATGCCAGATCTTAGTATATGTTAATAAGTAGCCAGGAGAGTGAGAAAGATGGTAGTTTACTGTGAGATCCAAGGAGGGTTCTTGACTTCTTAGTGAGAAGTAAAAGGGACTCCACTATTACTTGTAACTGCACGCCAGTTGGATTATAAAGGCAAGTTAGAATCTGTATTTCAATATTATGGTCTTGGGATCTGTCATGTGCATGCATTTCAATGTTACATTCTTGTTTGTGTGTTTGTGCAGGATCCTGGAATAGGTACAAGTATCGACTCTTTCTGTGAGTATCTATTCAAGGTTCTTCAGAGGCATCTAGTTTGTTACTACCTTCTAGATGAGATATAATGATGGAATATATTGAACTTCTTGGTACCCTTTTCTCCTTTTACACCTTTCTCTTTTCATAAAGTACTCAATTTTGACTTCAGTTGTATCTTTTTTATGTTTTTGTGTTTCTTTAGAAGTTAGAAGTAGAATTTGTTTATTTAGTTTGATTCATATTTATGAAAGAAGTGGTGTTTCTTGATATTTCTTAGAAATTAGAGAACCCATTATATATATATATATATATATATATATATAAACAACAACAACTAAGCCTTTTCCCATACTAGACGGGGTCCGCTATATGGATTCTTTGTTTCCACAGATCCCTATCGTGGGCCATGTTAGCAGTTAACTCCCAATAAGCTAGATCATTCTTTATTGTTTCTTTCCAACACTTTTGTGGTCGTCCTCTACCTCTTTTAATACTTTCCAAATTTAGTTTTTCTAACCTTCTTACAAGTTCTTCTTTTGATCTTCTTTCTACATGTCCAAACCATCTTAAACGATGTTCTCTCATTTTATCCACTATTGGTACCACTCCTAATTTGTTTCTAATAACCTCATTATGTATACGGTCTTTTCTTGTACGACCACTCATCCATCTCAACATCTTCATTTCTGTCACAGACATCTTTTGTACATGTTGATGGTTACCTGCCCAACACTTAGAACCATAAAACATGGCAGGTCTAATTGCTGCTCTATAATATTTACCTTTTAACTTTAATGGTATCTTCTTAACACAAAGAATACCTGATGCTCCTCTCCATTTTAGCCAATCAACATTAATTCTATGTGTAACATCTCTATCAATTCTTCTATCACTCTGAAAAATTGACCTTAGGTATTTAAAACTTTCCTTTTGGGGGATGCAATGCAATATGTGCCAATTTTAATTTCTATGTCCTCTGAAGTAACCAAATGATCAAACTTACATTCCATATATTCTGTCTTTGTTCAACTAAGTCGGAGGCCTTTGCTTTCTAATGTTTCTCTCCATACTTCCAATTTTCTATTAACTTTTTCCTTAAACTCCTCAACTAATACAATGTCATCTGCAAATAACATACACCAAGGTACTTCATCTTGAATATGTTTTGTTAACTCATCCATCACCATTATAAATAAGTATGGACTTAAAGTTGATCCTTGATGTAACCCAATATTAACTTCAAAGAAGTATGTCGTTCCTTCATGAGTCCTCACACATGTTTTTGCACCATCATACATGTCTCTTATAAGGTTAATATATGTCAATGGGATACCTCTTTTTTCCAAAGTTCTCCAAAGAACCTCCATCGGTACAATATCATAAGCTTTTTCTAGATCAATAAATATCATGTGAAGGTCTTTCTTTTTTGCTCAAAAATGTTCCATAAGACGTCTCAAAAGGTGAATCGCTTCAATAGTAGATCTGCCTGGCATGAATCCAAATTGGTTCTCTGTTGTACTTGATACTTGTCTTAACCTACATTCGATAATTCTTTCCAATAATTTCATAGTATGACTCATTAACTTGATACCTCAATAATTCGCACAATTTTGAGTGTCTCCCTTGTTCTTATATATGGGTATAAGTGTACTTGCTCTCCATTCCTCGGGCATCTTTTGGTTTTTCCATATTTCATTAAGTCTTGTGAGCCAAGTGATTCCTATTTCTCCTAGTATTTTCCAAACTTCTATAGGAATATTATCAGGTCCTACCGATTTACCACCCTTCATATGTTTAAGAGCCTCTTTGACTTCATTCTTTTGAATACGTCGGTAGAAATTGTGGTTTATATACTTTTCTGACTTGGCTAAATCTCCTAAACTAATACTAACATCTTTATTTTCATTAAAAAGATTATAAAAATAGTTTTTCCATCTATTTCTTATATCATCATTTGCCACTAGAATTTTTTCATCCTCGTCTTTTATGCATCTAACATAATTAAGATCTTTAATTTTCTTATTTCTAACCCTAGCTATCCTAAAAATATCTCTTTCACCCTCTTTTGAGTTGAGTTTTTATATAAGTCCTCCCAAATCTTAGCTTTTGCTTCACTAACGGCCTTTTTCGGTTCCTTCTTTGCTTTCTTATAAGCTTCTAAAGTTTCACTAGTTTTCTTGGCATAATGTAATTTGTAACATGCCCTCTTTGCCTTGATTTTATTTTGCACTACTTTACTCCACCACCAAGCTTCTTTTTGTGCCGGTACACCTCCCTTATATACCCCTAACACATCTTTCGCCACTTTCCTAATATGTATAGCCATATTGTTCCACATATCACAGGGTGTGCCAACATAATTCCAAACATCTCCTTGAAGGACTTTCTGTTTAAATATATCTTCTTTCTCACTTTTGAGGTTCCACCATTTAGTCTGAATAGCTCGATGCACTCTTTTCTTCTTTGTCCATTTTTTTATTTGTAAATCCATAACTAAAAGTCGATGTTGGGTGGTTAAGCTTTCTCGTGGAATTACCTTACAATCTTTACAACACGCTCTATCTTTTTTTCTACAAATAAAGTAATCAATTTGTGTTTGTGATAAGCCACTCTTATAAGTAATTAAATGTTCATCTCGTTTTTTGAAGATTATATTGACTATAAAGAGATCAAATGCCATAGCAAAATTTAAAATCTCCCTACCTTCCTCGTTTATATCCCGAAAACCAAAGTTTCCATGAATCCCTTGATATCCTAATGCCTCTTTACCGACATGTCCATTTAAATCTCCTCCTAAACAAATCATCTCCCTTTGTGGAATCTTTTGAAACACCTTATCTAACTCTTCCCAAAAAACTGTCTTTATACTATCTTCTAGTCCTACTTGGGGTGCGTAAGCACGAACTATATTCAAAACCTCTGCTCCTAACACTAATTTCAACGTCATGATTCGGTCACCATATCGTTGTATGTCTACTACACTCTCCTTTAAATCTTTATTTATAATAATATCAACTCCGTTTCGAGCCTGTTCTTTACCTGAGTACCATAATTTAAAACTTGTATCCTCTAGCTCCTTTGCTTTTTCTCCAACCCATTTTGTCTCTTGTAAACATAGAATATGAATCTTTCTCCGAATCATAGTATCTACCACCTCCATTAGCTTACCGGATAATGCTCTGATATTCGAAGAACCAATACGAATCTTATTATTATCTAGGACTAGCTTCCTTACCCCCGCATCCGTCCATAATCAAAATGCGGAGACCCTCTCTGAAAATTCTTTACTACATTCGGGCGGCAATGTAGCGGGACTAACTTCTTTACCCATACCCGTCCATGATGTGGGAACCCTCTCTGCAATTGATTCACTACATTCGGGCGAAAATGTAGTGGCCCTTGCTTACTTCTTACTGCATTCGGCTCTGCAGCACGTCGCTAGGTGGGGACGCCCCAAAGCAATGCTCATAATTTTTGTAATCCATGTTATAAAATTCGACGAAGTTTTACGCTAGCTGTCGGAAGCCTAACACAACCCTCCTCCTTTATCCGGGCTTGGGACCGGCAATGCAAGGGTGATCCCTTACATGGGCGGAGTTTTTAATCATAAATAAAAGTATACCACTATATCAGGGTCGACCGCTAACAACCCGCTAACCACTATTGATAACATAGAGAAGCAGAATATCGTGTTATCGCTCTTGGTATGTGCGAGGGTTTATGGGTAATATCACTAATGAAGGAAATTGGTTTTGGAAGAAACTCTCTGATTAATTTATTTACTGATAGTAAGGCAACTCTTCAAATAGCCTTCAATCCAGTCATTCACGAAAGAACTAGTACATTGAAGTAGATTGTCACTTCATTCGAGAGAAGGTGTACCAAAAAATATTCAATCTCATCCATATCCGTTCAGAGAATCAGTTGGCATATATTCTTACTAAACCAGTGGCTGCAAATGGACTAAAGAAGGCTCTTTGCAAGTTGGGGATCTCTACTATTCAACACCCAACTTAAGGTGTCGTGTTGAAGACTATTAACTCTTAGCGTTAATTTTCTGTTTTGGGTCATCTGGCTCCTATTGGATCAGATTCTGATCCAATAGGAGCCATATGTCATATCTTTTAATTACTAGGGGTAGATTAGTCTTTCAAGTTATAAACCATTATATATACTAACCCTAATTATAATCAATCTTTAAGTGAAATAAAGAGAGAGAGAGAGAGAGTGGATGGCAGCACAAGTAGGAGGCGTCGGCCCTCTTTTCACTTCATTGATAGAGATTTGCATGATTTTTTATATGTTTATGTTTTGGGTTGTTTACGAACATACACCATACAAAATAATGATTGAATCATATCATGTTACATAAAAATGCAAGTTCACTAGCTGCATTACAAGGTATCAAAAGAAAGTCTAATCATTATCAGTACATGCTTAGTAAAATGACACGACAGAAATTAATATGTTTTCTTTTTTCATTAGAAATGAAGGCTTAAGCCAGATATGCAGACCCAGGAGTCAAACTCGCAGCCAACATTGCATGAGTCAAGAGCCCTGCCAGGTGGGGTAACACCCTGAGTAAAAATTAGAAATTTTTATATTATTTATAATAAAGGAACATATTAATGGACTTAACAGGCATATAGCAAACTTAGTGGTCATATCGGACCTAGAGGCCATATTACTATAGCAAACAACTTTGCAGTCAATGGTGGACATATTTAGAAACGAGTCAAGGCAGTCACATCGTCTGAATTTTGAAAATGAACTGCAAGCATTTTAAAGATTTGGAAAACAATGTAGGCAGCCTCACCTAATTTAAATATAAATAAATAAATGGTGGATGGATTATACAAATGCTTCAGCAGCCTCATCTAAAATTTCAAATATTTAAGAGTGCAGTTTTCAGACACCTTAATGTAATTTTTATCCTTTGATTTTAAGGTGAAAATCTAAAAAATTTCAAATGATATGGCCTGCTTCACCCAAAGGGCTCTCTCACTGGGCCAACGCCAATAGCTACATAGGAAAGTATTTGGAAAATAAATGAATGTATAATGAAAAGTGATTCTATGTTTACGAGAGACAAAATGGGTTGGAGAAAAAGCAAAGGAGATAGAGGATACTGGTTTTAAATTATGGTACTCAGGTAAAGAAAATGCCCGAAACGGAGTTGGTATTATCATAAATAAAGATTTAAAGGAGAGCGTAGTAGACATACAACGATATGGTGACCGAATCATGACACTGAAATTAGTGTTAGGAGCAGTGGTTTTGAATATAGTTTGTGCTTATGCACCCCAAGTAGGACTAGAAGATAGTATAAAGACAGTTTTTTGGGAAGAGTTAGATAAGGTGTTTCAAAAGATTCCACAAAGGGAGATGATTTGTTTAGGAGGAGATTTAAATGGACATGTCGGTAAAGAGGCATTAGGATATCAAGGGATTCATGGAAACTTTGGTTATGGGGATATAAACAAGGAAGGTAGGGAGATTTTAAATTTTGCTATGGCATTTGATCTCTTTATAGTCAATACAATCTTCAAAAAACGAGATGAACATTTAATTACTTATAAGAGTGGCTTATCACAAACACAAATTGATTACTTTATTTGTAGAAAAAAAGATAAAGCGTGTTGTAAAGATTGTAAGGTAATTCCACGAGAAAGCTTAACCACCCAACATCGACCTTTAGTTATGGATTTACAAATAAAAAAATGGACAAAGAAGAAAAGAGTGCATCGAGCTATTCGGACTAAATGGTGGAACCTCAAAAGTGAGAAAGAAGATATATTTAAACAGAAAGTCCTTCAAGGAGATGTTTGGAATTATGTTGGCACACCTTGTGATATGTGGAACAATATGGCTATACATATTAGGAAAGTGGCGAAAGATGTATTAGGGGTATCTAAGGGAGGTGTACCGGCACAAAAAGAAGCTTGGTGGTGGAGTGAAGTAGTGCAAAATAAAATCAAGGCAAAGAGGGCATGTTACAAATTACATTATGCCAAGAAAACTAGTGAAACTTTAGAAGCTTATAAGAAAGCAAAGAAGGAAGCGAAAAAGGCCGTTAGTGAAGCAAAAGCTAAGATTTGGGAGGACTTATATAAAAAACTCAACTCAAAAGAGGGTGATAGAGATATTTTTAGGATAGCTAGGGCTAGAGATAAGAAAACTAAAGATCTTAATTATGTTAGATGCATAAAAGACGAGGATGAAAAAATTCTAGTGGCAAATGATGATATAAGAAATAGATGGAAAAACTATTTTTATAATCTTTTTAATGAAAATAAAGATGTTAGTATTAGTTTAGGAGATTTAGCCAAGTCAGAAAAGTATATAAACCACAATTTCTACCGACGTATTCAAAAGAATGAAGTCAAAGAGGCTCTTAAACATATGAAGAGTGGTAAATCGGTAGGACCAGATAATATTCCTATAGAAGTTTGGAAAATACTAGGAGAAATAGGAATCACTTGGCTCATAAGACTATTTAATGAAATATGGAAAAACCAAAAGATGCCCGAGGAATGGAGAGCAAGTACACTTATACCCATATATAAGAACAAGGGAGGCATTCAAAATTGTGCGAATTATCGAGGTATCAAGTTAATGAGTCATACTATGAAATTATGGGAAAGAATTATCGAACGTAGGTTAAGACAAGTATCAAGTACAACAGAGAACCAATTTGGATTTATGTCAGGTAGATCTACTATTGAAGCGATTCACCTTTTGAGACGTCTTATGGAACATTTTAGAGCAAAAAAGAAAGACCTTCACATGATATTTACTGATCTAGAAAAAGCTTATGATAGGGTACCGAGGGAGGTTCTTTAGAGAACTTTGGAAAAAAGAGGTATCCCATTGACATATATTAACCTTATAAGAGACATGTATGATGGTGCAAAAACATGTGTGAGGACTCATGAAGGAACGACAGACTTCTTTCAAGTTAATATTGGGTTACATCAAGGATCAACTTTAAGTCCATACTTATTTATAATGGTGATGGATGAGTTAACAAAACATATTCAAGATGAAGTACCTTGGTGTATGTTATTTGCAGATGACATTGTATTAGTGGAGGAGTCTAAGGAAAAAGTTAATAGAAAATTGGAACTATGGAGAGAAACATTAGAAAGCAAAGGCCTCCGACTTAGTAGAACAAAGACCGAATACATGGAAAGTAAGTTTGATAATTTGGTTACTTAAGAGGACATAGAAATTAAAATTGGCACATATTGCATTGCATCCCCCAAAAGGAAAGTTTTAAATACCTAGGGTTAATTTTTCAGAGTGATAGAAGAATTGATGGAGATGTTACACATAGAATTAATGCTGATTGGCTAAAATGGAGAGGAGCATTAGGTATTCTTTGTGTTAAGAAGATACAATTAAAGTTAAAAGGTAAATATTATAGAGCAGCAATTAGACCTGCCATGTTTTATGGTTCTAAGTGTTGGGCAGGTAACCATCAACATGTACAAAAGATGTCTGTGACAGAAATGAAGATGTTGAGATGGATGAGTGGTCGGACAAGAAAAGACCGTATACATAATGAGGTTATTAGAAACAAATTAGGAGTGGTACCAATAGAGGATAAAATGAGAGAACATCGTTTAAGATGGTTTGGACATATAGAAAGAAGATCAAAAGAAGAACCTGTAAGAAGGTTAGAAAACCTAAATTTGGAAAGTATTAAAAGAGGTAGAGGACGACCACAAAAGTGTTGGAAAGAAACAATAAAGAATGATCTAGCTTATTGGGAGTTAACTGCTAACATGGCCCACGATAGGGATCTGTGGAAACAAAGAATCCATATAGCGGACCCCGTCTAGTATGGGAAAAGGCTTAGTTGTTGTTGTTGTATAATGAAAAGTGATCATATGATTTCCTCCGCCTGCTTTGAAGATGTGCACAGGAGAGCTTGCCACCATCGTGTTGTCATCTCCCTCCCCCCCACCCTCTGTATTAAAAGTACTCCAAAAGATAGTGCTAAAGTACTGGGTTTCTGTTTTTTAATCATCTTCACAAAGACATTGGAGACAATATGTCATTGCAGAGGAGGATATCATGGGTGTTTGTGAGTTATATAATGATGATCTTGTATGATTTCCACTCACCAGGTGAAATGCATGAGAAGACAATAAGGAGATCACTGTGAAAAATATACATGCGTTTTGCTAAATAAGCAATCAACCCACAAGGGAATTTTAAAAATATGGTTTTGATCCTAATAGGATTGACTCTTAAATATAACTTCAACATCCAAGATTTACAAAAGCATTCTTTATGGGACACATGTGGCTTAACCAATAATCAGGGGTACTGGAAATTGCTCATACGATAATCAAGGGAGGGAAGCTATGCTAAGTCTCCATGAAACAAAAATATAAGAAACATATCTGCATTTATGAATACGACTCAATGAATTTTAACAGCTTCAATTTTCAGAGGCTTCTCTCATCCTGCAATAGCATTACTTTCCATCCCATGAGTACCAAAGATTATAACCTCTATAGATTAAATAACGTGGTAGATTGTCACGCTTATTTTATCTCTTTCAATAGAATAGTTCTCCCTTTTTATACATTAAGGAGAATTTATTTAAAAGAATATCTCCAACAAGGGAGTCTTTCTTTCTTTCTTCACCTTCTGTTCATCTGGTGTCTATTTCAATTGTTCTGCACCACCTCATTGATTTTTGAACTCCCCTTATATCCTCCTTCCCATCCCCTGAACGTCAATGTGATTTTCAGTATCCAGGCCAATGAACCAATTTATTTAACTGGAATTCGAGGAAGTGCAAGTTATTACCTATATATTATTGTAAATAACAGTCAAAATAAGTAGCAAAATAGAGCTTACTAGATCACAATTATGATGACATCGCAAAGATATTAACCAGCTTAGTCAACCTTCACAAGTAGATGGGAACTAGCAGTAGTCAGCACAGTGAAACTTATGTAGTGCATACATACACCATATGAAGAAGTACGAAAAGCCTCAAAATAGACAATAACTAGCATAAGACATAACTACGTTAACAACATAAATAAATCATGGAAAACACTATAGCATATTGAAAGTTTAAATGTATCTTGTAAATAAATCAGGTTCAGACAAATCAATTAATTCACTTTTCTAAGATAAAGATTTGAACAAGTTTATAAGTGTGACAAGTCGTTCTAAGTTTAGAATCATCTCAGGGACAAGCACACTACCACATCATTTTCCATGATAGCCAAAGAAAAAAGAACAAGATGAGAAAGAAGCAAAAGATGTGAACAAAAAGAAGAAGAAGAAAACATGACGAAACAGAAGAATAAGCATGGTTGTAACTTGTAAGTAGTACCATAGAGGTTCAAGGCTTCAAGCTCAATTTAGATAAGCATCGTATTGCATGGAAGTGTTGTAATCTTTAATTACAAGATCTCAAAGTATCTAAGAAAATAGAAAAACACAATTAATATGATAAATAGATTTACCATAAGTACTTATAGGAACATTCTGGGATTAAACTTCAAACCTCATAGTCAAACAAAACGCCCATAATTAGCCATTGCTGATCGATGTCTTGGAAAGAAAATTTCCTTTCTGCGACAAGATCACAAAATCTTTTTCACTTCAAAGATAAGTAATATCATGTCTTAATACAATTTTAAAAATATTATGTCAAGTGCAAGCAATAGACTTATAGACATGTAAGTCATTAGCGATCCATGAAATCTCGAATTTGCTATTGAAACATGAGAGTTGACTTTAGATCTTTATATTTCATTTTTCATCTAGTTTAACAAAGTCAAACATGGGCATTTGCTATCTACATGTAATATCAAGTAAATGTGTATCTCCTTAAATGATATTACATGTAAATAAGCAATAATACTTGAACAAGAAGAACTTTGTTAACTAATTCACTACATGGCGTACGCCATACAGTACAGGGTTTTCATGCATGATATGGTATAGCCTCGATACATTAATTTGTAGCCTCATGGAACTATGTTGCCCTATTAACAACATTCTCTCCTATTCATAAAACAGATCTCTCTTCACAAACTGTTAGTCCTCACCTTCCTCCATTTTCAAACCTGATGCGTGTAAAACGAACCCAACCTGATGACAGAAAAGAAGGTAGATGTTGTAATGGATGGGGGGGAGGAGAGTACTATCAAATGCCTTCACCGTCCAAAGCATGAACTTTCTTCTTCTTCTTTTTGGTAATATGACTACCGGAGATCAACTTAATACTTCGATTTACCACCAACTATTACATTCAAGAAACAAATCAAACAAAAAGCAAATGCTCAAAGAAGGAACACATAACCACGAGTTTAAAACAAATAAAGCCCACAAGCATTCTTCACCATAAGCACCAAATAGAATTAAAATTCACCCCCAACCAAACAAAGCAAAAACGAAAAGGGCGAACAAATTATAAGAAGAACTACGCCCATCAAAAACAACAACCGAGAACGCCAAAAAATCACAACTTACGCACTAGCCATTTCGGTAAGCCACACAAAGAGACATCAGAGAGCTGCAGACGATCAACCAAATGGTAGAAACAAAACGTGGATTCAATAAATAAGAGAGAAAGAATACACTCCGGTTAAGGAGTGTTGCAGTGCGAAGCAGCAAGGAAAGAGGAAGACGAAGGCATGATTTCACAGTGCTGCTTCCCGGCTCGAAACCCTTTGCTTACCTCCTCGCCTCCCTTTCTCCAACCCGCAAACAACGCTCCCTCTCTTGTCTCTCTCTCTCTCTCCCCCCTCTTTCTCTCTCAAAGACGACGCCTCCACTTCGCTTTTGGCTTCGTTTCTTTATTATGATTTCTGCCTTGTACCCTTTCGTCTCCGCTCAACACATTCCAACCAGCCGCCCTTCTTTCCACTTCGAGATTAATAACAATTAAAAAAGTTTCAATTAAGCTACCTTTCTAGCCCCAGTCTTATTCAGGAATTACTCGGCCAAGGGAATTCCTTCTTCAAATAATATAATAATACCAGAAGAAATTGTTAAAAAACATATTATATTTTGAAAAGTATTAATAAAAGCCCGACAAATAATTCAATTAGAACCCAACCCAACCCGTTTGAGGTGGTTATTCCCCGATTGGCTGAGTTTGGGCTCCGTTGGGTAAAACCCTAAATTATCTATTATGAGTGGGGGACGGAGAGTTCACCCGACCTGATCGAGCATGGGTAATAGTTGTGCTTGCATGTCTTTAATCACAAAGACGAGCATACAACCAAGTTCCACATAAATGTCGGACCTAAGGGTATTGCAAATTAATACCCTTATGACTCGAATACACTTAGTTTTGCAAACTCCAGTATTCATTGTTAGGGATGACAATGGGATGGTGTGGGTTTTCTTATACCTGCACTCGTCATGCACTAAAAAGAGCCTACCAGATCTCGGCATGCTTTAACGTATAAAAAGTTTTTTTTTAGAAACAATTAATATCAGATATTTTACATAAAGTATACAACTTTTACTTTACATGCAATTAGAAGTGATTATATATATATATATATATATATATATATATATATATATATTTATTTATTTATTTATTTATTTATTTATATTTATGTAATATATATATACATACTTGATTTATATATTATATATGTGCATGTAAATATATAATTAGTATATATAAAACATATATATACATATAAACATATATTTTATATAAACACATAAATACACATGGATATAGAGAGAGTCTATTGCATTTTGCCATGCATAATCTCTAATTTGACATGATTTTGCGCCTTGAACCATCGGTGGTTATCCTCCTCTACTTTTCACTAACGGTTCACTTTTTAAAAGTACTTTCACCAGTCAAAGCTGAGGTTGTCCTATCGATATTACCTCGAAAAACTTAAATATTTTATTATTTATTTAGGTTTTTAGGTGGTGGTGATGATTTTTGATTGATGAATAGTGATTTTGTTTACCAAAGGAATACTGAGAAATAGTGAAGAGCAACTACATGTGGTCAAAACAGTAAAATCATTTCAAAATATTATATATATAAAACTACCTCTCTCTCTCTCTCTCTCTCTCTCTCTCTCTATATATATATATATATATATATATATATGCGTGTGTGTGATGGGTTTACCTTAAACAGTGCCTTACCCGCCCGCTTGTGGGTCTTCCCTAATTCACCCTGCCGCGCTGTTTTTTTCATTAAGAACCCACCCCATATAGGAGGAGAAGGACAGGTTGCAGTAGGAGACCAAAGCCTAACACAAACCCACTCATCCATAAAGAATCGAATTCACCACCAACAATATGGGAGTCCAAAAGCTGTACAAAATCAGCTACGTCGTGCACGTTTGTGATCTCCACTGTTGTCCACTACACTGAAATGGGTTAGGGCTGAATCCTGGTGGAAATAATATTTTGGTTCCAATATTGAAAATGTCATGCAAACGTGTGATTTTTTTCTCGTGAATCTTTGTTCATGTTAGATTGGTGATCTAACCGAACAAACAAATGGATTGTTTATACTAAACTCAGGTTAAGCTCTTTTGATTGGTTTTATGAAATGTTCATGTGCTAGAAAAACAATTAAAAATTGGGTTGGTATAACATAATTAAACGATCAATTCTTCCACATCTGTGAGAAAAATGTATGAAAATGTTGTTTTTACTTAAATGATCAGCTATGTTTAGCTCGTCTAACTCAGATGTGGTGGTTCACGTTTGACTATACTCGTTCTAGCTAATGAGCCGAACACAAACAAGATCTTTATTTTGATGAGAAGCCCATATTAAGTCTCACCGCTGAAAGTACTGGAAAAATAAACTTTCTTTGTTACAATGGGAAGGCAAAAGCCAGGCATGTATGTCATGGATATCGAACTCATGACTTTTATCTTGTGAATTGAGACCCTCTCAGGTGAGCTAATGCAAAACAAAAAAACTCTTTTAAGACGAGTACATGATAGAAGTAAATAAAAGGAAACTCTTTAATGGCACATGTTCTTCATATAAGCTCTTTATGAATTACTCATGACGAGTCTTTTCACTCTTTTGCTAACAAGAACAACAAACTACACAAAAAACTGGGTTTTGACAAACATTAAAATACAAATCACCATGTCACAAAATTTGTCATCTTGTACAAAAATGATGTGGGTTTCCTAACCTTATTTCATCTTAATCAATACAATTTAGAACACTGGTGCCAACATTTTTGACGTGGGCTACCATAGTTTCATGCCAATAACAGGTCCTATGTTTGGTGCACAATATAATTTAGAACCATGAGTACCAAAATTGAGATCCAGATCCAAAAACACTCTAAGAGGTCAATGAGGACTTGAGGGAGTGATCAACTGTTATCCCTTACACGCCTCCTCTAGTCCTCCCATATCTGACAATACCAAAACGTTAATTGGTTGTTCCAACAACAACTATCTAGTTTGCTTTTACTCTATCACGCACCCGAAAGTATGAACATAAAAGGTCGAACCCTAGGCTGTTGCGTACTCTAAACAAGTATAGCCCACAGTTGAATTCATTAGCTATAATTAGAACATGCATCCTGAATTAATTATTGCATGAGAACTTTTGTTTTGTGTTTTCAATACCAGATAATTTATTATCTTGGGAACCAACATCCTAAGTTAATTGTTGCATGAAAATTTGTGTTTTGATTTATTTACGTACGATCAACTTTGGGGCCTTATCTAAGGTTAAATAGGCCTCTTAGTAGAATGAAGAAGACATTATCCATTTTCTTGCGAATTTGTATTCTCTTATCTAGTTCAGTTTAGAATTAGTGGTGAGATCGATTTCTTAGTTCTATCTTATCAATCAAACCTATAATGAATTAACAAGAATCACCCATAGACCATGTGAATAATATCTCGGCCCATCGAGAATCAGCTAAAGCGTTTGCTGAATGGGAATGCATCTTCACGAAAAAGGAGGACAGCTAGAGTGACATTTCCTTCATCCTCGCATAGATAGATCTTGAGCGGGTTGTGAGTTTGGGTTTGGGACCGCTGGTGAGGTCCAACGCCATGGTGGGACACGCAGTCGAGCGTCTCCCTAGGCTATGGTGGTGTCGGTTATTGTTTGTGCACTCTCTCTTTGATTAGCCTTACGTTCTTTTGTGTGACTGCTGCGTGAAGACGAAGAAATGGTTGGTTGTTAGCAGCAGAGATGAACAATACTGGTTTTCGGGTTGCTTCTGCATCAATTTTGAGCCGAGAGGCTTTGTTACAAGGGCCCTATACCTACCTAGTCAGATCCACCCCCAAAACATCAACACGCCGACCCGAAAAACAATCGAACTAGACACTGCCGACCCAAAAGATTCCAACGACGCTAAATATGCATGCCTACTCGTCGGCTCACCATCCTTCAGGTCTCCGTGTTCAGCTGGTGACAGGTTCACTCTCTCTCTCTCTCTCTCTCTCTCTCTCTCTCTCTCTCTCTCTCTCTCTCTCTCTCTCTCGGTATATATAATATTTCAGTGTCCTACCACCAGGTCCTCAAGAGAGAGACCACAGTCCTCAAGAGAAAAAAACCCTGAATCTTTTAATTTTGGACTTTTTATCATATTTAATTGAATTTTTTAAGGGGACTAGAACTTTGGATTTTGCAAAATGTTCTTAATCTTTCAGAAATTCACAGTCGTCGCTTTAAGTTTTATGATTTCAGCCCCCAACCCTCTTTATATTTCAAAAATCAAAATTCGTTCTTCAAGATTTCAAAACAAATTCTTACATTTGAAAGGTTTTTCAGAAATTGCATAGGGGACCGCTATCCCTATACATAGAGCCATAGAGGTGTTCAAGGAACCACTGAACCCAAACCAAACCCGAACTGGCAGTTTGGTTTGGTTTTGTTTTCTTTGGTTCTAACAACAAAAATAATTGGAGGTTTAGTTCATGATTCTAATGCTTAAACCAAACCATGAGAACCGAATCACTAGGAAAATCTTATGAGAAAGGAAAATTTTAGTACCGTATTAAGAAGACATAGGGAGCGAGGGTATCTATAGCAACTATAAAATGAAACAAAGCAATATCTTTATTTTTCTTTGGGCTAAGATTGAGGGTAGTATGTGTTCTTATCATATTAATATTTGATACGTGATCATTAACCATGTGATATTAAATTAATTTCTACTTGAGAGAGGATATCGTTCATGACAGTCTTTAGCTAAGCACTAAATAAGTAGATTCATGGTTCAAAATTGAATCCATACAATCGGTTCTGATCATGTCACGGTGTGGTTTGGTTCTAAAAATACCAAGAACCACAAGTAGTGGTTTGATTCGAGGTTGAGGCTAGTATCAAACCAGTCCAAAACTTGAACATCCCTACCTAAACATGTCCGGTTCCGAGTAAACCAAAATCTGAAACCATATCCAAACCGGCATGCAATCAGTTTCGGTTTGAGATTGGAACCGCTTGTAACCGATAATTTATTAACAAATGTAAAATATTATATATATGTTTTAAATACCAGAACAGACAGTTGGAAACAACTAATTCCAATTTCAGTTTCATAAAAGATGAAACCGAACCCCGGCGGTATCGGGTTCCGGGTAAGAAGTAGCCATGTTTACCTATCCTCACTCCATATATATATATATATACTCCGGTTCTTATTTTTTAGAATTTTGTTGTTTTCCGTGTCTTGTTTCCGTTTTCATAGGTACCGAGTGATGGATGCAGCTCTTAAAGGAGTAGTAAATGCTTAGAAGCGAGATAAAGCATAATCGCTAATAGGCGTCCTCGCTTGGTGTGATGATGTGATACGTAAGGCTTCGTTTTGGTTTCGGTACTCGGATTATTAATTAAAGAGTTCGGTTTTATCTTTTTCGTGTGCGATACTACTACAATTAGGTCTGCATTTTGTTGTACGCTCTATGTGTGCGCGCCAAAATTATATTAGCTTTGGTCAATGAGGACAATCACTGTGATGAAAAAGATATTGTGTACAAAGGACTAAGCACGTTTCTAACATTTTCTTATTAACCTTCCTTTTATTTATACACAGAGAGCATGCACACTCGTCCATACTAAAATCTTAAAGATTTCAAACATTGATTAGATAAAATAACTGACTTTAAAGCAAAAGACAAAATAGTACTAAGTGCATTTAATGCATTTGTAAAAAGTATTGTATTTTTTATTTAAATATCAATTATTGATTTCATTGATAAAACAGTTGAAACTTTTAAGGACTTTTTTTTGGCGAGGGTGGGCATTTAACATGCGTTCATGCTAAAATCTCTAAAATCAACGATTGACATCTTTAATGCACAAAACAAAATAATACTAAGTACATTTAATGCACCTGTAAAATTATTTATTATATTGTGTGTATATATGTATGCATTTATTATTTTAAGTGGCTATTTGTTTTCAATGGTCGGAAGATTGGCATTGGTGAAGGCAACTTTGGCGTCACCACCCAGAGGGTGTAGAAAAATATTTAGAAGAATGAAGAAATCATGAGGCAGTTCCTTTGTGGTGTGTAAATCCATTAAGAAGGGAGTTTGGGGCTGAGGGAATTAGTGTAAATTCTGTAAAGTGTTGTTTTAGGTATTGTCTCACTAATGTAGATTTTGTGAAGGGCTTGAAATCTGCAAGGTACTGTATGCACATGAAGGCTCAGGTGCTACATGTCCTCACGAGCTGGAAGAAAAGCTAATGCACAAGAGGAATTGCTGGCAATGTGTTTGTCTTCGTTTCTTATGAAGTCGGCTTTTCAAATACATTAAATACACATACACACGCACATGCATGTGCACACATAACACCAAGGGCGCACAATCACACAAATATATATATATATATATATATATATATATATATATATATATAAAGAGGTAGTGGTAAATGCATAATGTTTTTCGATGCATAATCTTACCTAAACATCTCTAGCATGATGAACAATGAAAGATATGAATTAAAAGTTTTATTATTCTTTTGTAATTTTCATTTAATGAACAATTACCTTTTATTTTATCACTTCAACCATTCATCTTAAAGATTAGTCGAGAGAGATGTTTATATAATATATATATTCCTTTTCATATTTCTCTAATTAGTGTTTGAAGATTTTGTTGGATTAATGTTAATTATGGTTGAGTTTATCAAACCCATGTGTATTAATAATATTTAATTCATGTTTGTATCCCAAATATTCAATTGATGCATCATTAATATATATAATAGTCAAGTGTAAAATGTCACTTGTGAGGGACTTGTGCATGTGATGACCAAGAGGAGACAAAATTTAGTCCAATATTGTATAATGAGACAAACCCTTCAATGTGGTAGTAACGAGTTATTGGGTGAATAAGATGATACTTTTAGTATCGGTGTGTTTGTCTCCTGTAAACTTAAAGTGTCATGACTGCAAGTTTATTAAGAGATTATTCTCTAAATGGGATAGAGTCCTAGGACAGGATACTAGCAATATATCTTTAGATATACCTAGTTAAGTGATTGATATTGTATGACTGCAATAGGAGAATTAAATTGTTCTCTGAAATCAATTAATGATACACGATATAGATGCATGACCATTAATGCATGACCCTTAAAGATCACGCCATAGTCTTTTATTATGTTGTTACCAATAAACACCTTTACATCAAAGGTTTAGGTTCAAGAAGTATGTTCACCTAGTTCCTGTAAGGGTAATATTTGATAACTCAGGTAACAGTTTAAACTAGAAGGTATCATTATTGAAAGCATAATATAATGGTTAGTTTAGGAGGACACTTTTACACTTAAGGACTTTGTGGAGATTGTTAAATTAATGTTAATTATGATTGAGTTTATCAAACCCGTGTGCATTAATAACATTTATTTCATGTTTATATCCCAAATATTCAATTGATGCATCATTGATATATGTAAAAGTCCTAAAATGTAAAAAGTCATATGTGATTTTCATAATGAATCCATTCTTCCTCGTTTGAGTGAAAAATTAAACTTTTATACAAGTTCCAATAAAATTAAAATTTTGACCTTTTGTCAAGAAAAGATTGAAACATTTGACCATTTAACTAGGTGTAAAGCCATCCATTAGTTAGGTACATGCTTTTGAAATATATGATACATTGAGTCGGCACAAGCCAAAACAGAGCCGAACCAAACCTTTCCCATGTAGGGAGGGCTATGTGGAAATTGGTTCTTATGATAATAATGGCTAGAAATAGGGATGTTAATGGGGTGCGTTGGGACAGGTTTTCACTCCATCGACATCCATATCACACTAGAGACCTCTTAATAGATCTCATTCGGCAGGTCTTCTTTGTCTCACTCACCATGCTCCGCAGCGGGGTAAGTCTTTTCCCTGAAAACTCACCCGGGAACGGAGTGAGTACAAGGCGGGTAGAAATTGTCATCCCTAGCTGAGAAACTAAATTTTTCACTCTATGGGCATCCGTATCACACTAGAGACCTCCTATTAGATCCCATTCATCCGGTTTTTTTTTTTGTTGTCTCTCACCCTGCTCCCCGCGGGGAGAGTCTTCCCTGAGAACTCACCTCGCATAAGGGCGGAACGGGGTGAGTACTGCAAGGCAGGTAGAAATTGTCATCCCTAGCTGAAAAAAGAAACAACCAACCCTATGAAACCCCACAACCATAACAACAACTACTAAGCCTTTTCCCATAGAACTCGGTTTGTTTTAACGTGAAGGTGAGACCGGAATCGAACCAAGAGGTAAAACCGGTTTCAGCTCAAGCAGGTTGCTGGCCCAGTTCGGTTCTAGTTGAAACTACCGAGCCAGTTTCAAACCGGCGATGTCTGACACAAGCGGATTAGTGAAATGGACACAAGCTGTTAATGGTTTGACTTTGTGCACCCGTTCTCAATTTCTTGTTGGTGCGGATTTAGTCAAAATCCTTTGAAAGGGGATTTCTCAAAGCTATACGAAGAACACAGTCAACATGAAAATGACATTTTTTCTCTTCTTTTATATTTTTTGGTTTGATTCATAAGCTGAGGTTAAAGATATCGATGCCCGCAACCAGTATCAAACTCATGACCTTCAATTACAAGGTTCTTTCAAATTGAACCCTTCCTTATCTAGGAGATATGGCTCACAAATAAAAGCTTGATATGACTCGCAAATAAAAGCTTGACAAAATCATATTAGAAACCAGCCAATAGAGATTGTTTTGAAGTTGGTTTCGCTCACGGGAATCGCTTGAAGGATAGCATGCCCGGATGCTGCAAAGCCTGGACCGAGGTTCTGCAAGAAGCACCCACACGAAGATGGCACTTTTGGGTTCTTCTACGTGTCGGTTTTTCATGTTATTTGAGATTATTCAGTACAAGATGGAGGACGAAGCCAGATGCATGACTCGGATATCGAACTCATGACCTTCAACATGTTGTGTTGGATTTACCTGTGGCATATTTAACTTCTTTTGATGCGAACACGGGTGAGTCACCGTGTCCACTGGTTTGACTTCACCAACTATGGGTCAGACCTTGGAGAGTACAACTCCTAAGGGTTAGGAAACAAATTCGGGTCCAACATCAAAGATTGCTTTGAGTAGACATGGCTGGTTACCTCGGAACCTAACCGTCCTACTATATTGAGCATGCTTGTCCTAGACATTGTTGAACAATCTGGTAGACTGAACTCCTCACTTTGCTGAATGGTCTAGTAGACTGAGTCCCTTGTGTTGAAATAAGAATATGATAGTTATTGAGGTACGAAATAACAGCAAAGCAGATACAATTGAAAAAAGGGACACAAGCTTTTTATATGAACTAGTTTATAGTGGATCATGAGCAAATTTCTTTGATAAGTAATTATTCAATAGAATTTGAAACATGATCTAAGCTACTTTAAATGAAGCAATTTTGAAGTCTTGAAGATAGATCCTATGCAAACTTCTCTTTGCTCAAAAGATGGGATGCCAAGCATGTAGAGTTTTAGTTTATTTGGCAAGGCTCTTAGTGACAACCATGAGTTCTAACCTTGAAACACACATGCAAGCATGTTGTATGACCTCTCTTTAGAAAAAGAAATATTTTCATAAAAATGCCTTGTGATTTTTGGCTTTTACACTTTAATACCTCAACTTTAGTTATAACAAAACTAGGATCCGAGGTTTTCACCACTAATAAGAAAGAACCTCTCGAATAACTACATTAGTTCTTGCATACTTAGCACCCACATTGATATGTCAACATGGCACTTGAGTTGCAATATCAACCTGAATATGGATTGAACTATAAGTATTAAACCGGATCCCCTAAATTTTACCAAATATAATGTTAAAAATAAATGTAAAAGATATAATAATTGCAATATCAGCTTAATAGATATATAAAGTTGTTTATTAGCACATATGCATATAATTCATGGACTTTGAATCTTACAATGTTTATAGTGTGTTGGTTGACAAAGACGAGAGTGAGTTTCTCGGCAACTCTATTGGGAGGTTTGATATGATAGGGACTCAACTTCATTTGTTGATTGAGTTATAAATTACAAAACTTAAGAAGTTACTTGAGAAATCCTAATTGTCATCATGTATTGACTTGGCTCTTTTGTTTCATATATAAGTCTAAGCATTCATTTTTATAGGAGAATGTAATGCTTTGTTTGTCTGTTTGACAAGCACAATCTATTACTGCCATGTTAATAATACATATTCATTGGTTCCACTAGAATATCTATTTTATCCATCATCTCTATCACCATATGAAAGCTATAAGATAATCATTCATCAAAAGACCTATAATCTTATAAACATCATAGAGAGTGATAGTCATTTCACTACATAGAATATGTAAGTTGTTAGTGTAGGCTTGTTCTAGCTTGATAGAGGTAGTCAACAATGTAGATACAAGTATAAAACAACTAGTCTCCTTGCTCACGTAACCTAGTCTGTTGCACAATATCTTTCTAACTGCTTGGCATTGACACCTCTTCTTAGAAAAGGCCACTCAACTATGACATTGTATTGCATCTGACATGTTATCAATTTCAACATTCTCTATTATTTACATACAATGTTTGTTAGTTACAATCACATCTAAATTTTTTTTTTACTTATTATACCTACACCACTATACCAAAAAGGATTAGAATTACGCTCTTGTCAAACCATATATATGTGATTATAGGATGATCCACCTATGACAACTCGACATACCTCGTCTTCTAGTATTGATGTGATTGTGTATTATATGTCAACCGAAAGGTATAGTGGTGCCTCAATGATGTACCAATATGGCTTTCTAGTTGACCGCCTCCGTATAATACATGTTTAGCTCTCCAAGCCATTTTTATTACAAAATCCAAAATAGTGTATTATTAAAATATGTGAACATGTAATAAAATATGTAATATAAGCAATAAAATACATAATATTGCATGTGTATACATAATATATATATATATATATATATTATACATATATACCATATATATCAATGGAGGTGACACAACCTAACTGCATCATTTCCTAAAATAGACATGGCATGGCTGCTACAATCTTGTGTGAAAGGACACAGTCAAGCCACAACATGCACAACAAAGTGGTGTGGTATAGATGCTTAAGGCTATTCACTATGCAGCAACTTAGCGTGACTTTGCCCAAGGAAAGACATGGCTAAGATGCCTTTTCTTCGATGGATCTTGATTATCAGTTGTTAGAGAATAACTATGGCTGGGATGCCTTTTTTCTTCCTAATGATACCATTCCATGGAAGAATCTGGTATTGGAGTCTCCTCTCAACCATTGCACTCTAGATTATTGTCTTCACAAAATTGCCTCCCTTATCAGCCACTCTCATTTATTTGTGGTTTTAGAGTTTTCTTTCTCTTCATATATATATATATAGCGGTTGGTTCATAATTTAGGCAATCAAGCTTATATTGTAATTTAATGATTATTTTTATGACATTTATAAAATTCTCTTTCTTCACCATTGCAACTCCTATGTAACATTGTGAATCTTGTGGCTTAATTAAGCAGTAGATCAAGCTCATATCTTTTTTCACTTCGCTAGCCTCTCTTTACCACTTCCCTAATATCATCTTCATGAAGCCACATCTTTTTAAACTTGAAATCCTTTGTCTTGGAAAAACTTGTAACTCATTTCCTTTAGTTCAACAATTAACATAATAGGGCAATGACTAGAATGAGAGGAAGTGAGATGCTTTACCTTTGCATGAGGCCATTTTACCAACCAAAACTCATTTGCTAAATATCTATCAAGTCAAACCTGTACACTTTCAAAACCTTTTCTATTATTATTTTAAGTGCACTTAAGACTTTTGTATCTCAAGTCTATCAATCCACAATAGCTGACAAGATCTCTAAACTCTTAGATATGTCTCTTTAACCGTATATTACATGAATTCTCATTAGTTCTAAAATCTCATTAAAGTCACTCCCACAAACCACAGTTGTTGATTATCTTGGTATAATTCATTTAATAACATCCATAATCTTTGCATGTCACTTACTATTGGGGCCCATAAAAATATGCAAATCTATATGATTCCTGTGTCTTAAGATCCACCAGTTTTGTATCTATAAATGAAGAACCGTAAAGTCTTATTTTCAAATACACTTAATAGGATGTCAATATTCCCTCCTCTCCCCATGGTATTGGCACCTAACCTATTGGTAAAACCAATCTTCCTTTTAAGACTTGAGAATTCCTCTTTTGAAAGTTTTGTTTTGATGAGGGCAAGAACCTAGGGATCATTTTGCCTCAAAATGAGACAAAGGGCCGAAATTTCCATGGGATGTTGTAGGTTCCCCATCCCGTGACAATTCCATGAAATGATTTTCATGGCTTCCAACCTTGTTGCTTTGAAACCTCCACCAATATTGGGGCTTCTCTCCTTTCCTTTTATATCTAAATTTATGTTTTTTGAAATTTGATTGCTAAGGAGCCAATCTCCATCTTCATGTATGGAGCCTATAAGTATACCTTCTAGTGATCTCTTGCCATTAGAGAAAGAATTATTTATTTTCTCTTCTTGCTTTCTTGTTCATGGCATTCACTTCCATTGTTTTCCCTTGCACCTTGCTACTATGATCCTTGATGACTTTTGGAAGACAATTGACTTCTTGTCTACCCGCTTTTTCCTTCCCAAAAAAGTTAGAATCCTCTAAGCTGTTAGATAACAAAATTGTTGATGTCTAGGATTAGTCTTTACTATTGCATCTTAGACCTTGGGATTCTTGTTGTTTCTTTTGTCTTCTACACTTGATCTTCTTCATCTTGATTAGAGAGGAGCTATTTCATACCTAACCTCTCCTTGAAGACCACCTTTAATAGGTACATTTGATTTAGATTTTGCATATATCCAATCTCCATATCTATTTACTGCTTAGATTTCTTTCTCACAATCATCTATTAGATATCCTAGCATTCCATAATAGTAACAAAATTTCTGCAACATCTTATATATGGAATTTGATGTTATCCATGGAACCCTCATTTATGTTCTTCTTTGCGATCAATCTTGAATCAACACCACATGCATTCCATATTTGAAGATCCAAAAGTCCAACACCCTTCCGATATCCACCACTCTTCCACAATATTTTTTTGAGGAGAAGTTAAACCATTCTTACATACATACGGTTGTGGAAGCCTCCCCTTTTGAGATATAAATCCTCTTATGTTTTTGATATGGTCCTCTATCATTTTTTCCTTTCTCCTAAACTCATAAAAGGATCTCCACGCTTGAGCGAGAGACGGACATTCACATTCACGGGACTACGCTCTCATGATTTGCAAAACCCTAGTGGACCAGGAAGACTTGATTATTCTTTTATTTTTTAAGTTATCTTATTCACAAGTTAAGTGCATGATAAGAATAATGAACATGAAAAAATTACTACCTAAAATATCTTAACATATTCTTTTGTAAGTGAGATATAACACATATACTTACAACAATATTAACAAGTGAAATGAAAAATATCTTACAAGATAATATATATTTTAAAAAATAATTTAGTAAATAATAAATATTTTATGCAGTATGTGACTTATCAAAGCAATGAAGCACAACAAGACATTTTTGAATTGATAAAGTATCATTAATACAATGAGAAATATCACCCTCATACTCATGTAATTGCCAATTATCACTTAATATACTAGTACCTAGTGAAGCACTACAATTAAGTGAATTGAAAAATATAGATAACTGTTTTTCCCCTCTTTGTTTAACTTACATATATATTTAGTAATGGATTATTTATGAATAGGCACTTAAAATATTATTTATATTTTTAATGTGATCGATAAAATCAAGTTTTTGACAAAAAGTAAATGTAAGATGTTCTACTGACACAAAAAACTTCTTTGGTTGGCTAAACACACTTAAAGGAGTTACAGTAGAAAAGCCCCATAGGAGCAGATCCACTAGCTCAAGAACTTTCTTGTAGAGAAAATTTGGTTTCTTAAACATATAAACCCTCTTTTGTTATATGTGCTTTCATTACATAGTTTCATAGTGTGCTATAATCATTTTCATGTTTAAAGTTATAGAACTTTATATAATAGTTGCACTTCACTTGATTAACAACACATGCTTTATCTTATAGTTTTGTAAAATGAATCTTCAAAAAGCCTAATCCTTATGACTTGGATTTTGAAGGGCATTCTTCATTATCGATGATGATTGTATTTGTTGAACCTTTGGTGGTGAAACAATCTCATACACAAATAAATCATTAGTATCATTACTCATTTCCATAGTTTGTTTTTTCTTAGCGGTATTAGTAGAGGCCCTCGAGGCTTATGGTAACTTCAACTTTTGCTAGAATGATTTTTCCTTCTTAGATTTGGAAGAAAGATGTAGATAATCAAAGAGTTAACAAGGGAGCAAAAGAGATACTGAATTAGTGAGCCATGAGTTTGTGTGCTTGAAATGGGTCTGGTGAAGATAGCAATCACACAAGGCCGCTTGATGGAAAGTTTACTTCTCTCCAACATCTAAAATTTTGAGTGGGCTCTCTAACATCTGAAATGTTGATTATGCATTTTTATTAAAAAGTATAAATATTGTCCCCATATTGTATATTAACAGTTATGTTTCTAATATTAAGAATGAATGAATTGATATTTGTAAGAAAGAAATAAAAGATCAAGAAAGTTTCTGATGACATTGGACATTATTGAAATTCAACCTATCAAATGTTGTATGTAACGTGCCCTATAAACATATTAATTGAGTTTATGGACCTTCATTTTTGTATTGTCAAATTGTTTGAGTCTAACTGAGATATTTCTAGTCTTTACTATCTAACCTATCATTTATTGGTTTATCAAGCTTTATAATTAGCTTTAATATTAACATAAAAACAACTTACTTGACTCAGTGTATAGGACATAATAAATAAGTGGTTTTGTTATTATATAGATCTTCCTCTTACTGTTTTAGTTGTTGTTGCATTTGTCTCTAGATTAAAATTAGATGGCTTAGAAGAGATATTAATTGCTTATTATGCCACTCTTTCATTAGAGGAACTTCAGAATATTAGTAGCATAATTAATTATATAAAATTAACCATCAAACAATTATATAAAGATTATACTCCTACAAATATTCATCTTATTTCATAGGTAGTAGAAGAAAACAACAACAATAATACATCCTTCTCTTTTAGCATAAAATGTTTTTATTATATTTTTGAATCAAGGCCCAACAAGGGTTGGAATTCTATAGATTCAATTAAACTTGAGTTATATGTAGCAACTTATTATGATCCACACAAATTTGGAGTTGATGATGGTAGAGAAAATTTTGTTATTTTAAAATGAAAGAGAAGTATCAACTTATTTATCATATTCTATGTTTAATTACTAAAGATACTTTTATTCATAAGGTCAGTTGTTACTATGGAGTAGGTATATAGTACAAATAAGAATATTTTGGATGGACATTGCTCCAACTTACAACCTGAGATATTGAACACTCAAGCTTGCCTAAACAATTAGACAAGAGAAAGGTGTCAAGTACAGAAGTGTAAAGAAATACCGATTCACATATACATAAAAGATGTTTAAACTACCAAGGAAGTAACTGGCATGAGTACCCCTAGTATTAACAGCAGCACCAAGCAAGCATGGAAAGATATGAATAATTAGGTTTTGAGTCCAAACTTTAGGTAAAAGGTTCTCCCGGAAAGGTAAGTGAGAATTATGTGGGTTTAATTCCTCTGCATCCAAGAGGATATGTAAGTGGCTTAACTCAAAGGTAAGTGAAGCCCATTATTTATTTTATTTTATTCTCATGTATATGATTGTAAATGTATTGTTTTATTTACATATATATTTTTAAATTTTATACATTGACTTAAGTGTATATATGGTATTTTATGTAATATAAATTATTAAATAATATATTAACATCATGTTATTATAAACATAAATTACAAAATCAACGAAAGTCAAACAGGAAAAGAATCAAACAAAGAACCTCTTGGTAATTGGCCCTAGAAATGCCTTGAAACCAGCCCCATAACCACTCTTGGAACCAAAACCGATGATTCTAGAACTGTAACCGGAATAGGCTCTGGGCTAGTTCAAGTATGGTTATAGTTTATGGGATAATAGGAACTTTCAGTTTGGAATCCATAGTTCTCGCTTACTTGAAATTGGCCATTGTCTACCCTCATCTTCCTCCTCAACATTGTCCTCTTCCTTCAATATCTTTCTCTTTCTTCTCTCGCACCATCTTCCTCCACCTTAATCCTCCTCAATGAGTGGCCTTGCTTAGCGAGCAACATTCTTTTCCTCCACCTCTTACCTCACTTTCATGAGGTTATCATGTCATTACCATTTGTTGGAAATCAGGATCGTGGACAAGAATCTTTTAGACACGACATATTGAGGTATCATATATAATCAAATAGAGACTTATGGTTTAGAATTCATCAAATAGGGACATGTGGTTTATGTTAAATATTTTAGACCTGTGGTTTCTATTAAGTTTGTTGTTCGGTAAATTACAATTAGCATTTGTATTTATATGGAGAAACGTCTATTTTGTATTCGTTGGGCATGTTCTGAGTCCATATTGAAATTGGGAAGAATGTAAAATTCAAATCTACAATTATTACAAACCAGTATATTATACATATGAACATGAACAAATATGATGAAAAGGTTTCTTATGCGAGGTTTCATGAGGAGAGCTTGCATGAGGCAAACACTATTATTTGTTAATGAACTTATTTTTTTTTACAACATATGATTTCTTTTGTTCCTGAATTAGATGGTTGTCCAACGTTGCCCCAAATACCATTTTAAGATGGACGTGTGTATTTCAAAATATTGAGAGACCATGGGCCAACACTATTTTGGATGTTGAATAATGTAAGTATGATCATCTTTTCAGTGTTAAAGTGGCACTTAAGTATGCATTATTCCAGTCTTATAGGTTTCTAGTTTGGGCAAGTTATGTGAAGCAATGTCAACACAAAATGAGTCATTTGGTGACACTTGAGAAGCTACAATGATATTATTTTTTGAGCAAGTCCAAACTGAAAATCAGTATAGAAATAGAACAAGTTAAACATTTAATTGAACATAAAAAGTAAATATACCTCTCTAGCATCACTTCATGTTTTGGCAACTATTTTCCTCTCTATATTCTTCCTTCTCTGCTTTGCCAACCAGTTTCTCTTGTCTTAGTAGTCTTGTGACATCTAACGTTATGTCTTGGATGCTTGTAATTGCCATAAGTGAGGACACCCCCAACCTTGATAACTTTTAGGCATGTCTCAATGCTTTCTCTTCCTCAACTTCTTAGGTCTCGCAAGAGACTTTCTAATCACACGATAATATACTTCTTCCTAACTTGGTGGCACTTCCTTTTTGCTTGGATTGATTGGATTATATGGTCATCTATGTTAAGGTATGTTTCTTTCTTGTGAGCAATATGCATGTGATTTTTTGGATGGTCCTTATTAGTATAGAGTGCAGCTACAGCATACTTACGTAATAGCCCACTTAATCGCTACAACCCACTCAAGTTTGTATATCTAATCATATGTTAAATTGTAACATGCCACCTCATATGTACATCTAGATATTGTAGGAAAACAATTTCAACTTTCTCATTTTTTGTTTTGCTTGGCTAGCAGGAGGTAATATGCTTTTGTAAGCCATAATTCTTTCATAACACATTGAAATGTATCATTCGATTCTTGTACATCTCCTTCAACATACTAAAAATGGCCTGATTTCTATACTCAAGAATATAAGAATTGAATGACACAAATATTGTTCGTTACATGATTGGATTTGTAGTACTATGATAAATTAGACTTAGCCCAGGTAAAAGGTGGATTCCTCATCAACCAATGATACACTTATCCTTTCTTTCCTCTTCTAGTATCTTCTTTGTGTCACCTCTACTCATTCAATGTGGCTGCTTTTGTTATGTTTCAAAGTGAAAACTTGTAGTCTTCCAACAAACCAAAATTTGTTCTTCAAGTTCTCATGTTATTGATTTAAGCAAATCTTATGATCCATAGTAAGGCAAACTTTCTTCATTGCCTCTTGTAGTCCTTGTAAATATTATAAATATTATATATTAGCAAAGAATATTATAATCTTAATAAAACATCATATAAACATATTAGCAAACGTCCTAAATGAGTAGTTGCCTTCTCTTTGTGGGACATGCAAACCCATTTATTGTCACATATTCTTTCATATTCATCTATTAGTTGTTCCCAGAACTACTTCCACGATTAACACATTTAATGTCAACAACAGCGATTGCTTTGGAGAAGAAATATGTAATCCACATCTCTAGCAATGGCATATAGTAACCATCTACTAAAGATTCCCTTTAAACGACAGCCATCTAGGCAAACAAAAGTCCTAACTCCACAAAAATTTCCTCCTAGTGCATGTTAATCTCACATACATGTACTCAAAAGTGGAACCATTAAATCAAACCTAGAATAATATCTTCTAGACCTTTTTCTTTCTCATGTACTTGATTAAAATAAGTCCACTTGCTTATCTCTAAAGTTGTCTATACTTTGCAACAACTCCCAGTCAATAGTTTATACCATCATGCAACAATTTTGGATTCTATGGTATTGCTCTGCAAGGAACTTGCAACATCTTTTTCCACCTTTCTCTTATCTCTATATCGTTGTTGCATAGTGATTTTGGCATTTTACTTCCTATTCAACTACATCTTCATTTTGTACCTGGGATTGTCATATATATTATCCTTGTATTTGTGGGTGATTTAAGTAGATTTAAGCAATCAAATGTTGTGCTCTGTTGGATATTTGTGCTCCACCTTTCAAGTTCTAACTTGAAAGGCATCGGTCCCTTACACTTTGAGGCATGCACGTAAAACCCGCAGTCACTTACATTTTACAATCACCTTTGACATGATATTATCACGAACAAATCCCTTAAGGCTTCTCTAGATACAGTTCTGTCATTTCCTCGAACTCTTGGAAACACAAAGATCCAAAAGCATCGTGGAAACTGCATTCCATCGTCGCACTCATAACGGTTTTCAGCAGACGAGAAAGAAGCGAAGAATTTGGTCATTGATTTTCCTCACCTTTCTGTTTCAAGAAGCTGAAGAAAGTGTTTAAAATCCGTAGAGAACACGTCCTTCACTTTGATCCATAAGCATAGGAAACACAATTCTTTCTGAAAGTAAGCCAGATCTCATTCAATGTAATGCAGGACGGAGAGAGAGAGAGAGAGAGAGAGAGAGAGAGAGAGAGAGAGAGAGAGAGAGAGAGAGAGAGAGAGAGAGAGAGAGGGAAGATCGGCCGTTCAAATAAGAGGAAGGAAAACTACGCAGCAAACGTTTTTGGGCGTTCCCGCTAAGGTGAGATTTAGGTTTGCAACGGAGGATAGATTATTGCAGTTATGTGGCTAGCTCAAAACCTGGATGTTTTGCAACCGAAATAACGAGGACCCAGGTTGCAAAAGCCAAGGGAACTAGTTCCCTGGCAAAATAGAAATTTTCTTGTAGTGCAGCCAAGGGATCTACCTCATCCGAACTCAAAAAGCTTTCTCGGGTTTTCCATTTACTCCACATTAAAATTACACTCATGTAGGATCCAGGTTTCTTATATATATAATTTCTGTCGTAATAGTTTTCTTCTGTTTTTCCTTTTAAATGACATTGAGACCAAGAAACAATCAAAGCTAATGATTCCAATCAATTGACCTTTTATTAGTCTTGGGTTCCATTTGGGAACAAAAAGACCATGTAAACGGTGTTCCCAGCTGTGAACTGGAGAAGTTCCGTTATTTGAGAACAGTTGTTCACACAAAAGGCATGCAAAAACGATCCCAAACAAAAGATTTCACACCTCTGCACCAAAAGCGTTAACTCAGTAGGGCTCTCTGATGCCCACTCTCAGGTGGTGAGTTCGATTCCTGGGGTGGTGCAAGTGTGTGTACAGGTTTTAGGCTTCGGCCTCCATTGTATCAAAGAAAAAGAGATTTCAACACCTTCATGCAGATGTAATTGTCGAAAAAAAAGGGTTTTACATGACTGATTGTTGCACTATTCAGTGAATTGATATTGCAAAACAAGAGAAATGTCTCCCGAACATATCATATATGAAGAAAGATACCATTCCCAATGTTTTTTCTGTGTTCCCATATAGAACCTTATGTATTGTTTAAATGCATCGCACTAGCACGAAGAACAATAGCTCACCTGGCTAGGGTATCCTTCAGATTGGTAATATTCTAAATGAACTGCATCAAATAGTTCATTGCTTCAGCCCATAATACGATTAATCCAGCATGCGCCACATGAGCCTGGAGGTCATGAGTTCAATACCTGGGAGATACATCTGCAGCCTCCCCATTGCACCAAAGCCAAAAAAACAAAAGAAAAAAGCACATCCCTCAACCCATCTTTGCAGCTTTCTTTCTATAACAAGTACAAGACGAGGCTGCTATTAGCTTATTTACTTGAGCTTGAGCAGCACTTTAATATGCTTCCAAACCACGGTCAGAATAGCAGTGTTTCACTCAACCAAATATGCAACCATGCTCGGGAAAATTAGATTTTTCATGACAACGTTCACCCGTGCGCATGTAGACAACCATCCTCTAATCAATCTGGAGAGTCGTCAGGAGATCGACATCGGACAGATCATAGAACAGATCTTCAAGTTCAGTAAATTATGATTACAATATGATCATGATAATGTGGCATGGAGTGTAAAAACACACTAACCCTTCACGTAAGGAACCATCAATCATCTATTAACATATACAAAATGAAAACTTCGATTGATTGGCCAACATACTTTTCCATTTTCCTCTCATCATATGCTCTGTCTAAAAAGCAAATACAACCTTCAAGGGAATATGAATTTTGTTAGAAGCAATCATCTCCAGCCGAGGACATGTTTCTGTGTAAAGAATTAGGCAGCGAACGTGAAGGATCTGCATGTCAATTAACTTATGTTGTACAGAATTGGAAATGGGACACGGGAAACGCCAGGTCTCAAAAGATTAGGAAACAGGGAAATGGGCCAACAGACTTCCATTTTCCTCTCATCATATGCACTGCCTAAATATCAAATACAACCTTCAAGGGAATATGAATTTTGTTAAAAGCAACCATCTGTAGCTGAGGGCAGGTTTCTGTGTAAAGAACTAGAAAGCAGAAGAAAACATGAAGGATCTGCATGTCAATTCACTTATGTTGTATAGAATTGGAAACGGGACGGGGAAACTCCAAGTTCCAAAAGATCAGGAAACAGGGAAAATGACATTATATATATATATATATATATATATATATATATATATATATATATATATATATATATATATATATATATATATATATATATATATCCCACTCACGGGCACTCTAAGCAATTGAGCAGTGAAAGTGGTTGTGAATATAATAGCTTTTTTCTAATAAAAAGTAATTGGTTCAGACAAAAGTTACCAAAACGTTTCTTTAGCATTTCCCATTTTACTGTAGTGTCGAAACTTTTCCGCGCAATATATCAGTTAGCCAATGAGCTAATGAAATATACAACCCATTTACAGTGAAATGGCGACATCTGCTTTTAAGTCATCTATAAGAAGGACCATGAACTGTTTGAAGAACATGAATAGCAAAATAAGTCTTCATTGTACTTTTTTTCTTTGAATGTGATAAAGTCAGAAGCACAGTGTCATCAACAGAGATCAGGAACGAATATAATGCCTTCCAACATGAGAAAGGAGCACAAATGAATCATGCTTCATGGGATTTAAGGTTCTTATCTCTTCTTCTTTCCACCCTTACTAGGCTTAGACGTTGCTGCAGTTGCAGCTGTAGTTGTTGTTGGCTCCTGCTTCTTAGCCCTCCCTTGATGTCTAGGCACCAGTTCAGCAACTTGCAGCATTAATTGCTTCCCTGATATGCATCGAAGTCGATACAGCAGCCAACAATGTCAAAATCATTCAACACAATATGCACACAACAGTAACAACAAGCGCACAACTATTTACATCAGTTCACAGAGCATATACTCTTTAAACCATACAATATTTCTTTCCGGAGCATATTGTGAACATAATATGAATGGAAATCAAGAATACTGGTCAGGATGTTGGAGTTGTCTATTTGAATAACCAAAATGTTGTAAACTTTCAGGATGAACTTGCAAACCTGATACATGGCAGTGATACACCAAAAGGATGAGCTTCTGGTAAAATTTGCAATGACGTTTTATATTAGCAAAATGCATCAAGGGATTGTGTCCCTTGGAAGCAGAGTCCTCATGGCCTCTGAAAAAGGGTTTTGGACTTGGGGAGGATGCATCGAGTTCATATGCTGACTGAAGTTGTGTCTACAGCCATATTCATGTTGACAATTGCGACCAAAGAACTTTCAAGGTTTCGGAGTGTGCTGCATCCGTGCAGCTTCAACAAAGCGTGCATGGATTATAACATCCTACCCGTGCCATACCAAAGCAACATGAATGCTTGTTATCATAGTAACAATTTATAATTCCATAGATTTGGTTTGCACAAGACAAACACATTATGTTCCACACAGTTGGCTTAATAATCTTTATGTTACCTACATCTAGATTCCCCCAGGGTTTCTGTTGATAAACCACTTCTTTCATCATTCAACCTTACGTTACAGTGTTACACTCCAGTGCAGTACCATAACAAACAGAGTTGACAAACCAAGACAAGGTGAGAGGTATGTCAGAATCTTTGAGAATGATAAAAGATCCAAATTATTAAATGTTGGCAACTGATGATTTTGACATGTGAAAGAACATAGCTTCTTATCCATAAGTGAGGTGCAGGAAATAAAATCAGCTGTAGGAAACATAAAGCCTTTAAACAAGGAACGCATATGTGTGAAAATGGCAATGAACACAGTCTCATTGCCAGTTTAGACTATGTAAAATCCACACCTTTTAATACCAGGAACGTAAGATAAATATTAAAATCTGAGCAATATTTGCACTAAAGCAAGAACCGGTGCCTTTCTTCTAAATGAGCATGTCGTGATTATCTTAAATCAGATAATCAACATCAATCAGGGGTGTAATTACTACATAGATTTCTATTTGGCCAAGAAACACAAACACCTATTAACTGAGAACACTCTTAATGTGGGTAACAAGAAATGCTATGGAAATCCAGCAAAGCATATTGAAAATGTACTTCAAGTCATTCAAAGAACCAGCTGTTATAACTCAAAGGCATATTTTATACATGTTTCAAGTTTTAAACAAGGACATTAGAGATGGTGGCAGGCAATATAAGGGCCACTTCATTCTCTAGCATATGAGGAACAAAAGCTGCCTGATCTAGCCACCGCCAGTGCCAGATTCAACGGAGGGATCTCAGAGCCTTGCTTTTTGAGATCCATGAAACCAATAAAGTACATTTAAGGAAGAGGGACAAAGATCCACATTTTTTAGACCAAGGAGCATACATAACCACAGAGGAGTTTCTATTAGCAAGTAAACATATGAAAAATTCGAAAAAGAATGTCACTAAATGAACAGGATCAAGCTACCATAGATCGGCATAAACTTAAAGAAGTTATGGTCAGGACAGTGTATGTAGGCTTATCAACAACATAGCACACACAACACTGATTTCGCAGAAATCAATAGCAAGAAACATACTCTCTGTGCAGAAATTGATAGATAATCTAGTTAAACTACTTTCTATTCATCTGACTTACAGATCATTGATTGAACCCCTTGACCATAACCTTAACCTTAACCTTCTAAACTAAACCCTTTTCTATCACTATTTGGTTCAAACAGAGGGTAAAAGATGAGGATTTCCCAGTAGCTCACCATCCCAGTACCACTCCCAAGTCCAAAGTATGTCCAACTTGCCAATTCTGGTGTGACCTCGTGCAAATACTGGAAAGTTGCATCTCATGATAAAAGATATGACAGAGCCCCATCGCTATGTTGGTTACCTTACAAAATTCTCCTTAACCTGAGCTTGGGACTGGCTATGTAAGTGCAAACCATTACCAAAGGCTTAACCCACTGCAATTGCAGCAAAAACATGCAATCTAAGCCATCAAGCTTGAAAGAAAGAAATATAATCCAAGGTCAATCAAGAGAAAAAAACTTGACATATGACTCTCAGTCAGGCTAAAAACCTGCAAACACTCATCACTGGACTTTCTTTTCACATACATATCGAATTCAATTCAACAATTGTCATCAAAAGAACCGTAGAGTGCTTACTTGAGCGAATTTCAGGATTAGAGAAAGATCCATCTTCCTTTTTCAGTGATACTCTCACTCTACCAACCTGCATGAAGTCACGTGGATATGCCTTCTCCATCTGCAACAGTCGATAACAAATCATTGAGTGCACCAACAGAACTATCGCTGAGAAAGCACATGGTTGACACTTGACAAACTTGCAATGATATCTTAACACGGATACAATGTGATGAACAAGAGGGTATTTAATAACCTCAATTACACAAGGAAGCTTGAGATGGGTGCAACAATCCGCAATCTCAACACAAGTTGGGTGCTCGCATGCTTTGCTTGCGCTAATCCGGCGTCCCTCTGCCAAAGTTTTCTTTGAATTTATGTAAACAGGATAAACAACAATCCAGCGCTTTATATTAGGCTGTGCAGCTTCCATGGTTCTCTAAACCTTCCTGCAATGGGACAGACAAAAACTATAGCATGGTATAAATTGTTTATTGGAAGGAGAGATGGTTGAGAGACCAAATAAATACCATCTTAAGAAAGAGAGGAGAGTAAATACAAGGTAGAGTGTTGCGAACCAAAATGAAAATCAGAGAAAGGTTATGCACAAGAACCATGACTTCCATCTATATGGCATGAACATGAAAAACAGTATACTGCTCCTTTAAAGTTTTCTATCTTAAGACTAACGTGGGAGGGAAGATGACAAAAGGGCATCATTGCAAAACTTAATTGATAGGCATTCATCAGTTGATATCCATAAGACACAAATATTTAACTTTCAATTATTTTAATTTTTATCTCGTGCATAAGCTAAATAGTGAATTCATCTGATGAATGAGATCAACTTTCAATTGTTTTAACTTTTCTCGGTTGTTATCATGATTTCTTTCAGATTGCTGTCAATGATTTGATCGATATGTTCTCAACTGAGAATCAATTTATCGTTGCTATCTTTTCATTATATCCTTGTGGTCATCCTTTTTTTTATGAAAACCCATATATTTTGAGAAAGAAAAACTATTGGGTTGGAGTTTTATGACTTGTAATTTTTTCATGAAAATGATCATCTTCTTGCAATCTGGAAGCAGGTGCCTTTTTCTTGTCTTGATGTTTTGATGCATCTGATCATGCTTTTGAATTCAGCATGTCAGTTCCCGTGAGAGACAGAGTGTGTGTCTCGCAACAACAACAACTACTACTACTACAACTAAGCCTTTTCCCATACTAGATGGGGTCGGCTACATGGATTTTTGTTTCCATAGAAACCAAGAGTGTTTCTCAACCAAGATGCAAATGGGAGAGAGGTTACGCACAAAAAACATTACTCATTTATATGACATGAACATGAAAAACAGATGCCACTTCTTTATAGTTTTCTATTTTAAGACTTGCATGGGAGGGGAGATGACACAAGGGCATCACTACAAAACTTAATTGATAGGCATTCATCACTTGACCCATAACAGACCAACACTGAGTGGTTTTAACCATCTGAATTTGGAGATCAACCAAGGAGGTTTTCCAAGCTTCTACTGAACTAGAGAACTGTGAATTTGCTAGTAAAAGGAAAAACCAAAGAAATAGTTTTCCAACAAAGAGCCAGCCTTCAGTTTGGGCAGAAATCTGGCAATCCATGACTCCGTGCACCTTCTTCTTGTCCCAGCTTCAACTCTATCTTGACAATGGGTTTTATGAGAAAAAGACCAAGTTGCTGCTTGATCACTTTCAATTGTTTTAAGCCGAGGAAACATTAAACATACCCAGGTCACCTTTGTTTGGCTATTCAACGACCGCTTAGAAAAAAACAATTGAATATGCTTCAGTATGTAGCTCCCTCTTCCTCCTTCCCTCCCCATATGGGATTACATCTAGCTAGAAATCATGGGGGCAGGAAAGTTCCAAACCATCTCTCCTCGTCAACAAAAGCAAACGATGACAAAAATCGTTATAACAACCACCAAGATTGTGGATAAGCAGCTATTCCACTGTTAAGCCCATTCAAATAAAGAAGAAAACAATATTCATAGAGCGAATTTGTGAGTGGAAAACAAATGCATCATCATTATTCGACCCTCGCCCTTATCAATGAAAAGCATGCCAATGGCAAGAAACAATAGAAGTCAATTCCATAATCCTAGAAGCAGAACCGTACACTAGCAAACACATAGCCAAAATGCCTGGATTTCGAAAGATATATAACATACAACAACAACAACAACAACTAAGCCTTTTCTCATACTAGACGGGGTCGGCTACATGGATTCTTTGTTTCCACAGATCCCTATCGTGTGCCATGTTAGCAGTTAACTCACAATAAGCTAGATCATTATTTATTGTTTCTTTCCAACACTTTTGTGGTCGTCCTCTACCTCTTTTAATACTTTCCAAATTTAGTTTTTCTAACCTTCTTACAGGTTCTTCTTTTGATCTTCTTTCTATATGTCCAAACCATCTTAAACGATGTTCTCTCATTTTATCCTCCTACTTTGTTTCTAATAACCTCATTATGTATACGGTCTTTTCTTGTACGACCACTCATCCATCTCAACATCTTCATTTCTGTCATAGACATCTTTTGTACATGTTGATGATTAACTGCCCAACACTCAGAACCATAAAACATGGCAGGCCTAATTGCTGCTCTATAATATTTACCTTTTAACTTTAATGGTATCTTCTTATCACAAAGAATACCTGATGCTCCTCTCCATTTTAACCAACCAGCATTAATTCTATGTGTAACATCTCCATCAATTCTTCCATCACTCTGAAAAATTGACCCTAGGTATTTAAAACTTTCCTTTTGGGGAATGCAATGTGTGTCAATTTTAATTTCCATGTCCTCTGAAGTAACCAAATGATCAAACTTACATTCCATATATTCTGTCTTTGTTCTACTAAGTCGGAGGCCTTTGCTTTCTAATGTTTCTCTCCATAGTTCCAATTTTCTATTAACTTTTTTCTTAGACTCCTCCACTAATACAATGTCATCTGCAAATAACATACACCAAGGTACTTCGTCTTGAATATGTTTTGTTAACTCATCCATCACCATTATAAATAAGTATGGACTTAAAGTTGATCCTTGATGTAACCCAATATTAACTTCAAAGAAGTCTGTCATTCCTTCATGAGTCCTCACACATGTTTTTGCACCATCATACATGTCTCTTATAAGGTTAATATATGTCAATGGGATACCTCTTTTTTCCAAAGTTATCCAAAGAACCTCTCTCGGTACCCTATCATAAGCTTTTTCTAGATCAATAAATATCATGTGAAGGTCTTTCTTTTTTGCTCAAAAATGTTCCATAAGACGTCTCAAAAGGTGAATCGCTTCAATAGTAGATCTGCCTGGCATGAATCCAAATTGGTTCTCTGTTGTACTTGATACTTGTCTTAACCTACATTCGATAATTCTTTCCCATAATTTCATAATATGACTCATTAACTTGATACCTCGATAATTCACACAATTTTGAATGTCTCCCTTGTTCTTATATATGGGTATAAGTGTACTTGCTCTCCATTCCTCGGGCATCTTTTGGTTTTTTCATATTTCATTAAATAGTCTTGTGAGCCAAGTGAGATTCCTATTTCTCCAAGTATTTTCCACACTTCTATAGGAATATTATCAGGTCCTACCGATTTACCACCCTTCATATATTTAAGAGCCTCTTTGACTTCATTCTTTTGAATACGTCGGTAGAAATTGTGGTTTATATACTTTTCTGACTTAGCTAAATCTCTTAAACTAATACTAACATCTTTATTTTTATTAAAAAGATTATAAAAATAGTTTTCCCATCTATTTCTTATATCATCATTTGCTACTAGAATTTTTTCATCCTCGTCTTTTATGCATCTAACATAATTAAGATCTTTAGTTTTCTTATCTCTAGCCCTAGTTATCCTAAAAATATCTCTTTCACGGTTTCACCCTCTTTTGAGTTGAGTTTTTTTATAAAGTCCTCCCAAATCTTAGCTTTTGCTTCACTAACGGTCTTTTTCGCTTCTTTCTTTGCTTTCTTATAAGCTTCTAAAGTTTCACTAGTTTTCTTGGCATAATGTAATTTGTAACATGCCCTCTTTGCCTTGATTTTATTTTGTACTACTTCACTCCACCACCAAGCTTCTTTTTGTGCCGGTACACCTCCCTTAGATACCCCTAACACATCTTTCACCACTTTCCTAATATGTATAGCCATATTGTTCCACATATCACAGGGTGTGCCAACATAATTCCAAACATCTCCTTGAAGGACTTTCTGTTTAAATATATCTTCTTTCTCGCTTTTGAGGTTTCACCATTTAGTCCGAAAGATATATAACATAAATAAATAAAAATTAAACCACCTTGTGAACACAACTTTCCGAACCCTATCAAAATCTAATTATCCACTTTCTTTCCCGAAAGGCCTAATTATGCACCTTTGATTGAATGAAAAGGTGATTCTCTCATGACAAAGAAACTGATCCCCTAATTCCATAATTCAGAAACCCCAAACCCGCAGATGATTATGTCAAAACGAACTAAACCCTCTAGGAAACATAAACCACGACATGAATTGAAAATCAAACCAAGCTTGATGCTCTAAGAAACCACAATAACACAAGAGTGAACTACATTCGAATTTCAATCTGCACAATCAAACAAAGAAGCAATTCAATGCATATTCAAATCATGAGACAGGGAAACCAATTTTAAGACCAACCTGCCAAAATTGGAAGCAATTACATCCCATGAAAACCAGAAAGAAAATAAATTGGCAGAAGGTTGATTCAGATCAAATATTATTAACAGCACAAAGCAAGCAGCTCATATGTTTTATATACTATAAACCTAGTGACTTTTGAAGGGATTGAACCATTAAGATCAAAGCACCCGTCCCAGGGACCGATTTCAGCACTATGAAAAAGAACCCATGCCAAATTAACCAAACAGAACACACCATTCATCAATCAAAGACAAACCACGATCAAACAGAAAGCCTCACTCTAAGCCATACCTAGGGATGTTCGTGGGGCAAGAATCAAGGTTCTCTATCAATGTTGAATGTTCAATCTGTGCTAAACTTTGCATTATATCAATTTAAAGCAATTATCATATTTTTTCAGATTTTTCCAGATTTTTTTTCGGATTTTTACTAATTTTCTTGATTTTTTAAATAATTTTTGTATTATTTTAATATTAAGTTATTATATGATACGATACGATACGCCAGTATCGTGGAGCCCAGCGATAGGCGTCAGACAACACTGGTTACAACTCCAAACTCATACGTCAATTGCCCATTTCCTAAGCCAGATCCATCTTGCCCCTTGCTTTCGGCAATAATAGTACAAATACATCAAACCATGGGAAAAGGCGAGTTAGGAGCACCCTTTTCATATTTCTCTAAGAACCCAATTCCCTCAGCAGCGTATGCTTTTAGTGGGCAGTTTAATGTACCTTCAAAGGACCCCTATAAAATACCAAAACTAAGACCAATCACATCCACCAATTCTTTCTCATGATACTTTCTTTTCTCGATCTTAAGAGATGCTCAGAGTAACTTATGACATAGAATAGGGGGATGCTCCAAGCAAGTGACAAAGGCAATCATCAATTTCAAAATAACATGATAATTTGAGATGAACAGGGATGAAGAACCTCAAAAAATTAAGGACATAAGTAGGTTTTCGACCTGCCAGAGGATCCCATAAATGAACAATAACAAGATTTCTCCAGCCTTGGAAAACGCAAGAGACAAGAACAACTTGTATTGCGATACCACGAGGGGTGAAAGGGTGATAGTTAATTGACAGGATACAGATTTCGGTACGTTTGTGAAACTAAAAACTTCAGGAAGCATATGCAGTCAAATCAGAAATCGCAAGTATCCTCCATGTTACCCCAAAGAACACAAATGCAGTCAAATCGATCAAAAGGAAAAGACAAATCTTACAAATCGAAGTAACGAAGACACAAATGAGTTCCACCCGCGTCCTTCCTCCTCCTCGACGAAGCCAGCTTGCTGGCCCTTCTTGGCTACGGACAGTCAGGAACGGACTTTGATCTCTCTGAAGAACGAGGAATGCCCTAGACTTGAAAGCATAGAACGGCGACCTCGAGGGATTCAACGAACGGAAATAAAAACAGTGGCTATTTGCACATCCCATCTTACTTAACATACACCCCTATTTCAGAAAATACCCAAAATACCCCCATTTTACTTTCTCCCTCTTCCAATGGCAGAGCCACAGCATCACTAGCGGCTTCTCTCCTCCACCAGTGGCTTCTCTCCTCCCATCGACGTTTGATCTATTTGTTCACCAGATGTTCAAAGTCTGTCAATCTTTTCATAACTGCTGTCAATCTTCTTGAATGACCTCATTCACTCTATTGATTTAGTTGTGAAATGCATTTGATTTCCAAGAAAAATCAACTTTCAAAAGCATCCCACAGGTAGATGGCAGTCGGGAAAGAAACATGCTGAATGCGCATTTTGTTGAGAAGAGGGACATGACCACAACGCCTCACGAGTCGAGAGCTTCATGTCTTACCATGCCTTCCCTTCAAAATTTGCTGTCAGCTTGAGGTGCGTCACTTCTTAAGAGTACGTTCGGACATCGTCGCATTCGCAGACTTTGGAATTTTTTTTTTAGGACGAGGCACGCTTGTACGAGTTCTAACGACTTATTTATTGATTAATATTGTTATTTTAAAAAGTATTATTTAAAAGTTTTTCACGTACTTGATTAATTGATTTTATAACATAATAATATTATTTAAAATGATATGATACTATTAACACTTTAAAGTTTGATCATAATATCAATAACTTAAGAGTTATCATCAACCTTAAATGAAATAATAATAACTTTTAACATCAAATATAAAGGTAATGAAACCAACAATACAACTTTACCATTAGAAAGCAAAGGCCTCCGACTTAGTAGAACAAAGACAGAATATATGGAATGTAAGTTTGATCATTTGGTTACTTCAGATGATACATAAATTAAAATTGGCACAAATTGCATCCCCCAAAGAAAAGTTTTAAATACCTAGAGTCAACTTTTCAGAGTGATGGAAGAATTGATGGAGATGTTACACATAGAATTAATATTGGTTGGTTAAAATGGAGAGGAGCATTAGCTATTCTTTGTGATAAGAAGATACCATTAAAGTTAAAAGGTAAATATTATAGAGCAGCAATTAGGTCTGTCATGTTTTATGGTTCTGACTGTTAGGCAGTTAATCAGCAACATATACAAAAGATGTGTGTGACAGAAATGAAGATGTTGAAATGAATGAGTGGTCATACAAGAAATGAGGTTATTAGAAACAAATTAAGAGTGACACCAATAGAGGATAAAATGAGAGAATATCGTTTAAGATGGTTTGGACATATAGAAAGAAGATCAAAAGAAGAGCCTATAAGAAGGTATGAAAAACTAAATTTGGAAAGTATTAAAAGTGGTAGAGGACGACCACAAAAGTGTTGGAAAGAAACAATAAAGAATGATCTAGCTTATTATAAGTTAACCGCTAACATGACACATGATAGGGATATGTGGAAACAAAGAATCCATGTAGCCGACCCCATCTAGTATGGGAAAAGGCTTTGTTGTTTAATTGCTTTTCAAATTAATAACACTTAACAACTTTAACAATTTTCAAATTAATAACTATTAGCAGCTTTAAGAAATATCAAAATAATGGAGCTAACAATACACACAAACCTTTTATCAGGAATACATATCTTCCTTCTCATTCAAGTGCATTTCTCCTAAAGAGAGAAAATTGAAAATGTGGCATTTAATAATTTGGATGTTATGATTTAAAATGAGAAGGTTCAAGGTAGCCTTTTAAAATGGCCCAAACAGAACCAAGATGATTGTTGCTCGATATATTTTCTTTGCAAGAACTTAATTTTGTTTAGGTTTTTTTCATTTGCTTTCTTGATTTGATAACAAGTTCCACTCACCACTTTTGTCATGACGGAAATGCTATTGTTAGCGTGTGATTCATTGGGACTAAGTCTTACAGCCTTTCCTAGCACCACATGATAAAAATCTAAAAGGAAAGGTCAAGATTATAAGAACTCTAACAAAAGCACGAATATGATATAACAATTAGAAAAATAAGAACAATTGTGGGTTTTAATGTGCCATGGCCCACAACACACAAACCACAATGGTTTACACTTCGAATAGCACATGTTAGTTCACCAACAATGGGATTCAAACTGCCAATCAAAGTTTGCAAACTAGATAGAGAATAGAGAGACAATTACCTTAGTCATTGTAAACACCCTAAAATATTTTCAAAAATATATCCAAGCATGTTTGTTAGTTTTTGAAACAATAGGCTTGTTTTAAAAGCCCTAATTTAAATACAGCCTGTAAATTTCACAAAATACCAAAAACAATATTTTGAAATCAAATGTTTTAAACTTAAAGTTACAAAACCAAGTTTTAAAAAATTAAAAAGAGGATGATTTAACCAAAGATGGAATAAAGCCTGGTTAAAAAGAGGATGAGGATGAATTTGCAAAAACCTTGCCGAGGATTCAGGAAGAAGGCTAAGCAAGGAATGGGTCAAGGCACAAATCAATTGTTCGATTTCGAAGCAAAATTGAAGAAGGCAATGATCGTATTCACCCATCAATCACGGGCCAAGACGAAGGATCAAGTCTCGAGTAGGCTAAGAAAGTTGAAACCAATATGGGCTATACCATACCCAAGTCAAGACTCAAGAAAAGATACTATGGGCGAGCAAGAGACACTAGGGTGAGTTGAGCTCACCCACTCAAGTCCGAGGCAACTCATGTGGGTTATACCCAGCCCATGTGCTTGAAGGGGCCAACCTTGGATCAGTTTGAAGAGGAATGACACCAAGGATTGCACTAGGTGACACCAAATTGAACCAAGGACTGCACTATGTTGCACCAAGTCGAGCAGGACTATACCTTGGCCGACCTTTATCGAACTCACTTGGCTGAGCCTACACACCTTGGCCGACCTAGTTCCACCTACCTTGACCCAAGAAGGACTACTATGAGGCCCACGTGAAGCCATGTGGCCAGCAATGGAGTTGGATAAAGTGTTAGGCCAAGAAGCACATCCATACCCAAACCGTGGAAGGCTCTAGGCCCCTTCCATTGAGGCCTATAAATAGAGGCCTTAGGGCTGGTTTTCCAAGATTGAAGGGAGTGAAGAAAGAGAGGGAGAGCTGCAACAAGAGAGAGAGAGAGAGGGAGAGAAAGAGGAAAGGGGAAGAACCACCCCTTCCACGAGTTGTCTTCATTCCTTGTTGTAACGAGCAAGGTCAGTTAATCAGCTCTTTTTTCATTGATCTTTTCCTTACTTTTATTCAATTTAAGGGGTTATAATTAAGGAACAATTGTCTCCCCCATTGATGTAATAGGTAGTTGATTTGTTGCCCAATTTCATTTCAAGTAGATGTCTTTTATGTGTTTGATTTTTAGTTTCTTCTACCTCTCTATATATTGTAATCTCTTATATCTCCTAATCCCCTCTATGCTTAAGCTATGATTATACTTTACTTTATTTCCTTCAGTCATTTACTTTGAAATTGTTGTCTTTAAATTTTGGACGAAATGCATTCATGTATGTTCTAAACACAAAAATATGTTTTCTATATCCTGCATATGATATTTGATTTTTAATTTTTTGCTCCATACTCCGAATGATCTGAATTTTATAAACTAAATCCTCACACACTAGCCCACTTATAATAAATTTTTTAAGAATTTTAGGGCCATTTAGTCACATAAATAAAATTGGAGAAAATAAGATAAATCCAAAACTGAATCTATATTTTTTGTAATAGAGGTTGGGTTATCATCCCATAACTTTGTCTGTAATTATCCAATTTTAGTGAAACTGGTCTTATTGAAAATCTGACATTCATAGCTTTCAAACAAGACTAAGTTCATAAAGATCGGAGGTCTATACACTAAGATACAGTCTTTTTCTAAACCTCTATATTTCTGTCATAGACCAGTTTCGAATGCCTGAGTAGAGGTAAAAGTCTGATTTAATTCTGCACAATCACAACACCAAAAATTAGAATAAAAATTGTTCATGAATCTCCATACTTGTTTCTACTCAGTGTAAAATTTTTGTGACTTTTGGAGACTCAAAAGCTATCAAGAAAAATTTGGGAAAAAGTTATGAAAACAAAACCAATTTCTATTTTTCAGAAGTTTCAAATATTTATTTTCAAGACCTAGGTTAATGAATTTGATTAAGCAATTTGGATTTGAAAGTTGATTTTGAAAACACATTTGATTCAAACAAATCCTCAAAGCGTATAGGCTGACCTTGAGTGCCAATTCAAGAAGGCCTAAGTCAAAAAGATCCCACTTCCCCACAATCACCATTAAAGTCAGAAAATACAACTTTACTAATTTAAGTAAAACTAGTTGGCACGCTCGCACATGATGTAGTGTGTGAAAACTTATTTTAAGTCTCTATATAGACTTTGGAGTAAATTTCCACATATAGAGTCGCTAACTACCAAAAGAAAAGAATAGTGGCAGTCTTGATGGAGCATTACCCACGCAATATGTTGTCAGCCCGTTGTGCAGATTGCAGTCGAAGGTGAGATATTGCCTTGTATAAATCTCCTCAAACGTGTTTGTAAACCCTAACTTTTTTCATATTTGAATTTTGGATATCTTTGTTGGATCAAGTTTTTATTTGTAAAGACCCATATATGATAAAGCTTTTGACATTTATATTTTAATGCTTAAAGTCAAGTATTTGCATGCCGCTACCTTTTATTTTTCAAAATATGAGGTGAAGTAAACTTTATGTTTTTTTGAAATTACAATATACCTTTGTAATTTTTTCAAATTTTGAGTGAGGCGCATGCCTCACCTCGCCTTAATGTAGGTCCACTCTTATATATATAATAATATAATGTGTATGATAAGATGTCAAAATTTTTTAAAAATTTGCACTGAACAATGAGATCATGATTCATTCGTTGACTAATTGGTTGATAATATATATGACGATACATTTGTCGAATGTGAGCTTCTTTATTCTCTTGTGTTTATAACAGATGCAATCTTCTCATATGACGATATATTTGTTGATTGTGAGAGTGATGAACTTTTTTACTCTCTTGTGTTTATAACAAATGCAATCTTCTTTAGTCGAAATGATCTTGGTTCGTTGGGTAAGAAATGTTGAGAGAAAGTACAATATTGTTATAAGCATTCTTAGTTCGAAAAGTAAATATGTAAGAAGCAATATATACCTTATTAAAGAAGTGTTGAATACAAAAGTAATAAAAAAGTTGATATTGAAAGTTACTCGTAGACCAATATAAAAAAAGGCAAAATGATTTTTTTTATTATAAAAGAGAATGGAGTCAATAGTTTATTAAGGTTGTGCACAACCACCCTCCAAGTTTGTATTTAGAAGTGCATGCAATTATAATTGAGTGATGTTGAGTACAATATAATAAAGGAAATAAGCAAAAGTAATTACAATCTCAAGCATATTTTATTGTAATTGAAACATGTTGGAGACTTGAATATTAGCACAATAAGGTATATTTACAATATGAGGATGAAAATTAGGAATGAGGAAATGGGTGGTTGAACTGTTCTAGAATAATTATTTTATCAATTAGATTGTTACTAATACCACACTTGGCATCGAAGTGTCATGCCCTGACGTTGGAATCACCCAATGACTTGGAACTCATGACCAGTGCTAGGTTGCACATAACCTAGTAAGCCTTACCAAGGATGCAGTGCTTCAGCGAAAGCTTAAGACTGGTAATTGAGATGATCAATTAGGAGTAATAATAAGGAAACTTAAGCATAAATAAGAAAATAAAGTAAGATTGTATTGATAGCAAAGAAATGTACATAGCCCGTGATATACTTATGACTTAGATGTGGGACTCATTAAGTACGAAAGCAAAGAGTATCCCTTAACTTAGAGATGTCAAAATGGGCCTGAATCATGGCCCATATTTGAAGCCGAGTTGAATGGCCCAACTCATCAGGCCCTGGGGGCCAATGAGGGATGTGCCAGGCTAGCCTGTAGGACCATAGGCCCATATGGTTTTGGATCAGATTTATAAAACTCGATCCAAATTACCTGAAAAACTAAAAGGGTTTGGGTTTAAACTTTACAACCCTTTAGATTTACCACAACATCTCACATGAACACCACCTTCTCTTCTCATCACCACCTCCATCCACCTGCAATATGACTATTTCTCTCTCCTGACTAAGGTAATTGTCTCTCTCTATTCTCTAGTTTGTTAACTTTGTTTGGCGGTTTGAATCCCATTGTTGGTGAATTACTGCAATCTGACTTTCTCTCTCAACTAAGTTGATTGTCTCTCTCTACTTTCTAAGTTTGTTAACTTTGTTTGGTTGTTTGAATCCCATAATTAACATATGTGAATCATAGTGTAAAACATTGTGATTTGTAGGGCCATGGTACATTAAAACCTATAATTTTTTTAGATCAGTCACTATAAAATTCTTATTTTTCTAATTATTATATTATATTCTTGCTTTTGTTGGGATCATATCATCTTGACCTTTCCTTCAAGATTTCTATCATGTGCTACTACAATAGGCTGCAACATGGCGACTCAAGAATCACACACTAATGATATCATTTTTATCATGCCAAAAGTGGTGAGCAAGACTTGTTATTAAAACAAGAAAGCCAATAGAAAAAACCCAAACAAAATTAAGTTCTTGCAAACAAAATATATCCAACAATGATCAATTTGGTTCTCTTTGATATAATTTCTACTTTTATCTACTTCTACTATAATATGCTTATGTTGTATTCCTTTCTTTTTCACTCATCACTTTATTATAGTTGATCAAATAGTAAGAATATGTTGCCTTTGTAGTAAATAATAACTACGTTTTCTTTCTACCACTCTCTTGTTTTAAGGATTGTTATTTATCTATAAATAACATTTCTTTCTTATAGATATTATGTTTTTTACTTTGTTCATATATGATCAACCTCTAATGTCTCTGTCTTGCTATTAAGGGAAATAGCATCAAAGTATTCGATTTTCAGAAAATAGTTTTTATTCATTTTGATGGTAATGTTGCTTACTGTTGATGCTTCGATCACCCTATAAATTACAAGGATTCCTTTATCAATATCAGATAGAACTCATAAATCTTCATTATTTTCCTGCATGTGTTCTATTTTTTGTTTGTTTCTTAATTTGGCTAGTGATCTTACTCATGCTTTGATACTAGTGTCTTCGTCAAATCTTTCTCTACCACAGGTTATAACTACTCTTTTAAGTTGTTGCCTTTGACAATAACATTTTAGGCATCCGCATCTTCTCCTATTGATATATTACCAATCAACATAAGCTATATGTATTCTTATTATCAGATTCTCTTTTCTCCAAAGTGTGCATTGGCATATGTTATAGACTCTTATTACAACATTGCCTTTTGTTACTCTTTTACATAACATTGCCTTTTGATACTCTTTTCACATGACATTGGGCACTACCTATCTATACATCAAGTGACATTTATGGTATATGTGGAGATCATTGTTAGGTGAGAGAAACATGAGTTGTCATCATCTTAATGTAATCACCGAAGTATTGTAAATGCTTGTGTGCATCTCTAAGTAATGCTTGTATATGGAAGTCTATTCTATAAGTCTCTTACCATAAAAAAACCCGAATATGCAATCATTTTTGGTATGCATTTCATTTGAATTCTGAACTTGCTAGGTACATGTTCATGTTTGTATGATTTATCCACTAGTACTTTTTCTTCATCATGCATTACTTTCCACATTAATTCCTTCATTTTCCTTTACCTCTATCCCAAAATTAGTACCCATGTTGCAAAGCATGTTATACATATATTGTTTATTTATAAATAATGTTTATTTCTTATAGATATTATGTTTTTTTACTTTGTTCATCTATTAGATACTTTTTCATGTCTGTACATGATTTTTTGACTATTTTACATAAAATTTTAATAAAAATTATGGAGATTAATCCAAATGATGATGGCAACCTTTATGCGATTGAAGAAGACATTGTTTCACCTACTCTTGCCTTTACTACAAGTATTAAATCTTAACTCCCTCCAAACAAGAAGTTAAAAGAATTGATATCAAATGTGTGATAATTTTTTTAAAAACTCAGAAAGGATAATGATAGTATAGAAAGAGTAGCTTGTAATGCGTGTAGTGCCCAATATATAGTTGGTATCAAACCTAGTCTATTGGTTGAAAATTATGGGACATCACATTTGACACGGCATATTCATGTTTGCAAAAAAATATCTTCAATGCCATGGGTCAAATGATCATGGATCAAGATGACAAATTAAGATGTAAAAGACAAATTAATTGATTCATCGTAAAGTGGTAGTAGAAGCAATTATTAAGCATGATATACCTTTTTTCTTTGTTGAGTATAATAATATTAGAGTTTGAGTGATATATCTAAATCCTAATGTAGTCATGTCATGTAGAATACTTTAGTCTCTGACATCAATAAAGTTCATGAGAGAAAGAAGGAGAAGATAAGAAAATGTTTGGTGAATATTTCCAACAAAGTATGCATTACTTTTGATTGTTGGACTGCATGTAATCAAGGTTATATATATATGTGTAACTACTCATCATGTGAATGATAATTAGAAACTTAGTAAAATACTCTATTTTTCTCACGTGGATTCACATACATGTATTGATTTGTCTAGTGCTATATATGATTGTTTGAAAGAATGGAATATAGATTAAAAGGTATTCTCTATTACCTTAGACAACACTTCTGTTAATGATGTATTGGTGAGAATGTTAAAAGGTCATCTTTCCTTATATAAATTTTTGTTATATAATGGTGAATTTTTCATATTCGTTGTTGTGCCCATATTTTAAATCTCATTGTTCAAGATAACTTTAAAGTAGCTACAGATGCATTGCAAAACATTAGAAAGAGTATCAAATATATAAAGCCTCATATGCAATGACAAAGAAATTTAAAGAATGAGTAGAACAAGTAGGTATTAATGTAGGAGTTGGGCTACATTTAGATATAACAACTAGATGGAACTTGACATACATGATGCTTAATAGTGCACGGCCATATAAAAAAACTTTTCATAATTTCTCATTACTAGACATGAATTTTAAATGTTGTCCGACATTTGAAGATTGGCAAAGAGCAGAAAAAATTGTGATTTTATGGAATCATATTATGAGACTACTAATTTGATGTTCGGTTCTTCTTTCTCATCTTCTAACCTATAGTTTTTGTAAGTTTGAAAAATTGAGTTATTGTTGAATGATTATTTTAATTGTAAAGATGATGTTATTAGAGAGATGGTTATTAACATAAAAGAGAAGTTTGATAAATATTAGAGTGAGTACAACATAATAATTGCATTTAGGGTTTTCTTGACCCACATATGAAGATGTAATTTTGAAGTTTTGCTACACAAAGCTCGACCCACGTTTGTGTACAATACAAAGTTGACTCCATGATGGGTAATATGTACAAGCTTTTTTAACATTACAAAAGCAATTCTATAGCGATGATTTCTCAATCTCAATCAACTTTAAAAAAAGTAAATTCAAAGGATAAAAACTTTTCAATATAAGTTAGAAATATTTACTTTCTTAAAATATTAACTTATGATTTTATTAATTTTATTGTGTTACAAATAAAATGTTTGTATATGCTTGTAAGAATTCAAAATGTCTGAATGTGAAAGTAGTACTAATGAAGGCAAGTCAAAATTAGATTTGTACTTGGGAGAGTCAAAGTTTTAGTATGATTATTATTCTGATTTAGATATTCTAAGCTATTGAAAAGATCATTCAAAGCGATTTTCAGATCTTTCTTTGATGGCACATGATGTATTAAGTATTCTTATTACTATAGTTGATTCAACATCTTCATTTAGTATTGGTAGTCGTGTTCTCACTAAGTACAAAAGTCACATCCTTCCTAAGCATATTCAAGCTTTAATCCGCACAAGAAATTGGTTGCATGACTTCGATCCAATTCACACATGTATTATGTCATAACTTAATTGATTTTCATAATTATTTATAAATATTGCTTTCATTTTTCTAAGTATATTGTTATTGAATCAATTACTAATTAGCTATTTTATCTTTTCCGATGAAGACAAAACAATATAGTTACTTTTACCGTCAATGGTTTTGAAAGGAGTTTCATCTACACAAGATTCAAACCCTTATGGTCCTCTTTTATTTTAACTAAGCTGATAATTTTTGTTCTATTTTGTTGCACAGTTTGACAATTGTTTTCCTTATTGATTAAACTAATAGTTTTTTGTTCAATATTGACTGAACTAAGAGTTGCCCTCTCTATGTTATGGGTTCTAAATATCTATTTTATAGCAGTTTTCTCTATTTTGTAGTTTGTTGAAGTTATGAGATTATAGCACATAATCGTAATGCTATATCATGAAGAAATGTGGAATGTCATGATTTTGTTTTTGTGTAGCTATTTTTCTCTATGTATCTTATCTTTGACTTGAATTTTTTTGTTGAAGTTATGAGATTATTGCACATAATTGTAATGCTATATCATGAAGAAATGTGGAATGTCATGATTTTGTTTTTGCTATTTTTCTCTATGTATCTTATATTTGACTTGAAATTTTTTGTTGAAGTTATGAGATTATAGCACATAATTGTAATGCTATATCATGAAGAAATGTGGAATGTCATGATTTTGTTTTTGCTATTTTTCTCTATGTATCTTATATTTGACTTGAAATTTTTTGTTGAAGTTATGAGATTATAGCACATAATTGTAATGCTATATCATGAAGAAATGTGGAATGTCATGATTTTGTTTTTGCTATTTTTCTCTATGTATCTTATATTTGACTTGAAATTTTTTGTTGAAGTTATGAGATTATAGCACATAATTGTAATGCTATATCATGAAAAAATGTGGAATGTCATGATTTTGTTTTTGTGTAGCTATTTTTTTCTATGTATCTTATCTTTGACTTGAAATAGGTCTCACATTGTGATGCTAAACATCATGGAATACAACAACAACTAAGCATTTTTCCATACTAGATGGGGTTGGCTACTTGGATTCTTTGTTTTCACAAAGCCCTATCATGTGCTATTGTAGCAATTAACTCAACATAACCTAGATCATTCTTTATTGTTTCTTTCCAACACTTTTGTGGTCGTCACAAAACATATTCAAGATGAAGTACCTTGGTTATGTTATTTACAGATGACATTATGTTAGTGGAAGAGTCTAAGGAAAAAGTTAATACAAAATTGAAACTATAGAGAGAAACATTAGAAAGTAAAGAATTCCGACTTAATAGAACAAAGACAAAATATATGTAATGTAAACTTAATCATTTGGTTACATCAGAGGACATAGAAATTAAAATTGGCACACATTGCATCTCAAAAGGAAAGTTTTAAATACCTAGGATCAATTTTTCAAAGTGATGGAAGAATTAATGGAGATGTTACACATACAATTAATGCAGGTTGGTTGAAATGTAGAGGAACATCATGTATTCTTTGTAACAAGAAGATACCATTAAAGTTAAAAGGTAAATATTATAGAGTAACAATTTTACTTGTCATGTTTTATGGTTTTGAGTGTTGGGGAGTTAATCATCAACATGTATGTAAACACCCGAAATCTTCTATATTTCAAAAAACTCTCGAAAAAGCTCGTTTGAGCCAAAACGACAACTTGTTTTGAAATGTGAAAACAGGTACAGAAGGCAAAAGAAGACCCTAGGCCCGAAGAGGATTCAAGCCCAGAGCTTCAGAAACCACTCCCTGATAAAAAAACAAAAGAAAGCAGAGCCCATTTGATGAAAAGCTCAACGGAGTCCAGAACGGCGAGACGGAGTCCGGACGACAAAGTTGGGGAAAACCCAGCACCAGACGGAGCGCTGATGAAGCCAGTGCCCGCACAGATTGTTCGCCTCGAGAAGCCAAGAAGGACTGTCCGAAGAAATTTTGATTTGGATCTAGACCATATATATCCAGATCCAAATCCATGTAATGAATAGTGTTTGGATTTGGGCCAATCCAAATAGTGTTTGGGTTGATCCAAATAGTGTTTGGATTGAATCGGATCTAGATAAAAATATCCAGATCCATATCTATAAAAATGTTGGGTTTGGATCGGATATGGATCTCAAAATATCCGAGATCCAATATCCAGATCCAAATAGTGTTTGGATTTGGGTCTGGATCCAAACCCCAAACCCAAACCCAAGACCCACCTCAAATGTCTATAAATAGAGGTGAGGGGGTCCATGTAAAGGGTTCATGCAAATGCTTGAGAGTTGAGAGAGGGAGTGATAAACCTAGCCATGTGGGCTCATGAGTGAAGTGGGCTTGAGCCATGTTGGCCAAGGCTAGATCAAGGGGGCTGCACCAACTCGAGCCTAGCTACACCAAGAGGTGGACCGCGGGCGTGGAAGTGGGCTGGACCGATTGGAGGTGGCTGGACCTAGTGGGTTGCACCTAAGGTAAGCCTCAACTAAACCTAGCCCTCCTCTCTACCCTTTTAAACCTAACCCATATGAACCCACCTACACCTAACTAAACCTAAACCACCCCAAATAAGCCCAGCCAAGTGCTGGCCGAACTCCCCAAAACCCCTTCCCCAACCAACCTGCAACCTGGCCAAACCCCGCCTTGACCCAACTCCACCTGCAACTTGGCCGAACCCCACCTTGCCACCAACCAACATCCCCACCTCACCTACCCCGACTAGCCTACCACCACCTACAACTGCCGCCCCTAACTTGCCTTTAACCGAACCCCAACTCCACCTGCACCTTACCTGCCCCGACTAACCTACCACCACCTAAAAACCGCCACCATCCCTCGCCCCAAACCAAACCTAATGGCCTGCTCCTTGGCAGGCCATTCTCTTTAGTAAACCCACGGCCTGCTGGTGCAGGTCGTGCCTCATCAAAGCCCAGCCAAGGCCTGCCACTCGACAGGCCACTTCTTACTGAAAAACCATAAAGGCTTGCCACTCGACAGGCCCTCTCCCTACAAGCCCACGGCCTGCTAGTGCAGGCCGGGCTTCCCCTCCTTTACCAAGGGCAGGGCCTGCCACTCGGCAGGCCACCTCTCCCTAGAAACCCCACGGCCTGCTAGTGCAGGTCGTGTCCCTTCCTTCACCCCCAAGCCCACACCACTAAAGCCCTGGCCTGCCACAAGGCAGGCCGTTTCCTTGGGCCACCTACCTCTGGCCGTGACTCCACCCAGCCAGGTCGAGCCCTAGCTCAGCCCTGGCCGGTCTGCCTTGGCCTTGACTGACTGAACCTAACCTAGTTAGGGTTTCCCCTAAAACATAACTCGAACCACCTTGGCTCGAGTCATCCTAAGGCACCCCTTGCAAGGCAAAACCTCGGGCTGCACCAAGACAGCCCGAGTTGCCCCAAGCTCCCCTAGAACCCAACTCGAGTCATCCCAAACTAGGCCCATACCAAGCCAAAAACCAGGCCCATACAAAGCCTACTCAAACACCTCTCCCAAGTCCTCAAAGGTTCTCAAACACCTCTAAGCTAGCCGGTTCCACTTCCATGTGATCCGGGCTCCACACGCAAGGCGTACGCGTCCTAAACACACCCCACATAGCGGGCTAGGTGAGTTGTAAGTCCTTACATTTGGTGTTTTATTAAATTTTGATACGGGGTTGTAGTAAAGGAGCTTCGTCTCCCCCCAATTGTAATAACGTGGTTTGACACACCCACACACACGCGCACTTGAGCCTTTTCGCTCTTAGTCGTACACTTCTCGCACACACACGGGCCTAACAAGCCCTTAATATATAGTTATATTTATATATTTTAAGTCAAGGGGTTTTTTAATTAAGTCGTGTGTGTTGTCTTTCCATTTTCCACACGCACACACATTGAGCCTTCGCTCTTACTCCCAAGACCTTAGTAAAGGCCTTATTGCAGTTATATTTGGGTTTCATTTATGTCGTGTGAGTTGTCTTTACATTCCCACACGCACACACATTGAGCCTTCGCTCTTACTCCCAAGACCTTAGTCAAGGCATACTGCAATTTATATTTGGGTTTCATTTCATGTCGTGTGTGTAAGTCTTTCAATTCAAGCACGCACACACATTGAGCCTTCGCTCTTATTTGCAAGACCCAAGTAAGGGCCCCTACATATACTCTATATAAAGTATTTCTTTCGGCTATTTACTTTACAAGTCATTTCCCTTCGGCTATTTACTTTACAAGTCATTTCCCTTCGGCAATTTCCCTTCGGCATTTGTCTTTACATTCGGGTTTTCCCTTTGGAGTAGCGTGAGTTTGCATTGCATCTACGCCATACCACGAGGTAGGACGCATATTGCATCGAAGCAAGCCCCGTACTCCCGCTCAAATTCGCCCCATGTAGTGGAGTGTTCATAACACACACCTAGGTGGCCCATAAAGGGATAAAAAGAAAGACTTAGGCACGTGCAAATCCACGTGACCTAAAATCTGAAAATCATACAAAAACAACCCGAATCAATCGTGCAAATATGCCAAGACTTAGGCTATTTCGATGCATGCACATCGTGCCTAAGTAGATTAAAATTTGAAAGACTTAGGGTCGTCCAACCCTTACAAAGTCAAAATCGCCCAAATGCATGGTTTTCAAAAGGTTTTAAAACACTTCTTCATTCAAAATATATTTTGAGTTAAACTTGTTTCAAAACGAAGTCTCTAAGCGTACAGACTGACCCTTGCGCATCGGTGCAAGAAGGTCTGCGACGTAAAAATCCCGCTTGCCTACAATCGCCTTTCAAAAAGTCAGATTATTTTCAAAACATACTTTGCTAGTTAAAGTAAACTAGCTGGTACGCCCATAAAGCGAATGTAGATTGCGAAAAGGTTCACTTCAGGCCTAAGAACCGGTAAGTGAAAATTTTTGGTGTCTATAATGTACAAAAAATGTTTATGACAAAAATGAAGATATTAAGATAAATGAGTGGTTATATAAGGAAAGATCATATACATAATGAGGTTATTAGAAATAAATTAGGAGTGACACCAATAGAGGATAAAATGAGAGAATATTATTTAAGATGGTTTAGACATATAAAAAGAAGATCAAAAGAAGTGCCTGTAAGAAAATATAAAAAACTAGATTTTGAAAGTATTAAAAGAAGTCCGTCATTCCTTCATAAGTTCTCACACATGTTTTTGCATCATCGTACATGTCTCTTGTAAGGTTTATGTATTTCAATGGGATACCTTTTTTTTCCAAGATTTTCTAAAGAACATCCCTTGGTACTTATCGTAAGCTTTCTCTAGATCAATAAATATCGTGTAAAGGTCTTTTTTTCTGCTCTAAAATATTCAATAAGACATCTCAAAAGGTGAATCCCTTTAACAGTAGATCTACCTGGCATGAATCCAAATTGGTTCTCTGTTTTACTCGATACTTGTCTTACCCTATGTTCAATAATTCTTTTCCATAATTTTATAGTATGACTCATTAACTTGATACCTCGATAATTTGTACAATTCTAAATGTCTTCCTTGTTCTTATATATGGTTGTAAGTATACTCGCTCTCCATTCTTCAAGCACCTTTTGGTTTCTCCATATTTCATTAAATAGTCTTATTAGCTAAGTGATTCATGTTTCTCTTAAGATTTTTCAAATTTCTATAGGAATATTGTGTGGTGCTATAGATTTGCCACCCTTTATATGTTTAAGAGCCTCTTTGACTTCATTCTTTTAAATATGTCAGAAAAAATTATAGTTTATATACTTTTTTGATTTAGCTAACTCTCTTAAGCTACTACTAACATCTTTATTTTTATTAAAAACTTATAAAATAGGTTTTTCATATGTTTTTATATCATAATTTGCTACTATAATTTTCTTGTCCTCGTCTTTGATGCATCTAACAAAATAAAATCCTTAGTTTTCTTAACTAACATAAAAATATCTCTTTCACCCTCTTTCGAGTTGAACTTTTTATATAAATTATCCCAAATTTTAGTTTTTGCTTCACTGACGGCCTTTTTCACTTATTTTTTTGCCTTCTTATAAGGCTCTAAAGTTTCACTAGTCTTCTTACAACAACAACAACAACTAAGCCTTTTCACTAGTCTTCTTAGCATAATATAATTTGTAACATGCCCTTTTTGCCTTGATTTTATTTTGAACCACTTCACTCTACCAACAAGCTTCTTTTTGTACTAGTACACCTCCCTTAGATTCACCTAACACATTTTTGCCACTTCGGTAATGTGTATAGCCATATTGTTTCAAATATCAAAAGATGTACCTACATAATTTCAAGCATCTCCTTGAAGAACTTTTTGTTTAAATATATCTTCTTTCTCATATTTGAGGTTCCAATTTCTAGTCCGAATAGCTCTATACAGTGTATTATTTTTTATCCACTTTTTTTACTTAGAAATCAATTACTAAAAGTCGAGGTTGACTAGTTAAGTTTTCCCCTGAAATTACCTTGCAATCTTTACAACACGATATATCTTTCTTTCTACAAACAAAATAATCAATTTATGTTTATGACAAGCCACTCTTACAAGTAACTAAATGCTCATCTCATTTTTTAAAAATGGTAATGGCTATAAAGAGATCAAATGCCATAACAAAATTCAAAATCTCCCTACCTTCCTCATTTATTTCCCCAAAACCAAAGTTTCCATGAATACCTTGATATCCTAATGTCTCTTTACCGACATGTCTATTTAAGTTTCCTCCTAAACAAATCATCTCCTTTTGTGAAATTCTTTGAATCACCTTATCTAACTCCTCTAAAAAAGTCATCTTTATACTATCTTCTAGTCCTACTTGAGGTAAGTAAGCACAAACTATATTCAAAACCTCTGTTCCTATCACTAATTTTAATATCATGATTCAATCATCATATCATTGTATGTCTACTACACTATCCTTTAAATCTTTATTTATGATAATACAAACTTTGTTTCAAGCCTTTTCTTTTCCTAAGTACCATTATTTAAAACATGTATCCTTAATCTCCGTTACTTTTTCTCCAACCCACTTTGCCTATTGTAAACATAGGATATGAATATTTCTCTAAATCATAGTATCTACCACCTCCATTAGCTTACTGGACAATATTCCGATATTCTAAGAACCAATACAAATTTTATTATCTAGGACTAGCTTCCTTACCCTGCATCCATCCATACTGAAAATGCGAAGACCCTCTCTATACTTTATTAACTACATTCGGGTAGCAATGTAGTAGAACTAACTTCATTACCTACACCTGTCCATGACATGAGAACCCTCCTTGCAATTGATTCACTACATCTAGGTGAAAATGTAGAGCCCCTTACTTACTTTTCACTACATTAAGGCTCTATAGTACGCTGGTAAGAGGAGATGCCACAACGCAATACTCATAATTTATATAATCCATGGTATAAAAATCTCACAAAGTTTTACGCTGGCTGTTGGAAACCTAATGCAACCCTCCTTCTTTATCCCGGGCTTGGGACGACCATGCAATGGTGATCCCTTACATGGGCGAAGTTGTCAAAAATCATGGGATGCCTTTGAAATTTCTTTTTGTAACTTCTATGTTTTTGGTCACCTTGAGAAACTTGTTTTTATGACTACATAGTATATGGGTCAGGCCTACATTTTATAAGCCCATCTAAAATTTGCTTTAGCCCGGTTCCGCCCACATTTTCCTCAGCCCACCAGGGCAAGGCCATATTGACATCTCTACCCTGACTAAGGCAAGGCCCATCCTACGTACTAGAGTTGTCAAGTAGTTCCCATATAGGGGCCTAGTTACATAATCATTAATAGGGTTCGTAGTCAAAGAGTCACATTCTCCTTTGCCTAAATGATTGATGTTCATGACAAACCAACTTGTAAATGGTACTCTTGCATATACTTCATAAACTAGCATATAGTAAGCTTTTTCTCCCAGCTTGCACCGACTTCATTGTATCCTTTCCACTTGACCAAGTAGCACAGGATGTGTCCTCTTTTATCTTCCACATGGTTGAGGATGTGTACCACTTCCTTAGCTCCAGGGGTCCTTAATAGCGTGGTTGCCTGCACTAGTTGGTTGCAGTCTGCATCTTCTATATCAGTATGATAAGCCTTTAGATTACTCACATGGAAGACAAGATGCAAACTAATGTGGTCTAGAATATCCAACCTAGTTTCTCACCTTTTTGGTAATAATATAGGGACCATCATATTTACAGATCAACTCAACATGCTACTTGCGAAAGATTTGTATTTTCTTAGGGTATAGCTTCACAAGAACTTAGTTACCGACACCAAACTAGACAACATGCCTCTTCATGTTTGCCCACTTCTTCTTTTATTTCACTGCCTTCACAAGGATAGTATGGGCAATATTATGTTGCTCCTTTAGATCAACGCAGAAGGTGTGTGCTATGGGGGTATTGTCTTCATAATATGTTGTGAGAGTGTGTGGTGTCTGTGGTTGTTGTCTTGTGGCCATCTCGAAGGAGCTTTTCTCAATAAACTCTCTACAATGTAGATTATACAAGAATTTAATGATGTCAAGCCGTTCCATCCAATCCTCTTGGTTGGATCTTATATAGTGCCTTAAATAATCCTCAAGCAAGGCATTCATCCATTCCATCCAACCATTTGTATGGGATAACATCTAGTGGAGAAAAATAATTCTGAATTAAGTAAACAAAAGATTTTCTATTAGAAATTGCTTGTAAAGCGTGCATATCTGTCATTAAAAATATTTGTTAATAGTCCCCAATGCTTGACTATATTTTTAACGAAGATTTTTGTAGTCTTCTCAATTGTGTAGTTTATAGGTGTTTGTATACAAATTTTAGGTTTTGCGAAACCCTCATCTTGTATCCAATTTTCTTAATTTTATGAAAGCAAAATAAAACTAAGTCAAGAGTGGCTCACCTCTTATTCACTTTCCTTTTGTGCATTATGAACCTAAATCAAGTTCTTTTCACAATTACCTTCTTATCCCTAAGGGCAAGGGTCGGTTCTTATGATACAAAATTTTAGCTAATAAAAGAAAAAAAATATGTACACACTTGAATTGAAATGTGAGAACAAAAGAAGTTCCTATTTCTATTTGGTTTTGGGTCCTAATTGGGCTTGGATCTTTATATGGAACTTGAGTTAAATGGATATGAATTTTTAAGTGGGTATAGATCTATAATAGATATGGATCTAAAATGAATGTGGACCTATTAAATGGATATTGCTAGAACTAACCCTAAGAAAATGATGCCCTAATTAACAATTATGCAATAAATGAAATATATAACTAATAAAAAAGTGTGAAGATGTAGAAATTCCAATTTGCAAAAAATCCTTATTTGAAGAAAATCTTAATTTGCAGGAAATCCTAATTTGCAGAAGATCCTGATTTGCAGAAAATCATGATTTGCAATGTGTACAAATTTTAAATAATTATTTTTATAAAATCAAATATGCACGTAAGTTGAAAAAAAACTTATGCAAAGGGGTGCAAGGATGGGATATTGGATGTAAATGAATTAAATCTAATGTATAAAATAATTATAATCTAACCAAGAACTAAAGTATCTATGAAAGAATAAAACTAAATAATGAGGATGCAAGATGATTAAAAAGGGATAGACTAAGATTTATGTTGATATAGGTATATGACACTAATGTTAAATGACCAAGGATTAAATATAGGTAAAAAGGAATCCTAGGGAAACTAAGAAGGTTTAATAAAAAAAGCAGAAATTAATAAACTAAAAGATGGAACTCACGAGATTGGTTAGGAAGGGGTCGACCATCCCATGGGTGTTGATGAAACCAATGCTCACACACCACAACAGAGAGAGAGAAAGAGGTCTTATTCCTTCTTCCCTTGCCTCCTTTACAATGATGAGGAACACCCTATTTATAGTTTTTCTTAGGGTGTCTTGAAAATAAAAACTTGGTATAACATTTTTCACTTTGAGATATCATAAAAACAAAAAGCAAGAAGCTGAAATTTTTGGTATTTGTATGGATATGCTTCTTTCTTGAGCTTTCTGTTGCAAATGATAAGTAAAAAAAATTGGAAATTGTTGGCTACTCCTTTCTTGCTTGATTCAACTTTTATGTAGGCCATGTATATATTACATATATAATTATATATTATGTAGATATAATTAATATACATAGACATTATACCCCCACCTGACATATATATACACTGATACACACACAACATATATTTTATGATACTACATATATATACATACTTACCTAGTGTTATATAAATATGACCTATGTTATGCATGTATATAAGGTGAATATGTATATATATTTTGATACTACACATATATACATATGTCCATACTTGCCTAGTGTTATACATATGACATATTACATAAATATATATATATATGGATTAGTTCCTCAATTATTGTATGTTTATATAACTATATATTATATTCCTATACAAGTATATGTATATATATAGCATAGATGTAATATGTATGCATGACTTTCTATAATGACCTAAAACAATTTAGGTATTTCTATTTTGGTGTAATTCTCTACATTGATAAACTCTTCCGAATAAAGCAAGTGGATGTTGCAACTTTCCCTTTCCTTTTATTCTCTTTTTAAATATATTCCTGCATCAACAACCTCATTTGATTGATTCATTATAAAGCAAACATAGACCCTATGATCCAAGATCCATAGAATCATCTCATCTATTTTAACTTTTCAAACCAGCTTTATTAGTCAAAACATATTTTTTTTAAGGAAACTTTTGGGTGTTTATAGATGTTCCTCTTTGGCATCAATCAAAATAAGGGTTGGTTGATGGCAAAGAAATAAACACCAAAATTTGACTTCAAAGATCTTGGTAGAAAATTTTACTTGAGAAACTTGAAATCTTTTATGAAACTTGGCATGAAAGTATTTTTTTTGGAGATGATTTCATGGGATCCATTTGGGCCGAACCAAGGCCAAAGAGATGTCTTGTCATGGAACATACCTTGAACCGCAAATGTGACGGACTGCAAGACAAAGATTTTTTTAAGAGAACGATGACCAATTTTCAAAAAGAGACTTTCATGTCGACTCAAGAAAAATTTCTTTCCAAATGAAATCAATATGTTGACCTTAAAATCCTTTTTCTTGGAAAAATCATTGGGATTCTTTAAAAAGAGATAATCTTTGACTTTTTGGGAGAAACGAGTTTATTTCCATAAAATATGGTTTTAAATAATCAATTTTTAAAACATCATGAAATGATACTTGAATCTTTAAGTACAGAATTTTGCATGGAGGATAAGTTATTGGTAATGCATTCCTTTTTCAATCACGATATTATGAGTATAGAACCATATTTAATCGTCCTTGAGTTCCTTCTCAAGCATCCTCATGGTACACCTATAGATAGCTTGAGTCTTTTATGAAGTGTTCTCAATTTATCACACAGGTCTCTCTTAACCTTTTAAACATATCTCTTGCTCATTTTCTCGAAAGAGCACAATGATTGTTGGTGAGACAACAACTATATTGATGTATTACCAAATTGAATAAGAGGTGTTGATGAGATGATGTCTTCCTCCAAAGTGCCTCATGGGGTTAATTCGAAAAGGATACTTTTGAGTCTTTTGTTAAAATATGCAAAACAAAGAAGACCTCTAGTAAGATCAAGTGAATGTATCTTAGAAGGAGAAAGCCTAAAAGAAACTATTTAGCAAAACACAAAAGAGTAAATATCTATAAAATTACAAAAGCATGCTAGTGAAAACGTGAACAAAGCAATCTTAAGATAGAACAGGTGTAGAATGAGATGAGAGTAAAATGAAGGTATGGATATGAGTGATGCATAGAGTGAAAGTGAAGCGAAGGAGAAAAGTTTGACTCGGATAGAGAGAACCCAAAATAGACTCAGAAAACCTTCCTAAACAATAAGGGACTATCACAGAAGAGCAATGTCGAGTCAAATATCTCTAGCATAATAGAAAGAAGACTTCAGTCCTAATAACAAAAGGAGAACGAGATTCAACTCTTACCATCACTCAAAATAAAGAAAAATAATACCCTAGCTTGTAGAAAAATGCATTTATATCATGAAATGCATCATAGATATGACCAAACATATGTCTTGATGAATAAAGTGCATGGTCTCAACTTTGATGGGATAAATGATGCTCCTGCTGAAATTCGACAATAGAGATAATGCATTTTAGTACAAGCCAAATGAAAGAAAAAGACTTTACACAAACTATAACAAATCTAAGTACTAAGACAAGAACTATCATGTAGGTCAACTCTTTGTGGGTGATTATGGCTCATGTGCTAGTTTTGAAAAATCATAAAAGTATTTTAAAAAAACAACCCCTTTTAATGGACCACTTTAAATAAAATTTAAAAGGAAAAACCATTCTCACTTGACTCACATCATGTATTAATAGAGGAAGAAGACAATACCAATTTCAGTGATCAAAATCTTCATTTTAAAATCTCAAAATAACGATCTAGTGACCCATAGACAAAAATAGATGAGCTAGGACTTTTAAATCCATATAGAGCATGAATCCCTCCTCAAATGCAATAAGTTCTCAAGGCTAAATATATATAAAAGGGCACAATATTTCTTAAATACAAATACAAGAAGATTTACTTGGTCCCTTCTAAATTATCCCGATTCTACAAAGGATGATAACTAAAAAATAGAACTTTATTTTGCTTTCTCCTTTCCTTTTTCTTTTCCCTTTTCTTTTCTTTTCATTTTTTCTCTTTTTTTTACTTTTAGCTTTTCACCTTTTGTTAGAATTAACGTTTTAGCACATATACAAAATGAGTATATCAAAATACATCATGAAAGCATGAATGTGTGATAGGCTTAAAAATTTGTTATAATAAGTACAAACACCACAACACACAACATGGAATTAAGAAGACACTAGTTGATCTACAAGCTAGATGTCCCAATTATTTTAGTGTTTTAAAATTTAATTTATAATGGTTCAAAACATAGTGAAGCCGATTTTTTCGAGATCAAAATCCAAAAGGCATAAACATCACAAGTATATCAAGATATCAAAACTGGAATCCAAGAATAGTATTTTCGATCAAAGAAGTAATGACTCCAAGAGATCAAACCACAAGTACACAACACTAGGGTCATCGTGAATATCCTTGCCTTGAGATGATTTTTAAGTAATACTATCTTATAATCCATATAAAATCAAATTTTAAGAATAATACATCAGACCTTCATAGCAACGACTCAAAACAATTGTCATAGGAGCACAACACCAGAAGCATCGTGTTAATCCCCACCTTTAGACCATTTTTAAGAGGTATGACCTTATCCTCCATACAAAACTAGCGAGTTAAAATGTAAGTCAACGTCTAATAAACAAGATGGATAATATTTCTTTAAATAGTGGATGTTTTTTAGGTTTAACAAGCTAACCATCAACCTCAATGAGCAAGTAAAGTAATGTAATCAGTCAAATGCGAAATCACTTACACTGAATTTCATTGTATACAGACATAGTCAAACATGATAAGGCCAACCTAGATAGTGTAGAATAGAAAGCAATGACATGAGATATATATATGTAAAAAACAATGTATGATCTAAGGAATGAACACATGCATGATATATGAATAGATAAGATGCATGCATATGGGTGAGTAAAGTGGTGAAAGTATGGACTAATGAAAAGATGTAGATGTATGTAGATGCATAAGCAAGAGATAATGTAAAGTGCATGAGCAAGAGAAGATGTAAATGCATGAAAGGATGATCCTACTTGTTTCTGGAGAAGAGATGGGAAACATGCTCAATATCATTTGATTGAATAGTTGCCTCAACTCCTTGTTGTTTGAGGAAACCCCCACTTCAATTGGTCTTTTTTTCACGAAAAGTAGACATGAGATAATAAATCAAGTGTTTCACTAAGATTTCGAATAGCTATCCCGAATTCAAATTGATTATGTTTCACTTCTTCCTTGGAGAAACGTGATCATTATATGAAGTCTTCTCCTATTAAGCTAAAGGGTTTTTCTTGATGCTCTAAGGTTTGATCGAATTCAAGAAGAGCGACTTTAAGGGTGTCCTAAACAACCTAGAGACCCTAAGGACAAAAGGAGACTTATCTATTTTTATACTTTTTATATTTTTGGTTTTTTAGTTTTATTTTTGGAATAATAATATACAAGACCAAGTAAAATCAAATGACGTACTTGGTGATGTCTAGAAGAAAAATTAGGGCCAAGGTGGGTCAGAGGAGTGAGAGGATCAGAGGTGCATCCTTGAGAGACATGATCTACAAGTGTATGCCCAGACTAGGAGAGTGGTGGCCAAGATAGCTAAAGGACCCTTGATACAACAGTGAAATCAACTGAGGTAGAGTATGTCCCAACAACCAAGTGGAAGGTTTAGAGAGGGACAAGTCTAAGGACAAAATGAAGTTTAATGGTTGACTCTAAAGATAGAAGACTTGACTAGACAAGGTAACTAAGAAAGTGAGCTTAGATATATTTGCCTCATCAAGAGGGATAGAGGGAAGGTCAAGCTTTATCCTAATGGATACAACTAATGGATGATTGAATTTGTCCTTAGGGTAAGTGATGGAGTGTCAAGTGAACTCTTTGGAGGAGATGGTAATGACATACTAGAGGGTGTACTCTAAGAAGGTGAAGACTCTAAGGGTATGATCTCATATGAGAGTAGACTTTGAGAATGTGGAGACTCTAAGGGTAGATCCTAATCGAGAAAAGATATGCTTAGAGAGGAGGACTCCTAATCGAGAGAAGATATGCTTAGAGAGGAGGACAAGATCCATCTATTGAAACATGATGACTGATTGAGAAAGAGAGAATAGAATTTGGTCTGTTTGTTCCAAATGGGTGAGTAGATGGATGGTGGCCATCGAAGTCAACATAATCAGGCTCTATGAGTTCATCCTAGCTCAACTAAGCTAAGGTCTCTTGTGAAGTCGTAGAGTCATGCGAAAGATTAGTGATGACTGATTCTTGGGTAGCATCATACAATTAGTGCATCTTCGGTAGGATCAAAGGGACTCTTAGGTTCATGTATGACCATTGATAGAGCTAACACTACTTTAGGATTGACAAGAGTAAATGTTTGATTGGAAGATGAAGAGACCATAGACTCAAGTTGGTCAAAGCTCACTCTAGGCCATAGTACAAAGGTAATGATAGAAATGATTTTATCTTAGAAGAAGAGATGAGTAATGATTTTGAGTACACCAAATCTAGGGACAAAACATCAATAGTGGTAGTGACTCACCTCTTACTTACTTTCCTTTTTTATGTGTTGTGGGTCTAAATCAAGCTCTTTTCATAATTACCTTCTTACCTTAGTAGACAAGGGTCGATTATTGTGTTGCAAAATTTCTATTTAATAAAAAGAAAAATATCTATATACTTGAATTGATAACTAATAAAAAGAAAAAGATCTATATGGGACGAGTTAAATGGATATACATTTTTAAGTAGGTATAGATCTATAACGGATATGGATCTAAAATGAATGTGAACCTATTAAATGGATATGACTAGAATCAACCCTAAGAAAATGATGTCCTAATTAACAATTATGCCATAAATAGAATATACAACTAATAAAAAAAGTGTTAAGATGCAAAAATTCCAACTCACAGAAAATCTCAATTTGTAGGAAACCCTTATTTGCACAAGATCCTAATTTACAAAAAATCGTGATTTGTAGTGTGCACAAATTTTAAATAATTATTTTATAAAATCAAATGTGCACAAAAGTTTTAAAAAAAAAATTATGCAAAGGGGGTGCAAGGACGGGATCTTGGACATGCATGAATTAAATCTAACTTGTAAAATAATCCTAAACTAACCAATAATTAAACTATCTATGTAAAATAAAACTAAAAAATGAAGATGCAAGAGAGAGAGCTCAAATTCTTATTCCTTCTTCCCTTGTACCCCCTTTATAATGATGAGATACACTCTATTTATAGTTTTTCTTAGGGTGCTTTGAAAAGAAAAACTTGGTACAATATTTCTCACTTTGGAAAAGTATAAAAACAAAAAGCAAGAAGCTAGAATTTTTGGTATTTGTATGGATTGTACTTCCTTCTTGAGCTTGCTACTACAAATGATAAGTAAAAAAAACTGGAAACTTGGTTGCTCCTTTCTTGTTTGATTCAACTTTTATGTATGCCATGTATACATTACATATATAGTTATATATTACGTAGATATAATTAATATACATGGACATTATACCAACCCCCATATATATTGATATACACACATATATATCTAAGGTAAATGCATATATTTTATGATACTGCATATATATATATATATATATATATATATATATATATATATATATATATATATATATATATATATATATATATATATATATATATATATATATATATATATAAATGTGCATACTTACCTAGTGTTATATAAATATGATCTATGTTATGCAAATATATACATATATATAATACCTATATTACATAATATATATTATACATAGGATATATATGGATTAGTTTCTCAATTATTACATGATTATATATATTTTGTTCCTATACATGTATATGCATATATATAATATGTATGCTTGGCTTTCCATAATGGTTGAAAACAATTTAGGTATTTCTGTTTTTGGTGTAATTCTCTTCAATGATAGACTATTCTGAACAAAGCAAGTGGATGTTGCAGTTTTCCCTTTCCTTTTATTCTCTTTTTGAATATATTCTTGGATCAACCACCTCATTGATTTGATTCATCGTAAAGCAGACATGTACCCTATGATCCAAGATTCATAGAATCATCTCATGAGTTTTCACCAACTTTATTAAGCGAAACATATTTTTCTAAAGGAAAATTTTAAGTGTTTACAGGACTGTTATAAACACTACATACTTAGATAATCTATCTACCACTACGAAGATAGATTGACATCTGTTGGACTACAGTAGATTCACGATAAAGTCCATCGATACACTTTTCCATGGTCACTTAGATACCTGTAAAGGCTCTAATAAACTTGTTGGATGTTGCTTATCAACCTTGTCTTACTGACAAATCAAACAAGTTTGCATATAAATCTCTATGTCAAATCTCATTTAAGGCCAATAAAATGAGTGTGCACTCCATTTTAGGATGTCCTCCCCACAAGAAATCGTAGCATTCTCATAAAATGTCGCTTTGTAAGTTGTCTTTGCTAGGTATATATATACATTCACCTTTATTCAATGATAATCTGTCCTATTTCTAGAAGCGTCTAGTCTTACCTCATCAACCAATGCTTATAATTGCTTTGTCATATCATCATTCTCCAAGCCAGCACGAATGCAGTCAAGAAAATCGCTCTAAATTTAGTATGAGTTTTCACTAGTGTCTGTTTGAATCACATCGATAAAATTCGGGTTCCGACTTAACGTGTCAATAATGAAATTCTGTTTTGCCAGCTTGTACTCTATAGTCATATTAAATTCAACCTGAAATTATTGTCACCATGTATGCTTAGCGGTTAGGTGCTTTTGAGTTTCAAATTTTTTTTTGATAACATTGTCCATCTTCACAATGAATAATGTTCCAAGGAGGTAGTGGTGCCATAGACAAAGGCAATGCACTATAACCATCATTTCCTTATCGTACATGGGGTACATTCACTCGCGTCTTTCAACTTGTAACTTTCAAAGGAGATGGGGTGTCCCTCCTGCATAAGCACTCCACCTAGGGAATAATCTGAGATGTTTGTATGTACTTCGAATGATTTTGTATGATCAAGCAATCTTAGAATTGCCTCTCGCGTGACAATCATCTTCAATTGGTAAAACACATGCTAACAATTCTCATTTCAATCCCAACATCGGCTCTTCTTCAACAGGGTTGTGAAAAGTGATGCTATAGCGGCATAACCCTGGATGAAACATCTGTAGCAATTTATCAGTCCAAAGAATGATCTAAGCTTTGTCAAATTCATTGGAGGTTCTCACTCTACAATTGTCTTAATCTTTTTCTCATCCATCTAGAATTTCTCATTACCAATAACATGCATGCCCTAGGAAATCAATCTCTAGTTTGCCAAATAAATATTTCTCTCACTTGATGTATAACTCATTATCACACAAAACCTTAAACATAATAACTAGGTGGTGAATGTGTTGTGGCATAAAGGCATTTTACATCATGATGTCATCTAGATAGACCACCACGAATTGATCCAAGTACGGGTAGAAAATCTTGTTCATTGGGTTGGAGAAGGTCATACGGGCATTTGTCAAGTTAAAGGGCATGACTAGAAACTCTTATGCATCATACTACATGATGCATGTCGTCTTTGCCTCATCCCCATCTGTAATACGTACGTGCCAATAACTTGATCGAAGATCTAGCTTTGAAAACCCTCGTGTCTCTCCCAATTGATCAAACAAGTTTACTATAAGAGGTAGCATATACTTGTCTTCAACTATCACTTTGTTAATGCTTGATAGTCTATGGAGAATCTATTTGATCCATCATATTTAAATTCAAATAATATTGGTATGTCAAAAGGAGCTTTGGAGGGTCGAATGATCCTTGAAGCTAGTAGCATCTCATCCAACTGTCTCCTTAACTTTTTCAATTTTGAAGGGGTCATATTGTACGAAACCATAATGGGTGGTTTTGTACCTGACACCAACTCTATTTGATGATCTACCTCCCATCGAGGGGGTTGTTTTCTTGAGAGTTTGTTGGGCATGATATCTATGAACTTTTATAGTATAATCCATCACCCTTTTTGCCTTGACGGTCTTCTGACTTATCCTTCTTTTTCTTGTCACGGTCCTTCTTATTGGAGAATTTCTTGCCATAATCTCTTTGATGTTTATTAGTAAGTCGTTTTGCCATCGTGATAGCTTCTGAGAGGGTCTTGGGGTTCACATGGTTGACTCGTGTTCTGCAAAGGTTGTAACCCATTGAGAAACTTGAAAAGTCTATCTTTCAGAGTCATGATACAGATTCTTAGCATCAATGTCTGGTATTCTTTGATGTAAGTATGAATATGTCCAAAGTGTTTCAGTATGTTAAGCTTTCTTTTCACAATGATGTCAGTGGTGTGCAAGAGGAAATGATCCACAACATGACATTGTCTTCCAAGAACATCACTATTACAACTAGCTTGAGTTCATCATCCTCATAGTGGCTAGCTTTTAAGTGTAGTTCCATTTGGTACATGAAGTTTTTCATTATCTACACATCACGACCACTAGCAAAGGCCTTAGGTTTGTGAACCTTGATGCATCGGGATTGCTCTGCACCCTTATCATTTCCCTGGCTGCTATTATTGGCCAACCATCTTTCGACTCCATCTAGTTGAGTTAGCATCTTAGCTTGAGAGTCCTCCGAAGTCTATCTCTGAATTCTTTCCTCAAGTTTTAGTATACGGTTTAGCAACACAATTTCTATTTGGTAAAAGTATTTCTTCATGCACTCAAAGCATTCAATAATGAGTTCATGGTTGTTCTCGCAAACTTTCACGTGCTCGCTAAGGTCTTGCACACCGGAATGAATTTCTCCCATCAGCCGGTTGAAATCTTCCACAATACCTGCAACAATTACTTCCAAGTCAATGTCAAACAAAATACCTCATGTTCTCTTAGTAGGGTCAACCATTGGTGTGACCTTCAACTTCTCCTTTCTATGATAAATGGAGTCGCCAGATATCTCACTGTCAATAACCAGTTGACGGGGTGAGTTATCTTTCTCGATATCAATACGAAGAGAGTGTATCTCACACTCATTCATCGATACTATGAGTCGAACCAACTCTGATACTAAAGTTGTCACGTCTTGGTATTAAAATCACGTAATGACTCAAAACTCGTGATCGATATTAGGTTACACACAACCTAGCAAGCCTTCACCAAGGATGTAGTGGTTCAGTAGAAGCTTAAGACTAGTGATTGAGAGGGTCAATTGGGAGTAATATTAAGAAAACTTGAGTTTAAGAAAGCAAAGTAAGATTGTATTGATAGCAAAGAAAGTTATATGGCTTGCAACATGCTTATAACTAGAATATGAGATTTTATTAAGTATGAAAGCAAAGGGTGCCCCTTAACTATGGCAGAGCCCCATCCTATGTACTAAAATTGCCAGGTAGTTCCCACGCAGGGGCCTGATTACACAACCATCATTAGAGTCTGCGGTCAAAGGATCACATAAGGATAACATATGCAAACATTGTTAGCAACTTTTTTGCACATCCTCCATCAATTGAGTTGTTACGTGCATTTCCAAATGTATAAGATAAACATGTATGCTTTTTTTTAAGATTTACAAATAATAAGAATTTTGCTATAGCATTCATGATACATAGTGCTTCCGATATGATACATCAAAAAAGCGTGTTATAGTGGCATGATGCCCCTCCTTTGAGTACATAATCAAAGCATCTCAGATTTCATACTTTTGGACTTTATCTCCACCTTCATTTTACATGGTAACCTCTCATCAAAAGGCCTAGAAACTTATAGACATAATGGATGGTGATAATTATCTCACTCCCAAGGCATATGAAAGCAATTTGTATAAGTTATCATTGGTCTAATATCTCAACAAAAACCTTGGTATTCACATAACTCTAATCGTTATAAAATATCTTATCATTTGCCCTGTATTAGCACATCTCCCCTCGAAAAATGTCACTCAACCATAACATTTAAACATTTTTTTGTTAGTCACAATCATATCTAAGAATCTTTTACTTATTCATACAATACTATTTCATATGAAGGTTTAGCATTACCTACACTTGCCAAACCACAATATAACCTACAAAATTGGGGAGCAACTCTATAATAGGTAGAGAGGCTACATCATCATCATAACGATGGAGTAAATGGCCAAGTTAAGCATGTTATCCTAAAGAAGTTTCTACATAATCTATCTCAATATCAAGTTGGATCCGATGATGATATGCTTTTAAACTCAACATGCCCCTCTTCTTGTAGTCGACATAATCATCTATCATATGTCAACCTAAAGGCATTGGGCATTGTCTAGATGATGCCATAACAATAAGGCCTTCTTATCGGCCACTTCCATATGATAGATAGTTATATCTTGTCGTTATTCCTATTACAAAATCCATAAGAAATGTTTGATTATAATATTTGAGCATGGAATAAACTATGCAATATAAGTAATATAATTAGTAATATTACATATATAATATTATATATGTATACCATTATGTATATATATGAGATGTGATATGTAACACACACACACACACACACACACACACATATATATATATGCATATGTATATACATGCAATATCTGGTCATAATATAAACCATGTATTCACACACACACACACACACACACACACACACACACACATATATATATATATATATATATATATATATCAAGTAGAGGAAACTCAGCATGGCTGCATCATATTTGAAGCAAGAGATGGGACTTAGATACGCCATGCAAAGCATAGAAGCGCAGCTCGGTCCTGCCATGCAAACATAGCAGGGCGGCCTTGCCATATTGTCTAATTCAACTAGCCATGTTTTTATGCACCACGGAGAAAAAGAAATGTAGCTTGGCTGCAACTCCACCCTAGAGGAGTTGCGACCATGCCATATCTCTTTTCCAGTGCCCTCGACTTGATAGTCGTCCCATCTGATTGCATTTCCCCTTCTTCCTCGCAGCATCGTTCATGATAAATCATGCCTGCTCTACTCTCGCCACTCACAAGTCCCTGTCTCTCCTTACATGCATTGACGAACCACGATCATCAATATTGAAGGATTGTGCTTGTGTTTGTTATTGATCATACTGGCTGTTGATTTGATCGACATCGAGTTTGACCTTTTTCCTCTTCTCTATCTCGCAATTTCTTTGGAGCACTCTTCCTGAGTCGCACAAACCAATGAATCACCATGCAACTCCATACCCTCTATCTTCTGCGTTGTCTTCGTCGTGGCACTATTAGCTAGAGGAGTTGATGCTTGTCCTTTCTTCAAGTTCAAATTGGTCTCTTTTGAAGGAAAGGGCATGGCGAAGGTTGCTCTTCCTGTTGGCAATCGGTGTTGTGATGCTCATGACAATCGCAAAGTGAACATATAATGTGTAATCAATCCTCCATGTTCTATTTTGCACCACATTCTAAAGAACCAAACTCTTTCAATTACAGGTTTTGTCAAGTCTATTTCCACGCAAACGCGAACAAACTATCCTCTCTCAACATTAAGTATCTTTGAATCCACGTGGATAGATGTTGTCACAAGACTTAATCAGGATACAGTCATCGAGAAAGACCATAATTAGGCTATCCCTAATTCAAACGAACGTTTGTTCATACCTGTTGTGATTGAGCTACAAATTCTGGAGTCCATTGCATGACCTTAAGATAATGATTGAATACTATCATCCATGGGCCGCCCGAGGTGACTTTTCATCGATCTTTTGCAAAATCAAACTTCATGATGAGTTGAGCCATTTTCGAGCGAATGGTTCTCAAAACTACAGCCGATTGCCAGATCTCTTTTAATCTGTCGTTTATGAGTCTAAATCCCACCTTCTTCCCCAATGGCTTCATGATTCCTTTCAAGGTTTCCACAAAACTTGAAAGTAGCTGGTGTCTGAATAAGCCTTCCGTCGCAACCAGTTCCCATCTACTTGAATCTGAGCAGGCATTCATGTATGAGGTTTCTTGACTCTCTACGGTTGCAGTAAATTCTTCCCACTAGCGTATCTTGGAAGGAAGCCCTTGACCAACTTGCCAGAGTTCTTGTTTGATGTTCCTCTTTTGATTGGGGGGAATGCCATTAGTCTTGCAACTTGATGGTTCCACAAGATGTTGGGTGCAAAACAACTGTCTCTCTTCAACTCGAAACTAGACCCTTCTATAGGATTGAGCTAATACTCTAAGTGCAATGATAAACTTTTAATAATCTTGTGTAACCATGAAAATGTACTCCTATACATTGTTCACACCTTTTTTCTTTGTCATTTTGACTTGTTGGTTAGTAGTTGCTTTGATGAAGTAAAGCGCAATGCTCTTTGTTTCTTAGTTGTAAACATAATGCTCTTTTTCCTTAGTGTAAAGTTATTTACACCTTCACCCTTGTAGGAAGCTCACTAGTGCCTATGCCTTTTTTAGAACTTGTGTTGCATGCACTCTGTAGGTAACTAACTTGTGGCATTCAACTCATGAGTCAACCCCTAGACAAGTGAAACTATTGCTCTTTGTGCAAGTTAGACAACTATTATAATTTGACAAACCTATGAAAGTAATAATGTGCAAACAATTTGTTTAATATTGATAATATATACCATGCAAATGTTAAGAGGTGAACATAATAAGTTTCGGATAAGGATATATATGCAATTAGTTCGAAAATATATATAATGCATATAGATAGCGGTGGCTAACCTATTAGAGCTCTTTGACTCCCATGACCAAGGTGGTGAGTTCGATTCTCCCTGCATGCATGTGTATGTAAGGCTTTGGCTTCCTCTTGTGCCGAAAAAAGAAAGCATAATACATAATCTCATATTTTGTAGAAACATTTTAAAAACAAAAATCACTGAATAAAAGGTGCCTAGAGTTGAGCAGTCAATCGATGCCCAAAATATATACAACAACTAAGCCTTTTTTCATACAAGATGGGGCGGTTACATGGATTCTTTGTTTTTATAGAGCTCGACCATGTGCTACGTTAATAGTTAACTCAACAAAAGCTAGATAACTCGATATTGTCTCCTTTCAATACTTTTGTAGTCTTCATTTTTTTCCTTTAACATTTCACAATACTTTTGTAGTCTTTTTTTTCTCTTTTAACATTTTCACAATTTAGTTTCTCCTACCTATTTATTAGAGCTTCTTTTTGTTGTCATTCTATGTTTTCAAACAATCTTAAAACATCCTCTCATTTTATCATCTTTTGGTACCACTCTCAATTTGTTTAACCTCATTATTTATATGATATTTCTTTGTATGACCACTCATTCATCTCAACATCTTCATTTTTATCATTTCCATCTTTTATACATGTTAACTATTAACTTCTCCATACTCAAGACTATACAACATAATGAGTCTAATTACTGTCCTATAATATTTATCTTTCAACTTTAATGGTATCTTTTTGTCACATAAAATATATGATACACCTCTCCATTTTAACCAATCTACATTAATTAATTAATGCGTAACATCTTTATTAATGTATGCCAATTTTAATTTTTGTATCACTAAAAATAACTAAATTATTAAACTTGTATTATATATTTTGTCAATATGCTAAGTTAGAAGCTTTCTTTCTATAATTCTAATTTTCTATTAACTTTTTTCTTAAACTCTTAAGAGAACGACAGGCTATCACAGTACATGTTTTGACATTCAAACACTGTGCACAATGACCCGAATAGAGTTGTTATGCATATACGTGCTTTAGTGAATGCTGCATTTTGGCGTTGATGGTTGTGTTAAACTTTAGTACTTAGTATTTAGAGTGTTTAGTCATGCAGATGGTTTGATATTGAGTCTCGTAGGGTTTGGTTTAGCTGGATATATAAGTTTTGGATCTTGGAGCTTGTATCATAGGAGTTGTCTTGGATCTATTTTGTGATATTCAGATCCAGGATCCGCCATCCGCGTATATAAGATTGCTTTAACGTGTTTGGGAGGGGAGAGGGACGTTTTCTTCCTCCTTGAGATTCCAGTGAATGCGTTCGTGTGAAGCTCGAAGGTTTGCTGTTGTGTTTCTTTTCTTCGTGTGAACAAAGAAGCATTTAGAGTGTGCTATTCTTAACATGGTTTACGAGCGCTTTTGGCTGATTTCCGAACCACTCTTCAGCGTGGTTTTTGAGGTTGCTGGAGCTCGGTTTGTGACACTTAGTATGAGAGTGGTTTTGCCGAAATTCAAAGTGCGATTGATCGCGTTGAGCTGGGAGAAGAAAAAAATTCCGGCATGTTGCCGAGAAAAAAAGGGAGAGGACAGAACGGATTTTCCGTTCCGTTTTTCGGTCGCATACAGGAGATTGTGGCGGATACCTCGACGGAGATCAGCAATAATCTATCAGGAATCCTCGCCGCTCCCTGCTACCGGAGAACAGAGGGTTCGGGTTCCGTTTTGTAGTGGAGGTGAAGCAAATGTATTTGTTGCATGACGATCGCAGTGGCGGTGCACGAGTGAGCACTCGGTAAATAGTGGCAGTGCCACTCGCTCTATTTTGTGAGCAAATTATGCGAGTTGGGATTCCGATCACTCGTTCAGATGGTGATGGTGAAAGCTTATCCTCACAAGATTACGGTCATGGTCAAGTCGTTTAGGATGCGCATTGGGTGTATTGATTGTATCATGGACTGAGCTGGACGACTGCAACATGTTCTTCGAATGTGACTTCTTGACGACAGTACGTGCAATTGTAGCCCCGCATCATGGATGTCTCATGATGGTGGATGAGACTCGAGCTGGTTTTTTTTTTTCTGGATGTGACCCGATAAGGGCCTCGAGAAACGGATGACGACTCAAGGATGAACCGACGGAGGTTGACCTTTAGAGACAATTGTTGCACGGAGGATGCACAGCAATGCGAGAATGGTCTTGTACTTATTGTTCCTGAGTCGAGCCACACGCAGGAGAGTTGGCAATTGGTGCTACCCCCTGGTGTGCCATCAACGGAGCAGAGGGTGCGCGTTTCTGTTGCTATCCAAGATGAAGCTCTATAACGTCAAATAATTCAATAACCAAACGTCACTTGGTGGTGGGAAAGGCTTGGTTGTTGATGCAAAACACTGGTTATTTGAACACAAATATAACTAGGTATCCATTAAGGATACATAAATTTGGCTTCGATTTAAGTTTAACGAACAGAAGCATCATGACCCCTAAACTATGGGAAACAAATTCCAAGTTGTGTTAGGTTCGTAAGCAGGTCAATCTGGACACGACAACTGCTTGTTACTCTTAGTAATATCAAACCTGAACTTCCCAGATGGAGTATGTACTTGGGTTTGATGTCGATTGTTGAATTTGCCGATTGGATTGCAGCTCCGTGTCACATTATTTCTTGATTCGTGTCACAAACAAGGCAACCCGATCACAACCTGATTTTCTCGAGTTGCTGACTTTTCAAGTTGTGCAAGTGTTGAGTTCTTTTGAGTTGTAGTGCATCGTGTGATCACAACCTAGTTAGTCTGTTTGATTCATGAATAGTGTTATTGATGATTGGGTTTTAGTACGAAAAGAATCGTACGAAGAGAGAAAAGAGGTGCCTTTGTTTTCGTAAGAAGCTCAGTTCCACTGGAACCTCGTATCAAACACACGATAGTTTGTAAACCGACTCATCCAAACCGGTTCCAGTCATACTCAAACACATCCTAATAAAGAGTAGGCTGACTGGAACCCGACTCAAATACAAACCGGTTCCGGTAATACTTGAATTCCGTTCGAGAATAGAGCGAGATCAACCCGTCAGTCCAAGGAAAGCGGACTCGTTGGCGTTTATTCAAAGTAATTAATAGCGACACTCATCAACTAAAACTAAAATCTGCCGCCCCTTTATGTGTGTCAGCTCAACTGGCAGAACCCTCTTCTCCTCTGGCTCCTGGCGGAGAGTTCGAATTGTGGAGGGGCCGGAATGTGTTGTGTTAGGCTTCACCCTCACACTGTAACTCCCAAAAGAAATCTGCCCCCTATAAATTTTCTCCCCCATTCTCTCTTCCATTTTCGCCCCCTCCTCTCTCTGAAGTAGTTTCATATAATCATATAAATCGAAGAAAAAGAAAAGTAAGCTCTTCGTTCGTCTGTGCAAAAGTGCAGCAGCACGAGCTTTGCCTCTCCCTCTCTCTCTCTCTCTCTCTGTCGTGTTTCGGGCGACTTCATTCTAGAAGAGGAAAGGGGCTGGATGGAGACGACACCGTACAGTCCGAGGACGGTAGAAGAGGTTTTCCGGGATTTCAAGGGCCGGAGAAACGCCATGATCAAGGCCCTCACTACTGGTCCCCCCCCCCCCTTCCTCCTCTTCTTATTGCTCTCCTTCGTTTTGTTTTTGGGGGAAGAGTGCGCTTTCTTTTCGTTTTAGTCATTTGACTCGTCTTTTTCTGTGCGTTTTCTTTCTTCAGAGGTGGAGGATTTCTATCAGCAGTGCGATCCAGGTTAGGGTTTCTGGTTTGTCTCCCATCTATTGTCCATCTTCCTTTTGTTCGCGTGGGCTTGGTGTTGTTGGTCTCTTTGTGCATATTGCAGTTGCTCGCTTGGGTTTTTCTCTCTTAGCTTTTGCATGCTCAGAGGATTTTTACTAGGAATTTGATGTCTGCTTCCTTTTTTGGAGCAATTAATTCTAGCTCGAGATTTTGTTCTTACAAATTCTCATATTTTTCCATCTTCTGCTTCAGATGAAAATTTGAAGCGGAGAATACGCCTTTTCTTGAATTATTTTCTGACACTGGTGTTCTCATATTGAGAATAAAACAACTGTCGTGGTTGTTTTGCTCAGCGTTTCTGCTTTCCGGGCAATAGTTTTTAAAATATTATTTCTTGGAAATTAATTAGGATTTCAATTACTAGAGTGGCGTTGAAGTTTCTGGCATACTTGTCCGTCGTTAGTCCTTCCTGCATGTTAAAGTAAATTTTTGGATATAGAATTATTTTCAGAAAACTCAAAATTCTCACTGAAATATCAAGGTCCGGCAGTGCTCTTATCAACGTCTTTTAATTTAGTATGTGCTGAAAATCGTGTATTATTGCCCTATTTTCTAAAACTTGCAATTTTGCGACAAAAAAGCACTTCAATGATAGTAGTGGTAGATGCTGATACTATAGAGACAGGAATAAGATTAATTACAATATACTAGAATAGTAACTACAATTATTGTTGCTGATTGTTATTCTTAGTGTTTTGACCATAGTGCTATTCTTTGTGAAGAGAAACTATTTATAAGTTGTGTTTATATTGTATTGAGTTTGGAAGAATGTGGTGATATGCAGAGAAGGAAAACCTGTGTCTGTATGGATTTCCTAACGAGACATGGGAAGTTGCCTTACCTGCAGAGGAGGTGCCACCTGAGCTTCCAGAACCCGCACTGGGCATCAACTTTGCAAGGGATGGAATGCAAGAGAAAGACTGGTTATCTCTTGTTGCTGTGCACAGTGATGCCTGGTTGCTTGCTGTGTCATTTTACTTTGGAGCTAGATTTGGGTTTGACAAAAACGAGAGGTAATTATAGTATGTTCATCATCTGAAGAATATGCATCCAAAGGATTGCATGATGGCGTTGCAAGAAAAGGACGTCATGAAGCTGGTGCTTTTCTCTTTTGTTTCAATAATTTGTATGAGAAGACTTTAAATCACGTTTGATCATGATCTCTTTTCTGTTCATATCTTAATCTATGCCTCTAGGCTTTTTGGCGGTTTTGTGGCTTATTGTTGTAGTTTGATAAAAGGTTCTAGCCATCCATTTCTACATGTTCCACATGTTAAGTTGATTATTGATTATAGCAAGCTGTTTCAATCTTCACCCTCGTCATATTATATACAAATTATTGTACTATTCAGTTCTTAAGTATGTTGTTTCTATTTAGTTAGCTGTCTCAAGACTGTGCATTATTTGGTGTCGGCTTAATGTTATTGCTGTATGGGTATGTATGGTTTTGGCATTTCTGTATCTGTTAGATTAATGTTTCATGAGATGACATTTTCATTTAGAATCCTTTAAGGAACCATAGTGTCACTGTCTTCATGCATTTCATCACAAAGATAATGCAAACCAGTACGAACATGGTATGGTAGCTGCAGTGTCTAGATCTATTGTTCATGGAACTTGTGTGCCTTGGTAGTTGTCTTTGGTGGTGCTCACTACAGTCTGCTGAGTTGCAGTGTCAGTGAAAATGAGTTAATTGAATGTTGAAAAGGAGTAAAACTGTAAAAGTGCGTTCCTTCATAGCAAACTTGATGCTGTGGATACATGTATTTGGGTAAAAGTCATTTTACCATCCTATCATCTTTACTACTTTTTCTTCTCTTACCAGAGATGGAGGATAATAGTGTCCAAACTACCTAGAATGCCATTCAATCTGGTAACCAATATAGATTGAGTGCTAGTCAATGTCCGGGACCAGGGGAACTGTTTGGAACATAAGAGGAACTTGGATCTGGTAGTTTTCATGTGTATAAAAACCTGATTATCGTGTCATTATTGTATGTAGATGTGCCTTATGTCCTGCAGGGATCATCAACCAAAAACCTCTTTTCATCTTGACATCTTAGAAACGTTTAATACCACAAGTTATTTCCGATGCAATTTAAGAATTCTATCTTATAAATCTCTCATGTACTTGAGGATCTGAGTTTGTCATATATGTAGGATGAGGCCATTGTAGGAAAATGTTTATTATATAAAACCACAAGAGACATGTAGTTGCAGTTCGCTGAATACACTTTTACAATTTAATCCAAGTCATTTCCAGGTGCAACATCCCAGATGGGTGAAGAAACCAAATTTTTCATTAGACCTGAATCACCTGATCATGGAATTGGGTTTGAGGCAGTTAACTCAAGCAAGCTCAGTGTGCCTGAAAGAAAGAGTAATTCTTAAAAAAATCCCTTCATCACGTTGAGTGGTTCCTTTGTTTCCTTTTCCTTTGTTTTAGTTTTGCTTGAAAATAGTGTAAATGAGCACATTCAGTTCAATTGAGATGAATGTGCAGTTTTCGGTTGTATCAAATAGAGAGAACATCTCCATATAAGCATGCATCATGCATGGACAATCCATAGGTATCCTCTGGATGTTAGCAACACTTGATTGAGTTATGTGTAATATGAATGTTAGACCCAAGCCCCAAGCATGCCAATCCCACAACTTTCTTAGGTGTTGTATCTTAGCTGGACTCATCATGCTTAAGTTCATTCTCAAGGTGGCTACTTACTATATGCAATGGCCCATATTCTTGCGTTAAGCACTCTTTTGTGCACCATTGTAGTACCTCAAAATGCACATTATCAGGCTATTCTTAGGCATGATGCTATTGCTGGACCACGATAGAAGATTGTTAAGATATAAAAAGGGTAATTTCTATCTTTCAATCTTGCAAGGGCATTCTTCTAACTGTGACTAGGTATTTCTTTTGTTATGTTTCTTGTGATTTTTTCTTTTCTTATTATTTCTTTGAACTTGTCATTTTCTATATCACTAACTGTTGGTTATGGCTAGTAGAGCTATCTGGAAAAGGGCAGATCAACTAGCTGCTACCCAACTAGTTCCTTTCTTGTCTATATGGAATATGATATAACTTCTTGTGGAAACTGCTACTGGATCACCTTGTCTATGAATGCAATGATGATTCATTGATGTATATCGGATAATCTTTTTTGGGTGTTCACCAACAATGATGGCATACTAGAGGCCTGCACCTAAAGCATCTGTCAGCATGGGTACAGAGACTAGTTTATCTTATATGTTGGGGCTCTCTTTGTTCATATTGATGACTCTCCATAAATTGTCATTTGCAAATTTGGTACGGAGACTAGTTTCTTGCACTAACTTGTTGGAGACGGTCAAGTGGTTGTCTATCCATATTTTATGCCATTTGGTTCACGAGTCCATGGACATAGTTGTCAGTTGAGCCATGTTATGAAAACCCATGCTTATACATATGGTGGCTAAGTGCCTCAAAGCAAAGACTAAAGCCTGCAGGAACCATCAAAGGAAGCTCAACAAGTGAAGACTTGCTCGTATTAAGCAAAGGCTCAAGAAGTGAAACAAGGGAAAGGTTGGGATATTATGAACAAGCAACATAGAGGATGTTGAACAACTCATCAAGCTACAACAAATGTTGCACGGACTAGACATGTCCAGTTCGAAACTGGACTGATGATTCGAACCAAAACTAAATCAGGTTGGAAGCCAACTGGAGCCAGCCAAACCGACCTGGAAATGCTAATTGATCGTCTGACATGGATCTCCATGGCATGAGCCTCATATAGTCCAGGATGCTGTAAAGCCTTGACGAGGGATTCTCATATATCCTGGTATAGCATTAAAGTGTCACTGGAGAGAAAACCATAATTTCCTGCTTGGCCTGAGATACTTCACGGTACACTATAACTGCCCTAAGATGGACACCCCTCATCCTTGTACGCTCTGGCATTCTCTTATAGAACCTTTGGTCTAGGTGAATAAAGAATGAAACTATTCCAAGAAGTAGATCGACACTGATGTATTTTCAAAAGATCTATGTTCTGTTCTTGATGAAGTATCAAGAAAGAACTTACATAGAGTCATACCTTTTCTAGGACCCATTCCTTCCATGTTTGGGGAGGAGTGCTCGGTTTGCTTCATGGTTCCAGGAGAAGTAGAACCAGCGGCTCGAATCTGCCTGTTCTAGTTTACATGGAGCACCAACCACCAAAATAAGGGCTGAAGCTCCAAGAGAGATCACCCTTACGAAGATGGAGTATCACAAGAAAGACAATCAAATGGCTTTAGTAGCAACAACTATCTTCTTTCACTTTCAATGCTTTCTACAAATAAATAGTTATTAGTAACCATCTTTGTATATGCATATCCCAAGTTCTTGGTATTGATTTTCACAACTCATCTCTATCAGATATATTTCATTTGTCCTCAAGTATGAAAATAAAGTAGAAAACAATTTATTTGTAAAATGAGTCATGACCAATTAAATGGAAATTCAGATCTGTTACAGTCTGCAACTAATATCCGAAATCGCCAATCGCTATGATCAAATTCTAACATTTTAGTAGTATCCAACCTCTGTGGTTGATGTAGTTACTTGGATCTTAACCACCTTAACTATAAGGTGCTATGAGCAGGCATCTTATAATCTTGCTCTTTAGTTCCCTAAATGTTCCTCACATGGTTGATCTAGTAGGATTGGGCTGTGAGTGAAAGCAATAAATGCTTGGTTACTCCTGCCCAATTCTAGGACTTCGGCTGGTCTTATTGACTGTTAGGTTTGAACCAGACATTTGTTATATGAACTATGAAGGTGATACTCTAGCACAATATAGTATAATGGTGTGTGGACCCATAAGATTCATTCAGGTGCTGGTAACATTTTAAACCATTTATCAGTGTGTTGCACCACGTTGCAAATTATCATAAGATATTATTGTAGGATACCATGAATTTTATAATTTATTTATTTATTATAGAATATTTTTTATCAAATCATTGATGCTTGTGTGTTGCTTCTATGTTTTCTATTAATATTTGGTGTTGTATATTTTTTGGAGATATTCTTTACTTGTAATGTTACTTAATAAGTAGGGAAATTAGTATATTGTTCTGTATCATATGAATACCCTTTGCAATACAGGCTTGTATGCAACATTTATAACACTTAGGTTGAGTCAAGATAATATAGACCAACATTCTACGAGAAGCAGCCAAAAAAATTGCTACATAATGGCTCAGAATCTCTCTCATTTAAAAAGGAAGAGTACAGATATTTAAAAATTCATTCTTGTAATCAAGAGGTGTGAGCTTCTTACATGTTCAGCCGAACCAGCTTCTTCCGTCAAATGTCCATGTTAAAGGAATCACAATGGAGCAATCCATGAGGTGAATGTAGAACATGCTAAAGATTAGAGCTTTAGTTGTGCCAGTATTATTTGGCGTCTGAATTTTATTTCATCTGTCTATACAGAAGATTAGCCGACCCCTTCTAGTATGGGAAAAGGCTTTGTTGTTGTTGTTGTCTATACAGAAGATTCTCAGCATGTGGAGAGACATTTATCTGATGCGGTAGAAGTTACTGGGTTCAGCTCGACATGTTACAATAGGCTTAGAGAATGCGTTGAACAAGGCCTGTTAAATGTTCATTCCTGCAAAAATTCTAGTGAAAATGCAACCACGTAGAGCACAGGGAATTCCACTCTGGACTTGTATTATTTCTTCTCATCTCTGATGGGAGAAGAATCTTCTTGAATATTCAAATGTTTGGTCCTCAGGTTCATAAACTTATGTGGTCTGAACAAGCCTCATGAGTTTGGTTTCACATGCTTAATGCAAAATTTGTTCGTTTGGATCAATGTGATGAATGCTTCAGAGATAGGTGTAGACGAAGTAGTTGTAAAGGCATCTCCAAGTTGAGATCAGTCGATATAGTGCAAGACTATTGTGTCATCCAAGTAGAATTAAGCCAAATGTCAATCAATCTCTATATGCTTTTTATGCACATGAAATTCTGGATTTAGAGATTTGTGCTTAATACTTTGATTTTCTCTTTTCTTTGGGGTGCTACCCTCATAATTATTCCATTATATGTAATTATGTATGCATTTTCTGTGATTCACTAGATCGCAGTCTATAAGTTCTCGTCTCTCATCCCAAGCCTTGTAGAGTGTAGAACAAAGTCAAAATGGCTACATATGTAGCGTGTGGAACGGATTACAAAGTGTACTAGTCGTATGGAATACGTAAAAGTGCTAAGTGTCAACTGTCTGCCCTTGTAAATGCAATTTATTAATTTGCTTATGTTTTGTTCTTCACCACTTAGGCTCTTATGGATACATCTAGTATTCACGAGGTTTGTAGAGTCAAAGAATTCTCAGAAAGGCAATGCACATATGGCCAAGAAGGAGAACCCACTGAAAATCAATTTTCTTTGGAGTTGGATTTCGGAGATTGTGTTAAGCATGCACCATGTGCCTCTCTGAATTAGAAAATATTGTTGGGAGATATGGGAAGCGAAAATGTGAAGTGGTTATTTCTCGCTGATTATGATTTGGATGCCTATCCTGTTCATGGATTATCAATCATCCAGAATTCGCTGTTTTGTGCATTTTCAAGTCTCATTTCAAGAGAAGGCAGATACGGTTTTAAATCTTGGACATTCTTTTGTTGGTGATAAAAAATCTCATTTGGCTTTGAACTACAATGCAAGTTGCCCTAGTCACTCTTTCTGTAACGGTGTTATTTGTGTTGTGTATCATGGGCTTTCTCTTAATAATGACATGTTTCCAATTGATCAGCTATTTAGAACTTTGTGTTTATCTTTTTGATTAATTGCTTGAAGTTATGTCTCTACTAATGCAGAAAAAAACTCTTTAACATGATAAACGACCTCCCGACCATATTTGAAGTTGTCACTGGAACTGCTAAGAAGCCGCTGAAGGAAAAGTTGTCCGCTCCAAACCACAGCAGTAACAAATCCAAGACAAATCCAAAAGCTGTAATAATTAACTTCTGCTGTTAATCTGACATAAAGAGTTTAGTTTTGCTGTTAATCTTATTTACTCCATTGTTATCTCCTTTGCAGCAGCGCAGCCTCGAGTCTCAGGCAAAAAATTCAAAAGCTGCACTTCACAAGGAAGAGGATGGGGTTCTGGAGGAAGAGGATGAAGAGGAGCACGGGGAAACGCTTTGCGGAGCGTGTGGTGAGCATTACGCTGCTGATGAATTCTGGATCTGCTGCGATGTGTGCGAGAAGTGGTTCCATGGGAAGTGTGTGAAGATCACTCCTGCGAGGGCTGAGCACATCAAACAATACAAGTGCCCCTCATGCAGCAACAAGAGATCGCGTCAATGAGAGAGGGAGAGAGGGCAAACTGCTTTTGGATTAATCAAGAACTTCTCTAACAGTGTAGTTTTTAACTTGCTTTCTTTGCCTAGCTAGGGTGCTGGTTCTGCCTCTCTCTAGGGGGAGACGGATGTGTTGGTGTTGTACGTGAAAAATCAAGTTTTCTGGTTAGACAATTCTTCATTCCTTAAAGCTCAATATAGATGTCCTCTTTGACTAATTTAGTGAGCAGCTTCCATGCTTCTCCAGTTTGATGATAGAGGAGCCCAAAAGAGGTTTTACCGGGAGGGTTGGCGTGGTGGTAAGGGCTTATTGCTGCTGAAGGGGTACTTGCGAGTCATGGAGGTGACACGATGGTCATCACTTAAAATTTCCTCTCTTCCGCCCCTACCTTCTAAAATTGGCTGTTTCTTTCGTATGTTGAATCCACCATTTTAAGGTTTTATTTTAAGTCTATTCTAAAATCCTGTGGGTGGCAGTGGGAGGACTTTGCAAAGGTGATCCTTCTGTATTCACTGGTCATTTCCTTGCACGCTCCTGCTCTTTGCCCGGTACTTCTTAGGGATGTCACTATCGGTCACACACACTCACGCACGCATGCACAAGTTTTATTTGCATTCAACCACTCATCACTCGTTGTCTTCCACTTTACTTTTCAGCGATTAAAATTATTGGTGGAAGATGGTTTGAATGATTAAAAAATGATTTTAAAAAGTAGAGAAACAGAAAGGTGACAATGGTTATTGAAGGGGTGGAACTGTGTCAAATTAGAGATTATGCATGATTATAGAACGTAAAATATTGTGCATTTAGAACTCTCTCTCTCCCTAAAGAAAAAAGAGAATCAAGCAGACCTGACTTCGACTGAAAGAGATATCGCCGTCTTCCTCAGCGAGCGAGCGAGCGAACCAAAGAGAGTGCCCACAGACAAGGGCGACAAGGGCATTCGAGAAAGAAAGGGTCAGACGGAGGGGGTGAGAGGGAGAGGAGAGAGAAATCGTCGTCTTCCTCAACCACCGAACGATCTAGAGAGAGCACCCACAAACAAGGGCGACAATGGCGTCCAGGAAAGGGGCAGACGGGGAGAGAGAGAGAGAGAGTCAGGGAACCGTAAAAAAAAAAGAGATTGTCGTCTTCCTCAACCAGCGCACGAACCAGAGAGAGCACCCACATACGAGCACGGCAATGGCGTCCAGAAAAGGGGCAGACGGGAGGAGAAAAAGAGTCGAGGAACCGTAAATAGAAAGAGAGATTGTTGTCTTCCTCAGCCAGCGAACGAACCAGAGAGAGCACCCACATATGAGGGCGACAATGGCGTCCGGGAAAGGAGCAAGCGGGGGGAGAGGAAGAGTCAAGAAACCCTAGGTAAAAAGAGAGATTGCCATCTTCTTCAGCCAACGAACGAACCACAGAGAAATCCCACAGGCGAGGGCGACCAGGGAGAGTGGGGAGCGGGATAGGAATCAGGACTGATCAAGTGGCGACCATTGGATCAATCTGATCCAAGTGTGAGTTTAAACAAGATTTAGCATAATAAGGATTATGCAAGTAAGACTCTCTCTCTCTCTCTCTCTCTCTATATATATATATATATATATATATATATATATATATATATATATATATATGACATTACTGGTGGTATATCCAACAAATTTTGACCATATTTTACTCTTCCTTCGACAATCGATTTTCATCTTATTTTTCTTTATTAAAAAGTGATATATACTTTTGCAATCAACTATCACCAATTAGATACTTACGAACCTAGTTAGAATTAAATGAACAGAGAAACAAAAAAATAGAGAAAATGACCGATCCATCTGATTTTTAGATTTTTCTTGAATTTGAAAGGTTGCTTTTTAGTAAGATCATTGTATGTCATTGTTTTACTTGAAATCGGAGTGAGCATCTGAGCCATGGAGTAAAATGTGCTTGTGTCGTGTCTTTCTTAAGGAGGGAGATGTGGCTCCCTTAAGGAGGGAGATGGCAAACCGCATCCTCATGAGGATGAGTACATGACTGTCAAGCATCTCCTCTAACCGAGTATCGTTCTTCATGATATTTGATATCCATGTATTTATTGTAGAATATTAAACAACTCAATTGAAAAAACTTATAGTGGAAACGATTTAAAGAGGATGATGAATGATTAATTTATTGATCATATGACAACTAAGGAGTGTGACAGTTATTGATGTATTTAGAGGAGATGTAAAAAATGAATTTATTGATTGCGAGAGTTATGGATTAAGCAATTCTCTTATATTTTTGAAGGATGATACGTTTAGGAGTCGTAATGAACTTATTCATTATATTAAACTAGTTGAGAGAAAGTATAATATTGTTATGGTTATTAGTTGTTTAAAGACCACAAACGTAATAAGTAAGGTATGACTTGGGTATAAAAGGAGTGACTTAGTAGTAAGAAGGTCGTCTCTTCTTTTTATTAAGAAGAGAGGGTGAAGTGGATGGTTATTGGAAGTTACATATAATGAATGTGACACATAACTACTTTTTAAGGTTGTATCTTGAAGGACATACTTTTGTAAGAAGATTGAGTAGCTCTAAGTATAGTCTAATAAAATAAAAGATCTTACATACAACTATTGTAAACCGATGTATATTTTGACGTATTTGAGGTGGGTGGACGAAAAAAATGTGAGTACGACAAAATATATTTACAATGCAAGGATGAAAATAAATATCATGATTCTTGAAGTATTTTATAACAATTATTACACGATCTAAACATAAACCATTATCACACATGACATTATAGAATTCATAATACAGATACTATAAAGTAATATTGTATTTGCATATCTTGATTTCATGAACTTACTTCATGTATTTTCATGAATATTGAAATTTAACAGTACATAAAAAACAAACATGTGTCTTACTGTTGGTAAACATAGCCTATATTAATATCATTAACAGTTATATATTTTCCTTTTTTTGTAGGTATAAAATGATTTTTCTTGAGGTTATTGAGTTGACATCAATCTCTAGGATGATAAATTAATGGTTCATATACGATAGTGTATTAAAGAGTTAACTACTCATCCAATATCTTAATAAATTTATCGTGCTTTTGATATTTCCATAACTTCCTCTAAAGAGTGTTTATAGATGTCCTTACATCTTCTCTTACATGATCGACAATATATAGGGCATTCTACTTCATGTCTAGCTTCTTAAAAAATAGATCAATAGCTGACAATTTAATCAAAGAACCATATTTAAGCAAAAGACTCACCTCATGAGTACAAGATAGACCATATGAACATCGCAAATTACAATGACACATTAATATATCTGAACCTACCATCTCTATATAATTATACTCTTTTATAATAAGTTGAAGAACGTATCGTGATACTCTTCTCTAAAGGTTCACAACCATATCTTGTGTCATGTCAACATAATTAATGGTTAAAGTTCTTGATTTCGTAAATGATTTCTTTAATTCTATAATATGTAAATCAATCAACAAATGTAATTGTTTCTAAATTGTGTCAAATCTATTAGTTGAGGTGTCAATGAACCTTTTTAACATTACATGTGTATTTTTCACCCTAACAAATATAAATATATAATCATTATACATTTGAAAAATAATAGACAATATGAATGATTGAAAATCAAATTTACATACCTATTAGTTATATGAGTATCATAATGAATCATATTATGTATTCATTCCGAGATAATTCTCTCTTTTTATGGGTTCAACCGCTGCTCTTTAATATAGGAGAGTATAGCGGAGAAATTCTTATACTTCAATTTCATTATATTTATTGACTTTTGTAACTGCTCTCATCTAATGAGTGAACTATCTTCCTCTAACTTACACCAAACGCACCCACCATCTCTTTATTCCTTATCAACTTTACAATAAATGCTTTAATATTTTTTGCTATGTGTCGTCTACACAAAAAGTGTGTTGTATCTACAAAAACTATTTGAATGACATTTATAAAAGCCAAATTATGATCACTACAGATAATATCTAGAATTTTGTTTGGAGTACATAACTCTCTTGCACACCTTAACATCCAAATATAATTCTCTTTCTTTTTCATACTCATAAAAGCAAAGGTTTCATAGTTGTACCCTACACAATAATCAACAATACATGATCTATCGCTTTGTATAACAAATCTGCCTATCTAATCAGCCCACTCCTATTTGCAATATCAATCCAATTTTCAGGCTTCACATCCATCCTCTTTACTGACATGCGATACAGTGTACCGTGAGATGTTATCACTTTCCATATTGTTTCCAAATGTGCATTTACAAGATCAATTAGAATAGAAAATATTGGTATCGAATATAAAATTAAATTAAAGTTAGAAAATACATGTTCTTTCGAGATTTTCTACGCCATGTAATCTTCAAAGCTCGAAAGTAATCTTGGCATATCAGGAGATCTCTTATCCTCATTGTCTGCAATATTGATCTTAGTATATGAGGTTGATGTATCCTTCTTATAAAGTGAAATGTCAACTTTTTCTTCTCCTCGTTATCATCTATGAGGCATCCTCCGTATGACACTGCATTATATCTCCTAGATGAAGTGGTGACATTACGACCTTGTACTCGTGTCTTATCAGCTACGTCTACATAACCAAAAAAAAAATTATGAGGTTCAAGCTATTAACTTCAAGGAGACACATCTGGAGTGCGTCTCCCATACGCACGATGCTGAAAAACCCCTATTTTTTTCAACGACAAATCAGGTGATAAATTGCTTAAACTGAATGAAAAATGAAACAACACAAAATGACTAACATACCTCTACCACTCCTTTCTCTTATTCCCCTTCAAATCGGCTCAAGAAATCAAATTTCTCTTCTTCCTCTCCTTTCTCTTATCGATTCTTCTCAAATGTACCATTTCGATAGATTTCAATATGTTTTTTTACTAAAAATTATTGGAGGTAGAATACTGCGTAGCTAGAATGAGGTGAGAACCCAAGAATGACTAGAAGAAGGTAGTCCTATTTTCAATAAGAAGGTATTTTCGTAATTACTAATGTAACCAATTTTGAGAAAGCGATGAAAAAGGCATGTGTAAGATATACACATATCAATCTTATATATATGTGTTTTTATATATGTGTATATAGACTAGTAAATGCTTGAGATTTGAATCTATAAAGTAAGGTACACTTTATTCACATGAACATTTTTGTTTTTGAAATTTAAAATATCTACATCTAAAAACTAAATTATTGAGATTTGTTTAGATTTAATAGCACCAATCTCTATATATATGTGTGTGTGCGCGTGCGCGCACATGCACGCATGCTTGCGTTAATGCATGTTAAAGATATCAAATTTGTAAACTACTTTAAACATTTTATTATTTGAAGCATATTCACGAGTGATGAGGTTTAAGTAAAAGTTAGTTTTAGTTTTATACATATTATCAGTGTCCAAATTTAGGTATGCCGCCCTGTACTTACAAGGGGAAAAGTCCCTGCAGGAGAGGGGCAGGTAACAGGGCACAAAATTTAAGTTGATATACAGGCCCGGTGTAGGTCTACCTGTCCCTGATCTGACCCCAAACCGGGTACCATGACTTGGTGTTCCAGTGCATCTCCCTTAAGCTTCATGTGTGCGCCAAGCACCAACATGCCAACTGAGTCTCCGAGCGGCTCCCATTGAGGTCTGCAACTTTAGCAAAAATGTTCTAGGGACTCATATGAGGTTCAGATGAAACACCAACAACGACAATAGGTCAGAAGAACGGAGTCAAAATCCTTAAAAAGTTTTCTATCTCAAGATAATTCAGAATTTGACATTTTGAGTGGTTTAGAATTCGGATTTAGAATACTCTATCAGCACAAGTATACATATATATATATATATATATAGACACTTGTCTTTGCATACACTCGTCCATGCCAAAATTTACTTATCGATCTATTGATATCAACAATTGAGCTATTGAGATTTTTAAGTATATACACATATATATATATATATATATATATATATATATATATGTGTGTGTGTGTGTGTGTGTGTGTGTGGAGGCAGTAATAAATAAATAATATTTTTTCATACATAATCTTATACAAATATCTCCACCGTTCTATCATGGTTAAGGTGATAAAATAGAAAGTATTGGCACATTAAATGCAAAATACAAAAGTACAATAGGACTTTTAATTCAAATACACATTGTTGACAATGTCAATTAAGCAATGAATTTTTTTTGTTTATGTATCAAAAGACATTATGCATTTACCACTACCTGTATAAAGAGGTAGTGATAAATGCATAATATATTTTAATGCATAATCTTATATAAATATTTTCATTGTTCAATCCTTAGGATGAACCGTTGAGAATAAAACAAAAGTGTTTAAAGTGCATTAAATGAAAGTATAAAAATATAATAGTATTTTTAATCCAAATCTCTACCATTTGATTTTGGAAATCAAATGTTGGAGATATTTATGCAAGATTGTACATCATAAGACATCATGCCTTTACCCCTCTTTCTCTCCCTCTCTCTCTTTCTATATATATTTATTTATATGTGTGTGTATATATATATATCTATATATAATATATGTATATGATGTCTTTCGATGCATAATTTTACACAAATATCTTTCTTTTTGATCAATGAGATGAATGGTTAAGGTGATAAAATCAAGAACTCTAAAGTGGGCTAAAACTTTTAATTCAAATCTTAATCATTGATTATACCAATTAAACAGTAAAGATGTTTATACAAGACTATATATATATATATATATATATATATATATATATATATATTGGTAAATGCCAAAATCATATTAATGCTCATGTATCTAAAATCTTTGATTTACATGATCAATGATAAATATTTGAATCAAAAGTACCAGTATAGTTTTGTACTTTGTATTTATGTGTTTTATTTGATCACTTCAACTATTTACCTTAAAGATCAAATGTTGAGATGATAAAGTAGATTTAAATATAGATGATATTTGAACATTTACCTCTACCTTCATGTATATATAAAAGAAACTAGATTATGTTAATTTAGACATACTTACTCGTGTTCACCTATTACTTTTTAAGAGCATGAGTATCATTTTGAAAGTTTTGAAAGTATTAAAAATAAAATAAATAAAAGATAGTGGATGGGCATGAGAGAGCAACAATGTCAGTGTATTTTAAAAACCTTTAAACCTTTTTAAGTTATAATCATGCCACCGAAAATGAATGATTGTCTAACAATGGTGGGAAAGATATGATATATATATATAGTGATTGGATCCTACCCACCACCGATGTCACCCTCTTATACTCATCCATTACCTTTTGGAACATGATATATTTTAAAAAACTCTTAAAGCTTTTTAAATTATACTCATTATACTGAAAAATAATGAATGAATATGATAATGTTAGGAAAGATCCAATTTTCACACATACATGCGTGTGTGTGTCAATTGGCTTTCATGTCAAAAAATCAACCCAACATTCCCATATTTGTTAAAGCTATGTTTATGTATTTTATCCCGAGGCTAAGTGTGTTCTGGAGAATAGCAAGCTCCCGGACAAGCTTAAACCTTGAGCGTGACGACTACCACCAAAGTTTGTTCAACTGCAGTTTCTGGAATAAAGAATGTGTAAAGATTATGGGACCTCATTAATCCGTATACTCTTATCACATGATAACGTTACCTCTCCAATATGGGCATAGACCTCTACATAGATATATTGAAAAACAAACAGGCAATTGCAATAACTTACCAACACAGTGAGGTACACAAAATTTCATTTTCCTGGTTTTTTCTCCTTCGAGAGATGCCCACTTTCGTGTTTTAATTAATTAAATCGGTAGAAAACAATGAGAAGAAAAGGAATCTCAAGTAGACGGCTAGAAATAAAGAATATCACAACCGTCGAAATCCATATGTTTGGACGGTTACGATTCAAAGATGTTCATGGTATAGAAAATCGCATCAGTTCCACCTCATAATGGCAATGATCAATCATAGTGTAGTTGAATGTAAGAAACCAAAATAAACCACAAGAAAAGGGACCACCGACACCCAACCAAGGAGGGAATCGTCGTTAACTTCAGTACCAGCACTTCCAGTTCTGTCCAGATGCATCGACTTGGACGGCTAGAATGCACCAATCATCCCATGTCAGATGACACCATAGCGTCCATTTTCCAAAGGGCGTATTGCCCTGCCTGCCTTCATACCCAACGGCCATAGTGGGGGACGGGTGCAATTACAGGTTCTGTTCTTGTCGTGTTTCGTGTTGTGTAAGGGAAAAGTCAAACCAAATATAACCCGATCATTTTTGTTCTGCTCTTGAATCCGCATGAATATAAACAGAGTCAGGCTTTGTTCATATGATATTCCATGTTCATAGTAAGAAACGTGTCAATTTAAACATGACCAACTTTGGGTAGATACCGACATGCACTTTTCAGGTGCACTCGTGTCGAGATTTCGTGCAGCGCCCTCTGTGAAAGGTATCCTTGGTGATTAGCGCCAAGGCCATGGATTCATCCTCTTCTGCAAATCACTGCGTACCCTGAGACGAAGCAGACTTATCCACGTGAGACAGATCTCTACATATTGTGTGACTTGGAGTAAAACAAAAGGAGGGGAAGAAAGAGATCGAATGGGTCTCCTAAGCTCATTAAATAATGCCTTCGGCTGACTGTTTTCTTAAAGTGCGTTCTACAGGATAAATCTCTCTCTCTCACACACACACACACGATAATATCCACAGATAACTTGATTTACAAACGAGAGAGAGATCAGTGGGAATTAAAGCCAATTAAGTAGCCCTACACAATGTCTGAGAAACCCCTTGCTTACGACAGGGAAATGACCAAAATGCGCCGAAAAGCCCCACCGAACCTTCACAGTCGATTCATCTCGTATTCTTCCTCCTTACGTGAAAAAGAAAATTTATCTTCAAGACGAAAAGAAATAAATCAACTACGGAAGCGAACGGATAGCCATTAGTTAGTCGCTCTCGAGGCCGTTATATCCTGGAGAGAGATATCAAGCACCAACAAGCACGAGAGTGAGGATATGAAATGAGAGAATATGAATACCTCCAACCATCCCCGTTTGACACATCCGGTCACCTTAACCAATAAAACATCACCAAGTTTCACACACACACGGTCTTCCATGAAATTCAAATGAGAGCCCATAGACCATCTTCCAAATATAGGGAAGATGAGTTAAAACTGAAGAAAACCATGAATAATGAACTGGGTGCTGGAGGAGGACCGTTCCCGTTTTCAGCAAAGATAATTAACTATCATGGACTCAACTTCAATGATGCTGCAACTCTAGTTGCGCCAGTGCAAACAAACAATTGAATTTGGATCAAAGGAAGGCAAGAGCAAGATGAGATCGTGGTAATTATACTAACAGACTGGGATTGAAAACCCCAAAACAACAAGGAAGAGAAGAACTTACATAGAACTCTTGTTACTCTTCCCATTTTCCTTCCCTCTATTGTCTCAAGCCTCTCATCACACTGCTCTCTCCTGACTCTTGGCAGACAAACGCTTAAGAAATTCATAGGTGGTGATCATGGTGGTGGCTGAAACCGACATCGAAGCCCATCTCGGCCCCAGTCCTCTATAGCAAGCCGTCCACCCGCCTTCCTTCACCAGATTCCTGACTGTCTGACCAATTGTTAGTTTCCGATTCTCCTCTCCTTCCAGTACTTGCAGCCTCGTCTTAATGGTGTCGAGGGGCGTCGTTATGAGGGCAGCGAACCCTCCCGCCACCGCTGCACTCAGCCCCTGCACTGCCACCACGGCGGCGGGACCTGGCCGCCAACCACTACCACCTTTATCTTCTTTACTGTACAAGAAATTCACACCTCCCCAAATCCCCCTTTGCGTCACAGAGTATGATGCCCACCACGCTGCATTCGACGGTGCGTAAGTGATAATCGACATTCCGAATCCTTTGTAGAGGCCTCTTAATCCGCAATTACAGAGGATCGACCGGAACGCGTTGATGCCTCCTCTGTATTTCATCTGGATCCCTTCGCTCCCTTGAACCATGAGCCGCTGGCTCACGACGTCCACCGGCGTCCAAACGAGCTGTGCGGCAACGGCGGCGCTGAGTCCGGCCGCGGCGTTGGCCATGGCAGCCGCCGCCGGCTCGGGGAAGCCGAGGCGGACGGTGGCGGTGTCGATGCTGCTCTTGGTGACCTCTAGCGCAGTCATGTAGAGGGCGCGAGCTGGGATAGTACCCATTAGCGAGGTGCCGAAGCCTCTGTAGAGGCCATGAACGCCCTCATGATGGAGAATTCGGACGGCGAGCCGGACGCAAGAAGGGTGGTGAGAAGAGGAAGAGGAGCATTGCTGGCGCGTCTTCAGAACGACGACCGGGTAGAGCGTCGCAGAGACGGCGGAGAAGAGGGCAGCGCCGAGGAGGAAGAACTTGGATTTGTCGAGCATCTGCCAATCGACGTCTGCCGGTAGATGAATCTCCGTGCTCGAGTCCTCCTCGGTTGCAGTTAGGCTCATCTTCGCCACTTTCAACTGACCAAGAAAAGAGGAAGAACAAGGAGAGCCAAAACCCTCTCTCTCTCTCCCTCTCTCTCAAGTTCCCTAATTCCACCTCTCAAAACTGCTTTGTGTTTGTGCGTTCAATTGAAAAAAGAGAACAATCAAGAACTAGATTATTTACAAAAGCCTAATCTGCTACTGTACAGGAATTTACAGAAGGGGAAGAAGAGAGAGATCTAGAAACCCTAGCATGAGAAGCGATAGATACTAAACCGACCAAATTAGAAGACAAAATCTGCCGCTGCGTGATCGTAAATAAACGATTTCAACAAAAATTCCAGCTTCCTCTGAATCTTAATTGTCCCCCCCTCCCCCCTCTTTTAAGTAATTCGATATTCTTTCTTGTCCGATTGAAGCACTAATCTCTACTCAGAGAATACCCGGAATCGAAGGCGGAAAAAGAACGAACAAATGAAGAAGTATCTCCCTTCGCATCTCCATCAGAAACTCTTGATCTGATAGAACAAAGAGCCTCGAAGACGGAGCAGATGTTCACCGTTAATTTTCACGAGACATGAGAATCGTTCGCTTCCGGTGGAGCCCCGTGAGAAGAAAGACTGCCGGAGGTCGGCTATTCCAGCAACCGGAGGCGGCGCAGAAGATGCCGGAAAATGCGGATCTAAGCGGAAGGGTAGGTGCTTATTTACAGGGAGTGGGGCAGGAATGGACGTGAGGAAGACGAGGCCTCTCTCGCGTGAGGAAGACGAGGCCTCTGTCGCTCTCTCTAAAGGGTGCCGCGACTCTGTGGACGGTCCGAAACAGAGGGCGCGGGCTCTCTCTCTCTCTCCGAGGCGTTAATCCATAATTAGCAACGGATTAAGATATTGACAGAAATATCTTTTAGTCGGTTCAGTGATTGCATTGCTGCCCTTCCCTTCACAAACGAGGTTACTCGCCTACGTAAATTCTTAGTTTTTTTTTTTCCTTTTTCAAAGGTAAGTAACTAGGATGCACCCAAAAAGCATTAGCTCAACGGTAAAGAGCTCTAGCGCCATTGTTGTCGGTGGAGAGTTCGACTCTCAGAGGGTGCATGTGGGGAAATGTATGTGTTAGGCTTCAACATCTCTTGTAAACGAGAAAAAAAAAGGGTCGAGCAAATCCCTATCATTTATACATACTCCAATATAGTTCATATAATGAATGGGTATCAGTTACGAAGATAATTTTTCCAAAAATTCTAATCCCTAACTTAATTAATTTTACCAATCATATAACCATAAAGATTCGAAGCTTTTTCAATTTAAAAACTATATTATGATATGACACCTACTGAATCTTGCCTTGGTGCCTTCTGCCCTCTAAAGCATTTATGGGCTAATCAAATGACCTCTTAAAGTTTCGTTTCTATCCTCGCTCAATTATCTAATTGAAGTGTTGGTAAAGTATCATATTTTAGGTGTTTCACTCTCATGTTATAATGACACACCCAACAAATAGATGGTTTTCTTCTGTGTCTGTCCCTAACAGTTGTTATTGTGCTTAATTCGAAGAGAGTTCGATCATTTTAGTGGTCATCTAGGCCTAATTTTGTTTGAATCTTCATGCAATCGATAGCTGATTTGGGTTTGATTGTCGGTTTTGCAGTTTATCATCATTTATGTTGGTGTTCAGTTGAGTGAAGAAGGTGATTTCAGTAAGGTCTCGTAATAAGAAAGAAAAACTCAGTTTGCCAAAAATAGGTAGCTGCATTCAAAGAGTGTGGCTCTATTTCTCTTGGTGCTTGGAACTGAAAAGGCAAGTAAAACTGAGGGCGTTCGATCCACAGAAAACCGAACCAGAACAAAAGAAGAAGAGGTTGTTTTTGCTTGTTTCCAAAGAGAAAGACGAAACCTTCTGACGACGTCGGACTGCCCCAGTCAAGGCAGGGAACGGATTTTGGGTTTCGTGTTGCGCTCGTTTCTTTTTTATTCGTGTCTGAAACACACTACACGTAACTGCCCCCCTTTCTCCTGTTATCTTCTCTCGAACGGATGTGAATTCTTGGGCTATATCGATGTTGTGTTCGTGTCGTGTCTCACTTATTGTGTGCGTTGTTGTGTGTTTGCGTCCAAAACAGGTCAACCTCAACATGATTTAGTCGTGTGTCTGACTGTACACTTTGGAATCTTGGTGGCCCAAACCCGATCTATTTGACTATCCTTTTATAACATAACCATGCTGGAACTCACTACACGGTTCCGTTCCACGTGGGACTCTCCTGGCATCGTCTCAACATCTTATCCTCATCCGTTGGACATGAATTATTTTCTTTTCGGGGTCAGATTTGGTCTCGGGTCAATCCTTTCTTGCGAAACCGGAACCCAAACTCCTTTGTAGGAAAGAGAATACTTCCACTGCCTGGTCATGCCATATTTGATATTTGGAAGTTATGATTTCTTATGCAAAAATTATAGTCTTTCTCTTAGAAAACAATATATTAATATTCAGTTATTCATCTTAAAACTATTATTTATTTACTTATTAAAATACTACCATGATATAGGTACAATTAGATATTAGATATTATGGGTTTGAAACCAGTTCGGCGATTCAAATTGAAACCAAACCGATCACAAAACCGTCGAAAACTGGAACCGAAGATCTCCCAATTAGGTCACCATTTATGGGATTCTAAAAACTGATTCAGAGCCAAAACTGCCGTCTCCAAACCATCCTTTATAGTTTATATATTAAGTCTAACTTTCATTATCACATGTTCATTAGTGGCATCACTGCTGAGCTTAGTAGAGAGTTCAACCAATAGGATGCATATGCCTTTTGTTTTATTAAAAATATAATTTTAATGGTTTCAAAGTGATTTTGGATCTGAAATCAATAGACAGTTCCGAAACTGGCTGCAAGATGGTTCAGTTCTGATTCCAAGTAACAGGCAACCTGAAACTGACGGTTTATCGGAACCGAGCATGTTTATGTATAATACAAGATGATATGTTGTAACATACTGATATCCTATAAAATACCACTAATATTAGAATTTCGTAGAGCCATCGGCTACTTTCGGAGGCCGAAGCCGGATGCATGCTTCGGATATCGCACTCATGACCTTAGATGTGTGAGTCGGCACATTCGCCGGGTGAGCTATTGCTCTTCGTGCATGACATGCAATTTCTTTTATAATTGGGCTATACTTTTTTGATTAATCAAACAGAATATCGTGTATATTCTATGTCTATCAATAACCCAAATGTAATGGCTTTTTGCTTCTTGTGACGATCAACAACAACGGGATTGAAATTCATAAGGAAAACCAATGTGTAAATAGTTGTATTGGTCTTCTAGTTCTCGGAGGCCTGGGAGTACGGAAGTGGAACTACAGTTCCAATGATCCTCACAATCAAATGTGTGGGCCTTCGTGGGCAGTAAAAAAAAGTGGATCATATGACCCTGTTTTTCAACCTATTACAAGGCCCAGCCGCAGTCTATCCTTAGGTTGAGCCCCTGGAACTGGAACTCATAGTTCCAGTTTTGTGGTCTCAGCCTCGTAATCAACCACCTCCCTAAAAGATAGCAATGGAAATTGGAGCATAGAGAACTTTGTGATGGCACATCTCTAACAAAAATGAAGTATTTTGGGTAGGAGTGTCAACCGGATGGGTTTGGGCTACACCAACCCGCCCTAAATTAGAAAAAACGCTCTATGCAGAACTTCTATGGATCAAAACCGGCAATCGACACCTTTCAGATCTTTGCCTCGTTCCGTTATGCATCCAGAGTGTCAGCTCAATGACAGGGTGCTTCACTGTTCTTGTTCGTGGTGGGGTCTTCGACTTCGAGAAGGTACATGTGTGGGTATGTGCGTTCCAACAAAAAAAAGGACGTACTAAAAAAGCCTGCAACTAATGCCTCCAGTCCATTTGGTGCTTTTAATACTTGCATATTGTTAAAGGTTGCAGGCTGTCTTTCTCTTCCAAAGGCACACGCACACACAGAGTGGTTAGAAAAAGCTGAGAGAGACTGGTTAGAAAAGCTAAATAAAAACTATGAACCTTACACCCAATTGTCGATGAAAGTTAACCCTAATTGTGATCCACCCACCCCATGGCGGAACCAGTTCTCAACCAAACTGATCGGGTCAAGTCAGGTTGGTTTTGGTACCCGTGGGTTGGGTACAAAATGCCATCCTAGGTTTAGGAGATTAGAAGCTTTGGATATGGGTCCCCATTATATTAAGCAGACTCCAAAGCCATTGTAGATGTGCTCATCGACTGAAAAACTTGATTGATAGGTATTTAGTCCCTCTGTCGTTTCATATTTTCATTTAAGGAGGCAGACTTGCCATTGAGAATAACAAGCACACGTAGAAAAGAAAACTCTCACGAACAGAACTTCCTTGCAAAGGTGATATATGAGGAACAATAGGCTTAAGTCATTGATATCTATAGACTTCCAGAGGACCTTATAAAATATATTACATACATAATGAGATATGTCTAAATTGATTCACATAATTTGGGATGACTTACCTTTGGTATCAACACGGTAGCCGAGTTGAGCTCATGAATGATATCAACATTGATGAATTACAGCCCCCATACTTAAACGTTGGGCCACTGCTTTACAACCACTGTAACATGATCAAATGTGAGTTTCATCTCCGAGGCCAGTTCAAGTTATGATGTAATTGCTTGCCCTCTGCCCTCTCCAATTTACCGAAAAAAGAAAAAGAAACTCTGCGCTTATTAGATGAAAAATCATGATTTAAGACCTAATGTTGCTCGTTCCCACACACACACATACACATATATATAGAGAGAGAGAGAGAGAGACCATAGTCCATGCGCACACACCTATTTATGGTAGGAATCACTTAGATTTTTATCGTTAGATGATAATTATCAATGGTAGAGATTCAAATTTTAAAATCATTAGATGCACATGAACATTCAATGTAAAGTGCAAAAAGTATAATGTACTTTGAACTTTTTATATTCAATTTTCTATGATTGATCAACATGTAAGTGATTTCAAGTGAATGGGTGTGTGCATGAACTCATTTCTCTCTCTATATATATATATATCTATATATATCTATATATATATATATATATATATATATATATATATATATATATATATATATGAGGAGAGAAAGAGAGAAAAGTTGAGGTCAAGTTTATTTTTAAAAAAGAGAGCATGTACTTTTTCTTATCTTTTACTTATTGTCTTCACATGTACTTTTTATCTTTGGTTTTGCAACTTCAACCATCCGGACTTTATTGTTTTAGATAGAGTTTGCTTATATGGTTTGCATAAGCCACCGTCTCTCTCTCTATATATATATATACATACATACATACATACATATATATATATATATATATATATATATATATATATATATATATATATATATATATATATATATATATATATATATATATATGCCACTCAATGTGTTAAAAAATACCTATAACTCCTTAGTTATTCTTTTTCTGTCTTTTGGGCTTTGGTCCCCTACTTTGAGAAGAGAGTAGGTCCACCCATTTGTTATCCAATTCTTTGTATGAAGTCAAATGGCGAGTAAGTGTTGTCTTTCGGTTTTTGTGTCGTGCTTGAAAGTGTAACCCTAATTCCCCTCACAGTAAAATCCACCCTCATATATAGAATACTGCTTTCCCGCAAATTCTAAGATCATCACAAGGGATATTGTTTAAACGAGAGTATCTTTTCTTCTTTCGAATGAAAATTGGATTTTCCTTCTTGCTCAAGGTATGCATTGAACTCCCGCAAGAAACCGATTCTAATAGGAAAGCAAATGTCCCCTTAACTTCATTTCTGCAGCACATGTTCTAGTTACTTAAGTTTTCAAATTATTGATCTTGTTATATATATATATATATATATATATATATATATATATATATATATATATATATATATATATATATATATATATATGTGTGTGTGTGTGTGTGTGTGTGTGTGTGTTGTATGTTGTATGTTGTACATGGATAAAATTATTTACTAAATCAATAATCTATTGATCCAGTTAATGATATATGATATTATTGTCTCTTTCTCTCTCGCTCTCTCCACGAACACATCTTTTTTGTTTCTCCAAATGCAGAACTTTTTTCATGCAATTTATAACACTCTTTTTGCATTGATTTTATCTGGAACTACTCTACCACTAAGCCTCTTTGTACTGTGTGATGTTTCTCTTAGATTCACGCCGCACCTATTTGCTACTTTCTCATGTTTATTGGCATAATATTCTATATTGCATTGGTGGTACCTATAAACTTCCTCTTTGAATAAACCTTCTTTATCATTTGTTTAATCCACATAGCTCCGTATACTCTTTTCCTCTTTGTTTCATTTCTTTATATGTAAATTTGTAACTAATAGTTGATGTTGATTAGTTAAACTATCTGTGATGACCTTATCTTACAGCATAATCTATCTCTTTTCTACTAAGCAAGTCAACTTGTATCTTAGAAAACCACTTTAATAAGGTAAACACACAAAAAAATCAAATCCTAAATAAGAGGTTGATACGGATATGATCAAGATTTAAATACCAAAGCAAGTTGTATCACATCAAGTACAGACTGGAGTAGATACTAGCACAAATCGGATCAAAATACAAAATACAAGATTCAAGTACAAACATTTGTCTCATTAGCCAACTTTAAATGCGTCAATATATGTTTCGGCTTGCAATAGTTTTTGTAAGATCCTTTGTCACATTCTACTCATTTCTACTCAATCTCTTTGCAAAAGCATGTCCCTCAAGCTACAAACTTAGATAGTGGTTATGTGTCCCATACACTATTTTCAACTTCCAATAACTATTGATTGCACCCTATCTATCCACCTACTATTTTCAACATCAATATTTTATTCTTTCTTTTAATATTTTTTATATACTCAATAAGTTCATTATGACTGTTAAATACATCCTATGTCACAAACACGAGTGAATAGTCAAGTTCATCCCCTCGCAATTAAAAAATGTTTCTTCTACTTCATCGGCCAACCAGTCACAGAATACATAATCTAATACACTACAATAACTTATTGTCTCCTTAGTCTCAATATAATAAATACTTTAATCAGTTGTTGTCTTCTGATAATTGATTTCATTGTAAGTATTTTCGCTTGACTTGTTTGTCACTCTTCAATACATAAATAGATGTAAGGTTCAAAACATATATAACGCATGTCTCATTTGATATAGACACAACCCAGTTGTATCTTGCCTTGGTGAGATGCAACTCAATAATATCTCTTTTGAACCAAGGGCATCTCTCCATAGAGATGTGTGTGTGCCACATTTCAAAATAAAAAATCCGATGATTGAATCCTTCGACCAAAAACCATGAAGCGTAAACTAAAATACAAAAAGTAAGACAAAGCTACAAAAATACAAATATATTACACATAACCAACCTTTTAAAACCTAGAAATATCTGAAAATCGATCGGATTAATAATATTTTTCTTTTCCTTTTTCCTTTTTTTCTCATTTTCTAAATCTCCAATGAGATTTGTAAGAGAATAGTTGTATATTCTTTATTGCAAAAAAAACAACGGTAGCTCTAAATGGATAAAATGTCGATTGCCAGAGTAAAAAGAAGAGAATGTTGGAATTGAATTTGTGAAAGAGAGAAATTGATGCAGAGGTATTTGAATCTTTTTAAAATTAGGAGCGTATGGATATGGATAGTAAAAAGAGTGTGCAAATAATAATCTCCTAGTAAAAAAGGTGTGTCTTTAGTAACACCCAATAAAGAAACTGACACGATAAAATCTTCATTGTTCTATAAGAATTGCATTCAAATCTATCTCAGATTGAACCAACGTCTCGACTGAAAGGAGCTAGTTCATGTGACAAATGTAAGTACCCAAAAGAAAAGGATCACATTCATGTTGACCTCCTTGTGACAAAAACATGAAATAACACAAACTTAACAGATCCTGAAATAGAAAATTATCACTAAGGCTAGCAATATGAGATTTAAGCCAAAAGCACGACATGGAAACATAAGGTTGATGTGTTTCCTGTCTTTTGCTTGTATCCACCCAAAGTAATACAAAAAAAGATCGGGTCTTGTTTGGGTTGACATGTTTAAGACACGAACGCATGAAACGTGAAATTGCCTAACCTAATGAAAAAGACAACAAAATAAACCATCAAAATGCCATCTCTAGACAGCATGAGCTCAAAGGTCATGAGTTTGATATTGGGGCTTGCGTGGGGCTTTGACATCCCATTGTACCAAAAAGGGGGAAGCACCTCTAGACAGGACGAGCCAAGTCGGGCAAGGTAAAACACAAAGGACCATGCTTAAAACTTAAATATATTATAATCCAAGAATCAATTCTCTCTGAAGTTATTTTTGTAAAACAATTTCTCATAAAATTCAAACCTTCTGATCGTTTACATGTGTTTTGATTTAGTTGGGGTGCATGGTTTGTTACCTATATAAGTAAATATTACAACTGCTCCATTAAATGAGTCTACACAAGTCAAACTCAGTGTTTGTTTGAGTTTGGCTTGGTGTGATTCATGGCTCAAACCATGAGTGACTCGGTTCGTTTCACTATTGTAGTAGTCACCAGGAAATTAGTTTCCTTCTTCAATTCTTTTTCACTTTTTTTTATTGCTTCTCCAATCAGAACCTTAATGTGGTTTACCCTTTTGGGGAAGCGGCTTGATGAAGCTCTCATGTGAAGGTGCGAGAAAATAGATGAAAATATTTTTTTAAAGGGCATATAAAAGCCTCAAAAATATTCAAAGGAAATTATACGACATATATAACCTTGTTTCCATATAGAGATGTCATGGGCCTCTAAAGTGTTGGTCTGGATCCCTCCACACACACACACACACACACACACACACACACACATATATATAGTTTTTCAATTATATATTTACATGTATATATACACTATATTATATGTATATATATATATATGTGTGTGTGTAGTATATATGGCTTGAATACATGTACACATATATGTATAAATATTAATATGCATACATATACTACATATAGTTATATATAGAGAGAGATGTATAGTTTTTCCATTACATATACATGTATATATAGTTTTCTTATTATATGTGTATGTTTATATGGCTTGTTGAAGCCTAAAATGTTGTGGTTGGATTTGAATTTTAAGTAGATTTGAATAAGGTCTTATAAACCCGATCTAATATCCAACAGACCTGTTATGAGCTGGGCCATTTGACCTTGCTTCAAATATGGCCGAAATTCTCTAGCCGGGGGGGGGGGGCACCCCAGCCACCCGAGCCAAGCCCATTTTGACATCTCTATTTCTATAAAGTTAAATGTCAACCAAATCGATTATTATGACGAGGAAGAATCATAATGGTGACTAAGAATCTATACGACCGACTGCACTCAGAGTAGGAAAAACTTTGCTTGATTTAGGTATTTATGAGTGCGATGAGGTTTCCAAGTTGTGTAGGTTTGTTGTTCAAGGCTTGTCTATGGTAAGTAGTTAATATCATATATGCAATGTTATATATTAACAACATTGAATGCTAGCATATCCAAACAAATCTCAATCATCCAATTTGAAAAATGAATGTTAAAACTTTAATTCAAAAAATAAACAGTTACCTTTGCAAAATGTATAAGTATATTCTTTTAAAATTTAAATATCAAACATCCATCTTTCGAATTAAATGATAGAAATTTGTTTGGATATGTTAGCTTATTAGCATATACTAAGCTTTTTACAAATAAATATTAGCATCTAATGTTACTAAAATATTATTTATATTAGAGTTCAAACTTTGGACCTGGATCTCAACCCATGCATGCATGCATGCTGCCCATTGTAGATACCCAAATGGTATTTTAAAATTCTGCTTGTTTCCCGCTGCTGGATTTGGGCGGAAAACGCGTGAAGCAAGCATATAAACTTTACATGAAAGCAACGATCGTGCGAGGGCGTGGCTTATAAACTATCCCTGACCTTTCTCTTGCACCTCAAATGTTTCCAATGTCCCTAACCAGATGAATGGTTAAAAGCTACGATGTTTGAAATCTCAACCATCTATCTTCATGATGGACATCTCTCCCTTCTGGATACTCTATGTGGGACCACCACAAAAGTCATGAGGTAAATCAAACAAAAGGATGAGCCGTCCATCATCAATCTGGACGACTGAAATTTCAAAATACATAATTGATGAACTATTCTTATGTGTTGATGGAGTAAACAATACTCTTGTTGGGGATCAAAGAGAGATTGGTCTGTAATTATGATAAGCATGGGCCTGAGCCCACTTTTAACTTTGTTCTAAGCCCAAACCTAGCCATGTACTCTTAAAAAATGATACAGCACTCAAGTGAGTCCCCTCAGTCATATGTTTTGTGGTCCATGGTCGCGAAGTCAGCCAAGCATATTACAAGTCTTCTCATAGGGTGAGCCTTAAAACCATGAAAGATGTTCCACCAGAAATATTCTTGTTAGTGCTTTAAGTAACCGCGAAGTATCAATAATCTTCTTATCCAAATCTACTTGATATTCCTCATAAATACATCATTAGTATAGTTCTCAAGAATTTCAACATGTATGTGTGCGTGTGTGTCTGAGCGCATGTATTCTTTTTAGGTAAGCGTTAAGCATATTCAAACTGAGGGAGTCGAACCCTTGATCTACAGAAAGGTAAAACTAGGCTACTAAGAAACAAGAAAATCTATGCTAAGAAAATTATGACTATAATAAGAATGAATATTTGAAATTAAAAATTGATCTCTTGATGCCCCTCATCACTCTTTGGCCTCCTTTAACTCTTTGGCCTCCTTTATATAGAGTGGTTCAGGTGGTTCAAGTGGAGTCCTTTCAATTTTTCGTCGTTTTCTTTTCAAGAGACATTTTCTTATTTTTTATGTTGCCTTAAGTGGTTGATCATGGTCACAGCCTTGCATTACTTACCATTCGCCATAAATTGACTCAATTCTTTCGTTTTTGCAGGTCTTTTAGGTTCCATCTAAAATCTTTATTGTTGATACGACTTTGGGTTTTAGAGACCTAATACTATATCACTCCTTTATGCCCCTTGCGGGCTGCTTTCAAACTTTTTCTTTCTTTTTGCATTAGCAGTCTATGTTAGCAAAATCCACACAAATATATGCGTAATAAACCAATATGTAACCAATATAAACATGCCCCACATAACAGTAGTCGAAGATCCAAAGTATGTCATAAACAAATTGTACGAAAAATAAGAGCAAAAGAATAATCAAAAGAAGAACTTATCTTTGCGAGTCGCCCTTGCGGACTTGCCTTAGACAAATCAATGTCCCACTATAAGTACGTACAAGTATATGCACCTTCCTCTCAGGATAAAATGTACACACAACTCAAAAGGCATATACCTGGCTTCGAGTCGACCTCGACCATGCCTCAGTTGCCTATAATTGGAGTGAAGAACGATTGGGAGTAGTCACACTACTGAAATACCACGGTCGAAGAGGAGCAGAGAATGGAGGTGGGAGGGTAGAGGGTGTTACCGTAGAACATATTGATTAGGAAGCCCTAATCACATATTTATAGGTTGTGTGATGGATCACAGATCGTAGATTCGATCCAAACAACGCACCTCTCTATCTCGTAATTGTTCCTCTATAAGCAATCTTTACTGTTGGATCAAAAGATTTTCGTACAAAAGATAGAACGAAGACAATTCTCAAACCCAAGCCCAGACCCAATCTGGCGCGCACATGTGTGGTCTAGCATGTCCTCCCTAAACTCTTTAAACTAAGTTTCATAAGCTACTAACTATATAAAAGGACATGCGAGTTTGTCTCATTCTTCATTATGGGACTAAACTTTGCCTCCTCTTAGGACTTTCACATACACAAGTCTCTCACATGTGACTTTTTACACTTTAGGACTTTTACATATATCAATGATGCATCAATTGAATATTTGGGATATCAACATGAATTAAATGTTGTTAATGCATATGGGTTTAATAAACCTAACTTAATTAACATTAAATCCAACAATCCCCACAAAGTCCTGAAGTGTAAAAGTGTCCTCACAAACCAACTATTACATTATACTTTGATTAATGATACCTTCCGGTTTGAGTTATTCAATATTACCCTTATAGGAACTAGGTAAATATATGTCTTGAACCTGAAGCTTGGGTGTAAAGGTGTTTATTGGTAACAACATAATAAAAGGCTACGGCATGATCTTTATGGGTAATGCATTAATGACCATGTATACATATCATGTATCATGATTGACTTTACGAAATAACCTAATTCCCCTATTGTAACCTCACAATATCAATCACTTAGTTGAGAATCTTCAAGGATGTACTATTAGCATCTTATCCTACGACTCGATCCATCTAAAGAATAATCTCTTGTTAAACTTCAGTCATGACACTTTAGGTTCACATGGGATAAACACAAATATTAAAAGTATCACATAATACAAAGTCTCATCCTATTCATTCAACAACTTGTTACTAACACATTGAACCTACTTCATAGGATCTCCACTCAGTTAGGTTGGGTTGCCACTGCTTGTGAATAAATCGTGAGTTTCAGTCTCATTCCCAACCTAGATTTCTTAACTAAGACTATTGATATACCCTTAGTTAAAGGATCATTTGTGTGATCTTTTGATTCAACAAAATCTACAGTCATGATCCCATCAAACACAAGAGCCCTTACACACTTTAATTTGACTTGGATGTGTCCCCATTGTTTTTTGTTGTACTTGGAACTACTTATCGTAACAATTGTAGCCATGCTATCATGATGCACTGAAATTTTAGGAAGTGGCTTATTTACCATAGGTAAATTGGATATAAGTCCCTTAAGTTATTCAACTTCCAATCCAATTTCGTCCAAAGCACATAGTTCTGCCTCAAAGGTAGAACGAGCCAAAATAGTTTGTTTCTTTGATTTCTAGGTAAGAGTGTCACCACCTAGCATAAACACATATTCAGTGGCCTATTTACTCCTAGAGTTTTTTCTTATCCAACTAGCATCACTAAATCATTCAAGAACAAAAGGATATTTACCGTAATACAATTCAAGTGAAATCGATCATTTCACATAGCGAAGTTATGTCTAGAGTTTCACAATGGGTTATGCCTTGACAACTAGTGTATCTACTCAACTTATACACAACAAATACAATATATGGTTGTGTACTGTTGGTTAGATATATCAAACTACTGATAATCTGAAAATATCGTAGTTTAGGCACAGGAATACTACTTTCATTCTTATACAAAGCCTTAGATTTGAAACTTAAGCCTTACCGGGCATCTTTTTAGAATAAAGACATAATTATCATGTTTTTCTCTTCAAAATAATAATCTTGAAAGAAATTTAAATAAAGGTGCAATCAGCTAAGCCTTGTAGGTGACTTATAAGTTTCTTTTTTTCGTAAAAATAAATAAATACTTGTGAATATGATTTGAAACTTGGGGTTGGTAAACGAGCGAAATGAACCGAACAGGAGTTGTTTGTCACAGCTCATTTGCTAATTTAAATTACTAATGAGGTAATTTCGAGTCGTTAAAAAAATAAAAAATTTGAGTCCTTATGTAACTTGACTAATGAAAAGAACCTTGCCTTGGGTTAATTAGCTAAAACCATGTCATTAAATTTACTAATCAAGCTTTCAACATAATACAATGAGCAGAAGTAGTAAACAAGCCGAACAAACTAACCAAAGTTGTTCATGGCGTCTTTGTTCATTGCTAATCTCCATCCGAGTCAAGCGAACCAAACATAAACCAAGCTATACAGACGAAAGACAAGTTTCTTACTAGAGTAGGAAAAAATTGTTGGAATTATGTTATGCAACCTATTATGTGAACCTAATCTCATATAACCTAAGCTATTGCATTTACAGGTTTTATAAAAAGTTATGTTTGGTTTTGATAGGTACAAAATACCATCAATATAGGCCTTTAGGGTTTGGTCCTCCTCTTCGGGGGTATATTGATCCTGCTATCTACGACATCTCTAGGAGTTCGATTCATGGTGTTAGGCTCTTGGGTTTTGAGAAGTTATGATTCTAAGTTTGATTCGTGAGTAGTATTAACGTTGGGTTTTCATATGAGGGACAGTAGCAACAAGAGAGAGAAGGAAGCACTTGGGTTTTTGTTTGAAGCCCAAGGGTCCAATTCATGTAACCCACCTCTTTCTTGTGTCAATATTTTTTTAGGTCAATAAAACTATAGGTTTCAATATGATAAGTTCCACGTATGATGCACAATGTAATCAAGGTTTAGTTCTCCTTGAAAAGGTTATATCAAACACCCTAGGGGAAAATCAAGTCTTGGGAAAGATGCCTTATTCTTGTGCTTCGTTTTCTTCTGCTCGTCTTCCATGTGATGGACTGATCAGGTATATAACTATCCTATTTTATGGTTTATTTCTCAATAAACTTAACTTTATTACACATATTTTTTCATAGAAATGCTTTAACTTTCAATTTTTCTCCCACAATACTCTTCTAAAGTTGAAAGTTTTGACTACTTAGTTGCAGTAAATCCACCCAATCAATTTGGTTGACATGTTTTGGTAGCATATAGATGAAGATCTATGCTTAATTAAACAAGCTAATATTAGCTGAACCAAACTAAAGAGTCATTTCTACATATTTTACTAAATGAGCTATAATACAATTTGAACTTTTAAGAGAAACACGGGCAGCTAGACTCACCTTTGTCATCAGCCCCATCTATGCATGAACTTTGAAGAGAATCATTGTGTATTTTGATCAAGAAATTAAACAATGCATTTGAAAAATAATAAAATCTTCATGGACTAGCTCTCTCTCTCTGTGTGTGTGTGAAAGAGAGAGGTTGGTAGTATTTTAACTTTTTCTATATATGATCTGTGGCACGTCTTTCTCCTTCTCTGAGGTTGGTATCATACATGACTTTCTTGACTAGGGGGTGACTCAAAGGAACTTTCGAGTCCAAGGTCATCACTTCTACACCTGGGGACTCCTATATGTGACAGGAATCTGCCTAACCCTAGATCACCAATTAAAAAAAATCAAATGGGCGAGGAAGCTAAAGAAGATACAGTTCAAAAATAAATTAAGAAAATAACAGACCAATTCTAACAGTTGCTTTGTTGTGCAGCATTTATTACATGAACTGTTCTTAGCAAAAAAATATTATGCATTTATTACATGGATATGCGAGCTATCTGGGCATGGTCATCTTCTATTATCTTTCAAGTCAAAACAAGGATGTACAGAAGATAAAATATTTTTTTGGGTAACAAAAACACATGCACACACTATATTATATTAATATATAGAAAGAGAGAGAGACGAAAACCCTACAATTAGGCCATGCCTCTCCTTTTCTATAAAAGAAAAACGCTTTTATATATAAGGTATTTTAAATACATAATGTTTTTTAATATATAATCTTGCATCAAATCTTGACCTTTCGGATGAGCCATTGAAGTGATAAAACAAAAAAACAATATACATAATGCATTAAATGCAATGCACAAAAACACAACAATACTCCACTTTTTAAATTTAAATCTCTAACATTAATCATGTTAATAAAATAATAATAAAAATATTTATAAAAGATTATACACCAAAAGAACTTCTCTTTATATATATATATATATATATATATATATATATATATATATATATATATATATAAAGGGGAGCTCTCAGGTTTAGAAGTTCTTTCACGTTGATCTTAGCGAGAGGAGTCATGGCTTCATGCATTTGTGCCATTTGGAAATGCTTCAAGTTAAACTCAATCCCTCAAGTTTTAGGTCGTTTTCCATAAATGTCCAATAATTTTAGTGGATTTAAACTGCTCATAGCTTTAATTTTGGAACCCAATGGGTACGCAACGGGTTGGGTTCGAGTCGAACTTTTATCGTTAACACCCCGTTCTCACAAGTCATGACTGGCTCGGTTGGTTTGACAACCCTTGTCAACATGAAGTAATCCAATAACTATTTCCGTCCCAGTCCAATTTTTCCTCACTTTATCTAATCTAGTACTCATTTAATATCCATAGATTAAAGATCCTCATCTTTAATGGTCGGTGACTTTCCTCTAATATACGCAAGGCATTTGCTAAAAAGTTACAATTTCTTTATAAATAAATAGTTACTAATTTCGCAAAAAATGCTTTTTCCTTTTGGGAGTGCATCCACATTTCTTATGGACCACCACGGGTCCATAAAAACCCAACTAATCTGGTGTGAGCGGGGTCAGCCCACTAGGTGGGTAAAGCTCTTCCCCTGCTGGTTTGCTCCATTCACAAGAGTTGAACTAGTGTGTATGTGCAGACATGTTTGGTTCTGGTTTACCCAGCAGTTCTAAACCGTTGGTTTCACAGAACCTAAAACCATAATTGAACATGCTTGGGGTTGGTTCCGGTTCCGGTTTCGGTTTTGGAATCATAGGTTGAGGCAATTACAGTTTGAGTTCAGAACTGGGTAGTTTTATTAAAAAATTAAAAGAAAAATATTTTCAAAATATCGGTTCATCAACTCACAAGTTAAAGGACATCAGTTCAATACCCAGGGCATGTATCTAGCTTTTGCCTCCCTATTATACCAAAAAAGAAAAAAAATAACTCTGAAGTTAAAGGATGGTCGGGCGAGAATTATAATGAATTCTCTTGTCGCACCCTCCAGGTGATCTCATCTAGCTTGCAACAGATTCAAACCATACTAAAATTTAAATATTGTAAAATTTCTATGTCGAAAGTTTGTAGTTTTTTGTTGAAACTCGAGTTAGATCATACTTTGGCATTAGTTGTCATAAACCATACACAACTTCATGTGGTTCAAAGAATTTTGATTTATTAGTGAAGAGGCGAAGAAATATCAAACCGTTCCAATATGATGAGGGATGGGAGAAAAAACTAATGCCCCGTTCGAGTACTAGTATCACGGTTGAAATACCTGCAAACCATATTTTACGTCAAAATAGTATTCTTGCTTATTTTGAACACACATACATATATATATAGTCCTAAATGCATAATTTTTTTTTTTTTGCTTTTGAACTCAACTACAGCAAGTATATAACCAAACATTTTAAACTTTTCCTATATATATAATATATGTTATACATTGTGTCTGTGTACGTAACATACAATATAGTTCAATACGTATTTCTTCTTTGGTGAAAGAAATAATCAAGAAAATGTAAAACGCAATGATGTCGTGGTAGAGTATGATATATCATAATATCATATTGATACACATCCTAAGTTTGACAAAGATAGCTCGTTAAATTGGTAATTGCTAGAGCTAGCACAAATTAGCGATAGCACCACCTTTAAATTAGACCACGTATGGGGTCGTATGTATGTACATGTGTTGACCTAAAGTGAGACAAACAGGTTGAGTTTCGGATGACCCATTCGACACAAATACAAAATGGCACACTAAAATGACCTTACCTCGTCACAAACACCAGCAGAAGTTCCGTGTTTGCGCCCACTCAAAGTGACGGGTCTCGTTCAGGTTGGCCTGACACAATCATGAAGACATTAGACCAACACGAACCCGAAACTCTATCGTGTACTTTTCCGTTTTTCTCGGCGGCATGACGAGTTGAGTTGCTCCCAGGGAGTAGTAAAGGCGCGGTCCTTCCCGGGCCCACTGGATGCGGGCCGTAGTGGTTACCTGTCAAGCCGGTCATCCTCTCCGCTCTACCTCATTACCCGCCGTACGAAACCCACGTGATTCCCGGTAACCGGTAAAGAAATTCTTCCATTCGAAAAACTCCTTTCCATTTTAAAAAACGGCACCCTTCGAGAGAGTAGAGTTCCCAGATTGCCCGAAGTGTCCAAATCCCGGCTGGTAGAACCGCCGCCGGCGAGATTTTGACCGTTGCTCCCCATCTCCAAATCCCTAGAATCTATCCCCTCCCTTTCGTTGCAGGCGGTAACGTTATCGGATATCTGCCGAGAGAGAATCAGGGGAGATCTGAATCGCGTAGTGACGGAAAAGGAAACACAATTTCTTGGTGTCGCCGTCTTTGTCGTGGGGATCGTTCGGTTCGTGAGGGTGTGGATGAATTTATGTAGTGAGAGAGGCGTCCTGGTGCGTCTATCGGCGAATTTATGCGTACTATTTAATGCCATTAACTTTTTCCTCTCTTGGGAATTCCTTTCAATTGAACGACGAAGGCGGCCTGAACTTCGAGGCGGCCCTTCCCCTTTTCGCCCCTTTCGTTTTTCGCACTTCTTGAAATCTGCGTAGAGCGAGAGAGAGAGAGAGAGAGAGAGAGAGAGAGAGAGAGAGAGAGAGAGGTGGTCTGTGAAGACTAGGAGGAGGATCTGAGTTTCAGGTTTTTCCGGCAGTTGGGTCGGTGGGAAACGGAAATGCTGACATGCATAGCGTGCACGAAGCATCTGGATGGGTCGTTGAGGGGAGCCGGAGGTGGGGATGCTGATGACGTTGAGGATTCTGGTACACCCAGTACCAAAGAAGCCGTCAAGACGCTAACGTCTCAGGTTCGTCCTTTTCTTTCTTCGTGTGGACTCTCTCTTTTAGTAACTGTTTTCTTGCGCATCTGGAAATGATTTTCAGGGAACAAATAGGAATTCTTTCTTCTCGTTTTTGTGAGTTATAGACCGCCGGTTCTGTATCTCAATGAGATTTTTTCAGTTCGTCATTTGTACCACATTTTTTTGTGTGTGTGTGTGCGTCTCTTTGGGGATTGATAGGACGCCGTTTTGAAGTCTCTTACTTCATTCATCTGTGATTCGACTGCGATCTTTTCTGTATGCAGGTATTACATTCATATCACATTTTCCCATTACTAACTGTCCCTCGCCAGGGTTCGGAATTTGGATTTTATGCGTTTTCGGAAGAACGCTGGAATTAGTTTCTACGGAAATTCCCTGTTCTCGACTTGGGTTCGCTACAATTTCCTTTGTTGAGAAAAATGAAGAAATCTGGTGCTTTGTTTCCTCGGTGAATTCTCCCCTTGTCTTATTTCTTCTTAGTTGGTGTTTCGGCAGATTAAAGACATGGCATTGAAGGTCTCGGGTGCGTATCGACACTGCAAGCCATGCTCAGCGTCGGACCGATACGGCAAAGGGCACCACCATTACGCCGATTCTGATGGCGTATTGGAGGGCTTCCACTACTCGTATCAGCGAACTGGGAGTACTTGCTCGACGCCGCCTCTCCGGTCCGGCGAAGCCACGCCGAGAGTTGATTCGATGCCGAATTCCGTCCGAGAAGTTGCTGTTTTCATGGAGGAAAAGTCGCCGAAGGAATGGGTCGCTCAGGTCGAGCCGGGAGTCCTCATTACGTTCCTCTCGCTGCCTCGGGGCGGCAACGACCTCAAACGCATTCGATTCAGGTAAAATCCCGATCCTCTCATCAAACCGGATTTGCTATCCCATGTCTTGCACTCCTACAATATTTTTAGCAAATTTCTGTAATCGGGTACTCGTTAAATCCCGTTCTTTCCACCGATTCGGAACTTACCCCCAGATTCCTTGTCTCGCATCTTCGTGATTTAGGTAAAATCCTGATTCTCTCACGAACCGGTTTTCAATCCCATCTCTTGCTCTCTCAAATCCGATTATTTCGACTGATTTGGAATTTATCCCTTGATGATTTGTCTCCCATCATCAAAGAATTTGGGTAATTTCGGTACTTCCGTCGTCTTCTCCCTTTTTTGTTATCTAGTGCGAGTTTGAGGCTTTTGCTTTTCCAGCCCTCGAATCAGGGTTCTCGGTTCCAAGGGGCCATCTTTTTTCCTCTTCTCTTATTGTTTGTGATGTAGCCGACCCCGTCTAGTATGGGAAAAGGCTTAGTTGTTGTTGTTTGTTTGTCTCTTATTGTTTGTGAACGTCCAGCAGTGAATCTATTCTGTAATAGTGACTGCGTAGTTGTTTCTGTCTTTAACGATGCTTATTTAATATTTATTCTCAAGGACATGCAAGTGGCTCTACAAGCCGTGGCCTGAACACTGAAATCCTGCTCCTTGAGGGAACTTTAAGATTTTCTATTTTTTTTCTTTAATAGGAAAGCTGCGGTTAGTTAGGCTGATCCCTACCAGATGCACACTTACAGAACTCCCTTCTGCCACAGAGCAGCTGGGGGGCTTCTAACTTCCAAGTTCCTAGACCAGTGGCAAAGACTCAAGTAATGGCCGATGGCTATTAACCTGAGATAGTTCTTATAACACGCGGACATAAATTTGGGTGAGGTGGGTGCCTGACCTCATCTTAACGTAGCTCCAGCACTCTCCTAAACTGCCCACCAAAATCTACACTCATGTGCAGTGGTTGTGGAAGTATTATTTTCAAGATATGCTTCAAGTAGTTTTGGTTTTTGCTTTTCATGATCATGTTTTGAATTTTGATGGGTTTTCACAAGTGACAGATCTAGGAATTTTTAGGTTGAGCTGCACAACCCACTGTTAGCGTCCTGGACTATAAACTTGTATATTTTTTTTATTAATGTGAGATGTGTAGCTAACCCGTTTACCATCTAGGCCAACCATGGGCTATATCTTTTCATCGAAAAGATTTTGGGTGAGGCAAAATTGCCATACTCTCAGTGTCTCCGCAAATGGCTCGTGTATATACCACGAAATATGCTTATAGTTCACAGCTTTAACCATGGGAACTGACCTTAACGGATATGCACCACAGGGTTGCAAGCTGTGATAAAACGTGAGAAAGATGCCATTATATATATATATATATATATATATATATATATATATATATATATATATATATATATATATATTATGCCACCGTTTTGTTTTTGTGATGTCTTTTCTAAAGAAAGGGGACTAAAATCGAGCTCAATGGCAAGTAAGAATCCAACGTAGCTGATGGAACTTAGTGTGGGAGAGGCTTGGTTCTGCTTCTGGTGAATGTCTTCTTTAAAGAAACGATGGGGTAAATAGAAAAGTAAAGTGGGGTTTTGTTTTCTTGTCTTGTAAGCAATGGATATTCTTTGTGCATTTACTTTCAGCATAAGATCATTGAGATATTAACTGTGAGAGATTTGTCTCACGTGTTCTGCATGAGTGTGCATGCAGGTCACATTAAATTTCTGTGTTACTTGTGCATCTGATTGGGTTTTTAATTCATTTTGCTTCTTTCTTTTTTCTACTTTTCTTGCATTTATAGTCGAGAGTTGTTTAATAAATGGCAAGCACAAAGGTGGTGGGCTGAGAACTACGACAAGGTGATGGAACTCTACAATGTGCAGAGATTCAATAGGCAAGCTTTCCCGCTTCCAACTCCACCCAGATCTGAAGATGAGGTACCTTTATGAATTAGATTTGTGATGCATCTTTGCTTGAGCACAGTTAGGATGGCAGGTAGGAATCACAATTTTGGCATGCTTTGAATCCACAGCAATGCAGTGATGATTCAGTTTCTGCCAGTTTGTGAGTCATATCATAGCGCATCTCATTTAAGGGCAATTTTAAGATGTGGCATAGCTTATTGTAAAATCTTATACTTTTTGAAGAAGAAAAAACGGATAGTTCAAGTATTGGTACTATGCCAATACTTACACACTTGGCCAGTGGCTGATGTGACATGCAAAAACAGCAAGTCTCCATCGCAAAATTGGATGCCTGAGATTTCATAACACATCAAATATAGTTTCAGAACACATTAAATATGATCTGAGCTACTGCCCTCCCTTTCCTTTAGGAAAGAAATGCAACCAACATTTGCTTTAGCCTTTGGATATTATGGCACCAAAGCTTAAATAAGGACCACATATTTGGAGAGATATAATGAGGTATGCATGTGATAAGGACCATGGACCACTTGCTATATGAGTTCATGGCCAAGGTTGTTGAAACCTGTTTGGTAGAACCAGCAAGTTGTGTATTATGTAATTGAAGTTTGGGTTCTGCTGAAGTTTGAACACTTATCTTTACCTTGACCACCCTAATTGCATGTTGTATGTGCTCTCTTTCTCTCATCCTTTGTGTTTTCAAATCTTTAGATGTTTGAGATGAAGTTGAATCGGTAATATTTGCAACTTGTTTCACTGTGGTACTTTCTCGTGTGTGTGCATGAATGTGTGTTCTGGTGACAAAAATCAGCTGGCTTAAGATGTTCACAAACAGGGCCAGAAGATTGATTCAGCTGAAGGTAGTCCCACAACTCCTCTGAATAGAGAACGTCTACCATGTAATTTACACAGGCCAGTTGGGATGGGTTATTCGTCATCTGATTCTATGGAGCACCACCCCGCCCAGCCCAACCATTATGACTCAGGACTCGTCTCTACACCTAATCTTTCAAGTATCAGTGCTAAGACAGAAACCTCATCGGTGGATGCATCCCGAACGAGTTCCTCCAAAGAAGAAGTTGATCATTCTGGTGAGCTGTCAGTTTCTGTCAGCAATGCCAGCGACCAGGAAACTGAATGGATTGAGCAGGATGAGCCTGGTGTTTACATCACTATCAGGTTGTTGCCTGGTGGTACTCGTGAGCTCCGAAGGGTTAGGTTCAGGTAAACGCAATTTCTTGGCTTGTGTAACTCTGCTGTTGTTTTTGGCTGCTTTGGTCTTGTACGACTATTTATCATTACATTGTAGACTGAATGTCAATCATTTATCAAGCGTGGGCCTGATGAGGTACCGTGCCCTTGCATATATCATCTCCTTTTCTAGTGGGAGACCATCAAACAACATATTTTGACACGAGTTTCATGGAAGGAAAATAGATAGATTCTATGTGCTCACCTGGATGACAAAGTTGCTTCAGAAAAAGCACATCTACGCTATAAACCCCAAGCTATGTTGAGCAGAATTCTTCATAAAGTCCTCTATGGTACTCGACTAATAGGAAGTTTTTGAGCCTAGGGTAATAGCTATGCTTCAACTTGAAGATTCTTATCATACTTTATTATCCAATATATTCCTACTAATATAAAGTTTCTAAACTCTAGATTTGTTGTCCTTATCTACGGTAGTGGACGACTCGCATTGATATGTATGTCTTTAATGATAAATCAATATGAAACAATACTATGTCACAAAATGGTGGTGTATCAGCATGTATCGTACAAAAATGTATGAATGAGTAGTGCATCTATTGTGTATCGTATTTATGATTTGCACAATATACCCTTGGGCCTGTTACATTGTTTATATATATTTCTCAATTTATCATGCATCGTAATATTGATTTTTGCATTGGTTGAACTGTATTTTCTAGCTTTCGAGATCTTTTTGGATTACTTAGTCTTAATATTTTTTTAGGTATTTTAAGTTTATTTAGAAAAATTACGATACAGCCAGCATATGTCTCAACCATGTTGTATTGTTAAGGTGGAATACCAATATCGATACTTACAACACTGATCAAGGGGCACATGACATTCCTTCTCTACAGTGGTGCAATTCAACAACTTCTCAAGCAATGCTCTATATATTCTATGACAAGCTCTTTTTCTTTCTTGATCCTCCTTCTCTTTCCTTTTTCTTTTCTATAGATCAAGCTCACTATTATTATTCTTTCTTTATTTCCCAAACCTTGCAGTCGAGAGCAGTTCAGCGAAATGCATGCACGACTATGGTGGGAACAGAACAGAGCCCGAATACACGAGCAGTACCTTTAAACTGATAATATTTGTAGGTCTTCTCTTGTTCGCGGTGGTGTCTTACTGCTGTTTTGTTGCTGTAAGGATGTTTATGGTCCTTCCTCAGTAAATACTCTTGTTTGGCTTCTTAGGCTTTTGAGGGATCCATATCCGCTGCTGTTTCCTTCTAAGATGAAAGTTTGAAGGTGCGGACGGTTGTCATTCTTTGGTAATAATATCTCTGCATAATCTGTCACAGGTTGTAGTCATTCAGAAACTTGCCTCTGTCTTGTGGTTGTGGTCTCTGTGATGCATCAATGTCATTCAGAATCTGCATGTGGTTGATCATACTCGACCTTTAGCTTATACTCGGGTCCTTATCTGTTTTAGCTCATCTTCACAACATACTGGTGTTGCCTTTGAAGAACCCAGCAGTTCCGAAGAGGTTTGCACCAACTTACATGCTTACGACGAGATGAACAGTTAAAGAAATAGATATGTAAATAAAATATATAAAATTGGGCGTTTCTATGTGAAAATTATAACGTGCCCCTTCATGTATCATGGGATGCCAGATGATACTAATCATGGGGCTTCTGTTGCCTGTTTATTCATTTATAAAAATTCTCCCCACTCTTTGAACGCGCTGTATCCAGAATGAAAGGTACATGCTTCTCGAAGAATTCACCAAATATAAAACATTATCACTTTGCTCATCTCTTCCACTTCATGTGCTGTTTCAGAACAGGCATCGGATTCTTGGTCATGAACTCATTCCTCTCTCTCTCTCTCTCTGTCTATATATATGCAGACAGACATTGGTTTTGATTTCAAGTTTTGATTTACTTGACCAAAGAAAGAAGTTGCCAAAGAATTTTATAAACTCGGTAGCAAGAAATTCTTCCCATGGTTGGTGGTTCACGCAGGCAAGGGTGAAACTGGGTTGGGTTTTCTGAGCGAATTAGAGCTATCGAAAACCCATTTGCAGCAGATCCATGGTCAGTGATGAATCTACATTGCGCCATCAGGCGAAATGGAAAATTAACAGAAAAATGTAAAACCCGGTTTGAATCCACGGACGACACTGTACGGCTCTCCCATCCATCCTCGGATAATCATTTGAGTTGGTAAATTGTATATTAGTCTTATTTAGGGTTATTTTGTAGCCCATAACGTATACAGGCTGCATTCAAAAGTCGCATATTAGTCATCTACTGAACTTGCATATTTAGTTCGCATTTGCTCTTTATATTCTCTTCGCTTCGGATATTGTTCATCACCCTCTACCTGCCATTACCAACCGAACTTGCTACTGCATATTCAGTTCGATAGGTCTTCATGTTAGATACACGTCCACTACTTGTTTGCTATTCATCTTGTTTGGGTCACCATTTCTTTGTTCACCATACTTACCGTTTCATGTAACTCACGCACTTCACTAAATTCAGTCCTCTTTTAATAATATTCATTAGGAAATCCAGATGCTTATAATTCTCGTCGTGCTAAATTCACCAGGACTCTGAGTTGTAGATGTCTGTAGACTGCATGCATTTGATTTGTGTCGGTCGACCAGATTGCGTGTATCTGATTATTTTGCAGCCACGAGCACTCGTCTAACCCGGTGCTACAGTTTTATTTCTTGTGCATCAATCTGATTCATACTGATATATACATCTCCACATAAAATTAACAAATTGTTGCCGGTTCCCTCAGGACCCCTTTGAACATTGGCCTTGATCCCAGCCAAACTGAATCAGACTATCTCCTAACCCTCATAAGCCTTGTCCCATAATTAGTCATCCCAAACACCCTAAGAACCACATTATTAACCTTCCCTTAGCCAACTAAACCAGCTCCTAGTGCGGCCTACCTACCACCCGGCATTCCCTTAGGACCCGATCTTGACCAACCCAACGCATTCAGCTCCTACATGAAGCAAACAGTCTTGTAGAAAAGCACAAACCTTATACCCTACCTATTTCAACTACAAACAGTGGCAATCATCTCTTTAGTATGTAGAAATTATGACTTATACTAACAAGCTATGGATAGCATTGAAGATTGACCCTTACTCAACAAAATAAGAACTTCGGTGAAAAGAACTTATACAAGCTCACATTCCACATGGATCATTCAAAGGTGAGTTCACCTAAAGTCCTATTTCTGAATTTTCCTTCGCCAAGTGATTTGTATGGTGAGTCGAGATTCCATAGAACCAAAATCTGTGGACACCTTGATCCGTTGTGTAATTTGAACATCAATCTTACATCTTTGTTTTATGTAAGGTCGCTTTGACAACCTCCTCTACCTCTTGATTATTGCACCGTTGCTCTTCAAATGTGAAAAATTTAGTCTGTAGCATCTTTTTTGCAAAATTTAGTTAGGCTTTCGATAGGCGTCTTTGTCGCAACTGATGAGCTTGCTTTAGGGCGTCCATGTAAGGGATCACCCTATTTAGTGAATCAATTGCAGAGAGGGTTCCCACATCATAGATGGGTGTGAGTAAAGAAGTTAATCCCACTACATTGTCACTCAAATGTAGTGAATAATTTACAGAGAGGGTCTCCGCATTTTCAATATGGATGAATGAGGGGAGTAAGGAAGCTGGTCCTAGATAATAAGATTCGTATTGGTTCTTGGAATATCGAAACATCATCCGAAAAGCTAATTGAGGTGGTAGGTACTATGATTCAGAGAAAGATTCATATTTTATGCTTACAAGAGACAAAGTGGTTTGGAGAAAAAGTAACGGAGATAGAGGATACAGGTTTTAAATTGTGGTACTCAAATAAGGAAAATGCTCAAAACGGAGTTGGTATTATCATAAATAAAGATTTAAAAGATAGTGTAGTAGACGTACAATGATATGGCGACCGAATCATGACATTGAAATTAGTATTAGGAGCAGAGGTTTTGAATATAGTTTGTGCTTAGGCACCCCAAGTAAGACTAGAAGATAATATAAAGATGGTTTTTTGGAAGAGTTAGTTAAGGTGATTCAAAGGATTCCACAAAGGGAGATGATTTGTTTAGGAGGAGACTTAAATGGACATGTCGGTAAAGAGGCATTAGGATATCAAGGTATTCATGGAAACTTTGGTTTTGGGGATATAAATGAGGAAGGTGGGGAGATTTTAAATTTTGTTATGGCATTTAATCTCTTTATAGTCAATACAATCTTCAAAAAATGAGATGAACATTTAATTACTTATAAGAGTGGCTTATCACAAACACAAATTGATTATTTTATTTATAGAAAAAAAGATAGAGCGTATTGTAAAGATTGCAAGGTAATTCCAAGAGAAAGCTTAACCACCCAATGTCGATTTTTAGTTATGGATTTACAAATAAAAAAATAGACAAAGAAGAAAAGAGTGCATCAAGCTATTCAGACTAAATGGTGGAACCTCTAAAGTAAGAAACAAGATATATTTAAACAGAAAGTCCTTCAAGGAGATGTTTGGAATTATGCTGGTAAACCATATGATATGTGGAACAATATGGCTATATATATTAAGAAAGTGGCGAAAGATGTGTTAGGTGAATCTAAGGGAGGTGTACCGACACAAAAAGAAGCTTGGTAGTAGAGTGAAGTAGTGCAAAATAAAATCAAGGCAAAGAGGGCATGTTACAAATTACATTACCTTAAGAAAACTAGTAAAAATTTTGAGGCTTATAAGAAAGCATAGAAGGAAGCGAAAAAGGCCGTTAGTGAAGCAAAAACTAAAATTTAGGAGGATTTATATAAAAAACTTAACTTAAAAGAGGATGAAAGAGATATTTTTAGGATAGCTAGGGCTAGAGATAAGAAAACTAAAGATCTTAATTTTGTTAGATTTATCAAAGACGATGATGAAAAAATTCTAGTGGCAAATGATGATATAAGAAATAGATGAAAAAACTATTTTATAAGATTTTTAATGAAAATAAATATGTTAGTATTAGCTTAGGAGAGTTAACCAAATCAAAAAAGTATATAAACCACAATTTCTACCGACGTATTCAAAAGAATGAAGTCAAAGAGACTCTTAAACATATAAAGGGTGGTAAATCGGTAGGATCAAACAATATTCGTATAAAAGTTTCGAAAATACTAGGAGAAATAGGAATCACTTGGCTCACAAGACTATTTAATGAAATATAGATAAACCAAAAGATGTTTGAAGAATGAAGAGTAAGTACACTTATACCCATATATAAGAATAAGGGAGGCATTCAAAATTGTGGAAATTATCGAGGTATCAAGTTAATGAGCCATACTATGAAATTATGGGAAAGAATTATCGAACGTAGGTTAAGACAAGTACAATAGAGAACCAATTTGGATTCATGACAAGCATATCTAGTGTTGAAGCGATTCACTTTTTAAGATGTCTTATGGAACATTTTAGAGCAAAAAAGAAAGACCTTCACATGATATTTATTGATCTAGAAAAAACTTAGGATGGGGTACCGAGGGAGGTTCTTTGGAGAACCTTGGAAAAAAAGGGTATCCCATTGACATACATTAACCTTATAAGAGACATGTACGATGGTACAAAAACATGTGTGGACTCATGAAAGAATGACAAACTTCTTTGAAGTTAATATTGGGTTACATCAAGGATCAACTTTAATTCCATACATATTTATAATGATAATTAATGAGTTAACAAAATATATTCAAGATGAAGTGCCTTAGTGTATGTTATTTGCATATGACATTGTGTTAGTGGAGGAGTCTAAGGAAAAAGTTAATAGAAAATTGGACTATGGAGATAAACATTAGAAAGCAAAGGCCTCCGACTTAGTAGAACAAAGACAGAATATATGGAATATAAGTTTGATCATTTGGTTAATTCAGAGGATATAAAAATTAAAATTGGTACACATTGCATCCCCCAAAAGGAAAATTTTAAATACCTAGGGTCAATTTTTCAGAGTGATGGAAGAATTGATGGAGATGTTACGCATAAAATTAATGTTGGTTGGTTAAAATGGAGAGGAGCATCAGGTATTCTTTGTGATAAAAAGATACCATTAAAGTTAAAAGGTAAATATTATAGAGTAACAATTAGACCTGTCATCTTTTATGGTTTTGAGTGTTGGCCAGTTAATTATCAACATGTACAAAAGATGTCTATGACAGAAATGAAGATATTGAGATGGATGAGTCGTCATACAAGAAAAGACCATACATAATGAGGTTATTATAAACAAATTAGGAGTGGCCCGAATAGAGGATAAAATGAGAGAACATCGTTTAAGATGGTTTGGACATATAGAAAGAAAATCAAAAGAAGAACCTTTAAGAAGGTATGAAAAACTAAATTTGAAAAGTATTAAAAGAGGTAGAAGACGACTACAAAAGTGTTGGAAAGAAACAATAAAGAATGAACTAACTTATTGTGACTTAACTGCTAACATGGCACATGATAGGGCTCTGTAGAAACAAAGAATTCATGTAACCGACCCCTTCTAGTATGGGAAAAGGCTTAGTTGTTGTTGTTGCTGTTGTTGGGATCAACAACTGGGAAGTGTATAGAGTGGTCCAACCCTGTTTTCTCATAGAGCCCTCGAAATACCAATATCAAACAATTTACAATGGTTAATAAAATCTCTAAACCAATCAAGAGATCTTTCCAACTTATGTCTAGCACCAATATTTGATGCAATTGATGTAATTGCATTTAAAGTAAATATTAGATCCACTATATTTTATGGTTTTGAATGTTGGGTAATTGATCGTTAATATGTACAAAAGATGTCTATGACAAAAATGAAGATAGTAAGATGGATAATTAGGAAAGATTGTGTGTATATATATGAGGTTATTAGAAATAAATTGAGAGTGACACCAATAGACGATAAAATGAGGAAAATTGTTTTAGATGGTTTGACCAAAGGAATAGGAAGAAGAAGAAGAGGAAGACCACAAAAGTATTGGAAAGAAATAATAAAGAATGATCTAGTTTATGTTGAATTAACTGCTAGCATGCCACATGATCGAGCTATATGGAAACAAAGAATTCATATAGTTGGCCATCCCGTTTAGTATGAGAAAAGGCTTGATTGTTGTTGTTGTAATTATGTTTAAATCATCAATAATATCATGCTTTGAATCCACTAATGGCAACATTTTTGCGGTTGTATTGAGTCAATTTCTTTTAATGCATCACAACTGCTAAGATATACACTTAATACAAACTAATTAACTCTCTGTATACATAAAAACTCTTAGTGAAGATTATTTGTACATTCATCTCCTATTTCCATCCTATGGCTTGGTCTCATGCCGATCCTATTTGATCCACTTTAAATGTCTTCTTCACTCTACAGTTCTTCATTAGCACTCTCTATACATTATTTCCGATCTTTTCTGTTTGCAAGCAACATAATTTGTGTGAAATGAGCTTTGCACAACCCTTCCATGTTGTGAATTATATTAGGGAGTTCACTATGCCTAACAATTCACTATTGTCTCTACCACTTCTCTATTTGGTTCCTTAACTTTTAAACTATTTTATCTTTCTTCATTTCTCCAACAACCCTCAAAATTATACTCAAGTCGAGAAGCTTGCTATATTAGACACACTCATTGAATCCTCTTCACTCACAGCTGCAGACAAAGCACATGATAGCCAAAGGAACTCTAGTGAGTATTTGCGCCATCTACATTTTAAGAAAAAAATAAAACCACATTGCTGCCTCTAACTTCATCATTAAAACCTTGAGGATGTTCCCAAGTTACTCTTAATACACTCTCGATCATGTCTCAACCTCAACACTTGTGTCTTTTTCATAAAAAAAACTACTTTTGTAGAGTTCTCCGACTCATTATGCATGTTCTTAATGGCTCTACCATCAATCTGACTATGTTCTTAGCCTTCCTTCTTGTATTCATGTTAATATCCAATCATTCCAATGAAGCACTTCTTTACTACTAAAATTCCTCGCAAGTATAATTTTACTGTATTTTTATGTGAGAACTCAACATTTTTTTCATACCCAAAACTAGATCATCCTTGCAACGCCGATCTCAAGCCCGGATAAAGGAGGAGGGTTGCGTTAGGCTTACGACAGCCCGCGTAAAACTTTGTTAGCAAATTATGATAGGGCTACGTGGAAACAAAGAATCCATGTAGCCGACCCCATCTAGTATGGAAAAAGGCTTAGTTGTTATTGTTGTTGTACTTAATAGAAACTTGTAATCATTACGGTCATAGTTAAGTAGGATCTTGGTTTTTAGATTTTAATTGGGTTAGGAATTTACTTAATTAAAATCTCATCAACATTAGGATTATTTTTTGTGCTTCCCTATAAAGAAACCCCCTTTTGTTTGGATTCATCTTTCAAATTTTATTGAGTTTAGTTTTAATAAAGTAATGTAGTTTCGAGTAACTAATTGTCTTCATGTCCTCCTTTTGTCACAATCAAAATCTAAACATCTAAGCATTGTACTCCAACTTCACTACCTTCATTTCACGTTCATTATCCAACATCTACAATCTTCTTCCCCTTCCTAACACTTGACACCAAAGTACTTACTGATCAAACATCAACTAAAACCAGCTATAACCCATCAACCCTCATTACCCTTTGTACCCATCGTGCAACCAGAACTTCACTAAAGCCAAGGGATGTATGTTGCTGAACGTGATTAGGTCCTTCCTTACTTTGCCCTTGCTTGTTCTTATTTTGAATCATTCTTGCATGAAATTCTTTAAAAGTTTATGGATATTGCGGCCATTTGGATTTACCCATCCAAGTTCCACCTCTCAACTTGCCATCTTTGACGGCTTAAAGTACTTCTCGTCACTTGACTCCTTGACAAAATAAGTCTACATTTCAGGAATTCCTACATGAGCATGCCAAAATCTCTGTCCACTGGATTTTCCTATTATTAACCGTCAAACCAGCTTGTCATTGGTCACTATAGCTATTGTAGATCAGCTGACCACCTCCCATCCATCTATTGCACCTTTGACCCCCCTTTCTACCCAACATGCCCCCATGTTTAAAGCCCAACTTGGATTGCATCCTAGGTAACTAAATATAAATAACGTATTACTTGAACCTAGACCCAATCTCTTTTCAAACCTCGATATGTTTCTTGAACCCAAGTCCAATCAAACTTGACTTAGCCGTTCCAATTAACCCCTTGACTAACCCAATTTGATTGCATCAAACCCGATCAAGATTCATCAAAACCTTATCTATAATATATTATCAAAAAGCTACCCATGAGTACTTTGGAATGGTATACCTTTTAAAACTACATTTTGCTACCACAAACCAAGCCACTTCGATTATCGTGAAGATTCACTATGTTGACTTTGATTTAATCGGACTCAAAGACGGGTGCTTTCATTTAGTGTTCTACATGAAAGATTAGAGTAGAACACTAAAGAAGAACAATCTGATGTTCTATTCTGTTGCTCTCAGAATGGTCAGGTGAGCTGTTGCTCTTTTTGCTACTCGTAATTTACTTCTAAAACGATTAACATGCTGTATCAAACAGGAACGTGTCTGGTGTCCTTCCATGTCGTGTCCATGTGAAGTGCAGTCACTCCAATGCCGTCAAAATAGAAGCCTTTGTCGCCCTAATTAGGTCTCTTACCGGGTCCGCACATCGCATGTCATAATTCGCGAGTCCAAGATTCTCCGAAAATTTTCGACGAGCGGCGAAAAGAGTCTGAAAATTACACAACACCCCTTTTTGTCAGGGGCAGGAAACCGAATTCCCCCCAAAACGAGAAAAACGAGTAAAAATGGATCGGTGGAAAACGGTGAACAGCAAAAGAAACTCTCTCTCTCTCCCTCTTCTAAAGCGACTGTGGGTTTCTTCGGCGAGTGATCGATGGTTCTGATTTCAAAGCCGTGACTTCGCGGGTGTTGTGACCGTTCTTCCTTCGCCGCGTTTAGAAACGCCACTAGGGTTTTGTGTCTCTCCCTGCGGCGACGATCCGGCCGAAATCCTTCCCCTTTTCCTTTTCTTTCTCCTCCTTCTTCTTCCTCTCTCTTTTTTCTTTTTCTTGTGTTTTCTTTGGTTTTCTGGTGACCCATTTGTTGGCGATGTACGTTCCGGCCGGCACGAAGACGGACGCCGCCGCCACACAAGGTCTTCCCTCTCGTGTCCGCAGAACCATCCAATCGATTAAGGAGATCGTCGGCAGTCACTCTGAGCACGACATCTATGTGGCTCTCAAAGAGTCCAACATGGACCCGAATGAGACTGCTCAGAAGCTCCTCATTCAAGGTCCTTCTCTCCCTCTCTTTGTGTGTGTGCTTGCGTGCATGGGTGGCTGGGTGGTTGTCTTGATTTCTTGGGGTTTCTGGGATACTTTGTGCCTTTTATTCTTTTTGATTTGTGGAATTGTTTTCCAAGGTCTGCGTGAGGCAAAGCTCGACTTTGGGGCTTTCCGGGTTCTCGTTTCTTTCCTTTGCGTCGTTGAGAGATTGTTAGTTCTAGGGCATTGCTTGTTTCAGGTGTGAGTTTTAGGGTGTCTATTGGTGATTTCAGAACTGTTTATCTGCGCTCATATTTTTTGGTTTTGTATCGTCTTTTAGCTAGGTTATCGCATTCTTGGGTTGCAGTTCGCTGGGAAACTAATTCTGTTGAAAGTATACTTGAGAAGCGCCGGTTTAAGTCCGTTAGGGTGTGTAGTAGAACCATTTCATAAAATCTGTAATGTGGCTTGTGACGCAGAAGGGAATATGCGGGGTCGGACTCAGCGTCTACTAATTCTCAGACGGGTCTATGAGATATGTTGTTTTTTGGTTGTGTCATACCTTGGTGCGCTGTGATGATGGTTGCGTTGGAGAAAAAATATCACGCACCAATGATGGCTTCTTCTTTTTGATAGTATCATGGTGATCAGATCGAGCTATGAAACATAAAGTTTGAAACTTAAGCTGTGGAATAGTCAATTTTGTCTGAAGATCTGTCAACCATGTGCATTCAAGAATTTCATGTACGAGTTTATCACAAATAAATGATTGAATGTCGTAATATCTATTGGTTGATTCCAATGAAGCATAGCGTCAAAGTACATTGTATCTTTAAGCAGGGAGGAGAACATCTTGCTTGTGAAACTTTGGATACCTATGCAATTTGTACTTGTAGTTTCAATAGTGTGGACCATCTAGTTTGTAGATTGAGTATGTTCTTAAGACCATAGCAACCACCTAGATGATAAATATCATCTTTCTCTTGAAAGTTCTTCGTTACATATGGACAATGGGCTTTAAGCTTCAAAAAATTGCGAGCTATAAGTCCATTGATATGGAAAGGTTTATGAGCATGTGTTTTGGGACTTGCTGGTTTATCTTTTAGATTGGTTGGGTTAGGGGGGAAGTAGAAGAAACTGATGGATTGTTGCATTTCTTCAACTAATTTTGTTGTGATGATTAATGGTTGGCTTCCGACAGCCAGCCTAAAACCTTGTCAGACTTATTTACCATGTATTCTACAAATTATGATAGGGCTCTGTGGAAACAAAGAATTCATGTAGCTGACCCTATCTAGCATGGGAAAAGGCTTAGTTATTGTTATTGTTGTTATTGTTGATTAATGGTTCTCCTTTGTGCTCCTTTGGCGCTACGAGAGGATTGAGGCAAGGGAATCCTTTGTCTCTATTTCCTATTCAGGTGTCCATTTGCTATTTTGAAAATGACTTGATTCTGTTTTGCAAGGTAGATGTGTGTAGTATGTTCATCTTAAGATGCATTCTTTTGGTTGAGGTAGTATGAGGGCTCAAGGTAAACCTGCATAGAAGTGAATTAAATTCCAGCCGGTGATGATATGAACTGCCACAGGTTGACGCACATTTTTGGTGCTAAGTTTGGCTCTCCTGAGTGTTGGGTGGTCACAAATTGACATATGCAAGAAAATGGTGTTAAAAATGAAGATGTTGAGGTGGATGTGCAGCGCATGTTCATCGGATTCTTTGGAGAAAAAGGTTGATTTGGCATTGTAGAAGGAAACTCAAACTCATTTATGGTTGTTTCAATATTTGGAGAGGTGACTAGATAAAGCTCCAATGAGAAGGCATGAGAAACTCATGGTCAAAACTTTAACATAGCTCAATGGTTCAAAAATGTTGCAAGGAAACAAAAGAAAACACATAACCTGCTCTTTTGTAGTTATATGCTAATCTGACACAAGATAAGAGTATGATAGCAATTAAGAACTCATGTAGCTGACCACACTTTGTGTGTAACAAGGCTTGGTTTGGGTTCATCCTTTCTTTGCAATATGTGTTCTCATGAATGGTTCATCAAACCTACATCACTTATCACAGCTTCATAGTTTAACTATTGGCAACACATTCACTTATTGTGATATGTGATAAGTTTTCTGCAGTTTTAACTAAATGACATTCTCCAAACTTACTTGATCCATATGAGGACCTTGTTATTAATTAGTTAACTTCATTATAACTTGGAAGCTGAGGGATTCTGCCGACTCTAGAATCGCTTCCTGCTGAACAAAGTACTTTTCAGTTTTGTACAGTATGTTTTTGGATTCTGTGACTGTTTCGTTCTTTCGCATTCCCTACTTTTCTTTATGTGTAGTATTAATTCTGTAATATTTCTAAAGCATCTTACTACTAAGCATCTAGTTTTGTTATTGATATGCTTGCTTGAGTTTATGCTTATCCAATTTGCTTGACAGACCCATTTCACGAAGTGAAGAGGAAAAGGGACAGGAAGAAAGAGGTATTCTGCCCTTGTTAATTTGTTTTGTTGTGTAGGGCCTAGTTTTAAATGGTTATTTAAGGCTTTTGACTAACATTTTGATTCTGAACATTGTAATATTGCAAGAAAGTTTTCAATGATCTCAAAAACATAAGTCATTTAGGATAATAGATAAGAAAGTTTAACAAAGTCCTTTTTTGCCTATCTGTCCATCTGTCTGCAATGATAGTGCATCTCATCTCCTTCCATAACTCTCTCAAAGTCGAAGAGTATTCTTGCACTTCAAGGATAATATTATCTAATAGTTTTTCTTTGAACTTTTGATAAGATGTCATCTTTTACCTTGGACCAATGCTAGCTATGGCATCTTCCATTGTTTGAAAATGAAAAGAATTTACTGCATTAAATGGAATATACGCATCATAAAACCATCTCCCCACTACAAAATTGCTCTGAAGCTATAGCAACACGAATTTGAGGTTGAGTATCAAGTGTACTAGGAGGAAAAAAGAATGTTTGCCAGAATAAGATCTTCTTCTAGCCCTTCCTCTTCTACCACTTGCAACCTCTTGAACAACTTTCTTTATCCTGGCTGGTGGTCGTGAACTACTACTACCAATCTCTATCCTACCATTAAAAGAGACGCAATAATCCCCACAAGTCCAACATCCTCTTCCTCAAACATCTATGTATCTTCTTTTTCTTGTCTCTTCTCAATTATACTTTCAATCATCTATAAATACTGCCATTTAATTGCTTCTGGCGCTCTCCTAACTTTGCTCGTGCTAGGAGCAACCTCTTTCCTAGTCCATGCTAGGTGACGATTCAAACGAGAAATTCTATCACTAATCACCTTCTGAAAAAATATTTTATTTTTAATCCGTTTTCCTTAATTACAGTACCCCACTGCCATGTCGGATCATCGAACCAAGATTGGGAGTTTCTAACACCCCTTCATGTTATTTTAATTTAATACTTCAATCTTAATACACCTGAAAATAAAAGCACTTCGTAAATCCCCAATCTTTAGTTCATAAACCACCAAAACACTCAAATAGAGTGTCTCCCACTTTACAAATATAATGAAAAGATATTCATGCACTTTATATATTTTCTTTCATAAAAGAAAAAACAAATAACAAAAGAAAATACCAAATACACAGAGAAAAAGCAAAAAAAAGGCTATACCACAACCACCAAATCGTCGGTGTTGTTACTGTTGAAGTGATCGTGGCGTTGGAGACCTTTGCAAAACCGTTGGAGATGCCTCACGCAAGCTGGAAGTCGCCTTGGATCATTCAGAACCCATGAACAGAAGTTAGAAACCCTGTAGAAACGTGGGGGTTTATAAAGTCTAGGGCGTATCGTACGATACATGTGGTATCACACGATATTGAATGATAAGTTCTATCGTGTGATACATGGTGTATTGTATCGCACCGTACCATACATATCGCACCGTATCGTATGGTACGGATAACACTGATTTATTCTCCGCAAATATTTGAACAGAGTGAACTTGGGGCATGTATCTCAAAGCTACTGATACATATTGATATGATGCAATTTTTTTCAATGAAGAAAAATAAGTTTAAAATGAACAACGATTTATAAACTCAAAATAAAATACTGTAGTATACAATAACATCGTAAGAAGTGTTGCCTATGATACGACGTGGTTATGCACAAAGATAAATGGTGGTGATATACAATATCATACTGTACAGAACGATATGCAACTCAATGTGTGATGCACTACAGCTGTTTCCTGTGTGGGCATCTGATTTGGTCCTTTGTCTGGTCATTACAGAATTCTTGTGTACCTTGTTAGTAATGAATCTGAATTCTGACGAGTCTTTGAGTTCATACTGGTTTTTTGTCTTCGATGTCATCTGGATAATGTGGTATGATCTTACATAAATAAGAATGTATTCTTCATTGTTATATTATACAATTGTTTTGAGTTTGCCTTATTTGCTAGGATCTTTCTATAATTTTTCTTGAAATGTTTTCTAGTTGAAGTTCTCAAAACAATTGCAGAACTCAATTAGTTTGAGAAACTGGGGAAGGGGACCATATTGAATGGGTAATCACCTATGGTTTTTCCAAATAAGCAATATTTCCAGCTTTAGCTTGGGTGGTGGTCATCAAATGTCATGGTTGTATAGAAAAAGAGCTGTCTATTGAGTTGCTGATGTTGTTTCTTTGTTTCTTCAGAACACAACTAACACAGGTCCAATAGAAGCAAGAAAACGGCCAGAACATACTGTACAAGCCATTAAGTCCCATGCACAATCGGATCGGAATAGTTGGAGTAGGAGCTATGCTCGAACTGGTGTGCTAGGTATGGAAAATCAGGATCAGGGTTATTATGGTTCTATGCTTTAGTGGAACTTGGGCTGAATGGTTGGACTTATCTTTATGGTTATTGATGTTTAAAGTGGATTTGATGATTGACCAAGTCTTCTTGTGAAAAGAAAAGATGATTAAAGCTGTGGAGTACTATTTATTATTAATTTTGGTGGCTTGTCTAGCTATATAATATATTCTTTCATCTGAAAAAAAAATTGTGTTGGCTGTTGTGGATGATTTTGGCCTTTCGAATTTCAACTGTTTGGTGTTTGGAAACCTTGGTGTCTAATGCGAGGTACTTCATTGTCCAGACAGGATTACAATCTACATCTGGTTTTTGTATCATATCTAGTTTGCCAGATGCATGCTTTGGAGAAACTTAAGTTTCAAAGCTATGGTTTCGTGGCTACTGCCTCAGTCATTCATCATATATTTGCTAGTAATGCTTTTTTTCTTGGATTTTCTGAGGTTTCTATTGTGTGTTGTGGGGCTTGTGAATGACCCAAAGTCATCATGACTTCCTTTCTGGAGCCAGGTAAAGAGCTTGCCACTTGACCAGTGAAGTTCTGTTGGGGCTGATAAGCTGCTTACAGTTATTTGCTTGAAGTCATGAGAACAAACACTTCTCAGCTTGACTAAGCTGCTTACAGTTTTGTTGTTGGATGTGATTGCATGCATGTCATTCTTGATGAAGACTTAATATGTATGCGTCAAATTTCTGTAATTGGGACTCATTGAGTGGTGCCATCCTATGTGACACATGCAGACGTGCGATCTTGTTTGTGTTAAGCATGTGATGTGCCAGTCATTGGTCAATAATAGTGCAATAAAATTATCAATTTTCATTAACGGATTTTTTTGTACTTATCTTTGCAAGCGCATTCTTTTGTGAATAAATGCATTTAAAAATGTTTTAATGTATCTTACATCCGGAAAAGTCTTTGAAATCAATATAATCATGATATAGATGGGCACGCCATGATGGCTTAAGCAAATATTGTTACCAACAATAATTTGTATGATTATGCGAAACCTTTCCAGGCTATATTATCAGTAGTAAAGGAAAGAGACAATAAACAAAACTATGCAAGTTTTTCTTTTTTCTGGGTAAATGCATTTAATAAAGTGACTAGACATGCGAATATGGTGGGTACCTTTTCTGCTGAGAACCACAACTAACGTTCAGGATTTGATGGATTCATATTTTTAAAATTTTATCATGATTCGGTTGCATTTCCATTGATACCTTTGTTTTGTTCTCCTTCCAACAAAAAACTGATCAAGGTAGAATTCTTATGAGCTAACAGTTTCCCTTATGTGCATGAATGACTTCACTTGTCTCTCTTGAAAAAAAAATAGAGCTTTTCTTTGATTTGTCTTTGCTATTGTTATTTTCTTTCAGTCTCCGGAATTGATTGAAAGATAAACATTTGGTACTAATGTGCTGGGGTGTTACTTTGTAATTTCCTGATACTTTTAATTATAGCATCTTTTTGTGCAGGGGTAACTCAAGAGTTCCGAGTAGTACGAGATAATAGAATCAATCAGAGCTCAAATAAAGAGAACAGCTCAGCCACACATTTGCCTGGTGCAAAAACTGAGAAGCAGTCTTCAGATATTTCCAACCAAAGGTAAATATTTAGCTTTTTGGTAATACTCCAATAATGTGCACCTGGGGCTGGTGAACACACTGAATGAACCGAACATGGGCTGTTTGTGGCTCAGTTCTAAGGGTCATTCATCTCATGTTTGGCTTGTTTTTTATACGAGCAGGCTCATCTTCATGTGTTTATGAACAGAACATGTTCGGGAGAAGCTCATTTGATTTTAATGAGCCGAGTTTCCTATATGTGCTTTAGTTGGCCTAATTGAAGAGTGTCCCTTTCAAAAACACAAGAACAAATAAGAAAAGCAGAACAAAAATGAAAGAGGAAGAAGCAGATAAAAAAGGAAAAAAAATAAGAAGATAAATACCAGAAGAAGAAGAGGAATGAGAAGGGAGGAACAATGGAAGATGCAGACAGTTAAACGAATAATGGAGGAGAAACAACAGGAGAGGGCAAAAAGAACATGAAAAGGGGAATGCAAATAGCAAAAGGAAAGAGTAGAACCCTGGAGTGGCTGTGGATGAACTGAAGCACAATTGTTTTCCTTTCAACCCCAAAACTCAAGGCTAAGTGACAATAGCAGTGGCTTAAGTGCTGTCTGTCCTCCACCTCTTTGCAAACAGTGACCCATTCTGGATGTGAAAAGGTTTGGATACTATCACTTAGAGGCACCGTCTCTACCTTCTACGGTAATATCACACCATCGTTGTTATTGTTAGGTAATAAATACACCATGTGTGTAGTATATATATTTACAAGCTTACACAAGCCGAGATGAGATGAACCACATTTATTCATGTTCACTTCATGACTCTTAACGAACTGGCTTGTGTTTGGTTCATACCCTAGATGAGCTAAACATGCAGGAGCTATTGTTGAGCCAGCCGAGCCAGAACACAGGCAGCTCGGTTCATTTACCAGACCTATGTGCACCACCCTACAATGTTCATTGGCTTATGCTTCTTTACTTAGCAATAAGAGTATAGTGCTGATCAATTTTGCCATTAACCCCCTCTGAAAATGGGAATATAATGTTTCAACTTTCAACTGTTGTAAATTTTGCTAATTTAACTTTCTGGAGGCATTATTTTTGTTGGTTCCTTTTTTCTCTTTTACATGGTAATAGAACAAAGCGAGCAAATTTTTCCCATTCTTGAGAGTGTGATGTAACATTTCATATGGTCAAACTAAGTTCCTGAAGCAGTGTGTAAACTGTATCAAGAAGTTTGTCATCTTTCACATAATCATTCTAAAACAAACAAGAGTTTATGGCATTGCCAAGCTTTCCTTCCCCAGCTTGAAAGGAATGTGATGTAATGAAAGTTCAACTGATGGTTGGTGTTGTATACATGATGGGAGTTGCAGGTACTACCTGTGATGCTCTTTGATTCTAGGTAGGGATTGGGAACAAGCCTTAGCTATTGGCTGGATCCCTTGCATCATTTCAAGGAACTTTTGCAATGATAAGCCTATTAAGGGGTTTATTTTTCTCAGAACCCCTAGAATGTTAGTTGGCATTTTTAGTAATGCATTCTGAATTACATTCAGAAGAGGAACCTTAACAAACTTGCCTTAAGCTTGATAATCAGTAAACCTTTTTTTCTCCTTTTTTTTTGGGAGGATGGGGGTGGGTAATAGATGTTTGGCTCATGTTAGCTTGTTAGTCTTCTGATTGACATCTTATACTTTGACCGCAAAGAGCTATCTGACATATTTCTTCTCATTCTGTATATAGATTCTTACCTTCATTTTCGTGTAGTTCTACAGGAAGGTTAACTGATCAAAAGAACTCTGAATCCAGTGGAAACTCCGTGTCTCAGATTCCTTCCCAGGTTTCTTATGGGGCTTCTGTTTCTGGCTCAAACCAATCACCTGTTCGTTTTCCATCATTGCCCGAGGAGAGCAAGGGGCTATCTGTGTCAACATCCTCACTGATAGTAGAAGAGCGCGGACTAGGTTCTGAACATTATTCTGAACAACTTGCATCAACTAGTTCTGTGGCAGGGGTTTATTCATCCTCAAAGGACCCAATTCATGTTCCCACTCGTAATCCTAGAACATCTGGAATTGTTGGAGCAATTAAGCGTGAAATTGGGATTGTGGGTGCTCGTCGTCAGGCAGCTGAAAATTCTACATCTCATTCATCAGTTTCAAGCAGTTCATTCTCTATTCCAATCCTTGTGAAAGATATCCCTGCAACCACATCCTCTGCAAATGCTGCACCAATGGCCAAAACCGACCGGTACATTCAACCATGTTTTCCTAAATCTGTTTTGCCTGGGTTATCTGTCAATCGGCCTATCTTGGGCAATCAACATGGCAGCAGGTTACATCAGCCGATTGCTGGTCATCAAAAAGGTATGTTTTTTCACCAGATACGGAAGTCCAAACTAAGACATTTTAAGGCAAGAAAAAGTGCTAGTCTCTGATTTCCTTGGATGATCTCTTGTTTCACCCTCTATGCTGAACCTGTCTAGTGTGGGAAAAGGCTTGGATTAGGTGCCAATAAAGTGGAGATCCCATTCTATACCTAATTGCTCATGAGTGCCTAAATTACATCTATGTATGCTTTTGATGCACCAAGATATGTCATATTCTGGTGGAGGACATTGTAAATAATTGACAGTTGATCCCTTAATCGATAAATCTTTGGAGGAACTTGCTGATGGAAAAACATCAGCATGCCTGAAGAACAAATTGAACATTGCTACAAGAGGGTGCCAATGTGCATTATACTATTTGGATGAGATCCTGAGATGGGAAATGAGACAAGTTGGTGTTCATCACGCTTGATGGCAAAGACCCAAAGCTTAATCTCTGAAAGATCCTTTTGAACTGAAGTACCTGAAAGTCATGGTTTAATATAGTATAATTTCTTGCTCTAGAATACAAGGTCCGTTTTCCTTTTCGGGATAGAAGACACAAGACATTCGAGGGGCTGTGAGATAGCATGAAACATCAAATCAGGTGCATACAATTTTATCTGTTGAAGCCTTTGCCATTTGTGGCCCAAAGGCATGGCTGGATGGTCACACCTTCTTGCCTTTTCAGGCACTTTGTGTCATTATTTTGCAAAGCTTGATGTTTCAGTCTTTGAATGCATAAATCCATGACCATGTTCTAGATTTTGTAGAGATTGTTGAGAAAGATTCAGGATTCATAAGCTGCTGGTCATTTATCTATAATGAAAAGGGTATAATAATCCATGTTCTAGATTTTGCTTCATTTATCTTGTTCCTTTAAGTTTAGTTAGACGTTGGTTGGTTGCCTGATAGATTGTGACAAAGCCTGGAACTATTTCTGTCTGGCCTGGTTAGGACTTATGTCTCTCTCTCTCTCTCGTGAAATAATATCATGTTTCCACATCACTGTATTCTTAGTTTTCCCTCATCCCGGCAATATTACAACCGGATAGAAAGCTGGGATTTCGTATCTTTCTTTGGCCGTCTTGATGATCATATTCACACCCATTATTTTGATGCCTGCATTGCTCAATTTTGTATGTCAAGTTTTTTAGAGAAATACATATCAAACACTATAGACACTAACACAATCAGTTACATGTGAGTGCACCCTCATGTAACTGCCTTGAGTATGTGAATATCTATTCTTGGTTGTTGTAAATATTTGTTGATAATGGAAGGTTGAATCGCCCAAGTTGCAATTCGTCAAAGCGCCAAGATATCAAAGCATCCGAATATGGATGTCACATGCCAAGAACACAACAAGAGTGAAGAACAAGAGAATCAAACCACAAACAAAAGCTCTGGTAGACAACATAATCTTTGTTGAAGAGAAAGGATATATATAGAGGTTATACAAGTGAGAAAGGGAGAGTAAAAGGCAGCAACAATGTTCAGCTGCAAGTGCTGGCCAGACTTGGCCAGCATAGCTGTTGGGGGCACTGAGGGTCGGTGCCTCCAACGGTTATGGCTGCGGGCCCTAGTGGCCCGCGCCATCCATAACAAGTGCACGGGCTCTAATGGCCCGTGTTGCCTATTACATTTAATACCCCCCATCAAACTTACGATGTATATACCGAAAGTTTGTCCAACAAGAAATGAAAGCGAGTAGCAGAGAGAGATTGGTGAAGAAATCTGCTAGCTGCATCTCTGATGTGACATAACACAAAGTTATCTTCTTTTGTAAGCATTCTTCATGAACAAAATGATAATCCATCTCAATATGCTTCGTTCGTTTATGAAAAGTGTTGTTGGAAGCAATGTACATGGCACTTTTATTGTCACCATACATAGTGGTAGGTTTTTGAGAAGCAACGCCCATATCACTCAGGACAGTTGTAATCTAAGAAATCTCCATAGCAACAGTAACCATTGCTCAATATTATGCTTCGATCGAAGAGAGTGACACCTTTTGCTACATTTTGCACTTTTAGGAGATTAGTGATTCACCTAAACAACAACAACTAAGCCTTTTCCTATACTAGACGGGGTCGGCTAAGTGATTCACCTAAAAAACAACAAAAACCAATCGTAGAGTGTCTGTTGCTGACATCTCCACCCCGGTCGGCATCCGTATACACATATAAATCAAAAGACGAAGAATAAGTTGAAAGAACCCCTTTGTTTGTCGAGTTCTTTACATATCAAATAATGCGCGTAACAACGCTCATATAAACAAAGGTAGGTGCTTGTTGAAATTGATTGGTTGTATGACCTGCATGAGAAATGTCTTGAGGGTAATAGTGAGATATGTAAGGGCACCTATGAGTTATCTGTAGGGGGTAGGGTCATCTAATCTTTCTCCATTAGTGGATCTTAACATACTACCAAGAACTTTGGGAGTATCCACTGTTTTGTTATCTGTGATACCATATTTATCAATTATATCATTTGCAAATTTAGTTTGAGACATAAAGTAAACACAATTATTTATAATAATTTCAATACCCAAAAAATAGTTAAGAAGACCTAAGTCTTTCATATCAAACTCGTGGTGAAGGTTATGTTTAACCTCTTCAATCCCTGCTTCATCACTCTCAGTGATTCATATCATCCACATATAAGGGCAAAATAACAATACCTGCATCTGTCTTTCGTACAAACAAAGCAGTGTCACTATAACAAGATATAAAGTTATGCAGATGCATGCAATTTTCAAATCGATCAAACTAAGCCTTGGGGGCTTGTTTCAAGCTATATAATACTTTTTGTAATTTAAGAACATTTTCATGGGGAACATCAAAACTGGGAGGGGAAGTCATATAAACATCTTAAGATAAATGCCCATTTAAAAAAACATTTTTAACATCAAGTTGATATATATTTCAATTTTTAATATTACTAAGAGTTATGAGAATTCTAATAGTAGTCATTCTAACAATAGGAGCAAACATTTCATCATAATCAATTCCATATTTTTGGGCATAATCCTTGGCAACCAATCTGACCTTATATCTCTCAATGTTATCATTGTTATGAGTTTTAATTTTATACACCCATCGACATCCAATAACCTTATCCTTAGTCATAGGTACAACAATCCATGTTTGAGTTTTGTCTAAGGCTTTAAGTTCATCACTCATAGCATCTTCACATTCTGGAATACCTTTACTTTGATGATAAAGTTTGAGTTCTTTTACTTGATGAAGAGTTGTAATTAAATTCTTTCGTTGTGGTTCAAAAGATTCATAGGAAACAAAACAATGAGGAGGTTTTGAAACTCTAGGTTCTAAACACGTGTTATCAGATTCTCTATGTCGTCTAGTATACTGTAATGAAAAGGGTTCAATGATGGGTTGTGGATCAAGAGTTTCATTTTGGACATCACCGTACTTAAGCGGAATATCTTGATGAGCTTCAGAGTCACAATCATCGTCTTCTTCTAGATTAAAGAAATCTTGAGATAAAATGATTCAGAATTTTTGAAAGATTTAGTCTTATATTAGGCATCATTTTCAAAGAATTTTACATCCTTGGAAATATACAATTTATCATTAACAGGATCAAAACATCTGTAACCTTTTTTGTCTATTCCATAACCAAGAAATACACATTCGATAGCCTTAGGAGACAATTTATCATTTTTGTCCGTATAAACAAAACATTTGCACCCAAAAACTCTAAGTGATTATATAAATTTTCAAAAGGAGAAATATTTTCAAGTTTGGTTGAAGGCATTCTATTAATAAGATATATAGCAGTAAGAGTGACTTCTGCCTATAAAAATTTAGGAACATTACTAGCAATCAACATAGTTATACATGTTTCTATAATATTATTTTGATATCTTGGCGCTTTGACGAATTGTAACTTGGGCGATTCAACCTTCGATTATCAATAAATATGGATGTCACATGCCAAGAACACGACAAGAGAGTCAAACCACAAACAAAAGCTGTGCTAGACAGCATAATCTTTATTGAAGAGAAAGGGGATATATATAGAGGTTATACAAGTGAGAAAGGGAGAGTAAAAGGCAGCAACAGTGTTTGCAAGTGTTGGCGAGACTTGGCGAGCATAGCCGTTGGAGGCACTGACCCTCCAACGGTTATGGCTGCGGGCCCTAGTGGCCCATGCCGTCCATAACAAGTGCACGAACCCTAATGGCCCATGCTGCCTATTACATTTAACAGTGGTTTCCCTTGTTAGGTTCATAGTTTATCACTATACTTTAAAAGTTAGCTCCTTATGTTTCCCTTTTTCAGTTCCAGCAGGCAATATGGAATGGAAGCCCAAGTCTTTGAGCCAAAAACCAGCGAGTAATACTTCTTCATTTGTGACAACCACAGCAACCGTTTCATCAGCAAGCGCTAACTTGGATAGGCAGCAAGCGGAAGTTAACCATTTGGAAGAAAAGCTTTCACAAACAAATGTTGGACCATACCAGCAAGTGATTATCCCAGATCATCTTAGAGTACCTGAGGCTGACCTTTCACGGTTGACATTTGGAAGCTTTGGAACAGTATTTGATGCTAACAAAATCTTCACTTCTGGGGTTTTGGGGTCTGCAGTGCATGAAGCAAAGGATGGGCCTTCTCCGAGGTTACTACCACTACCACTGTTTTGGAGTTTGCTTTTCTTACATGTTATGTCAATTGTACCATATGAGCAGCATGACAAGCATGCTGTAGGCACGAAAAATGAAACTATAGGATGGTTGTCTTATTTTGCAAAGTGAAGACAGCAGTCTCTTTTTTCTTTTTCTTTGTTTTTTATGGTTCAATACAATAGTAAATCGATGGTGGACTATTGTGTACTTTTGTGATAATTTGAATGCCCTTTTTTCTGTTCAACAACCATGGTAAACATCACAACCTCTCAGTTCTCATTTTCTTAATGTCTTGTTTTGTTCAAAGTTCAGAGAAAGAGAAGTTACTTTATTACAGTAGAAAGAAACTTAAAATAAGTTTCCTAGAAAGAAGCAACACTGCAATGTGTTTTAATAAGAAACATTCTTCTTGAACGACATTGAAATGTGTTTTAGATTTTCTCCTTATTTTTGCATGTTCATAACCCCATGATTGTGGAGGAAGACCTTCACTGTGTCCATTATGGAACTTAGAGATGGAAATTTGAATTGAACTACAAATCTTCCTTTTGTTTTCTCTTTTATATGCTTGTTCAAATTGTTCTACCTTTGTTTTTACTCTAATCATGTGGTGCTATTCTGCAGTTCAACAGATAACATTGTGGTTAATGAAGGGGAGATATCATCCAATCAGGTGGTTTTGGAGGATGATCAACCTGGTGTATCTGGGTCACATTCCCCATCTGCTGTTTCATCTGAATGCCCATTGCCAGAGGGAAAAGAGCCATCAAATGTGCAGAACTTGGATAACTATGGGAATATTGGACTTGTCAGAGGCCACAGTCCTTCCTATGGTCTGGCAGAACGGCAAGAGCAAGACTCTTCGCATCTCCAAAATTTTCCGGTTAGCCTTGTTTGGAAGTATTATACATTATGGCTCTTAGCCTCATCCAAAATCTGTTCATTTTCTTTGTTCTTGTTTCTGAGTGTGACTCCTACTTCAGTTGATAGTTGACATCTAGGTCAACAGCAATAAAAAGTTGGTTAAAATATGGGTGAGGCTTTTGAAAATCTACGTGAAGGGAGCTGAGAACTGACATCAGACTAAATCCTAGGAACCCGGCTAAGAAGTGTCCAAAAGTCAACATGTTTTAGAAACTAAAACTGTTGAACAATATGAAAAGACATTATAGGTGGTGAAAAAAAAAGATATGCGGTCACAAAATATAGTATACGAATGGTATTGAAGGTTAATAAACTAAAAGTGGGGTTTACCTTGCTTTTTTCAGCTGTGCAGTTCCACGATTTGTTTATATACGCATAATGGTTTAAATGTTATTTTAATGCATATAGATTTATTCTATAGTTTACAGAAAATGTGTTTGTGTGCAAATTATCATTCCAGTGTTCTTGGATTCTCGAAGCAAACTTTATAGTTTATATAATTTAGTTTTCTTCTTCTAAGCAGCCTATGAACGAGCACATTCCAAGATTTGTGTGATCTGTTGGTTTCTTGCCATGCTGATGTTCCCACCATCTAGAGATACTAAGTTTTAATGGTGAATTATGCTTATGGTTTCATTGCATTCCGTTGCATCTAGGAGTTAACAATTTCATAGATCCCAAGTTGTTTCTTTCGTTTAATTTGTTTTGAATTTGTATAGAAGGAACTGTCTTTTTTATTTTATGTTGTTGAGCGAAAACGGTAACTGGCTACTTGTGGCTCTTCGATTGTTGTTCTGTTTGTTGCAAATCAAATGGGTGATTGAAAGAATTCAAATCGGACGTACTGAAGTTGTCATCTATAGCACATGCAATCCTTTTTTTCCTTTATAGAAGTGACGTGCTCTTCCTCTCCATTGGCATGTCAGTTGATTCCTGTTTGTGTTTGTTTTGCTTGACTTGGTTTCCAGATTTCTGTCAAACTTGTTTTTGTTGCTTCATTTCTTCTCTAATGTTGCTCATTATTTCACTTTTGTACTTCTGCAGCGGCAGAGTTATGACCATGCGACAAATTATGACACATCAGCATTTTTCAGACAGGCTATGGATGAGAATGCAAGAGAGCAGGGAATGGCATCCCCACAGGAGGTGATTAACAATGGTCAGCGGAAATTCTAGAGATTGTTTTGCCAAAACCTTCATATTTTCTACTAAGATGTTCATGTTCTCCATCAGAATGTGGTCCATTGTATATTCTTTTACAGTCTCTTCAAAATCTTTGCAAATTCCCCAGAAAATAATCCTCTATTTCTTGTCTGGGACTCTGGTTAGAAAGGGCATGCCTTGCAATCTGATGTGATTTAACTTTTGTCAAGGTATAGTTTAAAGCATGCCAATGATCATCATCAATCATCTCTCTCTCTCTCTCTCCCCCCTTATATATATCAACAAATAAGCCTTTTCCCATACTAGATGGGGTTGGCTATGCGGATTCTTTCTTTCCAAAAGGTTCAATCTTGTGTCAGGCTAATATTTAATGCAACAAAAGCTAGATCGTTTTTATTATTTCATTCCAACGATTTTGCTGCCTTCCTCTGCTTCTTTTAACATATTCATGAGCTTCTAATACCTTCTTGCTAGTGCTTCCTTTGATCGCCTTTCCATGTGTTCAAGCCATATTAAACGATTTTATTATCTACTAGTGTTACTTCCAATTTGTCTATGATAACCTCATTAAGACTATTTCTTCTTTGAGCACATATCCATCTCAACATCTTTATTTCTATTATAGATATCTTTTGCACATGTTGATGATTAACTATTCAACACTCAACACCATATAGTGGCTCTAATTGTTGTTCTAGAAGATTTAGCTTTAACTTTAATGGCACCTTCTTGTCACGTAGAGTACTTGATGCACCTCTCCTTTTTAACTGACCTGAATTACTTCTGTGTCTGACATCTCTATCAATTTTTCCATCGTTCCAAAAAGCGGAATTTAGATGTTTAAAACTTTGCTTTTGAGGGATGCAACGTGTGCCAATCTTGATTTTCATGTCACTTGCAGTAACCAAATGATTAGAACTTATTCTATATATTCTGTTTTTGTTCTACTAAGTCAAAGTCTTTATTTTCTAATATTTCTTTCCATAGTTTCAGGATTTCTTGTGAACTTTTTCTTTAGACTCATCAGCTAACATGACACGATGCCATCCATGAATAACATGTACAAGGTACTTCATGTTGAATGTGCTTTGTTAACTCGTTAATAACCAAGGTATATATATATATATATAATCACCATTTCTAGCCAAATTCTGAAATTAATTTTATTAGAATTTTAGAGGGAAAAGGAAGACAGCTGAATCTTGCAATAGAATAAAATTTTGTGAAAAACATACTTCTCTGGTGTCATTTACAAGATTCTTTTGATGTTAATCAATTATTTAAAGCATTCTTTTGGCATATATTTTCCCATGTTGATCTAAGCACCTTCTCTATACTCGTGGAGAACATATCATCAAAATCTGGTGCCTCTTGTTTTTTTCGTAATTCTATACATCTAGAAAAGATTTTAGCATCTGATGCCTCTGGTGCTGAGAATGAGCAGTGACTGTGATCTACAAATCATCTCAACGACTACTTTGTTTTCACTTTTCACTAGGATTGCATTCTTGATACAAATTTGGTGTTTTTCTTTTACTAATTTCTTGTCCATCTTCTTGAAAGATCTTTAGGAATATAGATATGCTTTGGTTTGTTTTCTGGTTGCTTTGAAAATGAATTTCATGATAATCTTGTTGTGTCCAACTTGTGAAGATTTAAGGCCTGGCTGTTGATTCAGGTTGAGGAAACGCTTCTAGAGTCAGTGGTTCTGCACCATTAAGCCTTATCTCAAGTCCCTCTAAATTGGTTGGATGTATTCTGAAAATAGTCGCTTTGCTATTTGGTTTGTTGAGATGATGGAGAAATTAACATTTTCTTTTCAACCTAGTTGACAGTTATGGTGGTTTTGGTCCATTTATCTTTGTGCTTGTTGTATGACATGGATTATGTTTATTTCTTACATATTTCTGTTGGGTAATCAACATAATCCTTTTTCTTTTCAGGCCCTCAATGCACACACAAATGGTGCTGCACCGTCAACAGCAGCGATGGTGCAGCAGCAACAGATGGCAGCCATGTACCCACAACCTGCTGGGGTTCATTTGCCCCAATATCCCAACTTTTTTCCTTACCGACAATTTTTATCGCCATTGTATGTGCCGCCTATGGCAATGCCTGGCTTCTCTGGGAGCCCTGCATATCCTCATCTACCACCAGGCAGCAATTACCTTATAATGCCAGGGGGTAGTTCACATCTTGCTCCAGGGGGTTTGAAATATGCGCCTGCACAGTATAAGCCTATTCCTGCTGCTAGTCCAATTGGATATGGAAGCTACACCAATCCAGTTGGATACACAGTCACCACGCCAATGACACTAAGTGGCACCGCTGGTGTGGATGATGTCTCCAGAATCAAGTACAAAGAAAACAACCTCTATGTACCAAATCCACAGGTAGGTTGATCAACTCCGTTGTGTTTTTGCATGCTCTTCGATTTCCTGACTTTTAGTTGTGTTCTGATCCATAGCTGGTAAGCCTCCTTATATATCTGTGTCTTGATGTTGAAATACAGTTGAAGTCCACAAGTATTTCCTACGAAGTTTGTCTTTCCTTTAGACGAAAAGTTTTTGTTCGGTTCCATCACAAATTTTCGGTTAGAAGTCATTCATAGTTGCTACCTCGGTGTTCACATCTGTTTTTGACCATTTTATCGTATATGCAGTATGAAGTTTTTGTCGTCAAATTGTGTTTATCAGGTTGGATATCAATGAAGAACTGTTACCGTTGTATATTTATTCTGTGATTGCTTGACACCACAAAAGTACCCTACCGTTTTATTGTTCATCTCATTGACTCTTTTTCCATATTTCTCGTTTGCTTTTATGGGTGTACTGCACTCATGTTAAATACTTGGGGACACTGACACCTATAATATCCAATTCAGCAATCTATTTTAAATACTTTGAGATATGTCAGATACTTTGATTTATTTGACAGTCGCCAATAGCTTTATGAGATATCATTAATCATGTATAACAACCTTGTCTTACTCATGATTTCTGAAAATTATCGTCTTATAACCACGCCAGCGTCTGCACCGTAGCCACACCCATGTGACGTAGCTTTTCTTGCTTGTGTGACGGTGATTTTGATTTTTTTTCTGCTGCTGCTAACAGGCTGAGAGCTCAGAGATTTGGATTCAGACACCGAGGGAACTTTCTGGTTTGCAGTCATCCCCATATTACAATTTATCTGGACAAGTGCCCCATGCAAGTTATGTTCCCTCGCATACTGGTCATGCATCATATAATGCTCCTCAATCTTCACATGTGCCGTTTGCCGCCATGTACCATCCTTCGCAGCCAGCAGCGATGGCCAACACACACCACCTGGTCCACCAACAATTGCCTGGAATGGGTGGTGTTGCAGCAGCTTCTGGTGCTCAAGTTGGAGCATATCCGCAGCAGCAATTAGGCCATCTGAATTGGGGCAGTAATTTCTAGTTATATTTGCTCATATCTTGGTCGATTGATCGATCATGGCAGGACCGAGCTGCCACAGGAAACTCTGTAATGAATACTGTTGTTAAATATTTTGATAATGCGTGTTAATCTAGCTTTCTACATGCAGTTTCTCTTAGCTCTCCCGCCACTCAAAATCAAATCCAAACAAACCCAAGCCGTATTCCACGCCAACTCGGTTAGGCGACATGCCATATGGATTCTTAGTCGTGTCCCTTTATCTTGACTGCACGAGATCTCTATGCTCGAACAATATTTTGAAGGATTTTCTTTACCTGTTCACTATCTAATATTTCATACGTTGAATGCATTATTCAGCATGTTGTCGGAGCACTATCTGGCCATCTTGATACATGATTAAAGTGTTATCGTCACTCCCGCCAGTTTTCCCTCCAAATAACATTGTAGATTCACTCTTTGGTATGGTCAAGCATCCATCTGAACATTTTCATTTGTATCATCACCGTATTCTGCACTTCCATTTGTGGCTGCCCAAGCCGTGGATCTCTTCTGCACAATAATGCCAAAATAGTTTGATAATGTGGATTATCATAATCAAGCTCCCATCAACTAAAGCTGCGCATATAGGGGCTAAGTCATCATGTGCTTCAATCTCCTTGATAATACCGAAATACGATCCTTCATCATGGTGATGCAATGCAGTTGAGCTTTGAAGGATCCCTCTACTATTTCAAGCCCTGCTCAAGCTGAAAGTCGCTCTTCATTTTTGGTTTCTAAGCTGAGTCAACTTATAGAGGAGGTTGACTGAGATTGAACTTGCAATTCTAAGCTTCGAGTCATTGAGGGTTCTGTAAAGCTTCTTTATTCAACCAGCTCAGCTGAAGGCAAGGGATATAGTTCACTTCTCAAGGGAAATGACAGAAGAACGACGATTGTTTAATGATGCGTGGAGACATAATACAAGAAATAACAATCAAAGATTTAAAAGAGGTAATACAAGTCCTCGAAAATGTTTGAACATATCAAGTTTCACGGTTCTCACTCAGTTTTTCGATGGTAGAAATAAGGCCCCTGGACAATGGACAATCCAATGACTACATTTACATTTTGGCATTTGATACTAAATCAAGGATGTGATGCCCATGCATGCATACACACAACACACACACACACAGACAGAGAGAGAGAGAGAGAGAGAGAGAGAGAGAGAGAGAGAGAGAGAGAGAGAGAGAGAGAGAGAGAGAGAGAGAGAGAGAAGAGAGAGAGAGAGAGAGAGAGAGAGAGAGAGAGAGAGAGAGAAAGAAGCACACATGAGGAAACATTCAGGGAAGCTTGGGATCAAATCTTCATGACGATCTTATGTGTTTATTTTAATATCAGCAGAACAAATCCGTCCTAAAACATACCAAGTATATATAAACCACCCTAAAGCACTAGCAAGATTTTATATCAGCAGCTTTGATATACACGCATATACACGCGTGATCTTCATGAAAGCTTGGGATCAAATATTTAGAGTGATCTTCCGAAACAATGGCGCAGTTTACTTATGACACTCCAATTCTTGGCTTAAACATCTATTTTATCAGCTAGAAAAACTAATCAATGCCTTATAATATACCACAAAGTGTTCTCTCAATTCCACTATAATTACTGTATGTCCTGGTAATGTTCAAAACCTTGTTCATTATGAACCGTTTTAGCAGTTTCTGATGCAAACAAAGATAATGTTAAAGTGAATCCAACTTATATCCTGTCTAATTTATATCACGATCATGACATTTTGTATGCAATTGGGTCAGATAATATTATTATATAACCCGATTTGTATTGGAAAATCAACACAGAATCTGGACCTTTTTCTTACTGACAATGACCTATTTTATATGTAATTGGGTCAGGATTTATAGTGGTTTTGGATTTATGTTACAGCTATTGATTTGAGCAGATATAAATATTAGTGTCCTGTCGATAGTTAGCCGCACTCAATCAAAGGTTGAAGCCTTCGAATCGAACATTTAGATTTCTTTTGTGATGGTTGGCAACCAGTGATTGAATTTCACTGGCTGCTTGAATAAATTCAGCAAGGATTACATACTATTTTTCTTTTTGGTGCGGTGGGTGGCCGAAGCTAGATGCACGCCGCTGGTATTGAGCTCATTATCCTCCACTTGTGAGCGGACCCACTAGCCAGGTGAACTATTGCTTTTTGTGCAAGGACTAAAGACTATTGATTGAGACTCTTGCAGACATTAGGGTTTCCTCGGCAGTTAATAACATTGTTTCGAAGTTCTTTTTCTGGTTTTTGGATTACAAACATTCTTTGTAAAGGTTGGAACTAGACATGGCCAGAACCCTGGATGGTTCTAGCTTGAGTTCTAAACCGCCATGAATCAGCAAAAACATTAAAAAAATTAAAATTTTGAAAGAAAAACAAAAAATATCGGAACCCGTGGTTTGGAAAGCAGTTTCAAGTTGGTTATGGTTCCATCAGAAGAAGAACAAGACAGAACTGAGTAGCCCCTGATTCCAGTTCCAAACAGTTCCCAGTCTGGATCCGCCCACAGATCCAAATCACCACATAATGCAATTTCTTGATTCCTCATCACATGATTGGTGATTTCCTGTACTTGTTTTGTTTTCTTCATTGTGATTGTGCTTCAGAAACAAATTGGTATGTGGGTCTTAGACACCTTTAAATCCGAGTAAACAAATGTTGTTGGACTCTGGTCTGAATAAAATCTTTCTTCAGAATTTATGAAATAATCGAACCCAATTACTTGCGTCGTTCACATTTATTAGCTATTTGTTTCAGGTTAATCCAAACCCAACCACGGCAGGTTAGGATCATGCGGAATGACCTGAAAACGGGCTAGTTTGTAAGGGTCAACTTGTTTCTTACACCAACCCAAAGTGACCCGTTCCGAAACAACTCTTTGAGTCAATATGTGTTAACATGCCACTCAATCTTGATATTGAAATCCCAAAAATGAACAAATTCCTTTTATTAGTAAGATATACAAGGTTCATCCTGTAGAAAGGATAATCATAGTGTCACGCGACCTACCATAATGAGGCAAAGGAAGATCGAAACAAATATTTTCGGAAAATAACAAAGCACGATCTTCCTTGTTTGGTGCTAACTCTTAATTCACCACACGGTTGAGCTGAGCACAATTACCAACAGTATCTCGTTGATAAGGAAACTAAGGAGACCACCTTAGGCCCCGGAATCTTTAGACTATTTATAATTTTAGGCCCCAATTTTGTAAGTCACATATGATGACCAATTTTCGGTTTAGGCCTCAACTTGTGTGGAGACTCTCCGGACTATGATAACTAAAGATTCCGGGTATCCCATTTAATGCAGGAGAGATCTTCTCCGCTTGTACTATTTCCTTTTTTTGGTGACGATGGGGAGATCGAACCAACTTATGCATCTTCCTGCTATCAAACGAAAAGGACGTCTCACCGAATACACACACATATCTCTCTCTCTCTCTCTCTCTCTCTCTATATATATATATATATATATATATATATATATATGCAAATCAGATTCTGTTCACCACTACTGAAAAGCTTACTCATTGCTTTTTTTGTAGTATGAATGCAATTTAAATTTTTATGGGTTTTCAGAAAAGGACAAAAGAGAATATGCTTTAAAAAACAATGATAGAACACGAGTGAGTAATATCTGGTCGGCAAATTCACTCTATGTATGTGCATATATGAGTGTATAGTCTGAGGCGTAATGCCATGTAGCTAAAACTCTTGGATGCAAGTCTTGTTTGTCTAGGCCAGGTGATCAAATTTGAATTTTAGTATATAAGTTTGTGTCGCTTTCTATCAGATTTAGTGAAGAATGGGACTCTTCGTTTAGATAAAATGTTTTTGTCATGTCTTTGTGCCAATTTTTATTGTTAAGCACATATTTCAAAATTCATATAAATGTTAGGTGCCATTTTGATAAATTAATTTAATAAAGCTCGTAAATAGCAGCCCCCACCCCCATTTTTGTGTCTCGATGCACATTGTTCTATGGGCTTACTGTGAAAGTTCAACGAGGTCTTTTAGTTTCTACAGCCAAAATATCACCTGTCGAGGGGTTGGAGTAGATATGTCCGCTTTGGAACCAGAAATGGCCGAACCCGATCTTGAATCGTAACAGAACCAATCCAGGGTTCCTGTTCTACCTTTTGTGTAACTGGGAGGAAACTGAAACCAGTTTGACTTTTCTTTCATTTTCTCAAATATTTTTTGGTTAGGGACCCAAACAGGAATCAAAACAAACAGTTTCAAACCAATATCAGAACCAGCCAAGTTTAGAGAGAACCAAAACTAATCGTTCCTAAACACACCGTCTCCTATATAAAGGATGTGTCTCCTGTGTGCCAGAGGCATTTTGTCTAATCTTTTCTCTCTTTCAGAACGAGAAAATAGATGGGTGGAGAGGAGCGAGGCGGTAACGGGTTCCAGCGTACAAAAAGGCAGAGAGAGTGAAGGGAAATGGAAGGGTAAAAGAAAGAGAGAGGAACCGCAACCGGTGGATGCCAATGATAAAAAAAATAAAGTAAAGCGGTGACAAGATTTAGTGGCCAATTCCAGCTACACCATATATATATATAAAGAGAGAGAGTGGGTGATGGTAATCCTATCAAAAGAAGAGCAACCTCTCATTAATCGTATCAAAAGAAGAGAAAAGACAGATAAAGGAGAGAGTGTAAGTATTGGGCAAGGAGGAACATTTTAAGTAAGGGTGTGTTTTAACTAATTTGGAGTGTGCATTTAGTGACATAATTGATATGCACACCCCCCTTTTACTATCCACACACCATTTTTTGAAGTTCTCAAAATACCCTTGATCATTTTAAGTATTTACCAAATTACCCTTTATGAAAATACCAACTTCTTCTCTCTCCACATGCATGAATCAATGTCTGCCCTCATTTTCATTTTTTTCTCCATCCATTCATCACTTCTCGGTCATGCCTGGGCCACGTCTCCCGCATATGGGAGACTCGTTTTCCAAGCGCATCTCTTACAAAGAGAGACTCGCGCCTGCGTTATGTATAGGACACAAGTAAAAGGTCCTAAATTTTCTTTTTTGCTATGTAGATATGACTCATAGGGCATAAGTAAAAGGTTGTAACGTCACCTCTTCGTTTAAAGGATATAATGTGTATCATACGATGGACGCCCCTATAGACGATAACGGGGAGAAGAAGACATTGTGGTAGAAGTCAACCCTTCACGTTATGAGAATGATATATCAACCTCATAGATTGAGATGGAAAGAGTGAGGATGAGAAATCCTGTGATATGTTGGGATTACTCCCTAGCTTTGAAGGTCATATTACTGATAAGATTTGATAGGAATAATTACTTTCTAACTTTAGTGAAATTTTATATTCAATATCAATATTCACTATTTCAACTGACTATATAAATGTACATTTGCACACTATAAAAAATAGTAACTCACACAAGACATATTGTTGGCAGAGTATGGTTAGTGAAGAGGATGAATGTGAGGCTCAATAATTGGTTGATATTTCAGATAGGAGTGAGCTGATTAGACATGCAAATTTGTTATATTAAGTAATATATTATATGTTATTGATTGCATTTATCGAGTGTTAGTAATTAGACACAAACAACTTTTACATGCTATAGGGTGATGATTATCACACTTCACGATGTTTACGAGATACTTGGTTTTCTAACGGATGAACAACTTATTGTTTTAACACAAGAGATGATGGCTACAAGAAAGGAAGACATTTTGAGTCATATGTTAGGGATGAGTATCCATGAAATAATGTTAGAGATTAAGTCTAGAGTCATTAAGTTAGAGGTGCTATGAAGTAAATTTTTATGAAGAGTCACTAACGAAAATAAAGCTTTATTAAATTTATTCTATCAACTAGGTTATACGTTATATCAGGATAAGTTTAGAAATAGAGTCAATAACGATCGTGTATTTTTTGGAGGGTTGATAGTTATGCTTGGAGTAAAATAATATTGACTTACTTGTACAAGTAAGTAGGAAAGGCATCTCAAATAGAGGTAAAACAACTTAGTTGACATACTCAATGTAAGAACTTGTATTGTTTGCTACAATATCTTTCATATAGTCGTTTTTTATAATTTAACAACAAAGTTATATGTTTTAATTGTAGGCATGAATTTATGAATATTTTCTAGCTTTCAAAGTTAGCATGTAACTAGAATGACTAGATGTGAAACCACGAGCAAGCCAATGGATGAAAAATGTCTGTTACAAGTAATCTCCTATCAATCGGCTTACTAAATAATATAAGCAATTAAATTTGATAATGCTAGAGTAGGTATTTTTTCAAAACTATAACTATATCTAGATATTGTGGAATCATATATGCTAGATCGTGTAGTTCGACAATTCGGTTGTTGCCATGACATTCTAGGTATAACGATAAGGCCATTCATTGCTAATAAACCTATAAAGTCTTAAGGGTATAAGATATAATATAAGACATGTGACACTATTTAGGGGACACACCACTCACATTGTTTTAAGCTTGAGCACTTTGGTCTCCCAACATTATATCCTTATGAGTACAATGAGTTATAGATGGAGTGTACATTTCTTCAACGCATCAATTTATTTTGAGAGATTTTATTAGTCAATTGCATCCGACTTTATTTAAGTAGTATGATACATCATTCTTCATGTAAGTAAACAAATATACATATTAATAGCATTTTTAACTTTATTTTATTTTGATTATAATACTAACATTTCTTGTAATTACCTTTTTATATCAACATCTTATTACAGGACATGACACACTTGCACCAACTTTAGTACATTTAGAGCATGTGCCATGACCACTGTTAGGTGACCCTATATTATTGGACTTGTTAAAAACATATGGGTAGTGTTGTCAACCAGCAGCAGATCAGTTGACCATATTAGTAGGATGATGGGGCTAGTATTTGATATGTTCTTTTGTAATATTCACTATATATATATATATATATATATATATATATATATATATATATATATATATATGTAAATGACCGTTATAATAAAAAAATGGTTTCTTCACTTTTTGCCCTCAATATACACTACTGTAATGAAATCATGCTCTCATTTAAATTGAAAACTAAGTACATATTCAAACGCCAAATAATATGAAATCATTGTCTTCAATACAATATGATGTACAATATCATCTCTTGGTCTTCTTATCGGTATATATAATTTGATACAATTAGAAAATAAAGTATAACAATTATCAATGCTTTTATGTCAGTAACACTGATACATGAAAAGATAGGAGGAATAAGAGAGTTATCAACCATATGCATATGTGAAAAAGTATTAGTAAAATAAATGATTAACTATTACTTGAATAAATAAAATGCTTAAATAACATAATTAGATTTTTAAATATATTGATTACTATTAAAAAAATATCATGCAACATGATGATATCACATGTACTACACATCCCTCAAGTTAATTGTTGAGTGCTTAATACAAATGATAGAAATGCCGCCAACCCTCTCGTAGAAAGGAGTACCAATGCTACATTTTATCGAGTAATAATGACCAAACTCAATAATAACATCAACACTACCATTCTTCATGAAAACTCGTGTATATATGTTATGCCTATATATCACTTCTTTCAAATACTCTTTACAAGCTTTATGCTATTACTCATCCTCTTATCCCAAAAGAGTACCAATAACGCGATACCTACAATTTTTATCTCTAGTAACATTCACTGAAGCATTTACAAAAATACCCATAAAGTGTGGTATCGTCGTCTCATATATCGATTCAAAATCTAGCTACTTCAAAATGTTCTTCTCAATGATTGAAAGAGGATTACAACTCTCTAAAGAGGAACAACTCATCTCAGGAGAGGCCTTGTGCCCTCAACCACGTGTACGTTCATGCCTTTCTCTGAGAGAGTCATTCTTGTTTGCATGCTCCTATGCTAACAAATCAATCTTTGTAGATCAGTTACATGGTTTTATTTTAGGACAATGAATGGGTGACCTTTTTAGGGTATTTAGGACTGAACTGCTCATCCAACATCTTAACAAATCTCTCACTACGGATGGTTCCTTAACTTCCTTTAAACAATCTCAATCATAGATGATCTTCTCTTAGTGAACGATAGTTAATATATTGAGTATCCTCTTTAATGTCTAGCTTCTTTCGAAATAGATCAAATGTTCACAATTGTATCGATTCACCATTTTAAAGAGAAGGTTGATCTTATGAGCATACGACATGCCAGGTGTAGATATGAAAATTTTACTCCAAAGCCTATGTAGAGACTTGAAATAATCTCTTCAATCTACTTCGTTTTTGCATGAGCGTGCCAACTAGTTTCTTAAAACTAGCAAAGTTAAAATTCCGACTTCATGGAGCGATTATGGCTAAGCGGGATCTTTTCGTCTTAAGCCTTCTTCAAACCGATTCTCAAGGATCAGCCTAGACATTTTGAGGATTGACTTGTGCTGGGTGTATACTTTCAAAATTCAATTTAAAATATGATTTTGATAAAAGCAAACTCGTGCACTTGGTCAAGAGAGTAAAAATCTTCAAGTTCTGAAAAACAGAAATTGGTTATGTTTTCAGAGCTTGTTTCCGAATTTTTTTGGATAACTTAGAGATCTCCAAAATTCATGAAAAATTCATAGTCTATAGAATAGAATGTGAAGATTCTAAGACTATTTTTGTTTTATCTTTTGGTATTGTGGATTTACATAATTAAATCCGGAACAGACCTATGCTAAGGTATTTTAGGATATTCTATTATATAAACATAGAGGCCTAAATAAACCTTTGTATTTCGGTGTATAGAACTCCAAATTCTATGATTTTAGTTAGAAAGCTATAGATATGATCTTTTCAATGAGACTAATTTTATCAAATTAGGTTCACTACAAACAAAGTTATGAGACTTTTACCAGCAGGAAAACAGACTGTGCAAAAACTGAATCTAAATTTGATCGATTTTTTCCTGTTTTATTCACGAATCTACACGACCCTAAAATTCTTGATAATTTTATTTCTAGTGGGTTTGTGTATGTAGATTCAGTATCTTAAATTTCAGACCATTTAGAGAAGTAGTTTGAAAATAAGAAATAGAACAATGGACCTATGCAAGATGCAGGAAAACAAAGTTTCAGTTTTAGAATATATATGCATGCATCTATCCGAATTTAAGAGCCTTCCAGATTAAAATTAAAGCACATTACTGAAGAAAAATGAATGTATATATATATATATATATATATATATATATATATATATATATATATATATTAGTTTAAGCATAGAGGGGATTAGGAGTTATAAGAGTGTATAGAATATAGAGAGGTAGAGAATCACGAAAGCAAACAAGTAGAGTGCATAAACATACACAAAATGAAATGGACAACATTTCTACTTGCTATTACAACATGAGGGAGACTCAAGCTCCATTAATACAACTCCTTTCTCAAATTGAATATGAGGAAAAGAATCAAGATCATCAATGGAAGAAGAATACTTACTTACCGGCCCTCCAATGGTGTATGGATTCAAGAAGGAGGTCGTCCCCTTCTTCTTCTTCTCTCACTCTCTTTTCTCTCTTCTCTCTTTTTTTCTCTCTCTTGTTGCAGCACCTCCTCTCTCTCTTAAACACCTTCCTACACGTTCTCTAATGCCTTTCTAAACCCTCCAATTGCTCTAAATGAGCTCCTCTTGGCCTCTATTTATAGGCCAAGGGAGGGGGCTGCTAGACCCTTCCATGATGTGGGTCAATGGATCCCTTCTTGGCTCCAATCCAAAGAGGTCTAGCTGCACATGGTCTTGTGGTCCCCTAGGTCAAGAGGAGTCCAGCCTATGCAACCCTTGACTTGAGTGGGTTGGCCTTGGCTCGAGCTAGCATGGTTTGAATGCAACCAGCTAGGTATGTTCAAGTGTAATTGGCTAGGTGGCGGTCCATCTTTGGTGGGTTCGGCCAACTTTTAGGGGTTGAGTCATGATGAACATGGCCCCTTTTCTAGCTAAGGTAGGTTCAGTCTAGGTGATTTAGGCTTACCTAGTGTGGTTCGGCCAAGCCCATTTGGTGAAGATGGTTCAATTCGGTCAGGGTTTAGCCAAGGTTAAGTTTATGAGAAACCGGTTTTGTCAAGCAGTGTTTAACAAAGCTCATTTGAGTCAAGAGTAGCCCATGGGTCATGGTTGGGTGTGTTCTTCGAGCCAAGTGAGTCACCATCATCCCTAACCCCTTCATGTGTGTGGGCTAGGAGTCGTCCCAACTAAGCATGGCTTGGATTGATCCCGCCTTTGGTGTAATTCGGCTATGTCTTGTGCCACTTGTAGCCTTCGATGCAAAAGACCCTACTGATCGTGCTCGATCTTGGGCATGGCTTGGTCTAAGCCAACTTGGGCTAGACGGGTGCTTGCTTTGCTTCAGGGTTTGACTTGGCCTTTGTCCGTTCATGTTTGATTAATGAGCTTGATCCTGGGCTTGACTTAATTGTCGCGTTGATCCTCGCTCCCATTGTGATTTGATCTTACCCTTGATTTGATATGAGTTTTATCCCTTTTCATTTATGGTTTTAAATATTTTTTTTTATTATTTAAAACCATTTCATTTTGAAATATATTTGAAAATATTGAGTTTTGTCAAAATCTTCAAATATTCTTTTCTTTGAGAACAACTGAGTTTCATTCTCAGTGTTCGTTTGCACGGGTGACCTGTTTTCGCCCCGTGAGTTGGTTTTCACCGTTTCAACTACTTTAACCCTTTGTTGTGTGTAGGGTATCAAACCACTTTAACCCTAGATGGGTGTAGAGTGTCAGACCACTTTAACCCTAGATGGGTGTAGGGTCCCGGAGTAGGACTATCTTCAATCGGGCGAATTTTCGAGGCCTGATTTAATTTGAATTTAAAGGTTTTGGTAAATTTGTTATTTTGCAAACATTTTTTTGGGTTTGGTTTCCAATGTCTCATTTCTATTTTCTTTGAAGAAAATTGTTTGAAACCATCATTTTTTAGATGAAATCATTGGAACAGGCAGAATGCTATTAATTTGGGTTTGAGGACAAAGCAGTTATTTTTTTGGCTTTTTGTCAAAATTTGATTTTTCTGAGAGAGGTGCAATTTACCTTTATTTTGATGTTGTCACAAAATTTTGGTGGGGAAATGAGTTCGTTTAAGGTGTCTTTATTTGAAAACCCTTAAAAGACCCAAAGCCGTAAAATTTTCTTTTAAAAAGTAAATTTTCTAATCAAATTATCGAGAAAATTTTTGGGTGTTTACACCACGTAAATGTCATAATATACAACGCTATATTTTTTAGTGTGAACCTATTATCTTAACATGATTGTACTCTCTTACTATCAACTCAAGAGTGTGTCATAATACTTTTCTTTAAAGGTTTGCTATAAGATCTTCTGTTACATCAATATAATGCATGACGATAGTTCATGATTTTTCAAATAACTTATTGAATTATATAATCTATAACTCTATCAAATTTCTTAATTTAGTTACCGATGAACTCTTTCAATCTTATATGTGCACTTTCCATCTTAACAATCATCAATATACAATCATTACATATTTTAAAAATAGATAATATTTAATAACTAATTTTACATACCTATTAGTTGTATGAGTACCATAATGAATAATGCTATCTATCCATACCAAGATAATTTCCTCTTAATATGGTTCAACAATTGCTATTTAATGCAAGAGAGTAGAGCATGATACTTTTTTCCTTTCGATTCCACTACCTTCACTATTTCCTTCTAACTTCTCTCATCTCATGAGCAGACAACATTCCTCCAACTTACACCAAATGTACTTGTTATATCTTTATTTTTTATTAATTTGATAATAAATGCTTTAATATTTTTTGCTATATATCATCTACATAAAAGGTGAACCACATTAAAAAATATTATTTAAATAACATTCACCAAAATCGGATCACAATCAATGCAGGTGACATACAAAAAGTTGTTTGGAGTACCTCTCATTCTTAAGAGAGATACGACTCAGGTACGTCTTTCCATGAAGAGAGGTGCATGTATTGCGTTTCGAAGTGAAATTATGGCTAGTGAATCAATTGACCCAAATCCATGAAACATCATTTAAAATAGAAAAAACTCAAAAAACAAGGCAAACATACGAAAATAAGAAGATATTACCAAAACCAAGAAAAATCCGAAAATCGGTTGAATCAATATTTTCTTTCAATTTTTTTTTTCTTATTTCATCTGATTATGGTGAAGGTTCATAAGGAATTAATTGGCAAGAAGGAATCGCCAAAATTGGGTGTAAAGATAGAAAAATGTTGTAGAAGTATTTTAGATATTTTTAAAATATGGATATGTGGATAGTAAAAGGGTGTGGATATAGTAATCCATTTTGACATACAAAATGGAAAGGGTTCATGAATTTCCTCCACCAAAGTGCGAACAAAATGCATTTCAAAGAAGAAGAAAATTTCTGCACCACCTAGGTGAGCCTCTTTACTTTTCCTTTTAAAAAAACAATCATTTTGGTTAGAGCAATTTTAGGAATTGACCTAATTAATATAGTATTAATTCTTATAAGTGTGAGTAAAAATGATTGATTCCTGGTAAACTAGAACTGATAGTTCCAAACAGCCAATTCTAGTTTTCCTAGAACGAGGAGCCAAAACTAAATAAGGACTGGACGGGTTCTGGTTTTAGCTTGAGGCTTAAACTACTAGAAATCTCCAAAAAAAAAAAAAAATTAAGAAATATATGAAAACAGCAGTTTAAAACCACCGATTCTAGTTCTAAGTTTTTTCATCGGTTCCGGTTCTAGTATGTTTCTAGTCCAATTTGGTTCCAGTTAGAATGGCCAACCCGGTTCGAGACCCATCATGTCTTACTGTGAGGCCGGTATGGCCATAAACTCTGGGGAGGAGTTATCACTTTTTATTCTTAAAAATCGTGCTTCTTCATGAAGCACTAGTATATCATTCTACATTTTTTCTTCAGTCCCGTACATGCATGTTTGGTAACTAACTGCATAAAAAACTCGAAAAGGGTGAATAAACTATTTGGCTAATTAGGTTACAAACTGCTCCCAACTTGTGGTTCGGATACAAGAGGAGCCCATGGTGGAATCTGGGTTCCAAACTGGCGCCTCTTGCACGTATTTTCGCCTATAGATTGCACCGTGATGCTTATCTAGTTCCAACTGGCCCGATGGTTCCATCAAGAACGAATTGGGTCGGAACCAATTCTTTGTTTTTGTTCATGTTTCAAACCTTTTAGTGAGCCAAACACCTTCTCCCAACTAGTATATCATTCTACTATTGCACGTATTATAGTAAATAACAATAATACACAACGAATGTATAAGTAGACATGTCTAGTTCCAGTTAGCCCAGAACCTAGAATCCTAATTGAACCGGTTTAGGAATCATTCCAGTCACAATTTACGAACCATCAGTTCCGATTTGAAACCAGAACTGAAACCACCAAGAGTCAATTTTATTAAAAGTTTAAAATTTATAGAAAAATAAAAAATGACAACCAGGCGGTCCCGGTTGGTTCCGATTTTATAAAAGGTAAAGCAGGTACCAAAACGGGTGGTCCCCGGTTCCAGTCTCATTGACTCTGGGTTCAGCCAATTCTTGGTCTGGATCGGTTCCGGTTGAAACCACCAGGTTGGTTAGGAACCATGTATAAATATAGCAGTTCAGTTCTTGTCTACTTTACGAGTCTTTGACACACGCATCAGATAAGCTACTTAAGACTATAAGATGATGCACATGCTATTGGTAAAAATTATAAGATTACACGTATAAATATATAATATACAATAATTATAAATATGTCAATTTCATGAATATGTACCCGTTTGAGTCACTCTTGCGAACTTACCTTAGACAAATCAATGTCTCACTATTGAGTACATGAGTACTTATGCTTTTGTCCAAAGATAAAACACACACATGCAGTAGGAACATGTACCTTACTCGAGCCCCTCGATCACGTGTCAATGGCCTTAGCTGAATAATGAAAAGGGAGAGCAATCACTAAAAAGAGGAAAAAACACAAAGGAGGAGAGATGAAAGGAAAGAGAGTGCGATTTTCATAAGTACAATTTTTAAGAAAGCTTTAATCCTGCTTTCATAATAAACAATTTGTTTTCGTATAAAAAGATAAGACTGAAGGGAATTCCCAAACTTAAGCCCCTACCTAACGGGTGTATGCATATTTGTGTGATTATGCATATTCTCGCCAAGCTCTTTAAACTAAGATTCATTAGTTACCATCAATATAAAAAGACATGTGGGTTTCTTTCATCCATCAATATGAGACAAAGCATTGTTTCTTGATCTTTATATGTAAAAATCTCTCACTTAACATGTGACTTTTACACTTTAAGACTTCACATACATCACAGATGCATCAAATAAATATTTAAGAATACCAATCATAAATTAGATGTAATTAATATACATGAGTTTAATTAACCTAATCTTAATTAACATTAATTTTAACAATCCTCACAAAGTCCTGAAGTGTAAAGTATTCTACCGAACTACCCATTATATTATGCTTTCAGTAATGGTACCTTCCGATTTGAACCATTACCTAAATTAACAAATATTATTTTAAGAGGAACTAGATTAACATACGTCTTGAACCTAAACCTTGAATGCAAATGTATCTATTGGTAACACTATAATAAAGGTCATGACATGATATTTAGGGCTGATACATTAATAGTCATGCATCCATATCCCGTATTATGATTGATTCTAGGGAACAATTCATATCTTATTATGGTATCATAATATCAATCACTTAATTTGACATCTGTAATGATATACTGCTAGCATCATGTCCTAAGACTTGATTCTATTCAGAGAATAATCTCTTACTAACTTTCAATCATGACAATTTAAGTTTATAGGAAATAGTACCACATAAAAATAAGTGTCATCTTATTTACCCAACTTGTTATTATCACATTAAACTTGCTTCATGGAATCTCTACTCAATTATGTTGAATTTCTACTACTTGTGAATAACTCATGCGTTTCAGTCCCATCGCCAACCTAGATTTCTCGACTAAAACTACTACTAGACCTTTAGTCAAAAGATCGACTGTATTATCTTTAGATCCAACAAAATCAATAATCATAACTACATCAGACATAATAGCCTTTATATACTTAAGTTTATCTTAGATATGTCTCTTTTGTTTTTAATTGTACTTTGAACCACTGATTTTAACAATGATAGTTATACTCATGCCATCATAATACACTGAAATTGCAAGAATCAACTTATTTACTATACGAAAACTAGACATAAGTCCTTTAAGTTGTTTTACTTTTAATTCATACTCATCCAAAGCACACAATTCTGCTTCAAAAGTAAAACAAACCAATATGGTTTGCTTCTTAGATTTTTAGGTGATAGTACTACTCAAAATAAACATATAATTAGTGACCCCATTAGTTCTTCGCAATGTAGCTAGCATCATTATACCCTTCAAAAACAGAATGATGCTTACAATAATTCAACTAAAGGAAAATAGTTTTCATCAAATAGTGAAGTACTTTGTCTAAAGCTTGTCAATAAGTTCTATTAGGACAATTGGTGTATCTACTCAAATTATACATAACAAAAGTTATATCCGGTCATGTATAATTGATTAGATATATCAAACTACTAATAATTTGAGAGTATCATAACTAAGATGTAGGAATATCACTCTCATTTTTATACAAGGCTTTTGATGAATCATGTGGAGCCTCAACAAGCCTATAGTTTGTATATCCAGGTTTCTTTAAAACTTTCTAAACATAGTGAGAATGAGAGATTATTATATCATTAATAGATCTTATAATTTTGCTTTAAAATTACATCAACCTCACCCATATCTTTAATCTCAAACTTACTACACAAGAATAATTTAGTCACATTTATAATTCTCGTATCGAAACCAAACATTAAAATAACATTTACGTATAAGTAAAAAATGATGAATGCATCAGCAATCCACTTACAATGGACACACTTATCAAAGTAATTAGAAATGAAGTCAAAAGATGATATAACACAATCAAACTTTTCATGCTATTGTTTAGAGGTTTGTTTCAAACCATATAACGATTTAACAAGTTTACACACCTTATACTCGTTCACACGAGCCACAAATTCCTCTAGTTGATATATATAATTTTTTTTATGAAGATTACCATGCAAAAAAATACTTTTCAATAGATTGTGGGATCATATACAAAATCTAATGCTATAAACACTTGGATTGTAGTCATATGAGAAACATGATAATATGTATCAAAATAATTTATTCATTCTTTTGTGTGGACCTCTTGACAACTAACCCAACCTTTTACTTATTGATTGTTCTATTTGTGTTAAGTTTCTTGTTGAAAATTCATTTGCAACACATAATAGAACAACAATGAGACAAATTCACCAATTCTCAAGTATCAATGAAAAGAATTGATTAGATTTCATCATTAACATCATTCCTCTAACACTTAACCTCAAATGAGATCATAACCTATTAAAAGGTTATTAACCATCCTCAATATTGAAGGTGACAAAGTTACTTCTAAAGTCTTTTGATATCTTAGGTCAAGTAATTTTTTTTGGTTAAGTTATTTCCTCAAAATCATTTGATCTTAAAATAACATAATCAAAGTCAAACACATATTTGTCACCCTTTTCACATGATCGGGAATAGAACTAGTATGGAAGACATACTTTAGAGAACACTAGTAAAACACATTCTCAAAAAATGTAACATCACGAAGCTCAACAATTGTATTGACCTCTATGCTTGATACATTAGATCGTATGACAAAAAATCTATACACATATCTAGTCTCCACATAACCTAGAAATATGACATTCACATTTTAGGTCCCAATTTCTTTCTCTTGTGTCGAGAGATAAGTACTTTTGTAAGGCAACTCCACACTTTGAGATATTTGAGATTGGTCTTTCGATCATTCTAAAGTTCAAAAACACTACTTCTTTATATGTATAGAAAACTTTATTTTAAATATGGCAAGTCATATTCAAAGCTTCTCTCATGTGTAGGTAGGTAACTTAGAATTTTAAAATAAAACATTAACCATATCACATAAAGTTCTATTTTTCCGTTCAGTTATCTCACTAGACTGAATATGGAATATGAAATAAATTTAGGGTATACTCTTCTCTTCTATCAGACCTTAATCGTTTACGTACCTTATCAGTTTGTGTTTGTGTCACATTTCAAAAAAACTGAAACTTTTTAAAGTTTCATCTTTATTTTTAAGTAGGTAAATATAATAGTATCCACTACAACCATCAATGAAAGTAATGAAGTATCTTTTGTTATCCATAATTATCATTCTATTGAATTTACAAATATTAGTGTACACCAAATCCAAAATTTCAGATTTTCTATTAACTGTATGGAATGATTTCCTAGATTACTTCACTTGTACACAAATACCACATTTATGTTTTCTTGGCAGTCTTAAGAATAAAATTTGGATTTATCATTCTTTTTATGAAATCAAAATTAACATGACCCAACATAACATATAATATATCAGATGATTAAATATTATTTACAAAAGAAAAAATAGTAAAGACTTTATTAACATTAAAATTTATACAAGAATCAACAATTGGTTTTATTATAAATAGCTCTTTTCAAAGAAATAATCAATACGAAGTCGTATAATTACAATTTTACTATATTTTAGAATCTAACATTAAACTTTCCCAAACTAAAATTGGACCATTGAGAATAAATATGTTCGGTTCTAAGTAAACCAGAATTGATGGTTCCAAACCGCCGGTTTCGGGTTACTTGGAACCCAAAACCGAAACTGAACCATTCCAAATGCGGTTCTGGTTATGATTTTGGAATCGTTTAAAAAAGTTTTTTTTTGCAAAAGGGGTGCCAGGGGCATGTGGGAGTCAAACTCCCACCTAACTTAATGTTATACAGCATTCTACCACTGAGCCAGGCCTCAATGTGCGTCAAAATACATATAAATATAATATATTTTATTAACAAACAGTTTAAAGCCACTGGTTCCGGATCAGTTCCTAAAAAATATAAACCATAACCTAATCAGGAGATACTCGAGTTCGGTTACGGTTCCTAGGCTAGTTTGACTAGTCTGGTTATCGATAGTTTCAAAGTCAGTTCAGTTACGGTTTGAACCGACCATGTCTAATTGAGGATATTCTAGCAAATCAATAAAATATGCCAAACTCCCTAAAGAGTCTGAAACTTTCCTGAAGAAAACTTCAAATCCACACATCATTCACTATTGATTTCAACAATTGAATGATCCTCTAAGGTCATGGTTCAGCCACAAACGACTTAGTAAGACACAAACAAAAATCGGTTAGCACATACATACACATTAGCCCAATGTCTACAATCTAATATTGTAGCTTATAAATAGAAAAGATATAAAGTTTAAGAGAGATATCCATTACTATATGTAGGTGTATTGGTCACCATATTGACCATAACCCTTCAACACCCATAAATTTCTTGATTTTTTTCGTAAGACAATATGTAGCCTAATATTTAATCTAACTATAAACCTAGTATGGCTTGTTTTTGGATTTTTTTTGGATCTTGACATTTAGTTTATATTTTATTTGTTTTCTCTTACGATCACTAGGTTATTTCTTTTCGATCATCAAGTTGAACCTAAGAATGTTGTCAACAGGTATAACCAGTTTCTGTCTTCTATGTTCTTTCTATATTATTATGTCTACCATGAAATCATCATGGGTCATCTTATCCTTTTTATGCTTAAGATCTAGGTTAGAAACTCTCTCAAGACTTATGAAACTTCTCAATAATAGACATAACAATAAATTTATCAAGAAGTTTCATCTCAGCTTCCTTTAAACCATGACATAGAAACTAAAACTCATGTACCTTCTTGATCACAAATTTCTTCTTTATCATTTGATACTTAAAGAACTTGACCACCAATTACTTTTCAAGACTAAGGTCTTCAATATTGTATTTTTGTTGCAAGACAATCCATATATCTTTCACTATCATGAAAAAAGAATTAGATACATCGAATAATACATTTGACAATACTAATAAGATACAATGGCAACACAAGGTGTCTTTCTTGCATTTAATGATTTCATATGAGCTTCTAAGGTCAATATTATCTGGTTGAAGATAATTCGACTCAATAAAGGTATGCAACCCTAACATGATCAACCAAATTTGTATTAGTTGTTACTAACACTTAAAGTATGGACCGACAAACTTTTTCAGCATCAAAATAAAATCAATCTTAAGTTGAAGAATAGCAAAAGACAACATGTTTAATATGAAAACTGATTTTTCTAAGATTGTTGAAAAATATCATAGGATTACATATATATAAATATATAATATACAAAAATCATAAACATGTCTATTTCATCAATAGTCACAGATTTTTAAAAAATTATAAATGATAAATGAAACAAGCAAAGTAGAACGTGAAGCATGCCCAACGCACATGCACATATGTGTGGTCATGCATGTCCTCTCCAAACTCCCTAAACTAAGATTCATGACCTACCATCAATATAAAAAGACATGTAGATTTCTTTCATCCATCAATACGGGACTAAACATTATCTCTTGGTCTTAAAGTCCCTCATTTCATAGGTGACTTTTACACTTGGACTTTCACATACATCAAAAATACATCAAATGAATATTTAAAGATATCAATCATGAATCAAATGTAATTAATATGCATGAGTTTAATTAACCCAACCTTAATTAACATTAATTCCAATACATGCCAAATAAGCTACTTTAGATGTATGCAAGACTCCTTTGCTCTACCCATGCTGAATAAAGGCTGGATGTTCACGTCGGTTTCCTGCCATGTTTCATTCGACCGACACAGCCTGATATTTTCCAGGATTATTTGTGGACATGAGCATGGCACGAAACATATATACCTAGAATGAACAAAAGCATCCCAGGTCTTGTCCATCATGGTTTTGTGTGTCGATGTACCTAGGTTAGGAAGTCACTTGAAGTTCCACCTGCATATATCTGGACCCAGGACTCGAGTATTGCCAAACCGAGTATCATCATACCCAAACTCGAAAGAAGTGGAATTCTGAAATATGGTGCCTTGGTCGGCTACGATCGTGGGGTATACGAAGATTTGATTATAGTCACTTGGTTACATTTATTAATATTTGATAAAGATATTCTGCCAAGAAGTTTTTACCACAGAAACCAATTAACCGACAGAACCGAAATGGTTCGATTCAGTTTGGTTTTCCAAAAATTGGTTTCAGTTTGAATTTCAAGACGTTCTATTGTTCGGTTCTGAACCAACCGAAGCTCAGCCCTAACCTGAATAATGTCCCAATCTTACTCTTTATCACTTTTGGGAACTAAACAAGAACTTTTTAGGTATTGCTAGGGTTTGATGTTGTGTTCACATCAGGTTTTCGTGTTACACCTGAAATTACCAGCAATTTTGCTTCCTTCTCATGCCCTTGTTGTGTCATTTCGTGTTTGTGTCCAAATCAGGTCAACCCAAGCATAACCCCATTTTTTTTTTATTTAACTTTTGGACACAAATGCAGAGTTTTTATCGTGTTGAAAATTGCTATCCCTCACAAAAAGAGTTTGCAACCTGTAGCGTACTAAGTTACATCGTGTCACAGGTATATGCTATCTGGTGTACCGTCTGAGAAACAGAGCCGCAACCTAGAGTTTTCAACAAAGTGGGTATGTTATGAATAAGAACATATTTTATGAACTAAAATATGAATTAAATGGTTTTTCTTCATAGTTCAAATGCATGCATGAATCCCACACATACTTTCTCAGGTTCAACAACTGAAATAAGGAAACAGAAAATTAGTGGTGAAAGTGAGACGAGCTCAAGCTCACCAATAAATTTGTATATCAAAATTATCTACATTATTAGGTTTAAAAAAATCATCGCTATGTCGCCCATGGCCCTAATTGAGCCTAATAAGCCAAGCTTGAGTTGCTCCAATACAGCTCAATCCTAGAGATCAGAGGTCGAGCTCACATTTAACGGCTCATAATCCTGAGAGGAAACAGAATATAGCCTATGGAGAAAATAAAATCACCATTCCATCTCTTTAACCCTGCTATTGATTGCCTTACGAAACTGCTTCTAGAAGGATTATAGCTAGAACCACCCAGGCATAAAGCTATAAGGCTAGGACCCAAGGTTTATACTACACTTCAGCTTTCAACATAACTTAAAGCAGAAATATTAGATGCAATCATATTATCAAACAGTTGGAAGCTGAAAAAGGAATCCTGAATATGAACAGCTAAAGGGCAGAAAAACTTTAATAGATAAAATGGAATAATACAGGAACTTGGGTCTAGTTACAAATACAGCACCCTTCAGCTTCAAAAAATGTATGAATAAACATCAGGAAGATTATCGAATACCTTAAAATCTTGACAGGAATTATTGCGACGCTGACCATGTTGTCAATGCCGCAAGTCGTGACCAATATCCAATGACAATACCTCTCCTGTTATAACAATATGGCATACATTTGATGGAAGCCTTCAAATGAGCTTTTGGCTGCCGGGGTGGATTGCTCTGCTGCTAGTCCTCTCTAAACATCAATAGACATTATCCAAGTTTAGCACAGAAGAGAGCACCAACTATTTCTGAGCAGAATAGAAAGTTTACTTCGCAATGGACAAAATCTCAGGTTTTGAAAAAATAAATAATAATGCATGAATATGGACTTCCAGACTACAATTTGGATCCCTTTAAGGGCATAAAGGCATTATTTCAGACAAGAATCGGTATTAATACATCAGATGAAATTTATACAAAAAGCAGGAAGCAAGGAAGAGGATGACTCCACAACCAAAACCAAGCCTTTTCCGTGCTAAATGGGGTTCGGCAACATGGGCTTTTAGTTGCCATCTAGCAAAAGAGGATTATCAACAAAAAACAAGATGCATGGAAATGATTCATGTCCAGTCATTCCCAATTTAACAGTCCAGAGATTCAAAACCTTGTATGGAGGTCCTACAATTTATTGGTTATTAACAAGCCAGACACTCATAAAAAAAGAAGTCATGTACTTATAAACAGATCATTCTGTCAAAATTATAGCATTTTGCAGACTTATACATGCAACATATTTGCCCAAAGGGTGATTCAAAAGTTCCATTCTTTCTACAATGTCGCTGCTATTTCAATTAGTTGAATGCTATTACTAGTAAAATTAGCACATACAGTTTCAAGTCGGTCAAACTTTCTAGACATGCATGAATTCGGGATGTCCATAACCTTCATTTTTTCATTCTTTGTTCTTTCTGCAAGACGTGGCTGTTTCAATAACTTGAACTAACAGCTGAAATACTTTAAAGTTACACCAACTAATGGCCTTCAGTTACATGCACTGTATCAGCAAAAACACACCCCATGAGAGAGAGAGATTTGGATCAAGTCGTTAAGGTTACCTGAATTATAGCTTCAACTTGATTTTCTCGGACCATTTAAAGATATCAGAGTAAACTTGATCACCCCGCAGCTCTTCACCTGTAGCTCCTGCTGCCACTCTGATAATATCCTCAATTAATTGAAAGTTCCCCATAATATCTACATGAGCACCACTCTGCGTGCCACGGCCCTCCAAAAGGTTTGCAGGTGGGGCATGATCATATTCCCTCACGTATGTCTTCATGCCTGAAGGATTAAACCTTGTTTTATCACGCCAAGCTTTGGCACACATAAAGCCTGCGCTCAAAACTGGCACAGTCTCATCCCCATCAACTGAAAAGACACCACCTTTCAAACAACTACCGTGCTCTCTGCCATCAGCTGAAGTATCAATCTGGAAAGGGATGAAGCATGTCTCAGAAGAGTGGGCCAGTTTGTAGACATATGATCTTTCTGTAGGTATACCAACCCCATACATCGAATAAATCTCCATCTGAGGAGCTTCTGGCAACCTGAAACAGTAAACAATAAAAACATTAACTTCACACTTATTAAGGAATATCACATGCTTCAGGATTGCTCAATATAGGTGTAACGATTGGTGGAAACCAATAAATTATTTCAAAATCAAAGCATGGTTTACAATTACATCATTAATTGTTCTTGAAGGTTTTCCTGTTAGAACAAAGGATCCTGGGAGAAAATAAAAGTCCACTTTTTCAAACTACGTAGCACAACATTCCACTGAAGCATTTTGAGTCGGTTCTTAGAAGTAAATTGCCTGAGCGACCAATTACTGATATAGCCTAGCCTAACCCCATGACAACGTTCCAGAAAGATCACCGAAGCAGGCTCACTGCCAAAGCTTAGCTACGTGAACTTTATGAACTTATTGGAAAAGGCTTATTTCAAGAATGATTGGATGGATACATTAGAATATGAAATTAGTTTTTCATGCTAGGTATTGCAATTAGTGGAAAGAACATCTCACTTTGTTTCCAATGGATTCGACCAATATTTATAGTGATTGTATTCAGGGTCATCCAAATTGTCTGCAATTCCATATGAAAAATGAGCACTCCCTCGCTGCATCATCTTCGGAGCAACAAAGTGAAGCAGGTCTAAGAGAGTTCCAGCAGTGTAGATCTTGTAGTCAGCAACAGCTTCAATACTATCCCAACTCATTTCATGGTATTCTGTCCAGACATCGCCAGAGCAGGAAACATTTGAATTCGCTGGCCAGTTCTTAGTAGCACCCTACATGTTCACACGAAAAGCAAATGAAGGACTAAAGCCAAAAGAAGGAGAAACTGGAAAATATACAAAAGCTGACTGTACTTGTAAGCATGCATGCGCACATGTGAGCCACTCATCGGACATCGTTCAGTGTGTGTGTTTACTATCTAGTGCTTCCTTTCATCCAAAGTGATAGTTATGACATTAGCAAAAGAGAAAAAGGTGAAGGAGAAGACACAATGGCCAACCCACTATATACGTCCCATAGGACAACCTTTCAGCTCTACCTAGAGGATGCCTAACCAAGACAACTGAATTTTACATCAGTTCAAAATCAGCTGTCTTTCCTTTCAAGTTTCAAGGTGTTCAAATATATGGATCATCCATGCAATAGCTTAAAGCACTTTGGATCCCAGTTTCTGCATAGCAAACTGTGCTTGTAAAACTGAACCGGGAACGAGACCCTGATCCAGATCGATTTACTTCTTTAGACAAGTGACCAAAAAACTGACCCAGAACCCGGTGAACTGGCCTGTTAGACTGTGAACTGATTCATTCATTTTTCATGTTTTTCAAATTTTGATTATTATCTATTTATTATTACATTTTTTAATTGTTCATTTCCATGTTATTTTTAAATAGCTTTTTTCCTGTTTTTATTTAAATTGAGATTAAATTGCTTATTTTTCTGTTATGTTATAATATTTTTATTATGTTGTATTTTATGTTACAAGTACAACCATGGATTTACCCAGTCAAACCTCTTTTGTAGTGAACCGGTGTCTACAGGTCCAGTTTCACAAAGACTGACAGCAAATCAAGTTATATTACTAAACATAAGTGAGAACACATCATAAAAAGTAAAAGAGAAATAAAACTGATAAATTTCAGGTTCCATCATCTGGTGGAAACACTTAATGAGACAAAGTAGTTTATTGATTTCAAGAAGGCGTATTATATTGTTCCAGACAATAAACTTTGGACAATGTTAAAGACAAACAAGGAATGAGTGACCACCGTGGATGTCTCCTTGACCAATTTACAAAAACGAAAGGACACTTTTATCTTTGACCTTTCATCATGAGTACATCTACATGTACAAAATGCTCAATAATCAGCACTTATAACGTTGAGAAAAGAATATGATCTTTACTTAAATGAACAGCAACAAAAACGATGGGAGAGATGTAAAAGAACAGCTCCACTTTAAAAGAACTATATAAACACAGGATGTATGTGCTTAAATAACATGCAATAAGCATTTGGAATTCATAAGTGCACCTTAAAGTCCCTCCTCTCAACCTGGGAAGAAGGTACCTCTGCCACATCCTTCCCAAAAGCAACTATCCTTCCATAGTGCACCACGGTTTTTGATTTGCTGCTCTTGGTACCATTGGCTGCATTGCCATTTTTCGATTTTTTGGGATTGCAGTTGTAGCCATCTTCAGGCGACCAGTTCATGTCACCCCAAATAGTTTCACCACCTTTTGGTATCATTGACATCGTCGAGTCCCATGTCCGGGTCATCCTCATGACATGCTGCAAGGTTTGTAAACCAAGCATCTCCGAATCTAGCACACCGGGTGCAATTGCCCTGCATAAAACAAAAAACCTTTGAATCACTCAGCAACTATGACAAGGTTGGATGTTAAGAAAAAATTGTGTGGTGAAACATCACAGTAAACTACATAAACCTGTGCAAGATACACATTGTTCTCTCCAATGGTGTTCACATATCCATAAGGAGATCACTAAATTATGATATTACTACCAATGTTATGCATATCTGTCCGTATCACATCGTATCAAAGAAAAATTTGATGCGAAACAGGGCCAATATTGAGTCAAACCAGTGTATCGGGCCATATCATGCATCATACGGTCCGTATCCCCCCGTACATGAGATGAACCCCATTTTTCGTGAACTGTCTTTTAAAGCTTTTTTTCCTTCATTTCTCCTCCATCCACACTTGTGTCGAGGAAGATTTTACGGCTTAGCTTGCGAAATTATCTTTTTCAGTCACGTGGGTGTAATTTATTCACGTTTTGAGATATAAATTTTTGTTTTTCTCTATTTTTCATAGTTTTTGTTGCATTTCTTCCATGAATCATGTTTTCCTTTATTTCACACTCATCTCTGCATATATAAACCTTTATTTTCCTTTGCTTTCATTTGATAATAGACTAGACTAATTGATTGATTATTTTTCATTGTCTACCTTGTTTATTTGTTTATATTATAAATTTAAGAATATTATTAGTTAATGACAACTTAAACTAGCCTATATAAGTGTTTACTACCTTATTAAATAATTTAAATAAGTCATATACTATTGTTTTGATATAGCTCTAGTTATCTTGACTCTTTAGAATTTTTCTTTATTTTAAGAGTACTTTTGAAAAATTTTATGATAAGTCGTATCATGAGAAAAGAAATGATATACATTACGATACGCTACAAACAACATTGGTTACTATCCTTGATCGACAAATGGCAACTAGTATTCAGATAATGTCAACAGCGACAACACCCTCAGTATTTCATCAGATACTGCATCCAACCCTCATACCAGAGCCACTTCTAGAGGCGAAGAAAGAGATTTCCGGGACTAATCAGTCTTCCGCAACTGTTCCAGTAACTCCCTATCAAAATGGAGGGCCAACACCCATACGCACTTCATAACTACCATAAAATAGGGTACCACCATAGACCAATTATCCAAGTGCATGTGCTGTTAGTAAGCGAAGGATCAAAATAATGGAATAGCATCAAAACGTAGCTGATTTTGCTATACATGATAAGATCGAGTTACACAAACTTCAGCTTCAACAAAATGTACCACCACCCATGAACCACCAATGTCACATAAAAATAACAAGAAAAAAGGATAAATCTGTACATGAAGTGCCACGTTGAAAACAAGTATGGACATCCATGATTTCAGCAGAAAGGGTTACAAAAGAACTAGGCAACTTCACCAGGGCATGACACGCAATAAGGTGAGATAATGCACCATGCTCCTTTCCATCAGATGCAGACCTAAAGATTGTGCGAACACTGAAGAAGCAAGAGATATCTAAGGAAAGCACTGTCATCCAGAGAGAGTATAAATCCTCCCGATCTACACAATAATATGTGATATCTTACACATAAGAGTTGCACTGCCATGCAAGGTTGGCTCTGAGACTAATTTGGCTCAAATGAAGTGGAAAGTGTGATTTCCAAGCATTGGCAAGAACCTGCACGTGCAGCTCACTAACTTGGCTGGATGAAAATGTGATTTGTCCATATCAAAACTAATGCAACTGAATCAACTTCTTATTCATACATTTTTTGGCAGAAACTGCTCAACCTTCATAGATAAGGTGCTAATCTCGCTAAGCTCAGACTGACTATTTTATCACATATTATCTAACCTGACGTCTCAACTGGAGATGGAATATCTTTAGATAAGACCAGGATTTCTCTCCTCTCAGCCTCCTATGTCGCCACAAAGCTTCTTCTTGTCTACAACTTCTCTAGCTGAAAAGGTAGTTTAAGGTGTTTCTCCAACTTAGAAATTTATCACTTAATGAACATTTTGGTTTACATTTCCATAAACTAGACATCAAGAACTCACAGACGTATAAGAACCCCAGTCCTGCCATTAGTCAAGCAGTTCGAATATAAGAACAATTCCATAAAGCAAAGCAAAGCAAAACTCTGTAAAGCACATTATTAGGTTCTATTGCTGCCATTCTGCAAAACCAGAGATTTACTTCTCCATAGAAGTTTCAAAAGGCAATAAGAAAACTTTTGAAGACAAATTGAGCACAACACAAATAAAAAGAAAAAATAACATACATACCTACATGTATATATATATATATACATACATACATACAGTACAAGGTGATAAATCTTCGTTGCTTAATATTATGATATGCATAAGAATTAAGATCATTCATGCTGCTAGCATCTATTGATCACATCAAAATATAACAAATAGTTTTGCCAAAAAATACCTCGCGACAGCTACATCCTTGGCCTCTGCAGAGAAAAGGCCAGCAATTGCCTTTGGAACACCTAAGAATGGCCCACCGATGTTCATCACCGCCTTTATATGCCTTGCACACCAATCAGCACCACCACCTCCACCCATTGGTGGAGGTGCTTCAACCCACTTCATGAAGTGAAGGAAGTATAGGACACCCATCGAATGTGGAATAACCACCACCTTTTTTCCACCATTCGTGGCCACCATGAGTTCAATGTTGCTTTTAATTCGACTTAGTGTTTGGTCGCGTACCTGCACAGTCAATTTATGACAGATTATATGGTCTAGGGTTCAAGTATGTTTGTGCAAGTATTTATACACGAGGATATGTGCAGTTTTGGATGCTGTAAGTACCTCAGTGTTCTGAAAGGAAAGTCTCCAATCATATGAAGCCATATACATGGTTTTCTCCTCATATCCAATGCGAGCCAAATTTGCAATTAACACAGCCCAGACAAAGTAACCAGGTGCAAAATAATCTGCTGCAACGAGTCCAGTGACTGGTCTCACTCTGATACCATCTTTGTCCAACCCAGTTTCATTGTCCAGTGACATGTGCTCAACCCAGCATAAAGGCCTGCAAAGAATCAAGGAAGCTGAAACAGAAATTATCGGCATCATTAAGGACCACATAATTGTCTCATCCTCAGTCTGCACTGTGACATGCATTCAGGGAGACCACTGTGAGTCATATCAAAAGGCATGTCATGATTCAAAACAGTGAGCAGCTTAATTGGCAACAGGTAATAAAGAGACAAGGATAGTGCTTTGACATCTGCTGAATCTGTCATATAGGATCTGGACCTATAATATTTTATCTTAGAATGTACGCCACAACAAAATACTTCCACAGGCAGCTAAGGAAACCAATAAAAGCCTAGATGAAAACTCAGGTTGGTTGCCATTATTCACCCCACCTTTTCTTTTGTTCATTCAGAAGGGATGCAAATAGAAGAATGAATAAGATCATTAGGAATAATAGGTTGACAAGTTTAGGGACAGGGTATGACAAGAGAGAGGTAAAAGAATATAGGCAAGCATGGAATAATAGTTTCAGACACAAGTCAGGCCTGCCGTCTAACAGATAATGAATCCTAAACACGTTTAAGTTTTCTGAATAACAAAAAACATTCATTATAAAGACTCTTGAAACTAACGTGCTTCACCCTCTCCAAGTCACCCACCACGCAATTAACACCCAGCATCCAAGAAATAAACCATCATGCTTTACTTTTTCAAACTTTGGAAGGTTGCAACTATCTGTCTGTAATGATCGGAAGTTCCACTATACAACTCAATGCCAGGCCAGGCCAGGCCAGGTCAAGCCAGTCTCCAGCGAAGGATTGACAACACAGGATCACGTACAAAGCTCTTGTCTAGCATAATGTGCACCTTGGTGGTCTCTGATTGCTTGTCTCTCTTTCCTCCTAAAATTACCTTATCCAATTGAAATCAGCCAGAAAAAGATTTTCCATCTGAATGACCTTAAACTTCATGTGGTCTTTTTCAGGAATATGGGAACACCAATGATCCATAAAAGGATGCAGCTGTAAAGGTCTTCTCAAAGCATCCTTGGGATGAAGATCCAAGCCTGTAATTCAGCTTCTTAGAGGGCCTTCATCAATCCCATTCCAAGCAACATCAACATTCTTTAAAAACAGAAAATAATGTTCCATCTATGCTGGCGCCAAATCAGTCTTTTGCACACATTTAGATAGCTGGCTAGATCACCTGGCCAATCAAGAATATTCAGAAACTATTATGGATGCATTTTCCTATGAAAGTATCTCTGTCTCAATCTGAAGAATGACCCCAATCCTGATCCCTTCTTTGGCTCCTCCAACACCTCTAGACAGCCACTGTCATATCTTTCACTGGTGTCCACCTCCATGATTTGTCCTCTATGTTATAATTTCACCTCAATACCATGGGCAAGGGTTTGTCTCCGTGTTTTACATCATTATTTATCTATCAGGACACTATGAAATATTATTTCTTCTGAGTCATCCAATGCCAATCTCCTACTTCAAGCACTCTTCCAAGCAGAAGGCTGTCATGATTCTCATAAGACATCTTTCTATCTCTTTTCACTGCCAGGAGAGAAACATGTAAATGAAGGTATAAGTGGAAAGACATGCTTTACCACTGTGATCCAGATGAGAAGTAGGAAAATGAAAATTTCATTAAACATCATACTTCTCTTCCGTCCTCTCAGAGGAATTTAGGGAATATGCAACTCCATAATCTTTCCAGGATTAGGTTACCTGATCCTCACCATATACTACAAATTAAAAAATACCAATAGAGACCTGCCTATATTACCTAATTTGAATAACTATGTAAGGTTCCTAATCCAAACTCATCCCCACTAGCATTCACTACCAGATCGCAGAATCAAAATGTCAGATAGGCTTTCCAAGAGTCCAAAGAAACAGGATGCGCTAATGAGAAAGCGGTGCCACCAACCCCTTCATAAATCCATACAGTTCAACTGCAGACTCATCCCACTATCTTATTTCTGAATTTGTATTTTTTGTTCCTGTGCTCTTTCGAAAGAAAGAGATTACTCAATCGAACAAATCAACATCAGTGTGAATCAAATATAGGACCCGCATGGATTATTAAGGAAGGCGTCACAGAGAACCAAACAAAGAGAGTAAGTGAAAATTAACACATTTCCAGAAAATGCATTAGAAACCACATCCCAAAACTAAGAACCTTAGCAAGCTACCCTGTTGCGAATTGCAAGCAAGAGCACTCTCAGAGTTGAGAACTCCCCTTCAAAGACTCCAACCAGGTCAAATGATCTCCACCATTTGAAAACACATAATTTGGGATTTTAGAAACAGGCTTAGAAGACAGATACCTGACCTGCCGGATAACAAACACCAGGAAACACCCTCAAGAAAAAGCAACAATCTCAGCCACAGCAAACAATAACATTCTCAGCCATTTCAACCGATTTTCCACTCGAAATCCATCTTACGTCCCAGAAATTAAGTCACATCGAGTACCAAGAAACCATTAGTCTCAGCCATAGCAAAAGATTAGCAATTTCAGGATAAAAAGCACTCCCAAATTTCACGGTCGATACATAATAACATCAGGAAAGGCAAACTGTCGTACCAAACGATCACAAGTTTCAAGATTAAAAGCTCCATTCGAATTTGGAATTTCCTTCTCTACACACCACATACCGTAGAAGAATGAGATTAAAGATGAAGAGAAACCAAGATTTGAATAGAGAGAGAAAGAGAGATGGGTGTCGGCGAGGAATGTGAATTGATAGGAAAGAGAAAGAAGAGACCTCTTATAGACCTCGCCGAAGGTTCCGCCCCAGAGACGCTTCCGAAAGAGTCCGTCGGCACAAGGGCGTCCCTCCCAAAGCTCAAGCCCGCCGGTGACTATTCCGGGGACGAACACGACGGGGTGCCGGACGGTGAGGCCTTCCTTCTGCAGCTTGACGCCGGGAGGGTCCGGCAGAGGCCCCGTGATAGCCTCTGTCACGTACTGCGGGAACGACGCCGGCATGGCGTTGTAGAGGAAGAGGAGGAGCCACCAAAAGCAGCATATGACGCCAACGAACCAGCAGCAGCTGTCTATGCACGACCATTTCTTCGCCGCCTTCTTCTCTTGAGCTTCCTTCTTCTTCTCTTTGCTCTCCCCCTCCGATTCCGATGGAGGCCCCGCCGCCGCCGGTTTCTCCGCTGGCTTCCGGCGCCGAAGCATTAGTACTATCTCCCTCTCTCAAACGGTTTTTCTGCTTCTTGTTCCTGATTCCTACTATCTTTCTTCTTATTGATTCTCTCTGCAAATCTCTCTATTTCTCTCAAATGGTTTCTGCTTCCTGATTCCTATGGTCCTTCTTCTTATTGGTTCCTTCTGCAACTCCCTCTCTCTCACACACACAAATGGTTTCTTCCTCTTCTTGCTTGCTTCTGCAAACCCCTCTGTGTGTGTGTGAAGGAGGGGACAGAGGGACCACAGAGAGGGGAAAGGCAAAACCAACGGCGTAGTTAATCGGTTTATGGGGATTTGAGAACGCGGAGAGAGAGAGAGAGAAAGAGAGACACCAAAAATGAGATGGCCTTTTTAACGACCGTCTCCAATTTCAGTAATCCTCTTCCCCGTCTTTGGTTTTTTAGCTACAGTTTGATTATATAAACAGCGATGGCACGTTCCTCTTTCTTCTTCTTTTTTTCGTTTTCTACAGTAATTTTCAGTAATTCACTAATTACAGTTTGATTATATGAACAACAATGACACGAGGAAACGGTCATTAAACTAGCTTAGTCCAGGGCTTTTCATACCTTCAACAAAGAATATCTTTTAACTCAAACAAATGAAGCAATTATGTACATCTCTAAGCTCATATGTTTTATGTGTTTCAAGTCATCGTCGTGACTCACGTTTGAACCACAATTCCAGAAAAATTTCTGAACAAAGGGCTCATTGATGACATAGTGTTAAATATTTTATTGGTGAGAAGAGAACAGTCTAAAAACGTGTCAAGTAGGGCACGCCGATCCTAGTGAAACTGTTTGATCCGTCACAGTCACAAGCATTTACAGCAACACGTCACAAGAAAACAAACTTGTGAGTATTTAAAGGGAAACCTACGTGGTAGGTTTAAAAGAAGATATCATTTGCAAGACTGAATTCGACGTGCTTTTGAATTTAATGGTGAAGAGTTTGATCGGACATCTCTGCGACGCCCTCTACCCAATACCCAAGCCAAGTGTTTTTTCCACCTCTCGAGTACAGTTCTAGGCTACGTAGCACTGACGGCTTTACTAGGGTGCCACACCTGCACCAGCACTTGTACTTAACTCATGCCTGTGTACTATTTCAATCAATTTTCACAGCCGTTGGTACCTACATCCCTTTTACTATCAACTCGAAATACTTAAATATTCTTACAATAATTTATTTTCCTTTTTCACATTTAATTTTGATGATTTCTTCTTTCTAATATGACCATCGGCATTTCGTACCTTTAAAGTTATTGGCACTTTATTCATAATCATTCACTTGCCATAATTTCTCTTCGAAACGAAGAGAGATGTCCCTTTAATGAGAGATCACGAAGGAATCGTGTTTCCCTTTAAGGGGAGATGCGGCCTAGGTGCGTCTCTCTTTAAGGGAAGACACTCATGTTATGCATATTCCTTAACTGAATAAAAGCTATTTGGTATGTATTATGCTTTGTACTTTATTTTCCTGTATATATTGCAGAATGACAAACAATTAAAATGAAAGCACATATGATATAATCAATTCAGAGAAGACAATAACTAATCAAAGTACTTATTATATGATGACTAAAGAGAGTGAAAGTTATTACAGGATATTGGATGATGTATTCGTTGACTGATGGTTGATGAGGTAGAAGATCAATTTATTGATTATGAGGGTGATGGACTTTACTGAATATTCATGTTTGCGAAAGAATATATGTTTAAGAGTATTAGTGAACTTATTGAGTATGTAAGAAATGTTTGAAGAAAACATAATATTGTTAATGTTATTAGTCTTTTGAGGAGAAAAACCATAACAAGGTATAGCTTGGGTATGAAAGGAATAGCAAATATAAGTCAATTAAAAATATTGATCTTGAAAGTACTAAGTGGACACACTAAGAAGGTCGATTGTCTATTTTTATTGAGTGAAGATAGTGCAATTGATAGCTATTGAGAGTTGAATATAGTGAATGGGACACATAACCACCCTATAGGCTTGTATCTTTAAGGGCGTGCTTTTATAGAAAGATTGAGTGGCTTTGAGTACAATATGACAAAGGATCTTAAAAAAAACTATTACAAACCGAAGCATATTTTAACGTATTTCAAGTAGGTTGACGAGGGAAAATATAAGTATGATAAGGTATATTTATAATGTACGGTTGAAAATCAAGAAGGAAGATAGGGGTTTTTGAAGTGTTTTATAATAACTACTACATGATCTAAATACCCACTATTATCATACATTACATCGTAAAATCCCTAATATAGATACTATTAGTGATATTGTATTTGCACATCCCCATTTCGTGCAATTACTTTATGTATTTTCATGTGGTCTTGAAATTTAATAGCACATATAAAACAAATATATAAGTATTTTACTTTTATTTACTAATGTTGACTCATATATAGTGTCTAATTGTTATATATATATATATTTGTATTTTACAGGTATAAGATGTCTTTCCTTGAGGTTGTTGAGTTCACATCGATCTCCAAGAACTTTTTTATAGCCTTCATTTTTATTAGTGTGAAAAAGGAAGATAATTATATTTTGGTATTAAGGTGTGTGAGATAGTTATATACTCTAAACAACATTTTACATATCATCTATGACGATAGTGATCTGGCTTTGGTAAATGTCATTCAAATGAATTTTCTGGATATGACACACTTTTATGTAGACGCCATATAACAAAAAATATTAAAGCATTTATTATCAAATTGACAAGAAATAAATTGATGGCAAGTGCATTTGGTGTAAGTTTGAGGAACATCATCAACTCATTAGATGAGAGTGTAGGTAGTAGAGGTGATAAAATTGAAGTAGAAAGATTTCCTACTCTACTCTCTTACTTTAAGGCATGGTGGTTAGACCCGTATAAAGAGAAAATTGTCTCGTCTCGCTATGAACAGATAGGGTGATTTATTTTGATACTTATACAACTAATATGTATGTGAAATTAGTTTTCAATGTATATATATAAATATCATCTACTTTTCTTTAAATGTATAATGATTGTATATTCATAAGTGATACTATGGAAAGTACATAAATAAGGTTGAAAGGGTTCATCGATAGTTTAGCTAGGACACTTGATACAATTTAAAAACATCTGCATTAGTTGATAGAATTGCAATTTATAGAATTGAAGAAATCATTTGAGCATTCATGAACTATCACTATGCATTGCATTAACGTGAAACAAGATTTTGTAGCAAACCTTTAGAAAAGAGTATGATGACACACCATTGACCTTATTCTAAGAGAGTACAATCATGTGGAGATGATAAGTTTAAAACTAAAAACATATCATTATAATTTACGATGTTTACATGGTCTACCGTGTGCCCATGAGAGCAACCTTCTTTAAATGTAATAAAACAATATAGTTATCAATTATTGATCCATTCTAGAAGAAGTTAAACATGAAAGAGGATACCCTATATATTATCGATCATGTAGGAGAGGGTGCAAGACCATCTATAATAGATATTATTTGAAAGAAGTTAAGGAATCATCCATAGTGAAACAAATGTGTTAAAATATTGAATGAATAGTTGAGTCCTGAGTATACCATCTTATAGGAACCACTCATTCGTCATCCAAAAAGGAGACCATATAACAGATTTACAAAGAAGGACTTGTCAGCTTGAGAGTATGCATATAGGAATGTATCTCTTACAGGAAGGCATAGGCGTATACGTGGTCAAGGATGCAATGTCTCCCCTAAGGTGGGTTTCTCTTTAGAGAGTTGTCATCCTCTTTTAATCATAGAGAAAAATAATTTGATGAAACTTAACTTTGAATTGATATATGAAATGATGATACCATGATTTAGGGTATCTTTGTAAATGCTTGGATGAATGTTATTAAAGATAGAAATTACAGGTATCAAGTCATTGGTCCACTTTCAAGACAAGGAGGGGATTGGTAGTATAAAGCTTGCATAGAGTTATTGAAGAAAGTGATACGTAGGCATAATAAATATGCATAATTTTCATAGAGGATGGTGGTATTGATGTTGTTATTCATTGTATTGCATTTGTGAGAGATAAGCCTTGTCTTTTGATTATTTGATGTTCATGCCAAACATGGGTTCAGTCATCACTACTTGATAGATCGTAGTATTGGTACTATTTCCTATAAGAAGGTTGATGATATTTTTGTCATTAGTGTGGGACACTCGATAGTTAGTTGTGAGGGATGTGTGGTATATATGCTATCATCATATTGTACAATATTTTCAAGTAGTATTCATAATATGTAAGTATTTCATTATGTTATTTAGGTATTTTGTTTATTCAAATAGCAATTAATCCTCTCTTTTGCTTACACTTTTTCACAGATGTGCATAATTGATGGAACTTTGATTCCTCATCTTTTAAGCGTGACAATGTTACCGATATAAGTGTTAAGAATTGACAAACTTCTTTTTATAAATGTACCAAGTTGTTTATACAAATGAGAGAATTATGAGACAATATTGTACATGACATTGAGGATAATGATTAAGTGTTATTTGGTATTTGTATATGTATTTAATTTTAAATTTAAATGAGAGCATGATTTTATTACAATTGTGTATTTTGAGGACAAAGTTTGAAAAAACTAAATTTCTTTCATTACAATTATCAATTACATATACATGTATTGAATATTACAAAAGAACATCCAACAAACAACCTCATCCCAAAATATCATGCATCCTCACACAAGATCAATGAGTGTGCTTATTCGCAACATTGCTCACATATCTCTAATAGGTCCATCAACATAAAGTGTCACACCCGCTCGAGTCGCGACCACGACCCTGCCCGAGCCGATGCCACGTGGCTGCTTCTCGCACGGGTGTGATGGTGAGCAGTAACCAAATACAATACCAATTTAATTCAAACTCAAGAAATATCTAACTGAAATAAATATTCATATCGAAGTTCTAAACAACACGTCCAACATGGTGTGGGGCCCACCTAATAATAACCCCGAATAAAAGACTTTCTAAATTATTCAACACTTATCATACCATCTAAAATAAAAATGCTGCTCTATCAAACTCCTACTTTGCTCCGTGTGCCTTCGAAGTGCTAGCTTCAGGATGAGCTGTAAAATAATAGGGTGAGCTCCTATACATAGTTCAGTAGGGAGGTTAAGCATCTTTAAATAGAAAACATACTAAAAGCATGCATAGTTCACAATCATTTTATAGCAAAGCACATTTACCTTGAAATCATGATCTAAAGTTCATACGCACACACTCACACACGCACACATCATTAATTTCGATAATTACAACCCATACTGTGTCTGCCCCAAAGGCCACGAGAGTCGTCCGACCCTCCCTAACGTGACCTCGGTAACCCCGTCCACGACGGTAACCACATCGACTCTCACGGCAGAGTGCCCGGGAACATACCCTATATTCGCCCCAAGCCGGATCGCTCGAGAGACCTGCAAGTCTCTAGAGACCCCACACAAACCACACAAGTACGGCTCGTATATTCACACATCATTACATTTCTAAAACAAATTACAGTTCATCACATTCACAAATCATATCCAGATCCACGAATATCCAAAATCAAGCTCATATCCACACAATATTTAAACAACATTTAAATACCATGCTCATACAACACATGCATATCAAAACATGCTCTTTATCAAACAGTGTCATAAACATGTTCTATTTGAAAAACATATCAAATAACCCATAATTGCGAATAACATTTCACAAACATCAATAAAACATTTATCAATCATGCACATTTAAATATATCTAAAATAGTAAAATCACTTCTAGCATGGTTTTGTAAAAGAATGCATAACCCCCTACCTAAAGGAGCGCTAAGATCCACTCTCCAAGCCGTTGGGTCACTCTTATCACCACCAAATCCTCCAATTTTAATCTATAAATAATTACAAATGATTAAAATATTAGAACTTATTGAATTACGAGTCTAACACAACAAACCGTATCCGAATCGGATCCCAAACTAGATCTATTTAAGCTACCCGAGATCCAAATTGATACCCAGATCCATATCTGATCCGAATGAGTGACACAATAGGTAGCTTGTGTCATTGTATCAACACAGAACCTGTAACTACTGACACAGGTCTTATTCCTAACCCAGAAACCTATTTCAAGACACGACTCAAACTGGACCCGTTTCTAACACAGAACCTGACACATAACCTATTTTGATACAGAACTGGTTCTTAACACGCGACATGAGGACACGACATGAACCAATGTCGGTTCATGACAATTCAGACACGACACGACACGGAAATGAGGGACATGCCCAAAAGGACCTTTTTTTTCCGGCATCGATTTCGTTGGTTTTCGGCGAATCGTAACCATTACCTGGCCAAATCGACTTAACTACCCTACCAAAACACTTAGTTCTACCTTAAACCTTCAATCCAATCTCAAAACGATGATTTTCAACAAGTTTTTCATAAAAAATCAGAAAAAAAAAAATATGAAAAAAAAAGTGAACTTACCGGATTCCGACTGACTCCTCGCATTTTCCGGCTGGTTCGAGACTGCCCCAACTTCCTATAGAAGACACCATGAAGGGCCCTTTTTAAAGGCCCTTCATATCTTACGTTACTGCACAGCCTGTAACTCGGGCGTTACTACACAACGCTTGACGTTACATAAAGTCTGTTAATAATGGTCGTGATGCATGTTCTGAATGTACTAGTATTGGTGTAAATGTGTTACATATCATAGAAAGACACTGATATAGGAAATTTAGTTGTGGAAAGTTAATATTATAATCACAGCAAAACAAAATTAGAAATGCTACTAATATATATAAAACAATTTGCTTACCTACATAAAGAATGATGTATCATGTTGCCTAACTAAAGTAGGATGAGTAGGACACTCCTAACTAATAAAATCTTTCAAAATAAATCGATGCATCATGTAAATGTATCATGTCATGTACAACTCGGGAGGATACAGTACTAGGACTCCAAAATGCCTACACTCAAAACAATATGAGTGTTGGGACTCTCAAGTAACATCATGTGACTCATATTATATATCATATGCATAGAGCTTTGCAATGTAAGGTCTAATAAGTGAAACTAGGATGCCTTGACAACGATCGAACTAACAAATGACATGATTTGGTATATAAGGTTTCACAACATCTACACAACAAATACATCTGTGGTATTTGGATAACTTATATGTATTATAATACAAAATATTTTACAGAATTATATGATTGTCAATCAATCGATATTACATAAAATAAAATATAAGAATGTATAGCATACAAGGTTGTATTTAATTAAAAAATTAAGAATATAGTTAGAAATTCGCAAAATATTTGTTCATCAAATCCAATTGTTTATGACATTTAGAAGGTCAATCAATAGGAGACTGCTTGTGATACACATTTCTCATCCATCAAGTTGCTCATGATTTTCCATCTAATCATTCAAGTCGCATGCTAACTCTAAACAATAACAATAGTACAAGTTCTTATCTACAACAAAGTAAGTACATTCACTAAGTTGTTTTGCTTCTATCCGGAATGTCTTCCAAGCTAATGATGTTGCACTCCATGTATAACTATCAACCTTTCAAACATCATATGTCAATAGATTCATGATTATTATTGATAATATATCTCTAGATTTATCATGATATAATGTACAATCTAGTTGATTTAACAATATAATAAAGTCTTATTTTCGTTACTTACTCTCCTTCTTACAAAATTAGTTTGGAACACCTCAAACTTAATGGCCCCCGATTTTATCTCTAGAACTACTTCATCCGTGCTCATCTCTAACATATCACTCAAAATGTTTTTTTTGCTTATAGTCATTTTCTCTTATGTCAAGGTAACAAGTTATCCCTCCATTAGACGACCAAGTATCATGTGGACATCATAAAGTATGATAGGTCATCTCACCCCATAGCATGTGAAAGTTGTTTGTGTCTGGTTGTCAATGCTCGATAAAAGTAGTCAATAATGCATGGTCTATCACTTCATATAATAAATCTGCATGCCCCAATCAACTTACTCCTATATACAATCTTAACCTAATTACCGGACCTCACATCCATCATCTTCGTTGGCTAGACTCTGTCAATAGTATAACATATGTGGGTTGGTACCAAATTTTGTATTATCAACCAACATACGCTTACATAGTCAGGTAAAATAGAGAGTATTGATATCGAATATAAAATTTTCCATATCTTATAGGCAATATGACCTTCAAAGCTAGTCAGTAATCTCAACACATCAAGAGATCCTTCATCTTCATTGTTTGTAATATCAATATCATTATCTGATGTCAATGTATCCTCTTCATAACGTGAAGGGTTAGCTTCTTCTTCTCCTCGTTGTCATCTATGGAGGCATCCTTCGTAAGATGCGATGTTGTGTCTCCTAGATGAAGCGATAACGTTATGACTTTCTACGCATGCCCTATGAACTACATCTGTATAGCAAAAAGGAAAATTTGTGATACTATATAGAGACAATCAAGGCACATCTCTCGTGTTTGGGAGACATGTCTTGGGCGTGTCTCTCACTAAAAAATTTGTCAAATTTTCCAACGAGAAATCGTTCAAAATCTATAAAAATAACTAAAATATAAATCAACGATTCCCCTTTGAATTGGGCATTCTTATCCTCTTTTTCTTCTTTTTCCTCTTTTTCTTCCGATTTCTTCTTTTTTAACGATTTTGATCCGTTCTTTTGTTGGAAAGTGATGTACATCAGATAATGTTGCTTCAATGAATCGAGGAGCGATGAATGGATAAAAAAATGGGAGCAATTTTTAGTGCATGAAAGAGAAAAGAGAGAATCACATGGGATTTTCTATGAAGGGTAATTTGGTAATTAACAAAAAAGATCAGGGGTATTTTGGGAACTTTGGAGAAAACGGGTGGGGATAGTAAAGGGGGTGCGTGCGTATCAATCCTAAAACTCCTAGGTAATCCCTATTCATGTACCTTTTTTATTAAATGTTTTCTAAGCTTTCTCACATTGTAGGACTCTCACTCACGTTCGTGGTTGCAGGCACACTCTCGCTCTTGACTTTATCTTTGTAAATCTCTCTCTACCTCTCTCCTAATCGCTTTCAATGGTATATCTCTCTTAATCTCTATCAATTTTAATATGTGAGTCTCTCTCTCATGTATATTGGATGACTAATAATAGGACCATCAAAGAAGTATGCATGCCTAATTGAATGGGAGACACGTTTCAATTAAAAGGAAGATGTGAGCAAGTGTGCCACCCCTTGAAAGTGCGTCATGTCTCAACCCCATCTCCCATTGAAAAAGAAGCAGTCGTCGCCACATCACCTCCTAACATGAGATGTGGCTAGACACTTTTTTGCTTGAACAAAAGAGATACTATGGTGCGTGAGCCTTTCAGGAGTGGCATCTTCCAGGAACATCATACCCTATATATGCATATAATACAACCCTCTAACAATACATACTCAAGCATTTTCATTGTTTTTAGGGGTATAAGTATCATTTAAAAAGTTAGAAGTATGTTTAAAAGCATGCAAGTTTCACAATCATTTTATAGCAAATCATATTTATATTTCAACTCATATTTTTAAATTCATACTCACACATACACATACATAAATTACAATAATTATAGCTCCCCAAGGCTATAGGAGTTATTCGGCCCTCCCTTGCACAATCTTTGTATACCTCATCTATGATGATCAAACCATGCTGACTCTCACAGCAAAGTGTTCGAGAACCTACTCTATATTCGCCTCAAGTCCAAATAGTTGAAGAACCTACAAATCTCTGAGACCCTACACAAACCACACAAGTATGACTCATGTATTCACCCATCATTCTGTTTCAAAAACCAATTTCACCTTGTCACATTCACAAATTCATATATGAATCCATACATTGAAATTCATATCCACATAACATTCAAACACCAATTTTATATCAAATCATACTCTTTATCAACTAGGCCTTAAACAAGTTTACCTCAAAAATATATCAAATAGCCCATAATTTCAAATATCATTTAAGAACCATCAATAAAATATTTAGCAATAATGTACATTAAAATCTATCCAAAACAAGGAAAATTACTTCTAACATAGTTCTATTAAAGAATCCATAATCCCCTACCTCAATGAGCATAAGATTTAATCCCTAAACCGCTAGAACACTCTTATCACCATAAAATCCTCCATTTTAAAGCTCTAAATAATTTCAAATAATAACAATAATTATTTCTCATAGTTTTATAGTACGGCTCATTAACTTGATACCTTGATAATTCACTCAATTCTAGCGCTCTCCATTCTTAATGCATCTTTTGGTTTCTCTATAATTCATTAAATAGTCTTATGAGCCAAGAGATCTTCGTCTCTCCTATAATTTTTCATATTTTTATAGGAATATTATCTGATTTTACAAGTTTACCAACCTCTATATGTTTAAGAGTCTCTTTGACTTTATTCTTTTGAAAAATATATTGGTAAAAATTATGCTTTATTTTTTATTCGGTAAACACTTTTAAACTAATATTAACATATGCATTTTCATTAAAAAACTTATATAAATAATTTTTCTATCTATTTTTTATATAATTATTTGTTACTAAAATCTTCTCATCCTCATCTTTGATACATCTAATAAAAGTAAGATCCTTAGTTTTCTTATCTCTAGCTTTAGTTACCCTAAAAATATCTCTTTCACCTTCTTTTCAATTAAGCTTTTTATATAAATCCTTTCAAATTTTAACTTTTGCTTCTTTCTTTACTTTCTTATAAGTTTCTTAAGTTTCACTAGTCTTCTTGACATAATAGAACTTGTAACATGCCACATTTGCCTTAATTGTATATTGCACCACTTCACTCCACCACCAATCTTTCTTTTGTATTGGTACACCTCCCTTAGATTTTCCTAACACATCTTTTGCTACTTTTCTAATATGTATAACCATATTGTTTCACATATCAAAAAGTATACCTATGTAATTCCAAGCATTTTCTTGAATAACTTTTTGTTTAAATATATCTTTTTTCTTACTTTTGAGGTTCCACCATTTAGTCTGAATAACTCTATTCACTTATTTCATATGTGTTCACTTTTTACTAAAAATTTCATAACTAAAAATTGATGTTTAGTAGTTAAGCTTTCTCTTATAGTTACCTTACAATCTTTACAACATGATTTTTTTTTTTTACAAACAAAATAATCAATTTGTATTTGTGACAAATCCCTTATAAGTAATTAAATGTTCTTTTCATTTTTTAAAATTTGTATTGGCTATCAAGAGATCATATACCATAGAAAAATTTAAAATCTCCCTACCTTCCTCATTTAAATCCCCAAAACTATAGTTTTCATGAATATCTCAATATCCTAATGCATTTTTACCGACATGTTCATTTAAATGTCCTCCCAAATAAATCATTTTCCTTTGTGCAATTCTTTGAATTGACTTATCTAACTCCTTCCAAAAAACCTTCTTTATACTATCTTCTAATCCTACTTAGAATGCATATGTACAAACTATATTCAAAGTCTCTACTCCTAATACTAATTTTATCATCATAATTCGATCCTCATATCATGGTATATCCACTACACTATCTTTTAAATATTTATTTATAATAATACCAACTCTATTTCAAGCGTTTTTCTTTTCTTAGTATCATAATTTAAAACCTATATTCTCAATCTCGTTTGCTTTTTCTCCAACCCGCTTTATCATTATAAACATAGAATGTGAATCTTTCTGCTAATCACAGTATATGCCACCTCCATGAGCTAGTTAGTAAATATTCTAATATTTTAAGTACCAACACAAATCTTATTATCTAGGACTAGCTTTCTTATCTCCTGCATCTATCCATGCTAAAAATACTGAGACCTCTCTATAATTTTTTTGCTACATTCAAGCAACAATATAGTAGGACCAACTTTTTTACCCACACACATCTATGATGTGGGAACCTTTTCTTCAGTTGATTCATTATATTCGAGCAAATATGTAGAGGTCATTCCTTACTTTTTATTGCATTCAGACTCTACATTGCATTGCTAAGAGAGGATGCTCCAATGCAATGCTCATAATTTGTAAAATTTATAGTAGATAAATCTAACAAAGTTTTACGTTGGCTGTCGAAAAACTAATGCAACCCTCCTTTTTTATTCGGGCTTGGAACTGGCCATGCAAGGGTGATCCCTTACATGGGCAGATCTACGAACCCTAATAGGAAAGAGTAATAAAAATACTACTTTACCTGATTTGTCTTCGTTGATGCAAAAGGGTGACTACTCAATGAAGGATAAAGGTACCCATACCGAAGCACAAACTCTCTCAGTAGAAAACAATGAGTTAAAGCCACATACTAATCCATGTACGAATCATCACACTCATAAGGGTATGAAGCTTGAAGGTCAAGGTATTGCGACTAGACAATGTGAAGCCCTTGATTGCCAAGAGCATCATGTAGGTGGTCCCCCACCGTTTACTGTCATATGGCTTTGCAAGCCTATATGCTTTATGAGGGTCTTAATGGATCAACTAAGATTTGTCGACAATGATCACATTGATGAGCTATTTGATCTAATATGTACAACTCCATAATGTCCAAGCAATGAATACATCCATAGAACTGTGAAGAATAATGCATCTAACCCATGTAGTTTCTTTAGTAATAAGGTTGTCACATAACCTGAAAAGGAGGAATGATATTTACATTATTGTTATAACTTTTACTGTTTAAAGTAAATTTCAACTAAAAATCCAATATCAATAACCATGTAACTGATCCAATATTGAGTTCAAGTGCCTATGGAATAGAATAAGATGATCAGCATGACAATCTTATAAGTAACATTGATCATCCACTTGACACTTGACACTTTTGTCAATCCATTTTGGTCATTAGCTCACTCTAACAATTGAAAAGTACTTGTAAATTCATTCCTATAACAAAAACAATCTCTTTTACTGAATTATTAAATAATTATCGCTATAGTGAAATAAACATATAAAATTATTACTTGAAGTAGAGTACTAAGGCCATTAAGCCAACACTCTCGACTCTCAATACGTCATTGGCTACCAACTACATGATTAAAACACACTTTATTCCTCAACTTCTCTTAGTACACAATGCATCTAATCTCATACAACAAGAACATTAACATCTTAGCTCTAGTATAATCCCCTTCCTAAATGCATAGTGGCAAGGGCAAAATTCTCATTGACATCTTATTGAGTGATAGACATTTCTCTCATGGTATGAGAAAGTCATTGATGACAGGCTGCCAACATTGGAGAAAGGCACTTAGTAGTGGATAGTCAACGCCTGAAACAATAATTGTCTCTTGTCAAATAACCCACACCAGTGCACTATCTCCTGTCAACTGGCTAGCACCATCGCACCCCCCAAAAATAGGCCACTAAATCACAACATTATATAGTGTGTGTTATGTCACCAGTTTTAACAATTTGTATGTATTTATATACAATAAGTTAGTCAAAATAATATCTAATTTTTCTTACTTGTATATAAATGTTAGATTGTAAAAGGCTTAAAATTATTTGCTCCTATGAAAATGTATATTCAATGTGACTTTCAAAGTTGGGGAGAAACTTTATGTTAGGGGAGTTGCGGTGACAACACCCTCTATAGAATATAGGTCGACACCTACATCATGATGACTCTATGAAGGATCAACATCATCATGTCACCCTGTAGAACCTCCCACATAATATATCTAAAAGTTGGGCTCAATCATAGGATGATCCGTTTATGATGACTAGACATAGTTCATCTCCTTATGTTGATAGTATCTATTATATGTTAGTCGAAAGCATTGCATTGTCTCAACAATGCAATTACATCACACCATTCGATTCAGCCAACTCTATGTGTTATATTATCATTTTTGTGAGTCTTTCCTATAAAAAAAAGGTTTTATTAGAATATGCAAAAATACAGCACATAATATATATAATGTGTGATGTGTTTTTGTGTTGTTATATATTATGTATGTGTCTACAAGCATGTACATCTTACATTCATGGCTTCTTTATATATAGTTTATATGTTTAGTATATGTATATATGATACAACATATTGTAATATAATATATGTTATCACACATATAAGTATCTACACAAAAGAGTGGAGATGCAACATGACTGCATCTCTTAATAAGAGAGATGTAGCCGATGTATGAATTTTCATACATCTAATATTCATCATTGTTGGGCATGTAACTCATCAATCTATATACTCTCTTTCATCAATCATGAAGAAGATTCATGAGATCAGGTGTTAATGGCAAATGGATTTCGGTTTTGGCTCAACGTTTGCATGCCACGTCTCACCTTCCACACATTATCCACAAGACACTAAAACAACAACGAAAGAAGAAAAGTTTAAACTTCTATATTTTATAAACCCTAATACAAAAGAACAATAAAAAATACTACTTTTGATTTGTCTTCCTCAATGTTGTAGGATATTTGTTGGACATTGGATTAAGGTGTCTGTAGTAATGCACACAATCTCTAAGTAGAAAATGACTTTTAGCAACGAACGAACTCACGTGTAAATCGTTACACTCGTATGGGTATGAATCTTGAATACTAAGGTGTTATGGATGGAAGCAATGTGAGTCGTGTGACTATTAAAGAGTGTCATTTAGATGGTACTTCAACTTATATGCATGTGGTTTCACTAGCCTATGAGTTATCAAAGGCCTAGTGTTGAAGACCGAATTTACAAGCAACTTGATTTGGGGTATACGGTTCTATGATATGCAAAAACTGAATATAACTGTAGCACTAGGACAAATGATGGGTCTCATTTCTATAGCTTCTCTAGCAATAAGGTTGTCATGTGATATGTAATAAAAATGAAAAATAGTATTGATATTATTGTAATAACTTTTATTGTTTATAGTAAATAACAATAAATTTTATTGTTTATAATAAATCACACACAAATATACAATATTGATAACCATATGCATAATGAGACTAGGTTGAGTCCAAATGCCTATTATATACAACAAAATAATTATTAGGACAATCCCATCTGTAACATTATACATCCACCTAGCTATACGAGACAACATGGTCTTTGCCTCATTCAAGAGGTCGAAAAGTACTCATAAATCCATGCTTACAATACAAAATTAAAATTAAAATAATTATTACTATATTAACATAAACAAAATAGGCAATTATTACTATGGCTACTAAACTGGTGTATCTCTGTGTAGAAAGCATTTTTCAATTGTTTATACAAATAGGCTACCACTGTCGTACTCTAAGTATACTCATTGATCTTCCATACATCGTCGGACAACAACTGCATGGTCAAAATAGGTATTGTCTCCCTTGACTCATCGTGGTACGTAGTGCATCTAATCTATAACAAGAACAATAATGACTTTGCTCAAGCATAATCCTCCTATGGAGCATCTCAAACTTCATGCCATTAAATTCCATTTGTTGCTTCACTTCATCATAATATATATACATGAGTTCACCATAATATTTATTTTATCTATCATCTCTATCATCAGCATGAAAGTTATAATAAAACTACCCCCGAGTATCTCATGAACATCATAGAGAATGATAGTCACCTCCCACCATAACATATGAAAACTGTTAATGTTAGGTTTCCTTCATTCGATAAAGGTAATCAATAATGGTTGGTTCATCATCTCAATAATAACCCGCCTAGCTTAGATAACCCAAAACATTGTATGATATCTTGCTACCTGGCTATCATTAGCATACTTTTCCTTGAACAAGGTCATTCAACCATAATATTTTATCATGTCATCAATTTCAAAAGTTTGTGCATAAGAAATGTTTGTTAGAGACAATCATATCCAAGTCTTTTACTTACACAGAATATTAAATCTAATAAAGTTTTAGATTACATGCTTCAACCATATATGTGCAAGAGAGGAGTAACTCTAGGATAGGGGGAGGAGAGGCATTATCACCCTCTATATGAGGCTTTTCAAGGCTTGTCGGCACATACATCATGATGATGATCTTACGGACTGGCGTCATTAAAGTGTCTTGAAGAACCTGATGCATAGTTTGTTTCAAAATCGGATTGGATCATAGGATGATCTAACTTGTAACTGCTAGAAATGGCCCATCCCCTAGCATCAATGTGATTGCCTAAAATATGTTATGCCAAAAGTATTGTCATTTCGATGATACCATGACAATATGACCTTCTACTTAGTTGACTGTGTATGTACACCATCTCTATGAGCTATTTCTATTACAAAATAAGATTTATTAAAGTATATGAAAATACAACAAAATATACAATATAATATATATACACATATATGTTGGATATGTAAAACATATAACCTGTGTATAGAAGGATATTATATATCATGTATATTGTACAACATGATAATATATAACATATGTGTATGTAAGATAAGATGCAGCCCAGCCATATTGTTTCATGAAGACACAACCTGGCAACTGTCTCGTGAAAGGTGAAACTCCCGAACCATGACACCTCAAAGCAGGGTGATGTGGCAAGCCCGCTTCCGCTTGTTAAGGGTGTCACGGCCTGACTGCACTTGTCCAAAAATGAAAATGCGGCCTAATCATGTCTTCTGCCAAAGGGGAGTGCTGCCAAGCCGTGACTCTTCCTTGACTCTCCATGACCGTAAATAATCGGGATGAACGGATAAAGAATAAGTAGAAGACGAATGAGAATAAGTAGAAGACGAATGAGAATAAGTAGATATTACTTGATAATGAGGCCGAATCCATTGCAAGAGTCATTGGGTCGGTCACTATGTCATGTGTGATAGGGAGAGAGACAAACAGAGAGAAGAGAGAGTAGAGGGGAGAACAAGGTGAAAGGAGACGAAGGAAATATATATATCCTTCTTCTCCTATATCTCTCTTTCTCTCGTTGTTCTCTCCTCTCATCTCTCTCCCCCTCTCTCTGTTTCTCTGTTTGTTCTATATATATCAGGTTGGGTGTATGTTTCTCCACATGAAACTCATCACACGTCCTTGATCACATGACTATGTAGACGTTTGATGAATTTCATGTGGAGAAACATAAGCCTAACCTGATATATATATATATATATGTACACCCACAGAGAAATGGAAACGAGTGCAACCTGAAAAGATACTAGAAAATTAAAGAGAGAATACACGTTAGATTTTGGCCTTAGCTTTTTAATAGATGTATAGGAATCCATAGGTTCAATGGTATGCATGAATATATATATATATATATATATATATATATATATATATATATATATATATATATATATATATATATATATATATATATGTATGTATATATATATATATGTATGTATATATATATATATATATGTATGTATATATATATATATATATGTATGTATATATATATATATATATGTATGTATATATATATATATATGTATATATATATATATATGTATGTATATATATATATATATGTATATATATATATATATGTATGTATATATATATATATATGTATGTATATATATATATATGTATGTATATATATATATGTATGTATATATATATATATATATGTATGTATATATATATATATATATATATATATATGTATGTATATATATATATATATATGTATGTATATATATATATATATATATATGTATGTATATATATATATATATATATGTATATATATATATATATGTATATATATATATGTATGTATATATATATATATATATATATGTACTTCTGCTATCCACTCTTGTACACCCACAGAGAAATGGAAACAGTGCAACCTGAAAAGATACTAGAAAATTAAAGAGAGAAAACACGTTAGATTTTGGCCTTCGCTTTTTAATAGATGTATAGGAATCCATAGGCTCAATGGTATGCATGAATATATATATATATATATATATATATATATATATATATATATATATATATATATATATATATATGTATATATGTATATATATATATATATATGTATATATGTATATATATATGTATATATATATGTATATATGTATATATATATGTATATATATATGTATGTATATATATATATGTATATATATATGTATATATATATATATATGTATATATATGTATATATATGTATATATATATGTATATGTATGTATATGTATATATATATATGTATATATATATATACGAATCTTGCACACTCCGACCCATGTTTTGCATATACTTTTTGGGGTATACTTGGAAAGTTATAATTGTAGTTAGAAAAATATAAAGGAAAAACTTATTATGCTCAAGCTCCAAAAAAAGTAAAGAGGAGGCATGAGTACTTAGGTCAATGTTCATACGATCTAATCAATATGAGAGAGGGAAGTTGGTGCATTTGGTTTTTGTGCAAACCGATGCAAATTCTCTCGAGTGTTAGATGAAGAGAGATGGATGACTTAGATTCAAAAAGAAAAAGTAATTAAGTACAAGCGTTCAAAAAATAAAAATACTTTTTAAATTTAAACCATCAATCTTTAGATCTAATAGACAGGAGTTGTTTTCATTGGTTTGCATGCAAACCGATTTACTCTCTCTCCACACACATATACAGAGAGAGGAGCGAGGGGGGGGACAACTCAATGGTGGTATTCTTACATGTGCTTTGGAGCTTGGTATAAGATCAACTTCTCTTTATAGCTCAATAATTCTTTGTCCACTCTTGTTGTCTTGTAGGGTGTCGGTGTCCATAGTTGTTTTGTATGTTTCATATCTTTTATGTTCATATGATAAGCATTGAGATTGCTCTCTTAGAAGAAACAAAGCATATATACATCAAAAGGCTTTAGCTTTTACGCTCGATATTTTCCTCTCTGGCGATTAGATAAAAATCATCATACTTTTGGATCCTTGCAAGCATGTTGCCCTCGAAAGATCTCTGCCTGATTTAGGTGAAGCATCACAAGGATGAGATATTTTTAACTTCCACACTTCTATGTAACGTCGTGATTTGGCCATTTTCGGCAGTAAATCTACAAAAATGGAAGACATGCCATCTTTCCGTTTTCATGGATATGTTACAGATAAAACATATATATTATATACGTTAAAGATAAGGATAATGACTTAAAACGAAAAATCCAGAACAGGAAAGAAAGGGAAGATGAAGCCAAAAAAATACAAAAACCTTTCTCTATAAATATTGTAGTGACTATAGAAGAATATATATGAGAATACAAAGAGAGAACAAAAGAAAGAAACTCCTCCCCGGTAATTTGTCCGTGGGAAACCGTGAATCCTTCGACTCTTCTAATCATCCACTATATCATTAAAGACATCGACGATGATCCAGTAAGGGCGAAAGCTCCATCAATGGTATTAGAGCCTAAGGTTCGACCGGAACCTACAAAAATAGGTACACAATAAGTAAGAAAAAAAGAGGGAAGAGGAAGGGGGTAGAGGGAAGACGCTTGAAGTTTTTCCTACAAAAGGCCAAAGGTTGGCCTCTACCCGAGTCTCCTCTCTCTACAAATAACCAAAAGGCCATAAACCAGGAACAAATGCCAAAAGGCCATAACAAGTGCCAAGAGGCTAGAAATCGAGAACATGGGCCAAAAGGCTAAAGGCTAGAAGCGGGGAGAAGGCCAGTGGTCGGAGAAACTCTCCTCCTCTCTCTCCTAGAGTCTCCTCTCTCTCTCACGCGGTTTTCTTCAAAATCGCGATGCAAAATCGCGGTTTCTTGAAAATCGCAAGCACAAAACCACCTCGGACATTGGGCAAAAAACTCGTTCTACCCTTAGTGTCTCTGAAAATTACAAACTACCACTATTCAAAATTACTAAAAAATCTAGATAATTTAAAGTAGAAAATTATTTTTGCCCTTAACAGACTAAAGGACAATTCTATCCTCGACCAGTTTGCGGAAATTACAAAATACGAGCCTATTAAATTACACAGTTGCCCTTGAATATATGGATATTCACAAGTCTACAACTAAGTCAAAAGATGATTTTGCCCACTGTCTTTAGCATAATTACAAATTCATATTGAGGGGCAAAATTATTATTTTATCCCCATTCAATTTTAAAAATTTCTAAAAACCAGGCATAATTTTAGTGTTCAGTCCTTCTTCTTTTTTAAATTATCAAACAAGACATACAAATAAAATTATTGGTTTACCCCTAAAACTTTAGAGAAATTATAGTGGTTGAAAATAAGGAAAAATTATAGATTTATCCCTAGATTGGTTTAAAATAACATAATCAAGTTAAGAAAATTTTCAAAATAGTATCTAAGCATTATTTGAAATTACTTTATGGTACTTGGAGTTATTTCCAATTCACTACCTGGATATTTTGTAAATTATATTTTGATGATTGTCTATTAGTTGTCTTATCTATTACTTGTTGCATGTTGAATGTTTCCCTTTTATACCGTCTTATTGTTATTTTTGCCAAATAATTAAAAATGAACTCAAGAATTTGTGTATCAAAATTAGCAAAAATAAAAAAACTAAATGATCTAAATTTTTAAATGTGAAAAAGATGTATCCCATTGACACTTACACTTGAAGATATAGACTATGTGTTAAGGAAAATAATTATACCTCTTATTCCCAATGCAACAGAAGAAGAAAAGAAAATGTATAGAACATTCCTTAAAGATGATACAATAACAAAAACCATAATGCTAACATATATGAGGATGACCTAATTAGGGTCTTCGAGAAATACGAGACCACTAAAGAGTTCTTTGATAATAGTTAAGTATGATACTATAGCCAAGTTGTATGTCTAGTTACTACTACATAAATATAAATCCTATAAAATGAAAGGAGATAATGTAGTAGAACATGCGAACTAAATGTTGGTAATGTCAAGAGAGTTAGTTGTAGCGAAATTGGTCATCCGTAAAGCAATGCAAATATTTACTATCCTAAACAGTCTTTCTCCTTCATGAAATATGGTTGTTACTACCCTTACATTAGGGGTTGAAAAAAACCTTTTTGAACCACCCCTTAAACTAGCAATTGAAAAAGAACACATGAATAAAAACAAGAAGAATAAATTGCTAGTAACTCAAGATGAGATAGTATCAAGCTCCTGACCAAAACAAAGAAAGAATAAACCAAATAAGAAGTTTGACAAGAATAACAAGAAAGACAGTTAAACTTTTAAGAAATCGTATGAAACCACTTCTCGGGTTAAGTGCTTCAACTTCAAAAAAAATGAACACTATAAGAGGGATTGTTGTGACAAGAAAACTAGTGGTGTAAATATCTAACAGCATGACCAATCGAAGAAGCAGGACATAATTTACGTGGTTTTAGAATGCCCCTACATGAACCACCCAATATCTGGTTGGTGGATTGATTCAGTAGTAATAAGACATATCTCAATGAACAAGGAATGAGCTATGAACCTAAAGGAATATAAGCTAGGAGAACATCGGGTATATATGGGAAATAACACTTTCTCAGATGTTCTTGGAGTTGGATCCTTTAAAATATATGTACAAGGCATACCGGTTATATTGACTGATGTGTTAATTGTATCATCTATAAAGCATAATTTGGTTTCAATCCTTTCCTTACTTAAGAAATGTTTTAAAGTCAGGTTTGCTCCTAACAAGGTAACTATAAGAAAACATGATATGATAGCCTTTTCTAGATTGTTTGATGATGAACATGGGTTGTTCAAATCAAATATAAATGAGAATGTTGCTTCTTGTGCTTATATCGATTGTGCCTTAAATATCGACGTGAATGTATGGCATAAACGCCTAGGGCACATAAATATTAAAAAGTTGAGAAAATTATTTAACTTTGACTTATTATCCAGATTTTAAGAAAATACTTTTAACAAGTGTGAATCCTGTATACAAGAGAAAATAACAAAAAAATATTTTACAAAAAAATAATTACGACAACAACCCTAATAGAGATTATTCATACATATTTGTGCGAACCCTTCAGGGTAAGATCTCATCGTGAGAAGATATATTTTATAACCTTTATCGATGATTATTCGATATATATATATATATATATATATATATATATATATATATATATATATATATATATATCTTGGCACATAAATCTAAAGCACTTCAAGTATTCAAAGAAAATAAGCAGGAAGTTGAAAAGTAACTAAAGCTTAGAATTAAAGACTTAAGATCTAATCAAGGTGAAGAGTACACCTCTACAAAAAAATTAAAATTTTATAAAGACTTTAGTATTTTAAACAAAATGGTATAGCAAAAAGATATGGTAAACCTTACTAAATATGACAAGGTCTATGTTAATAGATGCATCTTTATCAAAGGTATTTTGTAAAGAAGTGGTAAGTACTACCATGTATATACTAAACAAAGTTCCATGTAAGATTATATTCTCTACACTATATGAGTTGTGGTTTGGAAGAAAATTAAACCTAGGTCATATGAGGAGATGGGGATCTATCATACATGTGAATATCCATGAACAGTCTAGGAATAAGCTATACAACATGTCCTTTAGATGTATATTCATTGAATATCTTAAAAGTTCTAAAAGATATCAATTTTATCATAAAGACCATGGATTAATAGAAAGCATAGATGTTAAATTATTAAAAGACACCAAGAATGACATCCATAAGAATGATGATGAATGTGTTGATGATTTAGTATATTTATATCCATCATCATTTGAACTCAAAGATAATTATGATCTTCCTAAACAAACTAAAACTTTAAGTAGACATAAAAGATCTAGTATCACATTATCCTACTTAAAGTATTATCATATTTACCTTGCAAAGGAGGTGTTCAATTTGGTAGATTTAGATGAGTTGATTGATAACTTGATATATTAGCAGGCTATTGACTCATCTTAATTATTAGATTAAAAAAAGTCCATGGATGAGGAATTTGAATTTATTTAGAAAAACCAAGTCTGAAAATAGGTTGATTTATCAAAAGGAAGGAAGTCATAGGCTGTAAATGAGTTCTGCAAAAGAAATATAAAGTCAATAGGTCTATCGACAAGTTTAAGGCGAGGTTGGTTACAAAGGAATTTTCGCAAAAGGAGGGAATATATTATGTAGAGACATATTCCTTTGTTGTGAAATTTTCATCCATACAGATAATCCTAGCAATCTCAGTATATTGTGAATTAGATTTACATCATTTAGATATAAAAACTATTTTTCTATGTAAAAACTATTTTTCTACATAGAGATTTAGATGAAATCATATATATGCAACAATCAACAGAATAGAACGTTAAAGGCAAAAAGTATAAAGTATATACGTTGAAAAAATCCCTACATGACCTTCAACAGTCACCTCATCAATGATATTTGTCTTTTCAAGATGTCATAATTGAACTTAGGTTTGTGGTTAATGAACTTGACCAATGTGTATATATTTGGAAAAGTGAGAGCCACTTTGTCATTATTGACTAGAAATAACAATGAGATGATTATCAAAACCAAGTCATGGTTAAACTTAAAGTTCAAAATGAAGGATATGGGAGAGGCATCATATATTTTTGGAATAAAGATTTCTCGAGACAAAAAATCTTATGCCTAAGTCAGGAAAGATATATAGACTATATCCTCAAGAAGTTTAAAATGGGTGAATGGAAGCCGGTATCTACACCCATTGGAAAAGGGATAAAATTGAGAAAGGATGATTGTCCCAGTGAGGGGGATATCCAGCCTAATGTTTCTTATGCACAAGTTTTTTTTACCTTGATGTATGTTATGTTGTGTAGAAGACTTTATATCAGCTTTATTATTGCTCTTCTAAGTAAATATCAAAGTAATCCTAGTTGACAACATTGGATAGTTGTAAAAATGATTATAAGATATTTTAAAGGAAAAAAAAACTTAAAACTTTGTTTTTAAGTAAATGAACTAAAAGTGGTAGGATACTCGGATGCCGACTTTGCTAGGAGCAAAGATAACAACAAATCAACATCTAGATAAATATTTATATTTGAAGGTGGAGTTGTTCCTTGGACTTGTAAGAAATAGGGTTGTGTAGCATTGCATACATAGGAAGATGAGTATGTTGTTTGCAGTATGGTTACAACGAATGTCGTTTGAAAAAGCCGATTCATACGTGATTTGAAGTTGGATATAGCCAATGAGCATGTTGTCATTTATTGTGACAATAATGTAGCCATTACTCTAATTAAGAGTCAAACTAATAACTCAAGAAGCAAGCATATAATGGTTAAGTATTATTATGTTCATGATACAGTTAAAAGAAATGAAATATCCATATTATATATATCAACTAATGATATATTGGCAAACCCCTTGACAAAAGGCATAACAGAGGGTCTTTTCTCACAGTATATTACAAACATGGGTTTGAGATTTATTTAAAGTGTATTAATTTACACAATGATGATTGTTGTATAGGTAGGTAAGAACGTATTGTATATGAAAACCCACACAACGAGTATCAACATTTGCAATCATAACTATCATGACTTTCGTAAACCCAAAAAAAGTGAGAGGTAAAACCAGTATGTCTTAAACCTTGGATCAAATGGCTAAGTGGGAGATGTAATGTCGCAATTTAGCCATTGTCGGTAGTAAATTCATGAAAACAGAAGATAAGGATAAAATGTATACGTTACATCATTAAAGATAAGGATAACGGTTTGAAACGGAAAGCCCATAACAGAAAATACAAGAAAGACAACACAACAACAACAACAACAACAACAACAACAACTAAGCCTTTTCCCATACTAGACGGGTTCCACTGATCCCTATCTTGTGCCATGTTAGCAGTTAACTCCCAATAAGCTAGATCGTTCTTCATTGTTTCTTTCCAACACTTTTGTGGTCATCCTCTACCTCTTTTAATACTTTCTAAATTTAGTTTTTCTAACCTTCTTACAGGTTCTTCTTTTGATCTTCTTTCTATATGTCCAAACCATCTTAAACGATGTTCTCCCATTTTACCCCCAATTGGTATCACTCCTACATTGTTTCTAATAACCTCATTATGTATACGGTTTTTTCTTGTATGACCACTCATCCATCTCAACATCTTCATTTCTGTCACACACATCTTTTCTACATGTTCATGATTAATTGCCCAACACTCAGAACCATAAAACATGGAAGGCCTAATTGCTGCTCTATAATATTTACCTTTTAATTTTAATGGTATCTTCTTATCACAAAGAATACCTGATACTCCTCTCCATTTTAACCAACTAGCATTAATTCTATGCGTAAAATCTCTATCAATTCTTCCATCACTCTGAAAAATTGATCCTAGGTATTTAAAACTTTCCTTCTAAGAAATGCAATATGTGCCTATTTTAATTTCTATGTCCTCTGAAGTAACCAAATGATCAAACTTACATTCTATATATTCTATCTTTGTTCTACTAAGTCGGAGGCCTTTGCTTTCTAATGTTTCTCTCCATAGTTCCAATTTTCTATTAACTTTCTCCTTAGACTCCTCCACTAATACAATGTCATCTGCAAATAACATACACCAAGGTACTTCATCTTGAATATCTTTTGTTAACTCATCCATCACCATTATAAATAAGTATGGGCTTAAAGTTGATCCTTGATGTAACCCAATATTAACTTCAAAGAAGTCTGTCGTTCCTTCATGAGTCCTCACACATGTTTTTGCACCATCATACATGTCTCTTATAAGGTTAATATATGTCAATGGGATACCTTTTTTTTCCAAAGTTCTCCAAAGAACCTCTCTCGGTACCCTATCATAAGCTTTTTCTAGATCAATAAATATCATGTGAAGGTCTTTCTTTTTTGCTCTAAAATGTTCCATAAGACGTCTCAAAAGGTGAATCGCTTCAATAGTAGATCTGCCTGGCATGAAGCCAAATTGGTTTTCTGTTGTACTTGATACTTGTCTTAACCTACGTTTGATAATTCTTTCCCATAATTTCATAGTATGACTCATTAACTTGATACCTCGATAATTCACACAATTTTGAATGTCTACCTTGTTCTTATATATGGGTATAAGTGTACTTGCTCTCCATTCCTCGGGCATCTTTTGGTTTTTCCATATTTCATTAAATAGTCTTGTGAGCCAAGTGATTCCTATTTCTCCTAGTATTTTCCAAACTTCTATAGAAATATTATCTGGTCCTATCGATTTACTACCCTTCATATGTTTAAGAGCCTCTTTGACTTCATTCTTTTGAATACGTCGGTAGAAATTGTGGTTTATATACTTTTCTGACTTGACTAAATCTCCTAAACTAATACTAACATCTTTATTTTCATTAAAAAGATTATAAAAATAGTTTTTTCATCTATTTCTTATATCATCATTTGCCACTAGAATTTTTTCATCCTTGTCTTTTATGCATCTAACATAATTAAGATCTTTAGTTTTCTTATCTCTAGCCCTAACTATCCTAAAAATATCTCTTTCACCCTCTTTTGAGTTGAGTTTTTTATATAAGTCCTCCCAAATCTTAGCTTTTGCTTCACTAACGGCCTTTTTTGCTTCCTTTTTTGCTTTCTTATAAGCTTCTAAAGTTTCACTAGTTTTCTTAGCATAATGTAATTTGTAACATGCCCTCTTTGCCTTGATTTTATTTTGTACTACTTCATTCCACCACCAAGCTTTTTTTTTTGTCGGTACACCTCCCTTAGATACCCCTAACACATCTTTCGCAACTTTTCTAATATGTATAGCTATATTGTTTCACATATCACAGGGTGTGCCAACATAATTCCAAACATCTCCTTGCAGGACTTTCTGTTTAAATACATCTTCTTTCTCGCTTTTGAGGTTCCACCATTTAGTCCGAATAGCTCGATGCACTCTTTTCTTCTTTGTCCACTTTTTTATTTGTAAATCCATAACTAAAAGTCGATGTTGGGTGGTTAAGCTTTCTCCTAGAATTACCTTACAATCTTTACAACACGCTCTATCTTTTTTTCTACAAATAAAGTAATCAATTTGTGTTTGTGATAAGCCACTCTTACAAGTAATTAAATGTTCATCTCGTTTTTTGAAGATTGTATTGACTATAAAGAGATCAAATGCCATAGCAAAATTTAAAATCTCCCTACCTACCTCATTTATATCCCCAAAACCAAAGTTTCCATGAATCCCTTGATATCCTAATGCCTCTTTACCGACATGTCCATTTAAATCTCCTCCTAAACAAATCATCTCCCTTTGTGGAATCTTTTGAAACACCTTATCTAACTCTTCCCAAAAAACTGTCTTTATACTATCTTTTAGTCCTACTTGGGGTGCGTAAGCACAAACTATATTCAAAACCACTGCTCCTAACACTAATTTCAATATTATGATTCGGTCACCATATCGTTGTATGTCTACTACACTCTCCTTTAAATCCTTATTTATAATAATACCAACTCCGTTTCGAGCCTTTTCTTTACCTGAGTACCATAATTTAAAACCTGTATCCTCTATCTCCTTTGCTTTTTCTCCAACCCATGTTGTCTCTTGTAAACATAGAATATGAATCTTTCTCCGAATTATAGTATCTACCACCTCCATTAGCTTACTGGATAATGTTCCGATATTCCAAGAACCAATACGAATCTTATTATCTAGGACTAGCCTCCTTACCCCCCGCATCCATCCATAATCAAAATGCGGAGACCCTCTCTAAAATTTTTTTACTACATTCGGGCGGCAATGTAGCGGGACTAACTTCTTTACCCACACCCGTCCATGATGTAGGAACCCTCTCTGTAATTGATTCACTACATTCGGGCGAAAATGTAGTGGCCCTTGCTTACTTCTTACTGCATTCGGGCTCTGCAGCACGTCGCTAGGCGGGGACGCCCCAAAGCAATGCTCATAATTTTTGTAATCCATGTTATAAAAATCCGACGAAGTTTTATACTGGATGTCGGAAGCCTAACACAACCCTCCTCCTTTATCCGAGCTTGGGACAGGCAATGCAAGGGTAATCCTTACATGGGCGGAGTTCAGGAAAGACAAAGCCAAAAAATTACAGAAACCTTTCTCTATAAATATGTAGTGACTATAGTAGAATATATACGAGAATACAAAGAAAGAACAAAAGAAATAAACTATTTCCTGATAATCCATGAATCCTTCGGCTCTTCCAATCATCTGTTCCATCACTGAAGACGCCGATGACGATCTTGCAAGGGCCAAAGCTCTATCATTCTCATCCACTCACTTCTTCATGTTCTAACCTGATTTCTCAATGAGTACCTGGGCAATATCATGCCACTTTTTCTGGCTTCTTTGAGCAGTGTGTTGCATGCCTTCAATAACGTTATATATGTATATATGTATATATGTATATGTATGTATGTATATGTATATATATATATATACATGTGTATATGAGGATGAAGATTTAATCAGTCACATAGTTTGGACGTTGGCACCCTTATTGCAAAGTATTTCATTGTATCCAAAGGCCCACGAAATTGGCATTTCTCTGTTGGCTCACGTCATTTCAGGGATTGGTTATTATAAAGAGGACGAGCTTTAAGAGAAAGATTCGGAGTCCTTGTAGAAAGTTGCCTTTTAATATTAGTGTCCATTTCCCTCGGTCAAACAGTTGATATATTCATGACACCTAATTCTGTGTAGGAGTACATTTAAATCAGGGCTTGGGAGTTCGAATCGCGTTATTATATCCAACTGATTCCTAATTGCGTTCAATTCTCTCCACACATTATATTCGGGAACGGTGCATCTTACTCGTAAACTGTAAAGCCAGCCAACGTCTGGACCGATTGTAATACGTGTCGATGACTGAAATATAACAGATAAATCAGTCCATCTTCTCTTGGGATGAGGCGTGCTGACTCATGAGTCCAAATGAACCTCTATATTTTTGCTGGTAAAAGTTTCATCGGTAAGAACCTTCTGACAGACGTAGCAGTCGTTAATATAACGCCCACTGGATTTGAATACAATGGTTCACGGGCAGAAATGTGTCAAAAAGAGTGGGGAAAATAGGTGAGAGCCCTTGCAATAGGTGGTAATTTCATGAAATGGAACAGTGTTCGTGTCCCATAGTTTTGTGTTCTTGTCAAACTAGGTCCACCTGAGTTTACTTTGGATGAACAATGGATATGAACTTTTCACCATGTGTTTGTGTTGGATATTAATATTGTGCACGCATGAGATTTATAATGATTTTATGTTTTGTATTATTTGTACATCAATAGGGTTTCGTAGAAAAAACAATTCATCTAGCCGACCCTATCTAGTTTGGAAAAAAGTTTAGTTCTTGTTGTTAACAAATGTCATAAATGGATCCAACGTTGGCCAACCTTTTCGGTGCCACATGAACTTGTTGTCGGGTTAGTATCAGGTTTTCATGTCTATGAAATTTTTGTTCCTATCATGCCGAATAACAAGCGAAATGTTGACGAGTTGATGTAAGACAATTCACCTAGCTAGATTTTTCTCTTTCTTTTTCTTTTTAACTTTCAAACTAATGTTGTAAGACTCGTAGCATATCATGCCGTACTATACAATAGAAGTTTATTTTATATAGGTCGAGGGTTAATATAGTTTACCTATCAGCCCGTATTGCATAATATAATACAATGTTTTCTTTTGAAAAGATTCTGTTGCTGGAATCCGACAACTGGGTTATTTTAAGCCCCCAACATACAAGAGGGTTAAATTTGGAGCCCACTTTCTTTCAAAAAACCCTTTCCTATCGCTGTTTTGTAATTTGGTGCACCAATCACCTTAAAAGATTTTATATTTTTTTGGAATTGAACCTCTAAGATAACCCTAAACCAGTTTTTCGATTTGTTTTGTCCCCAAAATCTCTGGCTTCCGAAAGAGATCCGACATGGGCTCATTACATGCCTATCTATGAACGTAATTGATTGGTGGGCAAGTGCAACTACTGTGAGCAGATTAAACATGGAAAATTTTTCACATGAAGCACGACCATTCCAACCATCAAAGGTTCTAAGTTGTGTATATGTACACCCAATTACGTCAAAAAATAGATGAGACAAGTCATAAAAACAAACAAAAAGTGCAAAAGAATCGTAGAGGAGAAATAAGAGGTTGAGAGTAGGAGGCTTCACGTGAGATGTATGGACAAGATGTTGGGCTTGATGAGATTGAAGATGATGAAATGGAGGATCTTGAGTAGCCAAAGAAACGTAGGGAGAAGGGTAAGATTGTAGTTAGTCGCACTGGGGGCAATAGAGATTAATCAACTACAACAACCCCTTCTTGTCATCGAAGGGTGTGGGTGGGGGTAGATGCCTTCTTTTTACAATAACAGTAGCAACTAAGCTTTTTCCCATACTAGATGAGTTAAGCTAAATAGATTCTTTCTTTTCATAGAGATCAATCATGTATCATACTAACAGTTAATTCAACAAAAGCTAAATCATTCTTTATTATTTTATTCCAATACCTTTTTAGTTTTTCTTCTCTTTTAACATTTTTACCATCTAATTTCTAATACCTTTTAATTGAAGGTTTCTTTGGTCATCTTTCCACATGTTAAAACTATCTTAAATGATTTTTTTATTTATTAGTATTACTCTCAAATTATCTATGTGAAACTGATTGAGTTGAGAGGATGTGAGCTAAGATAATTAGAGTTGAGAAGTACTATGTGCGAGCAACTATTAATGCTCTCCACACAAACACACATACACCAAAACTGTCACACCAGGGAATGGTGATAAAGCCTGATTCACTCACCACCTATACAGGATAAGAGTGAAGGAGATAGAGTAAATCTCTGTAGCCAAAACCATCTTATTTTTCATTCTAGAATATATCTATTTATGCTCATAAGAGACTCTCTTAGCTGAGTTAAAAAAGAACATCAACACCCTACAATTTACTAGGTGGATTGTTCTCATTACCTGTGATTCTATGTTGTTTCTTAAGCTGAATGCATTAAAGGGCCTTGGGAACTACTAGATAGGAATTCCTAGGAAATAGTTGCCATCATGCAATATTAACTACTAATCATAAAAAATAGCTTAAAAAGTCCTAAGAACTCTTAAGTAAAGTTCTGCATCAATTGTGCTTCTAATTAAGGCCATGAACTGTGTAACTCCAATTTCCATTGTAATCTTCTATTGTTGGAAGACGCACATGGCTTTTACAACAGGTAGCCCCGCCGGTTTCCACTCTAAGGTAATTTCCTTCTTTTTATAATAACTGTAGCAACTAAGCCTTTTCCCATACTAGATAAGTTCAGCTAAACAGATTCTTTCCTTTCATAGAGCTCAATCATGTATCATACTAATAGTTAATTCAACAAAAGTTGAATCATTCTTTATTATTTTATTTCAATACCTTTTTAGTTTTAGTTTTCTCCTTTTAACATTTTCACCATCTAATTTCTCATACCTTTTTATTGAAGGTTCCTTTGGTCATTTATCTTTCCATGTATTAAAACCATCTTAAATAATTTTTTCTTATTTTATCATCTATTGGTATTACTCTCAAATTGTCTAAGATAACCTCATTATGAATAAGGTATTTTCTTGTGTAACTACATATACATCTCAACATCTTGATTTATATTATGAACATCTTTTACAAATATTGTTGATTAAATATCAATGCTCAACACCATATAGCATAGCAGGTCTAATCATTGCTCTATAATATTTACCTTTCAACCTTACTAGTATCTTCTTGTTATATAGAATAATACCTCATGTACCTCTCGGTTTTAATGAGTATGTATTAATTATATGTGATATCTCTATCAATTTTTCCTTCTCTTTGAAAAATTGACCCTAAGTATTTAATTTTAGGAATGCAATGTGTATTGATCTTAATTTTCTTGCCATTTGTAATAACTGAATGATCAAATTTATGTACCATATATTTTGTTTTTGCTATATTAAGCCAAAAGGCTTTATTTTCTAATGTTTCTCTACCATTATAATTTCCTATTAACTTTTTTCTTATACTCGCCCATTACACAATATCATCCACGAATAGCATATACCAAGATACTTCATCTTAGATATGCTTCATTAACTCGTTAATACAAACAACAACTAACCCTTTCTGTGCTAATAAGCTAAATCATTCTTTAGTGTTTCCTTTCAACGCTTTTTTGGTTTTTCTCTTTTTTTTGGCATTTTCACCATCTAGTTTTTCATACCTTCTTATCATAGCTTCATTTGATCACCTTTTCACATGTCCAAACCATTTCAAATAATTTTCTCATATTTTATTATCTATTGGTATCACTCCTAATTTAATCCCAATAATCTCGTATAAGTATACAGTCTTTCCTTGTATGACCATACATTTGTCTTATCTATCTTTATTTCTGCCGAAGTATCTTTTTAACTACCCAACACCCATAACCATATAGCATAACAAGTCTAATTTCTATTATATAGTATTTATATTTCAACCTTAATTGTATATTTTTGTCACATATAATACTTGATGCACCTCTTTATTTTAACCAACCTCCATCAATTCTATATGTAACATCTCCATCAATCTTTCATCGCTCCCAAAACCTAATCGTAGGTACTTAAAACTTTTCTTATAAGGAATATAATATGTGTTGATCTTATTTTTTATATCTAAAATAACTAAATAATTAAATCTATATTCCAATATTTTATCTTGGTTCAACTAAGCCAGAAACTTTTACTTTCTATTGTTTCTCTCATAATTCCAATTTCCTCTTACCTTTTTCCTTAAACTCGATCACTAATACAGTATCATTCACAAATAACATACACCAAATCACTTCATCTTGAATATGTTTTGTTAAATAATCAATAACCAAGATAAATAAATATGCATTTAAAGTTGATCATTGATGTAATATAATATTAACATCAAAATTTCTTCATGAGTTCTGATACATGTTGGTGCCCTATCAAACATGTCTCTTATAAATTGATGTGCATCAATGAAATGTCTTTCTTTTCTAAGGTTTTTCAAGAACATCTCTTGGCACCTTATTATAATCTTTTTCTAAATCAATAAATACAATGTAAAAGTTTTTCTTTCTTACTCTAAAATGTTTTATAAGATGTCTCAATAGGTGAATAGCTTCAATAGCAAATCTCCCTTGCATAAACCCAAATTGATTCTCTATTGTACTCAATACTTGTTTTAACCTATATTCAATAATTCTTTCATGTAGTTTTATAGTATGACTCATCAATTTAATACCTCGATAATTCAAACAATTATGAATGTCTCTCTTGTACTTTTATATGAGTATAATTGTAATCTTTCTTTATTTTTCAATCATCTTTTGGTTTCTTCATATTTTATTAAATAATCATGTAAGCCAAGTGATACTTACACCTCTTAGGATTTTTCATGTCTATATAGGAATAGCCCAATTCAATAGATTTACCAACTTTTATAAGTTTACAACCTCTTTGACCTCATTTATTTGAATACATTGATATAAATTATGATTTATATACTCTACTCAGTTGATAAACTCTCTCAAGCCAATACTAGTATCTATTTTTTCATTAAAAGCTTATAAAAATAAATTTTTAATCTATTTTTGATAGTTGTTACTTGCCACTAGAATATTCTCATCTTCATCTTTGATGTGTTAACAATATAAGATCCCTATTTTTCATATCTCTATCCTTAATTATCATAAAAAATATCTCTTTCACCTAAAAAATTGGCTTCCTTTTAATATCACAAATTAATTTTTCTTTTAAAGCATATCAAATTCCATAGTCAATGTAGGAGTAGGTTATAAGGTGCCCACTTATTTTACATTGAGGGTAGATTATTGTAAAAAAAAAATGATAATGTTACCATGTGGACCAATGAATTTAAGAAGTGTTGTAAGACTGTGGGATGTTTTAAGGCTAATGAGCAGATAGATGTTGTAAAAGTTTAGTAAATTTCTTTGTACATTTTCTAAAAACAATATTGTTTTTGAGATCTGAACATGGAAACAACTATAGAAAATCTACTTCTTATTTTTTAATAGATTGTGCTAGATGTTGGCCCTAGTAATATGGTTCAGTTCATTAAATAATGATGCATATTATAAAGTAGGAGGTAAAAATGCTTAAGAAGACTACTCATCTATAGTATGGACTCATTGTATAGACTTAATGTTAGAGGACATCATTGAGCTTAATGAGATTAGTGGGCTCTACTGGTAATTGCAGAAAGATTGCAAAGTTTGTGTATAACCATTGATCTATCATAGACGTCTTACACTAGAGGATAAGGATTGATTCGACCTACAATGATAAGGTTTGCTACTAATTTTCAGTGTCCAAAGTGTTGTCATGCGATTGAAGGTGACATTTTCTTTTGATGAATTATCCTAAAAAAGGAAATTGGAATTGACATTGTTGATATAGTTTTCGATAGCAGTTTTTGGGAGAAATGTTTTAAGTTCCTAAAGATAAATATGCCCTTGGTGAAAGTGACGAGAATGGTGAACAGTAAGGAGACTCTTATATATTTTTATATTTTTATGAATGATAGACCAAGTGGATATATTCCCTCTCATGACTGCCGTTTGCTGACCCTTGATAGACAATGAGAGATGGAGCTAATAAGGCACCGTCATGATCGTCCATCAAGGGCGATCCGGACGGTGGTCCTTCAAAATATATATATATACGTGTGTTTGATGTAATTGATAAGGCAAAAGAATAGAAGAGCCAACTTAAATAAGACAAAGAGATCTTATATGCCTCTTTAGGATACGATAGACGATATATGGAACAAGCAAATGCATCATGATTTACGGCAATATCTTAATCTTGCTATGAGATCCTTTCCTTCTTTTAAGGAGGGTGAAGAGGGGCATATCAAAATGCAATTGATTTTAATCCAGATGACGTGAAACATGACATTCACTTGGAACTTAAAGGCAAATCCATAGTGTGACAAATTTTTAGTTAAAGTTTTTACTTAACTAGTAATGTTTGTCATCTATTCATTTTCTTATTTCCATTGATACTTACATGGGAACAATTTGGTAAGGACACTCCAAATCTATCAAGGTTTTCTCATGGTATGTTGAGCCAAACTTACAGTGCTAGTGGATGTCAATGAAATTGAAGTTTTTTTTCTCACATCACATGAAAAAATAGATTGTGATACTCTTGCCCTTGCAAGTTGGTTTTCATTGCATATAACATAAAGTTGCAACTTAAGTATACTAATTTCATAAGATTCTACAGTTAATTTTATAAAATAATCCTTGCATACATATCTATTATTATTATTATTTTATGCTTAATTAGAAGGCAAAAATACCTGCAATATGGTTTTTCGAGGGCCAGACCGTGCCAGGCCCATTTTGACAACTCTAACCCACAGCAACAGGTATCTCAAATCTCTAATAAAGGTTTGCAATAGGTAGGTGACAGGCAATACAGATTGATAAAGAGGAAAACTATATCTCCATAACTCACTCTAATTAGATCGGGTTTCCATCGTTGGATAGTACCCACCTCAATATAACCTAAAACCACAGAACCATAATGTAACACATCAATATCTGGACATGGTAGGGCTTATTGCACCCGGCCAGTTGAGTTTTTCAGTCATATTTTTCAGTCATATTATGACCGGGTACAGATGGGATTAATGCTTTTATGAAATTGAACTAACTGGGTATTCGAGAAAATGGTTCTGATCCAGTTTCAGATACGACTATGAAAGACCAGAACTGGATAAAAAGAAAATTACATGGGAATTTGCATCTGTTACATATATCAGACAAATAGAGCCCAACTATTGCTCATCAGTACGTATTTTCCTTAAAGTTGGATCAGGTATGGTACACATCCAGTTCATTAATATGTTACTCATGTAATACATACACACAGATACACGCACGAACACACACAGAGACATACCTATGCATGCATGCATTTGCCTGTGTATGTATGTGTATATACACATATATATGTATTTGTATGTGTCCAAACAATTCCATTCATAAGCACAACTGAGCACTTGTTTATAAATCATCGCCACATACGAACTTGGATGTGTGTGTCCAGGGAACATGGATATGCACTTGAACAACTTATTCAATTATTTTGTTTTACTTGATATAGAAGAATAGTTTCGCTTTCATGTGATTATGCATATTATACACTTCAAATACCATATATTGGCATATCACAACATAATGAACCACAAAGTGAAACCAAACCAGACTGGACAGACGGTACGGTTCGAGGTTGCCATTTCAAACCTGACGACAAACGGCCCTACCCACAGCGACCTGCATATCATTTTTCAGAAATTTAAAATGAATGGTCCGTCCATGCAGATTCAGATTTAATCCTCTGAATTTTAAATGAAAGCTCTCCAGTAAAACCATCGTTTTCGTCATATGTTTCCGTGGAGAGCAGTAGTGACTAAGGCTTCATGTTGGGGAACAAATTAACCCTTCGAGAAGGTCTCTTTTAGACTTTGCTAGTTTCTGTGATGGCATTCAACATGTCTCGGCTTTCACGTTGTAAACTCCCTGTACTAAGCCACTCCTTGAAATAACAAGCTTAGCACCACGTTTCACAGCTCCTGCCGGCTAAAGAGATCATATCAAAAGAACCTCCACGTTAAACGTGTTGAGCAACATCTAAGGTTTGGTTTCACCCCGGTTGCGACCCGAATAGACCTATGATTTCTACAGGTTATTCCCCAGAAGAAAGCCCTTTGTATATTCTAAGGGATGGTTTTGTGTAGAAATAGCAATATTGACCCGACCAGTCATGAACAAACCAAGGAACACCCGAAGTTGAAACCGATCGGGACAGTAGGGGAATAACATGCCCCACTCTGTACCGGACCTATATATATAAGCTCAATCTAATAGAGATTAAACCCTTAAATATCTCCACCGATGAAGATTTTAAATGAAAAAATAAAATGTAACATTCAACATTAAATGCAAGCACGGAAACTACAACACTTACTTTTTGAGATTCAAACCTCTACCAAATGTATGGACTAATTCCTATATATATTAATTGAGTATACTTATACTCATATATAAGAACAAGAGATACATTCAGAATTGTGCGAATTATCGAGATATCAAGTTAATGAGCCATACTATGAAATTGTGGGAAAGATTATTGAACGTAGTTAAGACAAGTATCAAGTACAATAGAGAACCAATTTGAATATGTCCGGAAGGTCTATTGTTGAAGCGATCCACCTTTTGAGACATTTTATGAAACATTTTAGAACAAAAAAGAAAGACCTTCATATAATATTTATTGATCTAGAAAAAGCTTACGATAGGGTACCAAGAGAGGTTATTTGGAGAACCTTAAAAAAAAAGAGGTATCCCATTGACATACATTAACCTTATAAGAGACGTGTACGATGATACAAAAATATGTGTGAGGACTTGTGAAGGAATGACGAACTTCTTTAAAGTTAATATTAGGTTACATCAAGGATCAACTTTAAGTTCATACTTAGTTATAATGGTGATTGATGAGTTCACAAAACATATTCAAGATGAAGTGCCTTGGTGTATGTACTTGTAATGACATTTTGTTAGTGGAAGAGTCTAAGGAAAAAGTTAGTAGAAAATTGAAACTATAGAGAGAAGCATTAGAAAGCAACAACTTCCGACTTAGTAAAACAAAACAAAATATATGAAATGTAAGTTTGATCATTTGGTTACTTTAGAAGACATAGAAATTAAAATTGGTACAAATTAGATCTCTCTTAAAAGGAAAGTTTTAAATACCTAGGATCCATTTTTCAGAGTGATGGAAGAATACTTTTTGAAAGATGTTACGCATAGAATTAATGCTAGTTGTTTAAAATGAAGAGAAGCATCAAGTATTCCTTGTAATAAGAAGATACCATTAAAGTTAAAAGATAAATATTATAGAACAATTAAACCTATCATGTTTTATGGTTATAAGTGTTGGACAGTTAACCAGTACAAAAGATGCATGTAACAAAAATGAAGATGTTGAGATGAATGAATGGTCATATAAGAAAAAACCGTATATGTAGTAATTGTTGTTATATATATAACCCATTTTTGCCCATCGGCGAAAAGAAAACCTCAACCCATTCCTGCCCCATCATCCCTAGTTTTACGAGAACCTGAACATATCTGAAAAGTGAGCCTCCCTTTCATAGACCAGCTTATACCAATATAAGCAAGTCCATATCATACAAGCATATGGACATGTGTTCAGAATGATTTTATGCAAGACAGCAAATACCACGAATCAATATGCAAAATTATCCGAATAAAAATTAAAGGAAAGCCGATCCACTCAGTTCATAGTTTTAAATGAAACGGTAACAAGCACAATGCAAGCCTGAGTTATCTGAGTCTGAATCCAAAAAGTCATTAATCCGTGCTACACATTACAAGGGTTCGTGTAGATCGGAGCAAAGAGAGCTAATAGAAGCCACTGAGGCCACCTAACACGCTGCCTCATAAAGACCGTGGACACGGTTAGGCCTCAATATTGGAGGCTGGTACCAAGTAGACAGAGAGGCCACCGACGCACGACTCCCCTTGCTGTCCGGATTTGAATGCTCTGCATTGACTGGTGCACAGCCGCTGGGTGGATAAGCCATTCTCCTGAAAAAACAGCCGAGTCCTTGTCAGTCAGCCTCTCACATAGCATCAAAACGTGGCCAAATACGTACTCAGGATTTTAGAAGCAAATGAATCAGCATGAAGCACTCAATTAACACGTAAAATCCTTGTGAAATGATAAATATTTTACTATTTCATCTATTTGGATTGACAGCGATCATATCCACAATCTACGAATTCAAGTACCGGTTAGAGAAAAGGATACCACCAAATATGGCATGTGGCTGGCTATACTGTCAATTACAACAACAACTAAGCCTTTTCCCATACTAAACGGGGTCGGCTACATGGATTCTTTGTTTCCACAGATCTCTATCGTGTGCCATGTTAGCAGTTAACTCCCAATAAGCTAGATCATTCTTTATTGTTTCTTTCCAACACTTTTGTGGTCGTCCTCTACCTCTTTTAATACTTTCCAAATTTAGGTTTTCTAACCTTCTTACAGGTTCTTCTTTTGATCTTCTTTCTATATGTCCAAACCATCTTAAACGATGTTCTCTCATTTTATCCTCTATTGGTGTCACTCCTAATTTGTTTCTAATAACCTCATTATGTATACGGTCTTTTCTTGTATGACCACTCATCCATCTCAACATCTTCATTTCTGTCACAGACATCTTTTGTACATGTTGATGATTAACTGGCTGGCTATACTGTCAATTATCAACGAAATATTCAAACATCTCCGTGATTGATGCAATTCTTCCGAGAAGCTAAAATATGTACCATGCATTTCTCGAAACATCAGATTAAACGATGTTCTAAAATATTGTTTGTAAAATGTGAATCTTTGACATTACCAAATCACGCAATACAATAATTTTCTGCTTTTTTCATTTCAATGTATGCTTTCGTTAAATAAGAAAGTTGAGCCATATCATACAATATAGTGTTTGTTATATGCGCAAGTCAGGTACCCCATAGAATACAGGTCTAATGATGTTTATAACATGGATGCAATAAACGTTCAAAAGCTTCTCCAACTCTCTTTTGCTTTTCAGGTAAGGCGTTAACTTCAGCAGTTTAAATGAGACAAGTTACGGTGCTTCCCCCTTGAATATAGTACTGCGTGGATCGCAACACTCTTTTATATGGTAAGGTCTCTCTCTCTCTCTCTCTCTCTCTCTCTCTCTCTCTCTCTCTCTCTCTCTCTCTCACACACACACACACACACACACACACACACGACCTTTTAGCCTCCTTACAAAGGTTTCCATAAGCTTTTTCAAATGCTAGATTTAAAATCCCTTCCCAGAGTCAAGAAGAGTACACAAGCATGTAGCTTACAAAAATGTAGCATCTTTAAATATGGAAACCCCCAACTTCTTCCCTTCACTAGTTCCATTTCTCAAGTGATTTATTTTATTATGATCAATCAGGAATGGACATCCCTTTCAGCAATTTTAGTTGCATATCCATTAATTTCAGCTTCAGTTCCATAGAAATTGCAAGCCAAGTCAAGGATACATCATTCCAAAATTGCACAATCCCAGGCATTTCATCCAAAGGTAAGAAAGATGAGCTGATTTAATGGAGTAAAGCATGTCATTTGCATGACCTACTGACCTGTCTCTGTAGAGGGGACCATCTAACATGTTTCTTGGTTCAAGGCGACCAACATAGCCTAAACCTGTTACAAACAAATCATGAAATCATTCAGAAAAAGCCTATTGGATTATAAGGAAGATGATGAGCAACTTCCACGTTTAGTCACTTGCCGGAGTTATATTGCACTTCATGCTGATATGCCATATTGGTCCTACTACTCGCAACTGCCTTCTTGTTTGTGTAGCCATTCTATGTTTTCAGTAGAAAAATAGATGTAGGTAAGTAATAGAAAGAAATCATATGACCATGAAAGAAACATGATGAAAATGAACGTACCAGATTATCCACCATAAATCCTGGAGTTCCTACAAAAACGGAAAACGTTAGTAAAGGAGTACTTCTTTATCAAGCTTCTGGCAAGGAATGTATTTGAGTACTAAAACGAACTAGAAATCACCTCCATCAGAAGCAGACAGCATGGCAGCAATAGGGATAGAAGAAGCTCTGTTGCTCAGTCGCGCTTCCGGGAATCTTCTGTTAACCTTTTGCTCAGGAGCTACGTTTTTCCTTGCAGCAGAGAGAGACCTCGTTTCTACGAGGAAACAATATAAATAAGACAAAGTGTGGAAGAAACTGCAGATTATAAAACCTCAAACCAAAACCAAGCTTCTTCCACATCGAGTGGGCTCAACTCCACAAATTCTTAGTTGTCATTGTGCCCGATCTTGCATCATATAACCAGCAAAAATTTAAAACTAATTGATTCCCACACACTTTTCCCATACTAGACAGGGTCGGCTACATGGATTCTTTGTTTCCACATAGCCCTATCACGTGTCATGTCAACAATTAATTCAACATAAGCTAGATCATTCTTTATTGTTTCTTTCCAATATTTTTGTAATCGTCCTCTACCTCTTTTAATACTTTCAAAATCTAGTTTTTCATACCTCTCACAGACACTTCTTTTGATCTTCTTTCTATATGTCTAAACCATCTTAAACGATATTCTCATTTTATCCTCATTATGTATATGATTTTTCACCTCTTTTGATCTTCTTTCTTTATGTCCAAACCATCTTAAACGATATTCTCTCATTTTATCCTCCTCATTATGTATATCATCTTTCCTTGTATGACCACTCATCCATCTGAATATCTTCATTTATTCCACAGACACCTTTTGAACATGTTGATGATTAACTACCTAATTGTTGCTCTAAAATACTTACCTTTAACTTTAATGGTATATTATTGTCACAACGAAGACCTAATGCTCCTCTCCATTTTAACCAACCTACATTAATTCTATGCATAGCATCTCCATCAATTCTTTCGTCAATCTAAAAAATTAACCCTAGGTATTGAAATTTTCCTTTTGTGAGATGCAATGTGTGCCAATTTTAATTTTTATGTTCTCTCACGTAACCAAATGACCAAACTTACATTCCATATATTTTGTCTTTGTTCTACTAAGTCCAAAGCCTTTACTTTCTAGTCTTTCTCTCTATAGTTCCAATTTTCTATTAACTTTTTCCTTGGACTCCTCCGCTAACACAATGTCATCTGCAAATAACATACACCAAGGTACTTCATCCTGAATATATTTTGTTAATTCATCAATCACCATTATAAATAAGTATGGACTTAAAGTTGACCCTTGATGTAACCCAATATTAACTTCAAATAAGTCAGTTATTCCTTCATAAGTCCTCACACATGTTTTTGCACCATCGTACATGTCTCTTATAAGGTCTATGCATGTCAATGGGATGTTTCTTTTTTTTCAAGGTTCTCCAAAGAACATCCCTTGGTACCCCATCGTAAGCTTTTTCTAGAACAATAAATATCATGTGAAAGTCTTTCCTTTTTGCTTTAAAATATTCTATAAGAAGTCCCAAAAGGTGAATCGCTTAATACCAGATCAGCCTGGCATGAATCCAAATTGATTCTCTGTTGTACTCGATACTTGTCTTAACCTACGTTCGATAATTGTTTTTCATAATTACATAGTATGGCTCATTAACTTAATACCCTGATAATTCGCACAATTCTGAATGTCTCTCTTGTTCTTGTATATGAGTTTAAGTGTACTCGCTCTTCATTCCTCGGGCATCATTTGGTTTCTCTATATTTCACTAAATAGTCTTGTGAGCCAATTGATTCCTACCTCTCCTAGGATTTTCCAAACTTCCATAAGAATGTTGTCTGATCCTAAAGATTCATTTACCTACCTTCATATGTTTAAGAGCCTCTTGACTTCATTTTTTTTTGAATATGTTGATATAAATTGGAGTTTATATACTTTTCTTATTTGGCTAACTCTACTAAGCTAACACTAACATCTTTATTTTCATTAAAAAACTTATAAAATAATTTCTCCATCTATTTTTATATCATCATTTACCACTGAAATTTTTTCATCCTCGTCTTTGATACATCTAACAAAATTAAGATCCTTAGTTTTCTTTTTTCGTTTCTTTCTTTACTTTCTTATAAGTCTCTAAAGTTTCACTAGTCTTCTTAGACTAATGTAATTTGTAACATGTCATCTTTGCCTTAATTTTAACTTACACCATTTCAATCCACCACCGAGCTTCTTTTTGTACTGGTACACCTCCCTTAGATTCACCTAATACATTTTTCCCCACTTTCCTAATATGTATAGTCATATTGTTCCACATATGACACAGTGTAAGTTTTATACTTAAACTTAATTTAAATTTACTTTCAGTTGCTCAAATTTGTCATAATGATTGTATAATCACTTTCACATCCAATCATTGTGTAGTGCAGGATCACCTATCGAAGAAGGTGATTGGTCAAGGACATAGAGAAAGTGGACTATACAAAATGGATTGTTTAATTATGCCAAATTTTGAATCTTAAAATGTAGCTCATGATGCTACACTTTGGCATAAACGACTTAGATATTTGGATATACATAAATTATTTAATTTTCTTTTGTTAAAAGAAATTAAAAAACAAAAATTTGATTGTAAAAAAAGCGTTTTTGAAAAAATACATCATCATCATTTTGGAGAAACAAATTATGTACCAAGGAAAGCTTTTGAATTAATACATTCTGATGTTTGGGGTCCTGGCCCCATTGTTTTCAAGAGAGAAGTTTAAATATTATGTAATATTTGTAGATGACTTTACTCACTTTACTTGGATATATCTTTTAAAACACAAATCGAAAGTATTTGAAAATTTTGTAATCTTTTGCAATATGGTCAAAAATCAATTTGATTCCACTATTAAGATTTTTAGATCTAATTCGAGAGGAAAATATTTGTCAAATGATTTTCAAAAATTTATTGAAACTAATGGAAGGCAGGTAACCATCAACGTGTACAAAAGATGTCTGGGACAGAAATGAAGATGTTGAGATAGATGAGTGGTCATACAAGAAAAGACCGTATACATAATGAGGTTATTAGAAACAAATTAGGGGTGACACCAATAGAGGATAAAATGAGAGAATATCGTTTAAGATGGTTTGGACATATAGAAAGAAGATCAGAAGAAGAACCGTAAGGTATGAAAAACTAAATTTGGAAAGTATTAAAAGAGGTAAAGGACAACCACAAAAGTTTTGGAAAGAAACAATAAAGAATGATCTAGCTTATTGTGAATTAACTGCTAACATGGCACATGATAGAGCTTTGTGGAAACAAAAAATCCATGTAGCCGACCCCGTCTAGTATGGGAAAAGGCTTAGTTGTTGTTTTTGTTTTTGTATTGAAACTAATGGAATTTTACATAAAAAATCTTGCACTAAAACTCCTCAATAAAATGGCTTGGTTGAATGAAAACATAGGCATATTATATAAACATTTAGAACCATGTTAATTGCCAGTAATGTTCTAAGTTTTTATGGGCACAAGTTATTCTTATTATTGTTTTTTATACCTTATCCATAGAATGCCTTCAACTAAACTTGAAAATATTTCTCTTTTTGAAAAATTATATAATCTTTTTTCTTATTATGAAAGACTTAGAGTTTTTGGGTATAAATGTTATGTTTATATAAACAAAAATGATAAATTGTCTCCTAGGACCATTAAATGTGTATTTCTTGGTTATGAAATTGACAAAAAAGGTTCCAGATGTTTTGATCCTCTTATGTTTTAAAAAATGTAAAATTCTTTGAAAATGATTATTACTATAAGTCTAGATCTTTCGATAATAATGAAACATCTTTTTCACAAGATTTCTTTAATTTAAAGGAAGACGATAATTGTGATTTAGAAGTTCATCATGATATTCCTCGTAAGTCTATTGATGTCCAAGATGGAACTTTTATCATAGAACCGTTTCCATTACATTATACTAGACGACATAGAGAATCTCACAACACACATTTAGAACTTAGAATTTCAAAACATCCTCAACATTTTGTCTCCGATGAATCTTTTGAATCTCAACGAAAAAATTTGATTACAACTCTTTATCAAGTAAAAGAACATAAATTCTATCACCAAGCTAAGGTATTCCGGAATGGGAAGCTACTATGAGTGACGAACTTAAAGCATTAGACAAAGCTCTAACATGAACAGTTGTACCTAAGCCTAAGGATAAAAAGGTTATTGGATGTCAATGGGTTTATAAAATTAAAACTCATAGCAATGATAATATTAAAAGATAAAAGGCCTGACTGGTAGCCAAGAGTTATGCTCAAGAGCATTGAATTCACTATGATGAAACTTTTGCTCCTGTTGCTAGAATGACTACTATTAGAATTCTATAACTCTTAGTGTTATTTAAAATTGGGATATATATCAACTTGATGTTAAAAATGCTTTTTTAAATGGATATTTAACTGAAGATGTTTATATGACTCCTCTTGGATTTGACGTTCCCCAAGATCATGTACTTAAACTACAAAAGGCGTTGTATGGCTTAAAACAAGCCCTCAAGGCTTGGTTTGATCGATTTGACAAATTCAAGCATCTGCATAACTTTATATTTTGTTATATTGATACTGCTTTATTTATAAGAAAGACAGATGTAGGTATTGTTATTTTACTCTTATACGTGGATGATATGATCATCATTAGGAGCGATTAAGCAGGGATGACAGAGGTTAAGTATAACAGTCACCAGGAATTAAGATTTAGGTCTGCTTATCTATTTTTGGGTATTTAAATTATTATAAACAATTATGAATACTTTATGTCTCAAACTAAATTTGCAAATGATATAATTGAAAGAATCACCGACAACAAGATAGTCAAATACTCCAAAAGTTTTTGGTACTAAGTTAAGATCCATTGATGGAGAAAAATTAAATGACCCCATCCCCTACAGACAACTCAGTGTTATCCGTATCTTAGGAGAAACCACGATACGATACGGTAACCTTTATCGTATGATAAAGGTTATCGTGTCGTACGCTTAAAAAAAAAATCTAAAAAATTCCAATTTTTTTATTTTTTTTGTGGGTTTTTTTGCCTCTCTTCACTTCTCTCCAAGGCATCCTCTAATATGCTTGTCTGGGATTGCAAGTTGTGTATGTAAGATGTAAATTCATGTTAGTTTATAAGAAATTTATTGAATAAGAATAATTTATGAACAAATAAAAATTATGACAAAATCATTTCCCTTTCTGTTGCCAACTTTTAGGTATATTTCTACTACCAGTTTCTAATTTCATGAAATCGCAAACAATGAAAAACAATTTGGTTGTCTCGGTTCATTAAGTGGGCATTTCACAACTTCACTATTTTAGGGTTCACCTTACCTGACTTCCATTGAGTCAGCGTGTGTGAGGCTTAACTTAGTATGTGAAGTGAGAAATGGAGCTCAAGCGTTAAAAAGCTAGTCTCCAGTAAGAGAAAAAAAGGATATCATCAAGTAACAATATCAAATCACTGAGGTGTCATAGACTCAATAATCAAAGAAATGGAGCTCATCGTTTTGCTCACATATAAAAATTATCAAATATGACAACTACATGTACAAAGATAGCAGTTTGTTAATTTTGATATATTAGATGAGTGAATTATGGAAGATAACGAAGAAAATAAACTGATAACCGAAAAAGACATTGCATAGATTAATTTGAAAGGAGCGCAACAACATCATAACGGAGATGAAGATTTTGATTTTGAAGCATAAGGTGACGAGAAACTTTGAATCTTCATAAAGGAGAAGATGAAGATTATTTAGTTAATGATCTTGATACAAATTTACAATATGTAAATGTAAATGTATTTTATTTTTTGCTTCAAAATATGTAAATTTGGATGCAATTGTTCAATGTTGAATGCTCAATGTGTACTAATCTTTGCATTATATGAATTCAAAGCAATTACCAGATTTTTCTTAATTTTTCTTCTTTTTTAAAATATTTTTCTATTTTTTTAATATTAAAATACGATACGATACGATACAATACGCGTATTGTGGAGCTCAGCGATACGTGATACGATACGCGTCAGACACACTAAGACAATTCAAAGGTGCCCTTACCTATCTTACTATTACTCGTCATGACATTTCTCATGCAATATATATAGCTAGTCAATTTCAACAAGCACCTACCATTGTTCATATGAGCGTTATTATGCAAATTATTAGATATGTGAAAATTTCTAGAAACAAGGGAGTACTCTTAACTTCTTCCTCGACTTTTGATTTATCTGTGTATACTGATGCTGACTCGGGTGGAGATGTCAACAACAGACATTCTACGACTAGTTTTTGTATTTTTTTAGGTGAATCACTTATCTCCTTGAAGTGCAAGAAACAGCAAAAGGTATCGCTCTCTTCTACTGAAGCAAAATATCAAGCTATGGCTACTGCTACCATGAAGATTTATTGGATTACAACTGTTCTGAGAGATATGGGCATTACTCCTTAAAAACATGCCACTATGTACTATGACAATAAAAGTGCCATATACATTGCTTTCAACAACACATTTCACGAAAGAAAAAAACATACTGAGGTGGATTGTCATTTTGTTTGTGAAGTGTACAAAAGATCAATTTGTGTAGAGTGTCCCTACTGTACTGTATATTGTTTGTGAAGAGTGTTTACAATGTTCACATCAAAGATGCAGCATTGTGCATTAATATGGATGTTCTTCTCTTAACAAAAGAGCACATAATGTCCCTACTCATGACAGATCCTCTTTGCTTAGAATATTAAGTTTGATGTACTCATATTTTGGAGATATTCTCCATAAGAGATCAAACATTTTTCGCACTTTCGTACGTTTCTTAATGCAAGGGTTGCACTTATTCTCAATAATATACCTTTGTTCATTTCATAAACCATGTGGTTCCCCATAGTATTCACTTATTGATATGTGGCGACACTTCCTTATCTTCTCAAGAATCTCATACTCCTTGACGATATTGCGTTATCGAGAGTATGCCTCTTGTACTTCAACCCAAATTTCTCCAGCGGACTCCATGCACATGAATGTCTTGTTGATCATGGGAGTCATAGATTATATCAACCAAGAACTCACCAATGCATCATCCTTAGACCAACGTTCAAATTCTACACTTTCTTCATTCGAACGATTCTGATTTCTGCCAAAAAGTGACAGTTTCCATCCTCTCTAGATTTCAGGGCAAGTTCAATTGATATTGCCCATTATCTATAATTTCAACCTTCAAGTCAAATGTTTGTAATCTGAAAAGGATTTGCTTTCCGTTCGTTACTATATGTGGCGACTTAGGATTATTCTTTAAGTTGTTCTTCCATTTTCTTATTTTCTTCTAGGGAGATGTATTCTCACAAACAAATGGCATAAAGATTCTCATCAAATATGTTTTGTACCTTTTTGTCTCGTAGCTACACTCCAAATTCTTATGTCTTCACGTGTGGATTAGCTTCATAGGCTCTGATACCATATTGAATTTGATGAAGATCATACATGATGGAAGATGGAATCGAGTGTGCAGGTTCAGCTTGTAGCCACCGCCCCTTTTTTCTCTTTCTCCTTCTATCTTACACGTTACAAAAGGTCATAGGGTTTTCACCTTTATAACCAGCATTAAACTCTAATTTATTATCTAAGTGTCATTAATGAAATATAATTTTTTAAAGGCACCTTTAAAAACAAAACTAAAGACAGAACACTACATTAAAGTAGTGTAATCAAACAAAACAAAAAACCAACATATCTGCCTTGCTTCACATCTTCATTGCTTCATGCATAAAACCATGACTTCACTCCATGATTCCATATTCTTAACAAAAATATCCTACACAGCTCATTGTCCAGTCCAACAAAATATCCTACATAACATATTCTGATAATTTGAAAAGAGCACTGATGATGCTCTTTTGAAACTTTTCAGTACTTCTAGCATCAAGTAGCTTCAGATTTGGCTGAATTTGGGGTCACGTCCTATAGTTATGGTCAGATTAGTTTCAGGCAAAGGTTTACAAACTGAAGTGCTCCCAAGTTATGCATATTACGAAGGATATTTGGTTCTCTCCCAAGTACACTAATTTGCCAGCCATTTCATTGAGTGGTTTGCAATAGTCAGCAAACTTGCGAACATTATGCCTTTTCTTCCATAGTGAACAAGACACTGCTGAAGGTTGCTAAAAAATTATTATGACGTTAGCATCTTGAGCAGATATAATTTGATCATCATGACAGCACAATTACAACTGCCACTAAAAACACCTAGCCGCCGCCAGAAAAACATCTAGCGCAAGCATTTACCAATCGGAAAATTGATGAGTGAAGAACCAACTCTTTGACGAAGTGGTGGAGGTATATAGAAGCAGGGCTGCATAATTCAAAAAATGCAACATGAGATACTGCGTAGCTTATATCAATAGCTCTATCAATAGAGGAAAACAGTGAAACTACAATTTATGAAAATTGCTGCCAAAGAGTAGCGTACTACCTGAAAGAAAGAGTGTTTAAGTGCTTCAGAAGCAGATGGCCTTGACTTAGGATCCCAGGAACAAAGTGACTGCACATGATTACAAATGCCACCATGTCAAGCTGACATCACATTAAAACAAAATCAAGCAGCCAACTTCCTGTTGTTTATATCCTCATCAACCAATAATTTTAGTAATTGAAAAAAGTAAGTAAATTAATGGAAACCTCCCATCAGATAACAAAAGGATCAATTGTACATATTGACACAGAACCACCAATGACATCCTAAAAATTTTGACCACAATGCCATCAGTCAAACTCTTAGACAAACTGGACAAGTTCTGATTGGGACTTACAGAAATGAGGTCTACTGCATCCTCGCTGGCTGATGGTATCAAAACTGATAACTGACAGGGTGCAAACTGCATGTAAGAAAAGTCATCAAAAAATATGAAAAGCAGCATGATTTATCCTCCCAAATATTCAAGCATCAATAGCACTGCAGTCTAGGCTGATACATGTGCAAATATGATAACCGAATCACGAGCTTATAGTCATAAATCATCTTCAAGCACACAAGCTTCCCATTCTTTGTTGTTACAATGGGAAGCTGAAATCTAACACATGCGCATGCACCCCCAGGGATTGAACTAGCCACTTGCAAGTGGACAAGTGATGATACATTAACAGTCACAGCACTTGAACCAATCACAAAGAAAAGCTACAAGGGAACAAGTCAAGGACTAAAAAGCAATAGAGAACATACAGCACAAGCGACGACATTCCATCCCAAATCTTTTGATCTATGTCCTAAAGAGGAAACCTCTACCAAATATACTTATGGGGGATATGAAAATGCAAGAAGACAACTCCATGAACCCAAGCACCATTAAAAGTGTGTAAAAACATTGGCAGGAGAAGTATCAAGTTAGCATTCAAATAACAGTCAGTGACAAACCAAAAAGCACTTCCATGGAAGAAACCAAAGAAAGAAGAATCATTCAGAGATGACTTTCCTACACAACCACATATGGTGCTGATAAAAAAAAAGTAAGACCAATATTCAGTAATAAAGTTACCACTGGAAACTGATAATTCAATGAATTAGCAAGCTGCAGCCCTTCAGACCACGTACTCATATTGGGGGTACCAATTATACTGCATATCTCATGGATCTCATCCAGTTCACTGCAATGGATTTATAAATGAGACTCAATGAAAGAAACAAAAAGGAACAAACATATATAGGCGAGCAGAACATTACTGCAATGAGCTTACGAGTATTTAATATTGAGAGAAATTTTTCTTCTAACCTTGATCCAGGAAAAAGAGGCTTAAGCATAAACAGCTCCGCCAAAATAGCACCCATTGCCCACATATCTGCAAAGAGAATATAACCATTTAATATAACTCAAAAAGGGGAAAGGCAGAGAATCTTGTGAAAAGGCAACACATACAACATTTTTAATTATCATACCAACAGAAGAAGTGTAAACAGGCGATTGAAACAAAATTTCAGGAGCTCGGTACCTGAAACAACATATTACAGCCTATATTCATACAATCCTTCATATTGCTTTCATTTTTCTTAATGAAAGAGAAAATGAAAGAAAGGCACAGAAAAATATGATGCCTAAAGTAGAGAAACTGACCACCGTGTTGAGACATAGTTTGTATATGGAGGCTGGGACTGGACCTCCCGAGCGAGACCAAAATCCGCAATTTTGATTGTATCTTTAGTTACCAAGAGATTCTCTGGAAAACAATATTCATATTACAATTGAGTAAAGCAAGAATACAGTTCAAAAAGCATTACAAGTACACTAAGTACCAATTATTTAAAGTTATGATGCTACTGAAATTGCACTGGTGTCCCATTAGTATAAAATTATACTTATTCATACTTAATGCTAGAGATATTTTGTTGTTCACACTGAAAATAAGCAAATAATGCCAACGCTTTCTACCTTAGCATGTATAACTAGTGCCAATGACAAAGTCAACTAAACTTCTACGTTTCTGTGGTCCCAGCCCTAATTTGTCCAGCAATTGTGATCAATATATGGGCCTACAGATATACCATAAACACATTTTATTTCCTTTTAAGAAGCTTCTTCCCTTCTTGGTAGCATGTTATGGTCTTAACAGGTTAGCTTTAACAGGGAAATGTACATTACATTATATCAGCACCTATATGATAGTGTCCAATGCTATAAACGTACTATAACAATCTTAAATTCATAGATTAGCGAAATTTTAAAAACTCCAATGTCTGGTTCAATCTATCTGAAACAAGTACACGCAATACCTGGCTTTAGATCCCGATGAAAATATCCACATTGATGCATGTAAGCAAGAGCTTGAAACACTTGGAAGCACCAGTTTCTAATTTCCACCTCCGTGAAGAGTGTAACTCTGTTCTTCATAACTTCATATAAATTGCATTCCTGTCAACATATAAGAACTGGGTCAGTACATATATCTAATAAATATGCACAGAAAGCAACTAGCCTAATCGGAATGCTGTAAATGGTACCATATATTCAAAAACAAAATACAGAACATTGTTCTCCCTGATGAGTTCCTTGAGCTTCACGATGTTTGGGTGTTTCATCTTTCGCAGGGACTGAAGGAATAACAAGAAAAGTAGCTCATTTAGATGGTAAAAGGTGATAGCTTTAGTGAATTAAGGCCAAGAGGTTTTAGTACTCACCTGAACCTCCCTAAGATTAAGGCACTCTTCCCATGAATAGTACTTTTTCTTTAATTTTTTTATGGCAACCTGCAATAAAGCAACAAAATAAATTATATAAAATTTTAAATTTACCTTTTCTAAAGGATGACAGTGATGACTAGATGAGTAATTTAGTATACAAAAACACTTACAATTTCACCTGTCTGACAGTTAAGGGCTTTCCAAACACTTCCATAGGTTCCCTCTCCCAAAACATTGAGAGCCTTGTACCTGAAAATAGCAGTCAAACATCTTTGACATGTATTTGCAGTTTTACTAACGGATAAAAAGTAAGTGATTAGATGTAGACTTACTTATCCATCCTTGATTTAACAAAACGGGATCAGAAGGCTTTGAAATCTCTATAGCTCTTATTGTTCAAAGGGAGTATGATGACAGCTCAATATCACATCAGGCTTGGCTTCAGCAAACAACAAAAGTGTAGCCCCCGACAATATGCATCATCAAGCAGTAGCGGGAAGGATTTCTTATTGACTACAGCCTAGAAACGGTGGCTTGAAAAACAAGACATTTATTTTCAGGCTTCAAAGCTTCACACTTCTACTACGTACCATCTACAATATAGACACGTATCATAATGTTCCGCATATCAGACTCAGCTGTAGACTTACTACAATAAACAACACTTCATTAGTAAGTCACAGAGTCACCTGTTCAAAACAGAATGCTGTTAGTTCAAACAAGAAAAACCAGTATTACGGAAATCAATTTGTAGACAAATCTTCATCCGAAGCTTTATAAAAAAAGTACAAGCAAGCGACTATCACCAGAAAAAAGAGAACACCAACAACAACAACTAAGCCTTTTCCCATACTAGACGGGACATGGATTCTTTGTTTCCACAGATCCCTATCGTGTGCCATGTTAGCAGTTAACTCACAATAAGCTAGATCATTCTTTATTGTTTCTTTCCAACACTTTTGTGGTCGTCCTCTAGATCTTTTAATACTTTCAAAATCTAGTTTTTCATACCTTCTTACAGGTTCTTCTTTTGATCTTTTTTCTATAAGTCCAAACCATCTTAAACAATATTCTCTTATTATATCCTCTATTAGTGTCACTCCTAATTTGTTTCTAATAACCTCATTATATATACGGTCTTTTCTTGTATGACCACTCATCCATCTCAACATCTTCATTTCTGTCACAAACATCTTTTGTACATGTTGATGATTAACTGCCCAACACTCAGAACCATAAAACATGGCAGGCCTAATTGCTGCTCTATAATATTTACCTTTTAACTTTAATGGTATCTTTTTATCACAAAGAATATCTGATGCTCCTCTCCATTTTAACCAACCAGCATTAATTATGTGCGTAACATCTCCATCAATTTGTCATCACTCTTAAAAATTGACCCTAGGTATTTAAAACTTTCCTTTGGGGGGATGCAATGTGTGCCAATTTTAATTTCTATGTCCTCTGAGGTAACCAAATGATCAAACTTACATTGTGAATCAAAAATGGTTAATTGTGAATCAAACTATTTGACAACTTGAGACAAAAGGATTATAAAAAGAAACCATTAAGATCAGAACATTATCAAGATCTTGCTAGGAATCAAAATAAAGATTACATAGCTGAATCTAATAACTGATGATGCATCTTATCACAACGCATACACCAATCAAAACAATCACTATTCAGAAGTAAGAAAAATGGCAATGAGACAGATCAGACAATGAAAAGGTTAAGCCAGATTAGATGCCAAGAAGTAGTAAAGTGCTACAAATTAACAGCTAGAGAGAGTAGCAAAGGTGAAGAGATTACTGCAAAGATACTAGCAGAAATGCACTTATTGAATTCACAAATTGAAAGATCAACCTTGAAACAAGCAATACAGGGAATTAAAACAAAATACATCCAACCACGGAAGAAGTATACAACTGAAAGGGATATCCAGAGAAATTTCTGGGTAAATAACATCCAAAAGTTCTACTTACTTGAACATCAAAGATGCATACTGTATATACTTAATAGCAGGTTAGCATGATTCCTCAATGAGTTTCCTTGGTAAAGCATCTTCTTGTTAACTTGAGCAGATGAACATGGCAGTGGTGAATTCCTTACAGATAGGAAACTGCCACACGAAGAACCCTTGGAGCAGTGGGATCTGAATGTGGTGAAAAATTGCCCAAAAAAGCATCGTTTCCATATCTTCTCCAAGAAAATTGAAGGACTCAAGAACATAAAAGATTACCACCTGCAAAACAGAACAAATTCAAAAATCAATGAAAATGAAAAAAGATGTGACAGAACCTTACAAAACAATGCAACCCATTTATTGTGGAAATAGCAATAGCAGGAAAGGAACTCCCGATGTTAAAATTAGCAACAACACCCTAACTTGCGAACACCAACAGTTGGAGTAAACTTAATACCGTGTGAAAAATGCAAGGTACTGGAAAGCAATATCAACAAAATTGATAAGCTACTGACAGAATCAAAGCAATCATTATCTGCTTCGAGCTTTCAAGATATTATAGGTATAATTGCATGCAGACACATCATCATCAGAATACATTTCCAAAACAAACTTGGAAAGGAGGTAGCGCATCAGCAGAAACTATGATGATGTAACAGCGCATCAAGTTTATCAAAATCCGGAAGGAAACGCAGCAGTTCCCTAATTCCAAATCCTAAACATAGACATTCTACTAAAGGGGCACCCAACCATGAAAACAGGTGAATTTACTAAAAGGGGAAAAGTGCAATAACTTGATATGCAAAATCGATTTTTAGGGTAGCCAACCTAATACCAAGGGGAGGGATAAGAAACGGACTATGTCAGGTCTCAAGAAACCCCAATAATTGATGACACATAGATAAATTGGGAGACCCCTAAAATTTTCAGGAAAAGAAAAGGAGAGAAATATATCAACGCAAAAGCTGCATTAATTGAGCAAACAAAGGGAAGAACAAGAGAGAAATCAACGTGAAACCTTCAGAGACCGAACCATAAAACACGCAACCAATTTCAAAATCTAGATTCAATTGTCAAAAGCGAGTTACTAACATAGACCACTAAAAGCATTACAGGTATGATCCGCGCGAACTATAGTCTTTCCCTTGCTCCAACGGAAGTAACAAAAACAACGAAGAAAGGGTTCAACCGCAAAGACACGAGAAAATTCAAGATGTCAACAAACGTGACCTCCATGGAAAGCCGATATAAGCATTTGAGCAGTTGTGTCAAGAAACTTAGGGTTTCCCCTTCAAAAAACAACAAATAGCAGATGCGTCAAGAGAAACGACGAAAGGAATTAAAGAAACGACAAGATGCGACGCACATCACCAGAATGAAAGATATCAACAAACGAAACGTCTAACAAAATCCAACAGAAGAATCACGGACGAAACCTGTGTGATTTCTAGGGCTTTTCTTTCATCGCACGATAAAGAGAATAGGAGAAACGCATTGATTCAATTTTAGCACACCAGAACTCAAGATATCAACAAGCGAAACATTTAACAAACGCCAATTGGAACATCGCGGATGCCGATCTGTGGATTTTTTCTTCTCCGAGTGGAAAGAAACACGATCAAAGAAAAGCACCAATTCGATTTCAAGAGAAACGCAAAAGAGGAAAGGGATCGCTTACCCTGAGGAGTTCGCCTTGCCGCAAGGAGACGTAGGGAGACGGGAAGGATGAGGAGGCTAAAACAGGACACGGGATCTGCTTCAATAAATAGTCCACGCGCAAGAGATCGGACGGTGGAGAACGACTCCTTCATCGCCTTGGCCCTTTTCACCGAGCCTGATTTTCCGGTTCCGGGTGGGGGTGTATATATATATATATTGTAAATACGCCTTTCGCGTTGATGAACGTGTTAAAGGTAGGTCTCTCGAAGTGGTAAAAAGTGAACGTTACCGTGTATGCGAACGGCTTATTCTGACTGTTACGAATAATCGAAATAAATAATGATATATTCCAGCTGTATGTGAAAACAAAAACAAAATAGGAATTCGTTATTAACCAATTCAGATTATTTTAGTTTTATATAATAGTCAGAAATGTTTATGCACAACAACACGAATTACTTCGCCATAGGTGAGAATAATTTTCTTTCTTTTCTCTCTAGCATTGGCCCTCGCTTCTATCACTTTTCCTTTTCCTACTCATCTCTTCCTATATCACGATTGTGACACTTATAAAGTTGGTGAGTTGTAGGCTCAAGTAATCCCTCTCTCCAGATGTGTAAATATTTTTACTGTTGTTTTCTCTGGATTTTTTTTTGTATATGCTACTTGAACTTTAACACGTGCATGATGATCTTTTGCTTTAAACCATTTCACTTTCAATAACAAACTTGAAACATTGGCAGTGCATTCAAAATGATTGTCAACTATGTATGTGTTGATTTGATTGTTAGTCTTCTAGTGCATAGTGCAGGATCCTCGTTGGAGTTGTTGAAGAGTTGATTTTTACGATTTCCCATATAAGTTTTTTTATCAAAAAAGATGTTTTTCACTTTTCTCACATTTATGTTTTTTTTTCGTTATTGCCATATTTATAGCAAAAAAGAAAGACCTTCACATGATATTTATTGATCTAGAAAAAGCTTATGATAGGGTACCGAGGGAGATTCTTTGGAGAACTTTGAAAAAAAGAAGTATCCCATTGATATATATTAACCTTATAAGAGACATGTATGATGGTGCAAAAACATGTGTGAGAACTCATGAAGGAACGACAGACTTCTTTAAAGCTAATATTGGGTTACATCAATGATCAACTTTAAGCCCATACTTATTTATAATGGTGATTGATGAGTTAACAAAACATATTCAAGATGAAGTACCTTGGTGTATGTTATTTGCAGATGACATTGTATTAGTGGAGGAGTCTAAGGAAAAAGTTAATAGAAAATTGAAACTATGGAGAGAGACATTAGAAAGCAAAGGCCTCCGACTTAGTAGAACAAAGACAAAATATATGGAATGTAAGTTTGACCATTTGGTTACTTCAGAGGACATAGAAATTAAAATAGGCACATATTGCATCCCCCAAAGGAAAGTTTTAAATACCTAGGGTCAATTTTTGAGAGTGATGAAAAATTGATGGAGATGTTACGCATAGAATTAATGCTGGTTTGTTAAAATGAAGAGGAGCATCAGGTATTCTTTGTGATAAGAAGATACCATTAAAATTAAAAGGTAAATATTATAGAGCAGCAATTAGGCCTGCCATGTTCTATGGTTCTGAGTGTTGGACAGTTAATCATCAACATGTATAAAAGATGTCTATGACAGAAATGAAGATGTTGAGATGGATGAGTGGTCATATAAGAAAAGACAGTATACATAAGGTTATTAGAAACAAAGTAGGAGTGGCACCAATAGAGGATAAAATGAGAAAACATCGTTTAAGATGGTTTGGACATATAGAAAGAAGATCAAAAGAAGAACCTGTAAGAAGGTTAGAAAAACTAAATTTGGAAAGTATTAAAAGAGGTAGAGGACGACCACAAAAGTGTTGGAAAGAAATAATAAAGAACGATCTAGCTTGTTGGGAGTTAACTGCTAACATGGCACAAGATAGGGATCAGTGGAAACAAAGAATCCATGTAGCCGACCCCGTCTAGTATGGGAAAAGGCTTAGTTGTTGTTGTTGTTGTATTGTCATATTTATAATGAAAAACTTCCATTACAGTTTGGCTTCGGCTTCCCTATATTATCATTCTTAGCTTTGCGTTACAAGTTTTATCGTTATTCGTGAGAGGTATAACATATTTAATAAATACATTTAAAAAATAGTTAACATATTTTTTATTATGAAATAGTTAATGCATCCATGAAATTTGGAAAGATAGTTTGTTTTCCCGTATTCCATAGATTTCTTTTCGAAAATGACCTATTTTCTGTCAAATCTCCCACTTGCCATTCGAGCTAAACTATTATTATGACACACACTGATTTTACCTCCCACCTTTTATAGGTTTTCCTAACTTGTGTCCTCAGTGTAATTACAACTTACACCTATTGTATGGTTTTTTATATCCAATATGTCATTTCTTATACAACAATCATCGTAGTATAATTTAATATACTAAGTAAACTCTAAACAAATCTCAAGTCCATGTTCATAACATGATTTGAGAAAACATCATCTATTAAGCCTTTAGTTAAGAAATCAACCAACATATCATTAGTTAGCATATAAAATATAGACATCTCATTTCTTTTAACCATATCATGAACATTATATGCTTGTTTCTTAAGCTATTAGCTCTACTTTTATTCAAAATAATTGTTGCATTGTTGTCACAATAAATGACAACAAGCTCGTTGGCTATATCTAACTTCAAATCACGTATAAAACGGCTTATCCAAATAACACTTGTTGCAGTCATATTGCAAGCAACATACTCAACTTCTTGTGTATGCAATGCTACATAACCCTATTTCTTTCAAATCCAAGAAACAAAACCACATCCAAATAAAAATATTTGTCTAGAGTTTGATTTGTTGTCATCTTTGCTTCTAGCAAAGTCAACATCTAAGTATCCTATTATTTTTAGTTCATTTGCTTCAAAACACAATTTCAAGTCTTTTTGTTCCTTTAATATATCTTAAAATCCTTTTCACAACTACCTAATGATGCTAACCATGATTACTTTGATATCTACTCATAAGACCATATCTCATATATAGCATAACAAACATCAAATTGCGCACAACTTCTGCATAAGGAACATTTACCTTGTTATCTCTCTAAATAGGACAATCAATCCGGCTTAGTTTGACCTCTTTTACAACAGGTGTAGTTACAAGCTTTCACTCACCCATTTTAAATTTCTTGAGGATATATTTTATATATATCTCTTGACTTAAGTATAAGAGTTTAGATTCTCTATCAAAAGAAATCTTTATTCTCATAATATAAGATGCATCACATATCCTTCGTTTCAAATCTTAAGTTTAACGATGACTTGGTTTTGATAATCATATCATTATCATTACTAATCAACAATATGTCATCTATACACAACGATAAAATGACAAAGTTACTCCTATTGTTCCAAACATATACACAATGTCAAGCTCATTAGTCATAAACCTAAGTTTAATTATGGTATTTTAAAAAGTTAAATACCACTGACGAGGTGACTGTTTAAGGTCATATAGAGATTTTTTTAGTTTGTATACTTTATCTTCTTGGCCTTTAACAATGTACCTTTCTAGTTATTGTATATATATGATTTCATCTAAATCACCATTTAAAAAAATAGTTTTTACATCTAATTAATGTAAATACAAATCCTAATATGCTTAAATTATCAAAAGTAATATGATGGATACAAATTTTGTAATAGTAAAATATGTTCCAATATAATTTATCCCATCATTTTACGAGAATCTATTTTCAACCAATCTTATCTTTAGCTTGTCGAAAGATCCGTCAACTCTATATTTTCTTTTGATAACTCATTTGTAGCAAATGACTTTCTTTCCTTTTGGTAAATCAGTAAATTTGTAGACCTGATTTTTTTCAATGAATTCAATTTACTCATCCATTGTCTTTTCCCAATCTCAAGAATCAGATAGTTAATAGCCTACTGATATATCAAGTTACCAGTTATTTAATCTAAATCTATCAAATTGCATACTTCTTACATAAGGTAAGTGTAATAATCCTTTAAATAGGATGACATAATCTTAGGTCTTTTACAACTTAAAGTTTCAGTTTGCTCAAAAAAATATTAGAATCATAATCAATGGTTCAAATGACAATGATTTTATATCCACTACATCATCATTATTTTCAAGGATGTTATTTTAAGTTTATTCTAAGAATTCAACATCCCTCATTTCTATTAATGCAATGTCCTTGTGATAAAACTAATATCCTTTATAACCTTTAGGATATCCAATGAAAATACATCTTAAGGACTTGATGTCTAGCTTATCTCTACACTGATTAAGGATATTTATATTTACAATAGATCTCACATCCTAAGATGACAAAGGTTTAGTTTTCTTCCAAGCCACATCTTCCATGGTATAGAGAATACAAGCTTATATGGTACTATATTCAATATATATATGGTTGTACTCACCGCTTCTCCTAAAAATACATTAAGAAGAGAAACATCTATTAACATGGACCTTGTCATATTCCATAAGGTCATGTTATATCTTTTTACTACACCATTTTGTTGAGGTGTATTTGTCATAATATTTTATTTTAAAATATCAAAGTCTTTACAATATTGTAAAAAATTTATAGAAGTATATTGCCTTCTTCAATAAGATATTAAGATTTTAATAGTATGCCTTGTCAGATTTCATCAAACAAGATTGTAGAATAAAACATAAGATAACAGTCACATCAATCTGGGAACATGACATACTCGGCTCCTGCAGTTGGCAGCTGACTACTACTTGTTTATTTCTTGTACTTAATACAACCCTAATCAGATAACAGAATTTATAGTAATCTATTCTAACTTAAAAGACAAAAATAACCCTGACTATAAGACACGATTCCCAATGGATCTGATCCAATCCATTGGGTCCGAATACTTAACCAATACATGTTTAAAAATAAAATAAAACACTACACTACATTTACTACATTACATTCTAACACTCCCCCTCAAGTTGGGTGAAAGATAGATGTTACACCCAACTTGCTACACAATCTCTGAAGTAGGTCTTTAGGAACTGCTTTAGTCAACATGTCTGCACATTGATGTCCTGATTGCACATATTATAACTGAAATTCCTTTGCATGTATATTGTCTCGTATAAATGACAATCTATTTCAATATGCTTTGTTCTCTCATGATATACTGGATTTGAAGCTATATGTATCGCCGCTTTGCTATCACAGAATATAGGTATAAGTTTTTCTACAAATAAGCCCATTTCCAACAGTAAAGAACGTAGTCACTTTCCTTCACACATACCTGATGTTATTGCTTTGTATTCTGCCTCATCCGTCGATCTTGCTACAATAGACTCTTTTTTATTTTTTTAGAATATTATATTGCCTCCAATCAATGTTATATATCATGTGGTTGACTTTCTATCCTCTATAAAACCTGCCCAATCAATATTTGTATAAATTTCAATGTTTGTGTGTCCATTAGCTCTATAGATAATCCTATGTCCTAGAGTTGTCTTTAGATATCGTAGTATATGAAACACATCATCCATATGACGTTTTGATGGTAATTACATAAATCTACTTACTATACTCACTGCATAGGATATATCCGGGTGTGTGATAGTCAAGTATATCAGTTTTCCAACTAATTGTTGGTATTGAGTTACATCAACTCTCTCTGCATCATCCTTCATATGTAATTTGTGATTTACCTCCATTGGAGTATATGTCGGTCTACAATTTTCTATCTTCACATCTCGCAATAGGTCCAAAGTATATTTCCTTTGATTCAGAAAGATATCTTTACCTGGGTAGGCTACCTTAATCCCTAAAAAATAATGTAGTCTTCCAAGATCCTTAATATCAAATAACCGATGAAGATCTTTCTTTAATCTTTGGATTTCCTCTACATCATCACCCGTTACAATAATGTCATCTACATATACTAATAGCAGTGTCAATTTGTCCCTTTTTTAAAGAATAGAGTGTGATCACTTACACTTTTTTTATATCCCAAACTTATAATACTTCTGCTGAATTTTTCAAACCACGCTCTTGGAGATTGTTTTAACCCATAGATTACCTTTTTAATCAACATACCTTTTTCTTAGGGTTAGGATATCTAGGTGGTAACTCCATATACACTTCTTCTTTAAGTTCTCCCTATAAGAATACATTTTTCACATCTAATTGCCACATTACCTAATTTCTTTGAGCTGCAGTACTGATAATAACTCTTATAGATGTAAGCTTTGCAACTAGTGCAAATGTCTTCTCGTAATCAATCCCATAAGCTTGACTATATCCACGAGCTACTAACCTTGCTTTGTATCTCTCTAATGAATCATCTGCTTTGTATTTAATTGTATAAACCCACTTACATGAGACTACTTTTCTATCTTTTGATAAATCATTGAGTTCTCAAGTTTGATTATTTTCTAATGCTTGAATTTCAAACTTCATAGCATCGACCCACTGCTTGTTATTAGATTCTTCAAAATAGTTTTTCGGAATTTGATGTATTTCTGCCTTTAGTATAAAATTATGGTAACTTTCTGATAGTTGATTATAGGAAATGAATTGAGAAATTGGGTACTTACAGCATGATCTTTTCCCTTTTCTTAGTGCAATACGAATATCTGAACCATCTAAGTTATGATCTTCTGTTGTTTCTATTCCTTCTCTTGAATCAAATATTGTTTCTCCCCCTTGATTCATAAATTATGTTTGTCTATGCCCAAATATATTTCTCTCCCCCTTTTTGTGTATTTGTATTTTATTTTCTTCTGAGGGTTGATCTGTCCTTGCAAGAGAATTTTCTTCCTCTGATTCCTCATTTGTACTAAAACTCGGTAAAACAACTGTTTCTTCAAAACTAGAATTAGACACATCATTCGAATTTCTGTAGTATTGAATAGTTTCAAAGAAAGTAATATCCATAGTAATATATTTTCTATGAGAATTAGGATCATAACAAATATATACTTTCTTTTCACACGAGTGTCCAAGAAAGATACATTTTATCGCCCTTGGATCAAGTTTATCTCTGAATTGTTGATGAACATACACATAACAAATACATCCAAATATTCTGAAAATAAGATGAAATGGATTATCCTCGGGTTTAATCATCTTGAACGGAGACTTTCCTACAAGTGTCATAGTCGTAATTCTATTCATGATATATACTGCTATAAGAATGGCTTCTAGCAAAAAAAAAATGGAACATTATGTTTAAGAAGTAAAGTTCTAGCAATTTCCAAAATATGTCTATTTTTTTGTTCTGCCACTCCATTCTACTGTGGAGTATAAATACAAGAAGTTTGATATATAATACTGTGAGCTTGAAGATATGATTCCAACTGAGCATTACAAAATTCTCCACCATTATCTGATCTGAGTGTTTTAACTGTATAACCAAACTGAGTCTTAATAAGATTATGAACAAGAGGAAAAATTGAAGATATTTCTGACTTGGACTTCATTAGATAAACAAATGTAAGTCTGAAAAAATCATCAATAAAAGTAACAAAGTATTTGAAATTTCCCAAAAAAGGTATCATACATGGTCCCCAAATATCAGAATGTATCAATTCAAAAGGAACAACTGATCTTGATTCACTACTAGGAAAAGTTGATCTATGATGTTTTGCTCTTTGGCATACATCACATCGAATAATCACATCACTATGAATTGAAAATGAGACAAACTCTCTTATTTTTGTAACAGGCAAATGTCCTAATCTACTATGCCAAATTTTTATTTCTTCTTCAGTAGTAATGGTTGCCAATATTCTTTTTTGCCTTAAAATTTGATCTCCAGATAGTATGTATAATCCATCGCGTAGTTCACCACGTCTCAAGATTCTTCTCGTCTTCAAATCCTGAAAAACACAACCATATGGAGAGAATGTAATTGTACAATTCATATATCTAACCAAGGAACTTACTGAAAGTAGATTTACTGGAAATTTCAGAATATATATCATTGAGTTAAGTCGGATATTATCCCTCTAAATTGCACATTTTCCTTCCATAGAAAACAAAGAACCATTTGCTACTTTCACATACTGAGGGGTCGTAGTCACTTCATACTGTATAAGATTAGTTTTATTTCCAATCATATGATCAGTAGCCCCTGAATATATTATCCAATTAGAATAAGACATAGAATCTTTAAGAGAGTAATTACCACTAATACTGTAGGAAGTAGGAGGACTTGATTGTGTCTTGGATGAAGAGGTTGAAGGTTGATCTCGTAGGCGTGTTTCTATTTATGTAATCTATTTTTTCAATTCTGCCATTTCATCTATAGGATTTATCTATACTTTCTTGTCAGACATAGTTGCCACATGACTACCATAATCTTTATATTCTGTGATTTTTCTGCCATAATCCTTATATTCAGGAGGTTTTCCAATAATCTCCTAACAATATTCTCGTGTGTGTCTTCATTTACCGCAATGAGTGCACAGTAGTTTCATCTTTTCATCATAGTTCTCTTTTTCATAATTCTAATTTCTACCTCTTCCTCTACCTCTGAATGAGTCTCTTCCTCTATGATAATTATTCTGTCTTCTACCAATAAATGTAGACCTGTCAGTTTGTATATGTTTATTTTTCTCTAGATTCTTTCTATATTCTTCCCTTAGTAGAAGTGAATAAACTGTTCCAAGTGATGGAAGTTCTTCCTTGCTTTAAATATTTAACTTGATAGATTCATATTCTGATGAAACTCCCTAGAGTAAATTGAACACTTTCCAAATTTCTCCTTCAGTAGTTCTCTCTTTGACATAGTGACTACATTTATTTTCTACAATATGTCTCTGTTCATTCTAAGGTTCTCGTAACTCTCTATAGTACTCGCTTATTGATCTAGTTCCTTGGCGACATTTTCTTATTCTTTCAATTATCTCATACTCTTTTGCTATATTTTTTTGTCTAGAGTAAGCCTCTTCCACTGCAGACCAGATTTCAGCAGCTGATTCCATATACATAAAAGTCTTACTGATAGAAGGAATCATGGATTGTATTAGCCATTAGCTCACAAGGACATCATTTTTGACCCATCGTTCGTAGTCAGCATTGCTTTCTTCTAGAGGTGGTGAGTCATGTCTGATAATAGAAGCTTTTCTCCTATACTGTAATACCAGTTCGATAGATCGAGCTCACTCTCTATAATTCTTTCCATCTAATCAAATATTTGTAACTTGAAATGGCTCTGATTTTTTATCATTTCCATACATGGCTGATATGGCTTCTTCTTTCAATCTCCCTTCCATGTTTTGATTTACTGTAGTGTGAACTCAATTTTCTTTGCAAATGATTCAATCAATAAAAAAAAATGCTATACCAATACTCCAAAAGATGATTTGTTTTCTTGATATTGTATAGAAATTACGTATTATACTATACCACCTGCAGTGACTTAATCTTTGTATACACAGAAGAAATCAGACTGTCTTTATAACAAATCTTCCTTGCAAGTTATTGCTGATACAAAATAAACAGGATCAATAAACCCAGTACTGAAATACTTATCACTACCACGTTAACAAGAAATTCAAGACTGAAATGCCAAGACTGAAATACCTATCACTGCCACGTTAACAAGAAATCCAAGACTGAAATACCTATCACTGCCACATTAACTTTTTAGAAAACAGATTCTACGGCTGCTGTGACTAGAATGTTTACATCCATGCTTTACTGAAAAAATCTGCAATCTGTCATCATCGTCACCACTAATTGACTGTCTTCATTCAATAACATCTTGATACCACAAAAGTGTTCAAAAGAATATATATTCATTGTCGTCTGTCCCAGATTTCCATAAAATAACACTGTCTATCTTCATTAATGGTTAAAACTTAACACATTTACTTACCTCTGAACTTTTCAAGAACAGATTGCTTCGGCTCAATGCTCGAAATCCATATAGAGGCTCTAATAAAATGTCAGATTTCATCAAACAAGATTGTAGAATAAAACATAAGATAGCAGTCACATCAATTTGGGAACATAGCAGACTCGGCTCCTGCAGTTGGTAGCCGACTGATACTTGTTTATTTCTTGTACTTAATAGAACCCTAATCGGATAACAAAAATTATAGTAATCTATTCTAACTTAAAAGACAAAAATAACCCTGACTACAAGACATGATTCCCAATGGATCTGATCCGATCCATTGGGTTCGAATACTTAACCAATACATGTTTAAAAATAAAATAAAACACTACACTACATTCACTACATTACATTCTAACATGCCCTACTTGGTTTTCAACTTACTACTTATATTATTTAAATACCTAAAGTATCTCAGATTTATGTTTAAGATATATATGTATATCTCAAATAATTATCAATAAAAAGTATGAAATAAGCCTTACCTCAATATGATTTCACCCTAAAGGGTCCACATAAATCAATATGAATGATTTCTATTGGAGTTGTTGCCCTATTTGTGTTTATTTGAAAAATAATTTTTTGGTCATTTTTCTTGTATACAAACTTCACATTTATTAAAAGTATTTTTCTAAAATTCAGGCAATAAGTCGAAGTTGGCTAATTTCCTTAACTTTTTTAGACTTACGTATCCTAGGCATTTATGTCATTCATTCACATCAACATCAAAGGCACAATCGATATAAGCAGAAAAACCTTGATTTTGTTTATATTTAATTTTAACAATCCATGTTCAATATCAAAGAGTCTAGAGAAGGCTATTCGTCCATGCTTCGCCATGATTACCATTCGAAGGATAAACATGACTTTAAAACCTTTTTTAACCAAAGCATGAATTGAAACTAAATTACGCTTAATCAAGGGCACAACCAACACATCACTCATTACTATTGGTGTGCCTTGTACACATATCCTAAATGTCCTAACCCTAAGGACATGTAAGAAAATGTTGTTTTTCATGTATACACGATGTCCTCCTAATTTATATTCCTTAAGGTTCATGACCCCTTCTTTGCTCTTCGAGATGTGTTAGGTCGCTCCTGAATCGATCCACCAATCACTCACTACGCAGTCCATGTAGAGATACTTTGAAATTATAGAGATTATAGCATGCTTCTCTATTTAGCCGCGATATTAGGTGTTTCTACCATTGTTCTGTTCGTTGCAACAATCCCTCTTCTAGTATCCTATTTTTCGATAATTGAAGTACTTTACCTGAAAAATGCTTTCCTTCGATTTCTTCAAAAATTTACCACTTTTTGTTATTTTTACCAAACTTCTTGTTTGGTTTATTTTTATGGTTGAACTTTGAGCTAGACCCTATCTCATCTTGAGGTACTAATAATTTTTCTTTCTTATTTTTATTCATTTAATTTTTTTCAATTACTAGTTTAGGGGAAGTTCATAAATGTTTATTTCAGCTCCTAATCTAAGAGCAGTTACAATCATATTTCACGAAGGAGAAAGACTGTTTAAAATAGTGGATATCTACATGGCTTCCAAGATGACTCACTTTGCTACAACTAAGTTTATTGTCATTGCTACCATATAGTTTACATGTTTCACTACATTATCTCATTTTTTTATTTTTATAGGAGTTATATTTTTTGAATAGTAGTTGAATATGTAACTTGGTTATAGTATCATATTTAGTTGCTATACGATCTAACAACTCCTTAACGATCTTGAATTTCTTGAACACCATAATCAAGTCATCCTCCATATATGTGAGCATTATGATTCTTGCTATCGTGTCATCTTTAAGGAATGTTTTATACATTTCCTTTTATTTTTCAGTTGCATTCAGAGTGAGGAGCAAAATTATTTCTCTAAGTACATAATTCTCACATTTCAATGTAAAGGCCAGTGGGATATATCTTTTCCATGGTTGAAAGTTTAAACCGTTTTGTTTCTCAGTTTTTACCAACTCATATACGCAAATTGTAGAAGTCATTTTTAGTTGTTCGATAAAAATAACAGTAAGACAGTCTAAAAGAAAAACATTCAACATACAATACATAATAAATAAGATATCTAATTGCCACTCATCAAAGAGGAATTTGCTAAATATCTATGTACTAGACTGCAAATAATTCCATGTACCAAAAAGTAAATTTAAATAAAGCCTAGGTACTATTTTGAAATAAATCTTAATATGATTCTGTTATTTTTAAACTAATCAAGGGACAAATCTATAATTTTTTCTTTATTACCGCTCTTGAAATTTATCTAAGGTTGCAAGGGCAAACCTATAATTTTATTAGTTCATATGTTTTTATATTTTTACAAAGCCTAAGTACAAAATTATATTCGATTTTTTAGTGATTTTTTAAATTGATCAGGGAGAATAGCTCAACCATTGGAAAATGTTCATGATATTTCAATCGTTCGGTGGCAAACTTGTGAATATCCTGCTCCTTAAGGGACAACAACATAATTCAATAAGTTAGTTTTATTAATTTCCATAATTATTCTTTTGTTCATTTAAGGGCAAAAATATTTTTTTACTTTAAAATATGATCGAGGGTAGAATAAACTTTTTAGTCTTATAATCCAAACGGTCTTTCTAAAAGCACGATTTCGTAGAAAACAACTTTAGAGAAAAAATTGTAAGGGAGAGAGAATAGGAAGAAAAGAGAGAGGAGAGGCCCTTGGAGAGAACAAAGGCATGGTTTTGTCCTATGTTGTTGGAGCCTCTCCTTGTTGTTGTTGGTTGTTTTCAAACGTTGATGAGAAAATTTCCCGTCTAACCTTTTTTCTTTTTAGGTCATGAAATTTGTCGAGCCGACCCTACCTTGTGGCAATAGCTTGTCCTTAAGCTTCCTCAAGGTAACCCGATTACGGGATTGCTTTCGACTTACCTTGTTCAAAAAAAAAAAGAGTGATCATCTCTCTATCTTTTTTGTTTTTTTGGCATCTTCCCTCTCTATCCCCCCACCCCCCGTTTTGTTTTTTTTAACTTAACTTTATAACTTTTTATTACGATCCTTGCTGGAGTTCCTGAAGTAATTATAGAGAGGAAAGAAAAGAGGGGGTGATTTCTATGGTTTTCTACAAAAAGTTTTTCTCAAGAAAGATGTTTTTAATTTTTCTCACCTATATGTTTTCTTTTATTACCGTCATATTTATAATGAAAGAATGTCATTCCAGTCTGACTTCATCTTCCCTATCTTACAATTATGGGCTTTCCGTTACAAGTCTTATCGTTATCCGTAAGAGGTGTAACATATTTGATAAATGCGTTAAGAAAACGATTAATAGATTTTTTTATTTTGAAATAGTTAATCCATCTATAAAATCTAAAAAGATAGCCCGTCTTCCCATATTCTATGAATTTATTGCAAAAAATGACCAATTTTACATGCATTTGAGACACCGTTTCTTCTGAAATTAAAACCTCTAAAACTTAATCCTTCCATATGCCTAAAAAAACAAAAGCAGTAACATGTAGTTTATTTTCTTATTTATATTGACATAAAAATGCCGTCTAAATATGGAATAGTTGTTGAACACCATTTGGTCCCAGTTCTGTAACATAGAAAGGAAAGGAGAGTCGTTCCTGCTTGCAAAACTAAAATCGTAGTTGTGTTGTGACAAGTTCATCCATTACCTGAAGACTGCAAGAAATTTCCCTTTCTGATCATTTATGCACTCATATTCCTACTCACTTCAGAATTTGTTGCAAGATAGACTTCGTGCATATAGATGGAGTCCTTGAATATAAAAAAGAGAAAGCAATCAAAAGTTTTCGACCACATTTCACTTTCTCAAGTTCGGATATCTACTGCATGTTATCTGTTAGCAAATACTAAAGGGGCAAAGTGTTCTATAGAGTCAAAATCCATCCAAGTAAACCAAGAAGAGTTTTGCCGTCAAGCCATGGATGGCACTTGTAATAAGTCATACCAACAAATGAATATAAAGGCATTTTCGAAATACAAAGGCTATAAAGAGATTTTTACAAGGGCATGTGGCGTACCCTATAAGAATAGGACTCCTTGCCATCATAGATAGTGGAGAACTTCGTACCGTTCAGCTAAGACGTGCTATGTGAAAGGAGATATCAAAAACTATACCGATTTCCAAATATCATGAACCATAATCAAATTGGGTGGTCTCTGACTTCGGGGTTCCAGGGCCGGTTCCGGTTACTGGTAGTTTCTCAGCCGGCCATGTCTACATGTACATGTCATTGTGTTGTAGCTGCTCATTTTCTGAGGCGTCTGGGTGGAAACTCGACTACATATATTCATTGGAAGCCTCAAGTGAAAGCCCAAAAGAAACCATTATTTAGCAACCTACCTTACGATTGCAACAGTATTTAACAAGTTGCCTTACGATTGCAATGAGTTTCCATGATCAACATTATTTAACAAGCTACCTTATATTGTGTAAACACCTAAAAATCTCATCCTAAAATTAATAAAATTTGTAAATACACTATTAAAAAGGAATAACATTTTCTTAATCACCTTAAATATAAAAGATCACTAAGTTCCATTTGATTGAAATGAGAATACAAAGATAAGCCTTACTAAAGCTCAACGTAAATACCAACTAAAGGAATAAGTTAAACCAAAGGGAATCACAACTACGAACAAGATTACAAGCAGGACGGAAAAGAAGAGACACCCTGGGTTACAAAAGGTCAGCGTCAAAACAGTAAAGCAACGGTACATATGTAGCACATAATCAGGAATAGTGAAGAAAGAAAAAGTTGAGCAAATAGCAATCAATCAACACTATCAGCCTCAAGCAAATTAGACCCCAAACATCGGTGTGTCTATCTTACTCAGGACCACCAATCCGCCACCACATCCTCCACGACCAAACCCCGACCACCATTTCTCTAGCTTGCCGCCATCCACCACTATCGTGGAAAAGCCCCAAACCACCACCTTCTGCCTCTTCTCCATTAACCAACAAAAGTGATAGAGATTTGTGGAGTCACCGCACCATCCATCATCGTCAGCCAAAGCCTCCATTGCCCCTTGGCATCCCGTGCCCATGTTTGGCCACTTCTCTGGTCCCCCTTACCACCATCGGTGTGGTCGTTTACCTCTTCTCTCGTCCCCCTTTCCATCAAAGCCCCAACTCTTTAGCTGAGTGGATCAGGTCCGATTGATTGGACTTGATCCACAGTCGTGTCCTTTGCTTCACTCAGACCCCTAGTCGGATCCATATCCAACCAGTTCAAGTTTAAACCCAAAAAATCAAAGTCAGACCCAAATCTTTAAAATCCAAATCCCATTACCCATGCCCATTCTGAATTGAATCCTTTTCAATTAAAAATTTGATATTAAGTTGGATTCGATTAAGTTCAACCAAATCAAAACTTCAACCTGTTCCAAATCTGTAACCAAAAGCCCATTGGAGTGGATTTGATTTGATCCTGTTACAAAAGGCTAGATCTAAATTGGATCCCATAGAGCCCAACCCAAAACCTAACTAACCTCGTCTAGTGCCATCAAGAATCAAATCCATGTTGTACCACCCAAGGCTCACAAAATACCTACTTCTCACAAATTCAAATTTATCTAAACAAGCAAGGTTGGAAGTTTGGGAGATCAACCCTTACTCGAAGGAAGAACTTTGATGAAAAGAATCCAAATGGACCCACATCACACGTAAAGGAAAACGTTAGAAAGTGTTTTCTTTATGAGTTTTCTCATAATTATCTCTTTTCATTTCTCCTTTTTAAGAGGATTGTATCACGGGCCGAAGGTATGTAAAATTGAAAATTTGCGTGCAATTCTCCCTTGTACACTCAATGGGCTTGTGGCTCTACCAAGATCGGTTTGTTTAGTATAATTTGAATTTGCTTTTATTTAGTAACTCAAGTGACATTTACACGCATTCTGCACATAGTGTAAGGTATCATTAATTGCTTCACACACCCACATACAACTACACTAGTGCACACAATTTGCTCTTGTTTGCTCACTTGTATATTTATTTGGCGACACATACATTCCCCTAGATCAAGATTAACATAAATCCATCTCTAATACAACATGTCTTCCGACCATTATTACAATACCCGGTCTAGGAGCAAAGTAAAATCCTTGTATCATGATTTCATAGAGTTTAGAAATCCCAAAGGATTAGATCTTGAGCTAATTGATGATCCTACGTCATCAAACAAACATGTTATACCTCCGTAGTTCCTGTAAGATCCAAATACCTAAGGCTTCTTTCAAAAACTATGATGCTGAACTAAAGCTTTAAAGAGTCAATTAAAAAAGGTCCAATTAGCCAATAAACTAAGACAATTAGAAAAAGAGCAAAGTAAAAAGGAAAGAATGAGGATTGTTATGCCTTTGGAGAAAGTTCTTGAGAATATGAACATGATCAAAGTGAAGAGGAGGATAAACAAAAGAAAAAAAGATAATCAAGTTGAAGGAAAAGAAAACTACTCACAAGCGTGAGGTAAAGCGGACAAAGGAAGACTAAGAAATGAAAGAATTTTGGAAAATGTGCCAAACAATCCTACAAAAGGGAAACAAGGATGAAGGAAGGTACAACACTAAAGAGTTTTTACTCATGGACCATGAAAACAATAACAAAGATGAAATCCAGAAATTCCACTAATTTGACAGTTACAGAGATTTCAATTCACACCTCCAATTGTTTACTAGGAGAACCATTAAGAAAAAATGGATAATACCAAATGGATCTATTGATTCCCTTGTAGTTTGAAAGGTGAAGCTTCTAGATAGATTCCAAGCCAAAACCTAAGACATTTTCTTGCCTTTGAAGACACATCCACATCCACATCCACATCCCTTATGAAAAGATTTAACTACAATGTAGAGGTTGCACCCACCCTCAACACCTTATGACTATTATTATTTGTGGTCTATTTATTTGAGATCAAATGTATGTATAAGATTTCAAATAAGACAATCAAGGATTGTTAGAAGTGTTTAAGAGTGTGGCTTTAGAAGGTAATATAGTTCTTCAATATTGGTATGATGCTTGAAAGTTGGTAACAAATTTTGGTTTGGGTTATATCAAACAACAACAACAACAATAACTAAGCCTTTTCCCATACTAGATGGGGTTGGCTACATGGATTCCTTGTTTCCATAGAGCACTATCATATGCCATGTTAGTAGTTAACTCATAATAAGCTAGATCATTCTTTATTGTTTTTTTCAACACTTTTGTGGTCGTCCTATACCTCTTTTAATACTTTCAAAATCTAGTTTTTCATACATTCTTACAGGTTCTTCTTTTGATCTTCTTTCTATATGTCCAAACCATCTTAAACGATATTCTCTCATTTTATCCTCTATTAGTGTCACTACTAATTTGTTTCTAATAACCTCATTATATATACGGTCTTTTCTTGTATGACCACTCATCAATCTCAACATCTTCATTTCTGTCACATACATCTTTTGTACATGTTGATGTTTAACTACCCAACACTCAAAACCATAAAACATGGCAGGTCTAATAGTTGCTTTATAATATTTACCTTTTAACTTTAATGATATTTTATTATCATAAAGAATACCCGATGCTCCTCTCCATTTTAACCAACCAGTATTAATTCTATGCATAACATCTCCATCAATTCTTCCATCACTCCAAAAAGTTGATCCTAGATATTTAAAACTTTCCTTTGGAGGGATCCAATATGTATCAATTTTAATTTCTATGTCTTCTAAAGTAACAAAATGATCAAACTTACATTCCATATATTATGTCTTTGTTCTACTAAGTCAAAAGCATGTACATTCAAATGTTTCCCTCCATAGTTCCAATTTTCTATTAACTTTTTCCTTAGACTACTCCACCAACACAATGTCATCTACAAATAGCATACACCAAAGTACTTCATCTTAAATATGTTTTGTTAACTCATCAATCACCATTATAAATAAGTATGGACTTAAAGTTGATCCTTGATGTAATCCAATATTAACTTCAAAGAAGTCTATTATTCCTTCATTAGTCCTCACATATGTTTTTACACTATTGTACATACCTCTTATAAGATTTATGTATGTCAATGGGATACCTCTTTTTTTCAAGGTTCTCTAAAGAACCTCTCTCGGTGCCCTATCATAAGCTTTTTCTAAATCAATAAATATTGTGTGAAGGCCTTTCTTTTTTGCTCTAAAATATTTCATAAGACGTATCAAAAGGTGAATCACTTCAACAGTTAATCTGCCTAATATGAATACAAATTAGTTCTGTATTATACTTGATACTTGTCCCAACCTACGTTCAATAATTCTTTCCCATAATTTCATAGTATGGCTCATTAACTTGATACCCCGATAATTTGAATAATTCTGAATGTCTCTCTTGTTCTTTTTATATAGGTATAAGTATACTCGCTCTCCATTCCTCGAGAATCTTTTAGTTTCTCCATATTTTATTAAATAGTCTTATGAGCCAAGTGATTCTTGTTTCTCCTAGGATTTTCGAAACTTCTATAGGAATATTGTTTGGTCCTACAGATTTACCGACCTTCATATGTTTAAGTGCCTCTTTGACTTCATTCTTTTGAATACATCGGTAGATATTGTGGTTTATATACTTTTCTGATTTGGCTAACTCTCCTAAGCTAATACAAACATCTTTATTTTCATTAAAAAAATTATAAAAATAGTTTTTTTTATCTATTTTTATATCATCATTTGTCACTAGAATTTCTCATTCTTGTCTTTGATGCATCAAACAAAATTAAGATCCTTAGTTTTCTTATCTCTAGCCCTAACTATCCTAAAATATCTCTTTTATCCTCTTTTGAGTTAAGTTTTTTTTATATAAATCTTCCCAAATTTTAGTTTTTGCTTCACTAATGGCATTTTTCGCTTCTTTCTTTACTTTCTTATAAGCCTCTAAAGTTTTACTAGTTTTCTTAGCATAATGTAATTTGTAACCTACCCTCTTTACTTAGATTTTATTTTGCACTACTTCACTCCACCACCAAGCTTTTTTTTGTGCCGGTACACCTCCCTTAGATTCACCTAATACATATTTCGTCACTTTCCTAATATGTATAGCCATATTGTTCTACATATCACAAGGTGTACCAACATAACTCCAAGCATCTTCTTGAAAGACTTTTTGTTTAAATATACCCTCTTTCTCGCTTTTGAGGTTCCACCATTTAGTCTGAATAGCTCTATATACTCTTTTCTTCTTTGTCCACTTTTTTACCTGTAAATCCATAACTGAAAGTCGATGTTGGGTGGTTAATCCTGGTTTGAGTTATATCAAAATAAATATATATTGTAATGATTGTGTCATGTATAAAGGTGAACATGAGCATGCATATAGATTTCCTAACCCACCAATAAAGTTACCTCGATAGAAATCTTTAGATGGTATGACATAGAAGAAGGATATGTCTTTTAAAATAGACTAACACTTCTCACTAATACTAAGACTTAAGAGGTTGTTTGGATCAAGTAAGACTATATAGTTCATAAGTTGGCATGTCATAGCTCCAAGACATGCTTTCGGGAAAATGAGTCATCATAGAAGTTCAAAAGCATGGAGACACTTCAATTAGGTGCATCCATTATTTGCATCAAAGCTCCAAAATATGTGACTTGGTCTTACAAGTGGTGGGTTTAATCCATTCATAATTTTATTTGGAAGTAGCTGGAGTTGTTGGTAGTCATGCTAATTTCATATAATTTATCTCTTTGGATGGTTATAAAACAACCATTTGTTATAATATCTTTGCTTATAGATAAGCTAAATCACTTATGCGAAATATTGATATGTATCTCTAACCATTAATTCATGAGTTGAAAGTATTTTGAAATGATGAAGTTTTGACATATAATTCAAATAAACAAGAAATGTTGTGAATATGTATAGTTGTGATGTCAATGATTAATGGCTTTCTTGTTTATATAGCATGTTGTCGGGATTAAAAATAAAGGGTTATACTACTTGTTTAGTTTGTCATATGAATAATGCTTGCATGCATTTGCCACAAAACAAAAAATGTATATATATGAGTCATTGTTGTTTCTACATATGAATTAGTGAAACAATACATCATCGATGTAAATCCATAATATAAGGAGGCTCTAATTCCATTAGGTGGGAAAAATGTGTTATGACTGTGAGAAGGTAGTGAAAATATTATGTTTGGAAAGTATCAAATATAGAAAATAGTACCATCTTCATTGGGTGAAAAAAAGCATTTTTTGAGCTTCAATATTAGAAAAATTTATTTGTGAATGCTACAGAGTATTTTAGATATTTATGAAAATCGGGTTATGTATATAGTAAAAAAGATGTGCATATAGTAATACCTTTTATAAGTGATAGAGGATTAAGATGTATAAGTGAGTCATTTGTCACCTCCTTGGACGTATGAATTGTGTGGAAGTACAATCAAATGATAAATTATTCTTTTGTCTCGACCCCAATCGAAATCACTCTTTCATCAAGACATAAATTCTTTTCATTTGCGAAGGCGTGCTCTTTCTACAGCAATGTGGAACTCTTATGTGAGAAAGTCAATTATATGGCATGGTTTTGATTGGATAATGACAAGCTTTTAAGAGCCAATCATGGCTTTGATAGTCCAAGACGAACGCTCTTTTGATTGTCTATATGAAGCTAAAAAGAGATGAAGCTCGGTGGTTCTAACCAGATATGGCACTAGGCCTCCATCATGAGGCTATATGAAGCTGGCATATCTAAATTTGGTTCACATCATAGTTAATGGATGATGCTCACACCATCCACCTCCACCTTCTGGGTCAATCGACCTGAATCTGGTCTGACCCGTACCTTGGACATGTGCCACGCTCCTGCTTGACCGCCCGCAGTTGTCTATCGTGGATGCCTCAGCTGCTTCTTCACATGAACGAAACAAGCATGCCAACGCTCATTCAATCTGATTCGGGCAAGTGAGAGCCTTTTCCTCATCAAAACGCGAGTCATAGGAGACTAGAAATTGATTCGGAGTTTAGGATTATGAAATTGGAACTCCAGTTCTAGTTCCTGTTGGTTGACCTCATAATGGAGTAAAAGGTAGGGTTATACGACCTTGCTTTTCACGGCATATTGAAGCCCATGTTTGATTGCGAGTGAAACAGGAATTATAGTTTGATCCCAAGCATATAAATCAAACACCCCGTAAAAACCTCCATGGGACATCTATCTACGATACATCAGTGCACCCTACTTGGATCACTTGAATGACTTTCCATATACTTCACCACACAAAACTTGCGTTTGAACATTCCTTATCCTATAGAAAATCATCTCTTTGGAAGTATCAATCCTTGAAGATCATGCTTGGAAGAAAATCCATATTTTTGGTGAACCTCAAGCCTTATTTAGCAAATATATAGCCAGATAAAAACATTGAAATTTTCTAAAAGAGATCCCGTCTTTGTATTTTGGATATATGTTTTGTCCAATTTTTGTTAGACCCCACCAGAAAGAGTTTATTAGCTGTTGTATATCTCTACAAATAGACATGTAATTCAAAAGTTCACTCACACAATAAGTTGGGATCATCTAGGGCATCGTTTTAATCAAAATATCTTTCTAATTTTAGTTAAAAGATTGCCTTTCTAGTACATGATTCTTCTATTAAGCCTCTCTTTGAGGAAGGAGAACACCTGATTTTTGTTCTTCTGATGAGAGATGGTAAGCCTAAGTAATAAGTGATGAAGAGCAGGTGTACTCCAGACATATTGCTCACTAGATTGTGGGTTGATGAATTCACATTCTTATTAAAGAATATCCCTGACTTTGAGAGGTTAATAGCTTAACCAGAGTCCCTTCCCTAGCAAAGCAGCAGTTTTTGAATTGTTCTTGCTTTTTTATCTCTAAAAAAAACATGGTTATCAAATAATAAATGCAATACACGGCCACACCTTCTCACCTAGCAGACATGTAGACCCCCTCGCCTCTGCAGCCTTATGCACATAAAATGGAGAAAGCAAGCTTTCGGGGCCGCATGCCCCTACGGAGAAGCCCAACTGCCCGTTTAGTTTAATGGTATATGTTATTGTTTTCACGTAAAGCATAATAAGATCTACCCATTTGAAAACCCTACTATTATACCAACATGGTCAACAATTAAATAAGAGAGATAGCCTATAAGCAAAGATTTATAACTATTTTTTATATCCAACTCTTATCAGCCCTCCTTGTTAAGTAGCGAAGTCCAAGTTCGCTCTCTATGTATGTTATGGCATGAGTACTGTAATAATGATGTCTTTTATATGTATTTAAATGAGACTTATGCTCCCTAAAAGTAAATGATGAAAGTGAATACACATTGTTAAAGGCGGACAACTACAGATGTCAATATGGGCCCGACCGGGCTGTCTCGGCCTTGGCCCTTGTTGGCCGAGGAAAATGTGGACAGGCCCTTCCCGGCCGACATATAACCATGGGAAGAAGCAACAATGATTCAATGTCATGTTTTAAGGGTAGGTTGGACTGACTCTTTGGGCCAGGTCCATTTTGACATCTTGAGTTTTTTTTATTCCAAATGATTTATGATTTGATATAAGAAAGGTGAATAACATGCAAATTATTATTAATACACTTCTTTTACTTTGTTCACATAATTCATGTCATGAATGGTTCAGTAGAACTCACTTCACTATGAAGTCTCATGAGCAAAACCACACCAGCTGACCCGTAAAACTATAACAATACTCGTACAAACAACTTTAGAAAGGGAAAGATGTATCTATACACAATACTCAAGAATAAGAATACACCCATTTGTAGATAAATCCATCCCCTCTCCAACACAAATGTAACACAGTAGTGCTTTGAACTCGTGACTACCTCAATAAACCATGCACTAAAGCGATTGTTGAGACACAAAGACCTAAGAAGCCATCAACAAAATGGGTTTATTCATGATCATATTCACTTGTCCTAGCCATATTCCTGCATAAGCATGTTGTGCACATAACCTATGGAGAAAGATTGTTTGATTTAACCTTCTATAGATGTTGAGAGCTACATAAAAGGCACGATATGAGCTGAAATTTCTGTAACAACTTGCTAACATACAATTAAAACAAAATTTAGCATTTCAACTACATAAAAGGCATTTAGTGAATCAGACTTAGTAGTTACTTGAAAGGACAGAAATTTCAAAGAAACCAAGTAGGTGAGCATGATCAACCAAGAAAGCTATCACAAAAGACATGAACAAACAAATTTACAGTAGCCAAGAACTTGGTAAATTGTAAGATTTTATTAAAATTTGAACCCATGATCAAGCTTCAAATACAATTCTTTGTTAGATGAAACAAGGAATATCAAGAGTATCTCATTATCAAACTTTCAACTAAAAATATGTACTTTACAATCCCCATACAATTTATACATCTTTAAATTTTTGCCGCTATTAGATTATAACTAGAATTGTTGTCAATAGAGTTTGTTTCAAAAATCAAACATGCATTGCTTCCGGAGCACCTCTTACATGCTAAATATCCTGAAATTCAAAAGATATGAAGCTGTAACAACAGATCAAACCATAATTATCAAACAAGAGATCTTGGAAATGAAATGATCCAATAAGTTCAATCAGCTATGATATGTCAAAAGTCATGAAAGTAATGAAAAGTTGTCAAACAAAAGACTTCATATGCCTTTTCCTGCAAGACATAAGGGGTTTATAATCTTTAATAGCGTATAATGTCTTCATTTCATACGAAGCATCGAACAAGAAGTATAAAACATAAATAAAATCCAAAAGAAGCATTTTTTACATAGACATGAAGATGAGAGCAAATAATAAGGATAACTAACTAGATTGTTGAGACCATCAAACTTGCACTAACTTGTTTGAAGACAATATTTGCATCTCTTTTTTCTCAATGATAATGCTCAACAAGTGCATTCAACATCATAAACTATAGAACTACAAAGACATACTAGGTCACAACTTGAGAACATCTAAATGAGAGTAGTAATCATACTCAAGCTTTGACTCTCAAAGTACAAATCTAATTCAAACTTTCCTTCACTAGTACTACTTTTACATTATTACAATTTTAAAATTCTATAAAAGCATATAAAATTATTTAATTTATAACGCAACAACAAATACTAAAATCACAAAAGTTAACATTTCAAGAAAGTAAATATTTCTAATTTGAAAAGGTTTGATCTTTTGACTTTTCTTCCTCCATTTACCTTTCCTAGTTGATTGAGATTAAGAACTTATCACTCTAGAATTGCTTCTATAATATTTGAAAAGCTTGTACACATTACTAATTATACAATCAACCTTCTACTGTATATAATTAGGATTGAGCTTTGTGTAGCAAAACTTCAAAAATTAAAGCTACATATATAGATTAAGAGCATCTCCAATTGTAAGTATCATACTATACCCACTCCAATATTTATAAAATTTCTTTCATATCAACAACCATATCTCTAATAATATCATATTTACAATTGAAATGATCATTCAACTCCAAACTTGTAAAATATATAAGTTAGAAGTTGGGTAAGAAGAATGATACATCAAATTAGTAGTCTCACAAAATAGTTCAAGAAAAATATAAGTTTTCTCTACTCTCTACCAATCATTAGATATTGGACAACATTTAAAAACTATATCCACCAATTAAAAATTATGAAAAGCTTTTTATATAGCCATACACTATCAAATATTATGTATGTCGAGTTCTATTTAGTAAATATAGCCCAACTCCCACATTGATAACTGTTTGTTCTATACATTTAAAAAAAGTCTTGCCCTTGCATTTGATGCATTTACATACTTGATACTCTCTCTAATATTATGTAATGACTCCAATCATAACTTTAATGCCATCTTTAACAATGAAATTTAAAACATGATCACAACACATACATGAAAAAATTCACCGTTACATAACAAAGAATTATGTAAGGGAAGCTAGCCTTTTAACATCCCCACCAATAAATCATTAGCATAAGCATTGTCTAAGATAATATAGAATATCTTCTTTTTTGTATCCCATTCTTTCAAATAATCATATACAAAAGTAGCCAAATCAACATATGTATGTGAATCCATGTGAAAAAAGTAAGTATTTTACTGCTTAACTTTCAATCATCATTCATACAGCAATTACACACATATAGCTTTTAGGATTACATTTGTCTAATAATATGAAGTAATACATACCCTACTAGAAATATTAACCAAAAATTTTCTTATCTTTTATTTATCTCTATCATGAACTTTATTAATACCAAAGACTAGAGTATTCCTCAAAGGTATGGTTGCATCAGGATTTAGATATTTCAATCTAGCTCTAAGCTTATCACAAAACAAAAAGGCATGCTTAATAATTACTTCTACTAACATCTCATAATGAATCATTTAATCTATCATGTTTTAAATGTGGAATATGATGTCTATAAAGTGGAATATGATGTTTTAAATGTGATGCTCCATAATTTTTACACTTAACACTGAGTTTGATACCAACTTTATATTGGATGTCACAAACATCGCAATCTTACTCTTTCTATGCCCAAGTAACGTCACGTGGCTCATACTATACCTTATATGCATGGAACTTTGTAGGTCTATTAGTAATTGAGGGTCTTATCGGTATAAACTATGATACCTTGACGACAACCAAATTATCGAACTACACGATCTTACATATATACGGTTCCACAATATCTACACAACAAATGCATTCATAGTATATGGACAACTTATATGTATTGTAATCCAAGCATTGTACACAATTATATGGCTATCAATCAATCTTTATTACATAAAATAAAAGATAAGAATGTTTAACATCAAAAGTTGCTTTTAATATAAAATAAAGAATATAGTTACACTTTTAAAAAATAACTATTATGTTGTCATCAAATCCAACAATTTATAGAACTTAGTTAGCAAATCGATAAGATATTGCCTCTAGCAAACATTTTCCATCCATCGATCTGCTCGTGGTTCCTCATCTAACCATTCTAATCGCAAGCTAACTTTAAAAGCTAGGAAATACTCATAATTCCATGCTTATATTTAAAAATATAACTTAGTTGTTAAATTATGAAAATAATTATATGTAAGATATTACAACAAACAACAATAGTATACGTTCTTATCTAGAGGAAAGAAGTATGTCTACTAAGCTGTTGTACGGTTGTACCTCTATCCAATATGCCTTTCTTAGATGTCTGTACAAATAGGTCAATGTTGTTGTATCTCAAACATAATTGTCAACCCTCTAAACATTATGTACCAATAGATGCACGATCGTTATTGGTACTCGATCTCTAGACTTATCCTGATATAATATATAACTCAATTCATAAAACAAATATAATAAAGCCTTGTTTTCATTATTTAATCTCCTTCTTAAAAAATTACTTCGATGCACTTCAAACTTATGGCTTTGGACTTAATCTTCAATATTACTTTATCGATGCTCATCCTCAAGATATTACTCAAAATATCTTCATTGCTTCTACCCATCATGTCTTCTGTCAAGGCAACAAGCTATCCCTCCATTTGGAGGATAAGTATCATGTGGACATTATGAAGTATGATAGTCAACTGTCTGTGTATGGTTACCAATGTTCGATAAAAGTAATTAATAGTGCATGATCTATAACTTCATATAATAAACCTTCTTAGCTAATCAACTCATTCCTATTTGGAAGCTCAACCCAATTATCAGACCTCACACCCGTTCTCTTTAGTGAACATACTCCACCAATAATATACCTTGTGTGAGTTGTTTTTACCTTTTGATTTGTCTACACATTTATATTTACATAGTCATTTAGAATAGTGAGCATTGATATTGAAATGCATAATTTTACAAAAGTCATAAATTACATGTTTTTGTAAATCTTATACGCAACACCACCTTGAAAGCTAGAGAGTAATCCCAACATATCAGAGAATCCCTCATCTTCACTCTCTGCAATATCAATCTCAACTTTTGAGGTTGATATATCCTCCTTATAACGTGATGCTAAAATGACTTCTCCTCATCGTCTACGGATCGTCCTATATATGATACGGCGTTACGTCTCTTAGATGAAGTGACAAAGTTATACCCTTCTACTCATGTCCTATGAGCAATATCTGCAAATAAAATTAGCTAATCAAATTGAAAGAAAAGAGACCATATTTCCCATTAAGAGAGATCTATGCCTGAGGTGCGTCATCCTCATAGAGAGATACACGTGGGGCATGTCTCAAAATAGAAACCCAATGGGTTTTTAGTGAGAGTCCGATAAAAACCAATAAAAATAACAAAATCAAAACCAAATAAAAAACATACCTCGACAAATAAGTGAATCTCTCTTTGAATAAGTCACCAATTTCTTCTCTTTCTTTTTTCTTCCTCTTATTCTTTCTTCCTATTCCTTCTTTTTCTTCATTTTTTTGATAGATTTTGATGAGTTCTCTTCATGTAATAGATATATATTGAGTAATGGATAGTTGAGGTAGATCGGGAAGTGAAGAACGAATAAAAAAAGATAATGAAAAATACTGGAAGAGATGGCATATGATGGTTCACATAAAAGGATTATACAGCATCAGTTTAGGTGAAAAAGTTATCTTCCTAATTACTAGTATTTTGAGAAATGCGAGAAAAATGAGGTGTGAGGATAGTAAAAAAAGGTACGTGTATATCAATCTTTTGTGTGTATGAGAGAAAAGTGCGAGAAGCTAGGAATAAATTTCGGTTAGCTGCCCGCAAGTCATTAGATCTCCCAAAGTTGGATTGTGGTGGTGGCACCCGCTAGGTGTATCGAGAGTTTGTAACAGTCACCATCTTTTGTACATTAGGTGTATATTACGTGTTTGTGGATAGTGACTTTTCATATATATATATATATATATATTTTCAAATCGAAAGGACAAAAAGGAATGCGCGTCCCACTTACCAAACTCGTCTACAAACTCCCGAGTCGACCCACTAGCCAGGTGAGCTATTGCTCTTGTGCAACGTATAGTGTATTTTATTAATGTTGATATTTATACACTGCTGAAGCACTAGCAAGATCTCTAAATTAAAAACCTTGGCATGTATAATATTTTGAAACGTACGCGTTTTACAAGGGCTTTAAGCTACAACACAATCATAAATCAAGGAGCAAAAGTCGATGGATGGTGTCTCATCGCTTTAAGCGCTTGTCTGCTGCTAGTTTTCGGTAGAACACCACATTTAAAGATTGCGAACGAACGGGGCATATTGGAGTCTCTGCCCCGGCGCAGTGTTCGTCTCCATTTATTTCTGTTGCTGCTTCTCAACCGGAGCCCAGGAGATCTTGAGAAAGAGAGGGAGAGAGAGAGAGAGTTGTAATGCTGCTGTCGAGATGCGGAAGGAGGATTTCTCGCCTCTCTGCGAGGGGGTTGTTCGCCAGAGTCCAACCATTTACCGATTCTTCGCCTACTCTTCCTCCTCGTCTTCTCCAAGGCAACGCTTTCAGGTCGTTTTCGTTCGGCACTGCCGCCGAGCGGGTCTCCAACGGAGTTTTGGGCCAATCGGAGGTATCCCCAAAATCTTTAAACTTTACCTCTTGCCGTCAATGATCAAAGACGATTCTTTCACTATCCAAAGGTTACTTGCTTCATTGAGGGTGTTGTGCTGTATACTTGCTTTATTGAGGGTGTTTGTTAGCTCGATTATGTATTGAATGATGAATGCGTTTTGATTGAGGTGCGGTCCTTGTGGACTCTATGGCTTGTGTGAGATGGTGTTATGTTGTGTGACAGGTGAGCTTGCATAGGAGGTCCTGGTCAAAACCTTGCTCCTTGGCTTTGCCTCCTGATTCACCTCTCAGGACCGAAGAGCCTAAATACGAAGGGTTTCGTCGCATAATGCTCAAGTTGTTGCTGTTTTACAGCAAGCAGAGCAAATCAATTAGAGGGGCAAACGTTTTATACCGTCGTATCGTTTCACAGGTTGATGGCCCAGCAATATATGATGGTGAGATTCATGTCTCGATATTCGTTTATTTCCTATATCTATTTGATGCTTCCTCTCATTTGACATGGGTGGGTTCTGGTGCCTGTGAGAGCTATCTTATCTGCTAGAAGCACGCGCGCTCATAGTGGTTAAATATTTCCCACTTTTGATGCTATTTTTGTTCACAGAAATATGATTTGGTGTAATTGTTTTTTTGTAACTTTTCTTTGATCGTACTTCATTTGGGGGTAACCTTTTGAGGTTTCCTCACCTTGAACTAGAACAAGAATAACTGTGCGTTTACGTTGTAAGTTCTAGGAAAAAATAATTGCTGTCCTATCATTAATCCTTGACATCGAAAAGTCCGTGCGAAACTTTTGTCTGTGCAGTCAAGAATACTTGTATATTTGGGAAGCAACATAAGTTTGCTATTACTGTTAGCTGCATCTTCAGTACTCTTGTGTCTATTAATACTTTCTTTTCGTTGGGAGGTTTTTGCAGCAGAGCACTTGACGTTTGCAGATGTTGCAAGATAACAGTCTCGATTCTTTCCATCTGCATCAAATGCTGAAAAAACCTGTTGAATTACCATTGAACAAAAGTGACTAAATTTTTGAGACCTGAATGAAGAAGTCTTTTGTTTGTTGTTAAATTGTAAAATCTCACTTACTTTGAGGATTAGATTAAGCCTTAGAGATTACAGTGCTTGCAGAAGGTGCAAGATTCATATATGTTGGACTGCATGGAGCAGCATATGTGAGCCCAACATAAGACGAGTCAGAGCTCTTGCAAATGCACCGGGATTTTCCCAATGTATCAAATATTGTTGTCGTTTAGTCCTTCCCCTCATCAAAAGCTAGGGTTTCTTTTTCGGTCCTTTGCTTTTAAAGGAACTATGTGCATTCTGATCTACCCAATTGTTCATCATTCTGAGCTAAGTAGTGATCCCAATATCTGTATAATTTTTATGTATATATTTTGTTGAAGCAATTCACCATTGACATATATTAACCTTATAAGAGACATGTATGATGGTGCAAAAACATGTGTGAGGACTCATGAAGGAATGACAGACTTCTTTGAAGTTAATATTTGGGTTACATCAAGGATCAACTTTAAGCCCATACTTATTTATAATGGTTATGGATGAGTTAACAAAACATATTCAAGATGAAGTACCTTGGTGTATGTTATTTGCAGATTACATTGTATTAGTGGAGGAGTCTAAGGAAAAAGTTAATAGAAAATTGGAACTATGGAGAGAAACATTAGAAAGCAAACGCCTCCGACTTAGTAGAACAAAGAGAGAATATATGGAATGTAAGTTTGATGATTTGGTTACCTGAGAGGACATAGAAATTAAAATTGGCACACATTGCATCCCCCAAAAGGAAAGTTTTAAATACCTAGGATCAATTTTTCAGAGTGATGGAATTTTTAGAGTGATAAAAAAATTTATGAAGATGTTACAAATATAATTAATGCAAGTTGGTTAAAATGGAGAGGAGCATCAAGTATTCTTTATGATAAGAAGATACTATTAAAGTTCAATGGTAAATATTATTGAGCAACAATTAGATCTGCCTTGTTTTATGGTTCTGAGTGTTGGGCAATTAATCATCAACACGTACAAAAGATGTCCCTGACAGAAATGAAGATGTTGAGATGGATGAGTGGTCATATAAGAAAAGACCGTATATATAATGAGGTTATTAGAAACAAATTCGGAGTGACACCAATAGAGGATAAAATGAGAGAATATTGTTTAAGGTGGTTTCAACATATAGAAAGAAGATCAAAAGAAGAACCTGTAAGAAGGTATGAAAAAATAGATTTTGAAAGTATTAAAAGAGGTAGAGAACAACCACAAAAGTGTTGGAAAGAAACAATAAAGAATGATCTAGCTTATTGTGAGTTAACTGCTAACATGGCACATGATAGGGCTCTGTGGAAACACAAAATCCATGTGTCCGACTCCGTCTAGTATGGGAAAAGGCTTAGTTGTTGCTGTTGTTGTATCTTTTGTTGAATAAACCTGTTTGGAGTCTACCGTCTTGCCTTTAAAAAACGAAAAAGAAAAAAGAAGAGACTTATTTTCTGCACTGCTGTCAATGCCATTGGCCTTGCTGTTGACTGCTCAGATAACTAAACCTGACATCGTCTAACTGCTTTAGTGGTTTTTGGTAATTTAGCCTTTCAGAACAATAAGAATCCAGCAAAACCACTATTGCATCATGTCAAATTGTAAGATGACTTACTTTGCTAATCTGTTGAACGTAAGTTCTTTTTGTAGGTAAAGGATGTCTTTTCTAGCAAACTGTACAAAGCCTACTCCCATCTGCTGCAAATATTTATCTTTTTTGAAAAACCATATTAGACACAAACCTCTTGAATACCTTCATTTTATTTCCGTTTTACTTTGAGATAGTGGTGCCTTTTTGATACTTACAGTTGCAGGTGCTTTGTTCCATCCTGCTAAAAATGTTGTCTTGCATCCTATTACCTTATTTGGTTGGTAACAGGATGTCCCTGTGTGGTTCTTTTGCAGTATTTCACTTGGAAAAAACCTTCAAAATTACATATTCACTGCTCATCTTACATATGTGGCTTTGCTTGCGGCGTTTGAAAGATGAAGGAAAGGAAGGTACTGAGTTTGGTCAGTACTTGTATGAAGTTTATAACCATGACTTGGAACTAAGGGTATCAAAAGCTGGGGTAAGTGTCTGCAACTGCAGTTTTGTTCTGAAGTATCTTCTATGCCTGCTAAGATGCCAGAACATTATATTAATTAGTGAGAGCAGTAAATTCATATGTTTTGTTTACTCAGTCCAGAAAAATAAAGTGAGTTTCTTTTGGCAACTCTGTGCAGAAAAATAACGTTGATCTTCAACTTGGTGTAGTGTTGTGGAATGTCAAAATGTCGACAAATTTGCATTTATGGTTTGTGATGATATTGAAGAAGATAGAATATGGGTATGAGTAATAAATCATGTGTAAAACAGAACATGAGCAAGGATAGATCCTTGCAGAGAATAAGAAGAAATAAGAAGCCACAATGAAGGTTGGAATCAGAGTAGCTTTACATTTCCATGTATACTCTGCAGTCATTCCTTATCATGCGCTCTATCTAGGCATGCTGGACATGTCACTGCCTCTTGTTGGAAATCAACTGGTCGTGGATTGTTGTATATATGTATGTAGGTATGTTCATATGTATGTTACATATTAGATGAAGAGCTTGTAGCAGGTCTCCATCTGTGCTGAGCTGTAAGCATGTCGTGTGCATAATATGAGCGGATTTCAGATTGTTCATATTTGTTGCGTAGGACACTGGTAGTAGGTATCTTGCTGCAAGTAAACCTGAATTCTGGAACATGAGATTGCTACTGTTAGAATTATTGGTCATGTCCGAATCAAACCTGACCGATAAATTTTAAATGCGATCAGGTCTAGGGAAGGCACCTATGAGATTCTTGCATCCCGAAGCAACTGTGTTGGACATAGTTAGTTTTCTTTATCAGCTTTTTGACTGCAATGTGGTTTAGCAGGCCATCTAAATTTCAATTGTGTTAATGTTTAATTGTAAAACCTTTTTACCTGTTAATGTTCTTGCAATTTGTTCTGTTGCATTTAAATTCTGATTTTGCTTTCTAATGTTCATGGAAGGTCAATCTCTTGTTAGTAAAGTGGATGAAGGAGCTCGAGAGGATATTCTACGGGAATATAGTTGCATATGATGCTGCCATGCTGCCAGATGCTTCAAATGACGAACTTCCAAAATCACTTTGGCGGTAAAGTGTTCTGGGATTCTAGTTGAATGGGCTTCTTTTTTCTCGAAAGACCCTTATGCTTCATATATGCATCTTTGTGTTCAGTGCATGTAAATCTGATTGGTCTAGTGTTTACTCTCTTCAATTTAAAGGTGGAACCTCTTAAATTTAGATTGTCCTTTCATGGTCTGTGGACTTGTGCGTGTGAGAGTAGTACCACAATCTAGCTGATGATGACCACAAAGACAAACACAAATGATCTTACAAGATTTTCAACAAGACAAACTAAATAAGTATAATACCAAACAAATCAAGTGATCACAAACATCGACCTTCTTCACTTCCTTTTGTTTGGATATTCCACGCTTCAAAATCTGGTATCGATTTTGAAGTTTGGGTCTTTTTGGATAAATGGGTTTGGATAGTGAGATTGATTTGTGTATTATGATGAAATTAGTAGTTGTTTATAGTTTGTGTGTTTTGCTTTAATATAAAGTTGTGTACTTGCTATTGTTATATACTTATGTTAATTGATGTCTCACTTGTTATAGCTTGAATATTATATATAATATATAATATTATATACACTAGCCGTGTCGCCGTACCCAAAATTTTTGAAATTTTTCGTATCCCGCACCCGCACCCGTGTCCGCACCCGCACCCGCGTGATATTGGCTAAGAAAACTAGTAAAACTTTAGAGGCTTATAAGAAAGCAAAGAAGGAAGCGAAAAAGGCCGTTAGTGAAGCAAAAGCTAAAATTTGGAGGATTTATATAAAAAACTCAACTCAAAAGAGGGTGAAAGAGATATTTTTAGGATACCTGAAGCTAGAGATAAGAAAACTAAAGATCTTAATTGTGTTAGATGCGCATAAAAGACGAGGATGAAAAAATTCTAGTGGCAAATGATGATATAAGAAATAGATGGAAAAACTATTTTTATAAGCTTTTTAATGAAAATAAAGATGTTAGTATTAGCTTAGGAGAGTTAGCCAAATCAGAAAAATATATAAGCCATAATTTCTACCGACGTATTCAAAAGAATGAAGTCAAAGAGGCTCTTAAACATATGAAGGGTGGTAAATCGGTAGGACAATACAATATTCCTATAGAAATTTGGAAAATTCTAAGAGAAACATTAATCACTTGCTCACACGACTATTTAATGAAATATGGAGAAACCAAAAGATGCTCAAGGAATAGAGAGCGAGTACACTTATACCCATGTATAAAAACAAGGGAGACATTCAGAATTATGCGAATTATCGGGGTATCAAGTCAATGAGTCATATTATAAAATTATGGGAAAGAATTATCGAACGTAGGTTAAGATAAGTATTGAGTATAACAACGAACCAATTTGGATTTATGCCAGGCTGATCTATTGTTGAAGTCGATTAACATTTTCTGACGTCTTATGCAACATTTAGAGCAAAAAAGAAAGTCCTTCACATGATATTTATTGATCTAGAAAAAGCTTACGATAGGGTACCGAAGGAGGTTCTTTAGAGAACCTTAGAAAAAAAAGGTATCTCATTGACATACATTAACCTTATAAGAGACATGTACGATGGTGCAAAAACATGTGTGAGGACTCATGAAGGAATGACAAACTTCTTTGAAGTTAATATTGGGTTACATCTTGATGAGTTAACAAAACATATTCAAGATGAAGTATCTTGGTGTATGTTATTTGCAGATGACATTGTGTTAGTGGAGGAATCTAAGGAAGAAGTTAATCGAAAATTAGAACTATGGAGAGAAACATTATAAAGCAAAGGGCTCCGACTTAGTAGAACAAAGATAGAATATGGAATGTAAGTTTGATCATTTGGTTACTTTAGAGGACATAGAAATTAAAATTGGCACACATTGCGTCCCCCAAAAGGAAAGTTTTAAATACCTAGGGTCAATTTTTAAGAGTGATGGAAGAATTGATGGAGATGTTATGTATAGAATTAATGCTCGTTGGTTAAAATGGAGAGGAGCATCATGTGTTCTTTGTGATAAGAAGATATCATTAAAGTTAAAAGGTGAATATTATAGAGCAACAATTAGACCTGCCATGTTTTATGGTTATGAGTGTTGGGTAGTTAATCATCAACACGTATAAAAGATGTTTGTTACCAAAATGAAGATGTTGAGATGAATGAATGGTCATACAAGAAAATACCATATACATAATGAGGTTATTAGAAACAAATTCGGAGTGACACCAATAGAGGATATAATAAGAGAATATTGTTTAAGATTTTTTGAACATATAGAAAGAAGATCAAAAGAATATATTTCCTTAGAGAAGGTATAGAAAACTAAATTTGAAAAGTATTAAAAGAGGTAGAGAACAATCACAAAAGTGTTGGAAAGTCCCAAAAGGAAAGTTTTAAATACCTAGGGTCAATTTTTAAGAGTGATGGAAGAATTGATGGAGATGTTACGCATAGAATTAATGCTGGTTAGTTAAAATGGAGAGGAGCATGAGGTATTCTTTGTGATAAGAAGATATCATTAAAGTTAAAAGGTAAATATTATAGAGCAGCAATTAGGCCTGCCATGTTTTATGGTTCTGAGTCTTGAGCAGTTAATCATCAACATGTACGAAGATGTTGAGATGGATGAGTGGTCATACAAGAAAAGACCATATATATACTGAGGTTATTAGAAACAAATTCGGAGTGACACCAATAGAGGATAAAATGAGATAATATCGTTTAATATGGTTTGGACATATAGAAAGAAGATCAAAAGAAGAACCTTTAAGAAGGTATGAAAAACTAAATTTGGAAAGTATTAAAAGAGTTAGAGGATGACCACAAAAGTGTTGGAAAGAAACAATAAAGAATGAACTAGCTTATTGTAAGTTAACTGCTAACATGGCACATGATAGGGATATGTGAAAACAAAGAATCCATGTAGCCGACCCCGTCTAGTATGGGAAAAGGCTTAGTTGTTGTTGTTGTTGTAAGAAAAGAGGGCATCGAGCTATTCGAACTAAATGGTGGAACCTCAAAAACGAGAAAGAAGATATATTTAAACATAAAGTCCTTTAAGGAGATGTTTGGAATTATGTTGGTACACCTTGTGATATGTGGAACAATATAGCTATACATATTAGGAAAGTGGCGAAATATGTGTTAGGTGTGTCTAAGGGAGGTGTACCGACACAAAAGGAAGCTTGGTTGTGGAGCGAAATATTGCAAAATAAAATAAAGGCAAAAAGGGCTTGTTACAAATTACATTATGCGAAGGAAACTAGTGAAACTTTAGAGCCTTATAAGAAGGCAAAGATGAAATATGGAGAAACCGAAAGATGCCTGATGAATGGAGAGCGAATACACTTATACCCATATATAAGAATAAGGGAAACATTTAGAATTGTGCGAATTATCGGGATATCAAGTTAATGAGCCATACTATGAAAGAATTATCGAACGTAGGTTAAGACAAGTATCAAGTACAATAGAGAACCAATTTGGATTCATGCCAGGCAGATTTATTATTGAAGTGATTCACCTTTTGAGATGTCTTATGGAACATTTTAGAGTAAAAAGGAAAGACCTTTACATGATATTTATTGATCTAGAAAAAGCTTATGATAGGGTATCGAGGGAGGTTCTTTGGAGAACTTTGGAAAAAAGAGGTGTCCCATTGACATTCATTAACCTTATAAGAAACATGTACGATGGTGCACAAACATGTGTGAGGACTCTTGAAGGAATGCCAGACTTCTTTAAAGTTAATATTGGGTTACATCAAGGACCACCTTTAAGTCCATACTTATTTATAATGGTGATTGATGAGTCAACAAAACATATTCAAGATGAAGTACCTTAGTGTATGTTATTTGCAGATGACATTGTGTTAGTGGAGGAGTCTAAGGAAAAAGTTAAGCGAAACTTGGAACTATGGAGAGAAACATTACAATGCAAAGGCCTCTAACTTAGTAGAACAAAGGCAAAATATATGGAATGTAAGTTTGATCATTTTGTTACTTTGTTTAACAATGCTTTATGAAGAGTAGCAACCATATGAAAGAGTTTTGGACCATCAATATATCTTATTATCATACATAATACAAATGCATGTTAGTGATATCTTGACAGCACTAAGTTGCTGTCTTTACCTCGTCCATCTCTCTAATATCCTCAAGAATGAGATCTAGACAGTGGGTTGCATGTGGTGTCAAATAAAAAGTATCATAACGCTCAACTAACTCCTTTGCAACTGCTTTATAATTAACTTTATTATATGTAATTAAATGGACTACATTTTCACGTTCAACCTTTAATATCTCCTTATCAAATTCTTGCCTTTAATGTGTGCAGTATGGTGCTCCTCTCACATGTTTAGTGATCTTTAAAATAGAAGTCCTTTAAGACAATAAATAAGAAAGTTTAATAAAGTCATTCCTTGCCTAATCAATCTATGTGTTATGTGATAGTGAATCTTATATCCTTCTATAATTTCTTCAAATTCGAACCACACTCTCAAGGATGGTCTTATCTAATAATTTTTATCTTAATTTATTAAAAGAAGTTATCTTATACCATGAATAAATTTTAGCAATGACATCTGTAATTACTAACAAATAAACAGAATTTACTGCATTAAATAAAATGCATGTATCATAAAACTGTCTCCCCACTGTAAGGTCAACCTGATCATGCAATTGCTCTAAAGCAACACGAATTTGAGGTTGAGCACCAGGTATAGTACTAAGAGTAAAAAATGACTGGAGGTCAAAATGAGATCTTCCTCTAGCGCTTTCGCTTCTATCACAAAAGTCTTCCACAACACTCTTTCCATTAGTTGGTGGTTGATATCTACTACTACCAAACCTCTGTCTATCTTGAATATCCTCTTCCTCAAACATCCCTTCTCTTCTTAACTATACTCTCATTGATTAGTATATATTACGATTTAATGACTTCTTGTACTCTCCTAACTTTGTCTGTGCAAGGAGCAACCTCTTTTCTAGTCCCTATTAGGTGATATTTCAATCGAAAAACTCATCACCTTCTCACAAAAATAACATTTTATTTTTAATCTGCTCTCTCAATTAAAGTACTCCATTGCCATGTGAGATCATTTAACCGAGATTGAGACTGTGTAACACCCATTCATGCTATCTTAATTTACTATATCTTAAATCTTAATAAACTTGAAAATAATAGTGCTTCATAAATCTTCAATCTCCCCTTCATAAACCATAAAAAAACACTCAAAGAGTGTCTCCCACTTCATAGATTGCCACAAATACAATGAAAAAAATATCCACTCACCTTATATAGTCATTTAAAAGAGAAAAACAAATAACAAAAGAAGATACAAAATACACATAAAAAAGGAGATAACCTTATACCATAATCAACGGATTGCGGTTGTTGTTACGGGAGTGATGATGTTGTTAGAGACTGTTGAAAATGCCTCTTCCTAGCCGAAAGTCACCGTGGAGCAGTTGGAGTATTGAAACAGAAGCTACAAACCCCACAGAAAGACAAGGTTTTGTTCAAATATTTTTTTAAAAACAAATAGGGTGTATCACTCGAATCGTATGATACGAAGATATGGCCGGTATCGCACAATACAAACCATTATATCGTCAATTGTGATACACTGAGGCATGGTTTCCCATAATGCTATATGATATACCCCATATCGTATAATACAAAGCGATACAAATGACATTATAGATAAAAATGCATTGAAAAAGGTATTGGTATCTCATGTATAGGGCTCTATTAGTTGGTCGAGAAAGAAGAAGGGAATTGGTGTGGTAGATGCTTTCAATGCTAACTTTTAGGAAAATTATGACAATTTTTTTAGGATGATTATACCTTTAGTTAAGGCAACGAGAACGATAGACAATGAAGATAGACTTGTTATGACTTTATATATATACATATATGATGCAATGAATAAGATTAAATTGGAAATAGAAGAAACATTGACCACAAACGATCACTTCTAAAGGAGGTTTGAAAGTGTATTGATGCATGTTAGAACCAGTAAATGCATCATGATTTCCATGCGGTTTCAAAGTTTTTTAACCCCTTTATTAGATTTCCTCCAAACTTTATAGAGGATGAAGAAGTTAAAAAGGAGATATTAAATGCAGTTGACCCTATAAAAGATTCATATGCTCAATGCAACATCCATTTATAGTTAAGTAAGTATATACATAGTGTTAAAGATTTTAGAAGCTTAATTACAATACAACTTCACTCCCAAATGCAACGTAGGATTTGTTTTTTATTAATATTTGATAAATTATCAATTATTTGATTTTAAATTGATTGACTTCGAGTGTTTCTTATTATTATGTTTTATTTTAGATAAATGGTGGGCTCACTTTTAACTACGCCCATGTAAGGGATCACCCTTGCATTGCCAGTCCCAAGCCCGGATAAAGGAGGGTTGTGTTAGGCTTCTGTCAGCCAGTGTAAAACTTCGTCGGATTTTTATAACATGGATTAAAAAATTATGAGCATTGCTTTGGGGCGTCCCCGTCTAGCGACATGTTGCAAAGCCCGAATGTAGTAAGAAGTAAGCAAGGGCTACTACATTTTCGCCCGAATGTAATGAATCAATTGCAGAGAGGGTTCCCACATCATGGACGGGTGTGGGTAAAGAAGTTAGTCCCGCTACATTGCCGCCCGAATGTAGTAAAAAATTTTGAGAGAGGGTCTCCGCATTTTGATTATGGACGGATGCGGTGGGTAAGGAAGCTAGTCCTAGATAATAAGATTCGTATTGGTTCTTGAAATATCGGAACATTATCGGGTAAGCTAATGGAGGTGGTAGATACTATGATTTGGAGAAAGATTCATATTCTATGTTTACAAGAGACAAAATGGGTTGGAGAAAAAGCAAAGGAGATAGAGGATATAGGTTTTAAATTATGGTACTCAGGTAAAGAAAAGGCTCGAAAGGGAGTTGGTATTATCATAAATAAAGATTTAAAGGAGAGTGTAGTAGACATACAACGATATGGTGATCGAATCATGACGTTGAAATTAGTGTTAGGAGCAGAGGTTTTGAATATAGTTTGTGCTTACGCACCCCAAGTAGATAGTTTTTTGGGAAGAGTTAGATAAGGTGTTTCAAAAGATTCCACAAAGGGAGATGATTTGTTTAGGAGGAGGTTTAAATGGACATGTCGGTAAAGAGGCATTAGGATATCAAGGAATTCATGGAAACTTTGGTTTTGGGGATATAAACGAGAAAGGTAGGGAGATTTTAAATTTTGCTATGGCATTTGATCTCTTTATAGTCAATACAATCTTCAAAAAACGAGATGAACATTTAATTACTTATAAGAGTGGCTTATCACAAACACAAATTGATTACTTTATTTATAGAAAAAAGATACAGCGTGTTGTAAAGATTGTAAGGTAATTCTAGGAGAAAGTTTAACCACCCAACATCGACTTTTAGTTATAGATTTATAAATAAAAAAATAGACAAATAAGAAAAGAGTGCATCGAGCTATTCAGACTAAATGATGGAACCTCAAAAGCGAGAAAGAAGATACATTTAAACAGAAAGTCCTTCAAGGAGATGTTTGGAATTATGTTGGCACACCCTGTGATACGTGGAATAATATGGCTATACATATTAGGAAAGTGGCGAAAGATGTGTTAGGGGTATCTAAGGGAGGTGTACCGGCACAAAAAGAAGCTTGGTGGTGGAGTGAAGTAGTACAAAACAAAATCAAGGCAAAGAGGGCATGTTACAAATTACATTATGCTAAGAAAACTAGTGAAACTTTAGAAGCTTACAAATTACATTACAAAAAGAAGCTCTTTAGTTAATATAATATTATTTTACAGTTGTACTCTTTCTTTTGTTTTCTTTATAGATAAATGTAAAGAGATGCAAGAAGGGTAAAAATGGTGCCATATGACCCACTGAGCTACGAAAATACTTATATTCTTCATGATTGGATCGAAAAGGAGGAGCTCCCAATCAATTTAGAGGATGAAAATTCGAAGAAAATAGAAGCAGAAGAGAAATCGGAGATGATGACGTGAAAGGTATTGGATTGGAGGATTCAATTAAATGCTTACGATCCTGATTACAACGATCATAATGCTTTTGTTGATTATGATCTACATTTTGTGGAATGAATCAATGAATAATTATTGTATTTTTCATACTTTGTTAGATATTGGTTCTATTCTAATTTCTTGTTTCGGACGTTCATTAGTTAAACTTTGTGTACTTTGTAAATTTTTTCTTTCATTAAAGTTACTATATCAAATATTCAAAACCTCTATCAAAGGGTATGTGATCTTTAATCGCTTAATATAGGAGTTCCAAAATGTATTCTTTTAGACCATCTTTGAAATCTCATTTAGTTTTTTTTGTTCCTCCTATTTTGAGCGAATCTGCAAACTGCTATCACTCATCTTTTATTTTATAATGATGTATACAAACAAAAAATTAGTTGCAAATCGAGTAACAGTAGTACAAAGGTACTCTATGCCATAAGTATATCTCCTCATCATACATAATACAAATACATGATTATAAATAAATTTGACGATATTTTGACTACGTTTAGTTACTGCCTTTACCTCGTCCATCTCTCTAATATCCTTAATAATAATAGCTCTATACAATAGGCTGCATATGGTGTCCAATAAAAAGTATCATTGCTTTTAGTTAACACCTTTGCAGTTGCTTTGTAATTAATTGTATTATTTTTAATTAATTAGATTATATTTTCGCATTCAACTTTTAATATCACCTTATCAAATTCTTACTTTAGAACTTTTGAAGTAGGACACTATTGGGATATGTCAAATGATCTAAAAGACATAAGTCCTTTAGGACAATAGATGAAAAATTTAATAAAGTCATTCCTCGCTTGTCTGGCCATCTATCTACCATGATCGTGTATCATGTCTCTTTTATAACTCTCTCAAAATCGAATAATACTCGCTCAAATTCTTCACTCTTGGACTTATTATAGGAGGACATCTTATACCTTGGGTCATTGTTAGTAATTATATCAGACATTGCTTAAAAATAAAATGATTTCGTCACATTAAAGGAAATATATGAATCATAAAACCACCTCTCCACCTCAATGGTCTGCCTCACTCAATTACTTTAAAGCCATAGCAACACGAATTCTAAGTGTAGTAGGAGGAGAAAAAAATGAATGATGCGAGGATGAGAAGATCTTCCTCTCTACCTCTTCCTCTCTATGACTTGCATCCTCTTCTTTAACCCTGGTTAAGAACTATTACTATGAACCTTTATCCTAAATGAAAAGAAATAAAAGAAATGCTACGATCACCACCAACATCCCTTAACCCTTTCTCAAATATCTCTATATCCTTTTTCTTACCTTTTATCAATCATATTCTCAATCACTTGTAAATATTCTGGCACTCTCCTAACTCTCCATACAAGGAACAACCTCTTTCCTAGTTCATGCGACCAATCATGACTTTCTCACAAACATGTAGACATGTTATTTTCAATATGCTTTCCCCAATTGAAGTGCCACACTGCTATGCTGGGTCTTCGTATCGAGATTGAGAATGTCAACCTCTTCCTCTTGACATCTCAATTTATCTTCTTGAATTTTCATAAACTTAACAAAAGTACTTTCATAAATCACGATCTATATTGCATGGATACGGGTATGGTACTGGTACCCGGTATGGGTACGGGATACGTAATTTTTAAAAAAACTAAGGTACGGGTACGACACTATTAAAAAACATAATAAAAATAATTTTTCATAAATAAATAAATATATATATATATACACACAATTATATAGAGCATTCTATATTTTAAAGAGCATTCCAGTGTTTGAGAATAATTCTATTCTAACTATAAGAATGTAATTTATATTCTTCTTCAAAGTAAGAACAATTAAACAGCAAACACATACCAGAAGTCGTCAATTTTCTGCATTTTGTTCTTTTCGCAGTGCAGTCTTCCTACGTCCCATGCCCCTTTCAAAGGATCTTTATGTGGTAAACACATACCTATATAAACTCGTATTACATAGTTCACCAAACAAAATTTTTAAAGCTTAGACAGAATAAGAACAAAATATGCGCTTGTTTTAAACTTGTATTACATAGTTGGCCAATACATATTCACTAAACACGAACTTGGATACACTGAAAGTCTGAAACAATATCATTCTAACAGAATATTATAACAACAATTACCATTTATTATAACAACAATGCAATCATAACTCTTACAAAGAATGGAGTTGATAGCTAAAGAAACAAGCATATAATGATAAACTATCATTCCATAAATGATATGATACAAAAGAATGAAATATTTGTCTCTTACCTTCCTACATAAGATATGATAACAAACTCTTTACAAAAGATATATTTGAAGACTTGTTTGTGAAACATGTTACCAATATGTAGTTGATATATGTTTAGGGTTTCCAGTTTATAGAAACACATACATGAGTTGATATGTAAGAAAAGTGTAGTAAAGAAAACAACACAACAAGGATAATTCATGGGAGTTGTATTTTAATATAACTATAAGTGATATAATTGAGAATACACTAAATAGTTGGATGAAATCATCATGTCACCATTTAGTTCATATTGCCATGTAGGTGATGATAACTCTTGTTTGTCATAGTGGCCATAAGGCTCACATAACGGAAGGAAGGCCCCCTTATGGCATGAATTGTTTCTATTTACAAAACAAACTTTTTTCTAATTAAATATATCAATTTCTATGTTTATAAAGATCTCAAAAGTCCTAGCTGCAACAAACACCCAAAGATAGAAAAATTACATATATATCAAATAGAGGAAAATAAAATAGAAGACTATACCCTTTGTCATTGATCAATCTGAAAACTCTCGGTTCTTTTGGTACTCTTTGTAAAACCTTCTTGACGAAATCATGCTAGGTGATTGAAGCCTAACTGCGTCACTGCAAAAAAACAAACAAACAGGACGTTCTGTTGTTGGGGCCTTAATGAGAGGGGCAGATCACTCGTAGAAGGAGAGACAATCAGACAAGCTTAACTTACCTCATTTCAAATACCGTTTGTAGTATATGGGAATATAGAAGCAGGTGGTTTGACTCTCCCCAAGACCATTTAAGGCAAAAACACTAAATTCCTAATCATCAGGGAACACATAGAATCTCCCAGAAATGATGGGAAAAGGGAAAAGAGAATAGGAAACAAATGAAGGGAGAAGATCATAAGAACATGCCCTTTTTTCCCTCTCCGGAAAACCAGCAGGCCCGCCGTTCACCGGCAGTCCCGATGATGAGCTAAGAGTCTTAGACGCACGATGAGAGAGATGCATGACAGCACGAGCAACAAGATTGGGGAAAGACGCTGGATGAGAGAGATGGACGTGCAGCTGGGGATTAGGGATTTATATTTTTTGGTTTGAATCGGGTTGACCCATACAGATATGGGTCAACCCGATCCAGTCACGTACCTGGTATCGGTACGTGATGTACCCAAACTAGAGTACGCGTATCGGTATACGCACATGTGTACCGATACGCCATTCGTGGTATAGGTACGTACCAGACATATCCATACACGTACCCATACCCGGTATGTACCGGATGTGGGTACGTCGCCCAAAAGGGCGTACCCGTGCAACATAGATCACCATAAATCCACTTATTTTATAAATCTCTACTTCATAAACTGCCAGAACACTCAAAAATATTTACCCTTTTCATAGATTGCCATAAATTCATAAAAAACATATCAACTCACTTTATGTATTATCATTGAAAAAAGAAAAAAATGAATAAAACATGTAGATATAAAATAAATACAGAAAAAACAAAAACTATACCACAAGGAAATAGAGGGTTCCCATACCGTTGAGGTCAGACTGTCAAAGACCTTCTCCCTAGCCATTGCAACTGTATAACAGTTAACAGAAAACCCAAACAAGCAAAAATCGTAGTGGTGCACTCAGGTTCCTTTATAAAAAGGGTATATCGCACATCAGATATGTTACGATACGCCCGTATTGGTAGAAATGAAGATGCTGAAATGGATGTGTGGCCACACAAGGAAATACCGAATACGTAGTGAGGTTATTAGAAACAAAATGGGAGTGACACCAATAGATGATAAGATGAGGTAAAATAGTTAAAGATGGTTTGAACATATAGTATGAGAAACTAGATGGTGAAAATATTAGAAAAAAAAGAGAAAGACATAAAAGTGTTAGAAGGAAATAATAAATAATGATATAGCTTATGTTGAGTTAACTGTTAGCATGGCACATGATCGAGCTCTATGAAAACAAAGAATCCATGTAGCCGACCCCATCTAGTATGAGAAAAGACTTAGTTGTTGTTGTTGTACTACATAGTAACTCCAGTCTCCACCTATGATCAGGGTTATCATAACATAGCTAGTTTCAAACCCGAGTGCAAAAGGAGGATACTGACAGTAAGCATAAAACTTTGTCGGAGATGGTCTCAGCACTTGGAAGTCAAGCATTGGGGAGGGACGGTACTAGGATGGATGACTTCCTAACAAGTCTTCATGTTTCCAACCCCACCTCTTGTAGAAACTTTAGAAAAGGCTTCGTTAAGGTTAAGGTTAAGCTGTGTATGTCACTTCTAACAGGGCACATTTTTCTTTCTGGGTGAGAATTTGGTGCTCTTTGCTTCTTTATATGACATCAGCAGTCTGTGTATTCACGAATTGCCAGTTGAAACTTACTCTTATGTTGTAGGAATGTATTTTCTGATGATGGTGCTCCAATGCCAAATGGTTCTGCTGCTGATGCAGCCCAGGTAACTTATTTGGTCATCACGTTTTTAATTTCTGGTTAAATTCATTGAATGAATATGTCAATTTCTATTATCATGTTATATAAATGTTTCTGTATCTTATGTTTCACGTTTATTAAGCATATTTTAAATGCCTGCGGTGACGTCAGTAGCCCAATGGAATTGCAACAGGACTTGTGATGATTGGTTGATTATTTAGACTAAAGGTTTACATCAGATCCCAACTCTTGGCTTTTAGCTACTGCCTAACCAAGTTGTGCACGTTTCATCTTAGCGACAAATCATGTATGACATACCTAAAGAATAAAAAGGTAATGCAAGAAAAGTGAGAAAATGAAAAATCCTTGACTAGGTAGAAATCACCATATATCAAAAGGAAAACTTTCTGTTTCCCTTTTATAAGTTTTCTTTTGCTCTAAAATCATATAAGATTAGATGTGTATTCATTGTTTGTGAAATCGATTTCAAGCTGCTGTCTTCTCTACTTTTGTAGTGAATTACTTGGTCATGACTAGCCATAGCTACTATGCTTCATTTCTTCAATCATGACACAAACAAATTGTACGAGTCAGGTAGTAAGTCCACCAGTATTATACTAACCTTGAACTATAATATGAGAAAATGTGTATAATATGCAAGCTCTAGAGGAATTTTACGTCTGATACTTATCAGCTGATACTTATCGGCGTATTTCCATATCGTTCATTTGCAGGACTTATAGAGACAGTTCTGCAAACTGCAAACGAAACAGAATGCGGAGAGTCAACCCTCTAGAGTGGCTCTGTCTGTTTAGCCCATGTATTTAGCATGTACACGGGAATCTGCATGTATTTGTTTCACAGCTAGTTTAGTTGAGTAGAATGTTTATACTTTCCTAAGAAGTTAACAGAGTTTTCGTGTACATGTGTACCACATACACTCACACCCTCTTTCTCATCATAACATGTTGACCATGCAAGAGTCAGGGGGGTGTAATGATTACTTCTTCTCTTCCCCTCTGTCCAGATCCCTCTTCTTCCTTTTACAGTAGCTGGCCTCTGATCCCATTAGTCCCTTGAATAGCTTGAGGGGCCTTGATGTTGCCGATAGTCATTGGAATCCCGGTGCTAGTAGTAGAGAATAGAGTTGGAATGTGCCCAAACCTAACCTGCACTAAAATATGGTGAAGTATGTCGTGGCAGAGGAACTGCTCTATTTTTTCTGCTTTAAAGTTTTGTAAGTAGGATGTTTTCAGTCAGTTCAAGTGAATCTGGTGGAGAATGACACAGAAGAAAGTGTTTAGTGTATATTTTGCTGTCATGTTTGAGCTTTTCATGCTCAAGATGTGACTATTTTGACGTGTCCAACTGACAGGATATCTAAGAAGCGTGCATGAAATTTCATCTCTATTAGATTGATGACTTTGGAAACACAAGATATTATGTATGGACTAGATGGGTAAGACAGAAAACCACCAGTACCATATGAAAACAGTTTGGCGGCTTCTTTGAACAAAATAATTCCTCATGCTCCCTAGAATTAGTGCTTGTGTTTCAACAGGGGCCCAATTCAATATGGATATTTTTCTTTTCAAACTTGAATGCCTCAGAGCTGATCCAGTTAGATATTAATCATCGAGAGGTTTGTTTTATTTATTGTAATACCTCTCTGTGCTTTTCTATATTTTAATGAAAAATACATTGTTCACATGCATTTCTGTTGCTAATATATGCTATATTTCTTACATATGATTCGTTTCCTACCAATTGTGTTATTCTTAAATCAGTAAGCTAGCGTTATCTAGTTTCCCTTTCAATCATATGCTTTTGTTCTACGACAAAGAGAAGCTCTACACTTTCTTAGTATCAATGCAGGCCATGGCTAGATATGTAAGAAGAGAGGCTGCTTGCTTGGTAATGACAGGTGAGTCAAGCTGTTGTATTCCTATGTCTTACATGATATTGCAGTATGTTGCATAATGCATACTGCGATCTGCTTTTATTTGTGTGTTGATTGAATTTGATTTTCTGCCAAGCTTTTCGTTGAAGCAAAGGCATTAACAGTCTGTTCTAGCCATTAAAGTTTATCTAAATTTTATTACCTTCATATTGCTTGACCTTTCTTTTGGGAAAACTTGGTTGTTTTAGAACCTGGATTGAGGTCTAGGAATAGGAAACTAGAGCTGAGTATTGATCATGGAAGAAAAAGCAAATAGCAAAACGAAAAACTGAGTTAAGCTGGAGATGGCATCAGGTATAAGAATTCTTTTATGCAGAAAGCCCCACTTATTTTATGTCATGGACCATTTTAGTCGTCTTAGTCAATAAACAGTATCTGGCGTGCAGCTGTCTGGGACTTGACAAGGGGATGCATCTCAATAAACATCCTGGCAGAAGGAAGCGTTGTTGGTTGAATGTGTCTTGTCATAGGGAACATATTCACTTCTTTTAAGATGGCAACCTTGTGCTCTGACATCAGCTTTGTTGGTTGATCGAGTCAAGCATATCCCGATTTTCTGTGAGCCAAGTCTTCCTTTTAGTTCCTTCATAAAGTTAGTCTTCCATCACTATGCATTCCTCTCAATTCTGTTTTTTGGATCCTTTGAGAGGGAGTAAATGGATCAAACTGGTACAAAAGGGGTTAAAGCTAACATTTGAAACATTTATGTCCTCTAAGGCCTTTGTCAGGTTTAAAAGTAGATGAATCTGGTTAATTGCATCCGGATGAAGACATGTCTTTTCTACCTTTTCTCATTGTGTAGCTTTCTTGAGTGGAATAGTGTTCTAAACAACGATTTTATTGATAGGATGAAAAATACTTACAGATTTCAGCAGATTGGAGAAGAACCATCCAATAATGTTCTAAACAACGATTTTATTGATAGGATGAATACTTACAGATTTTAGCAGATTGGAACCTTTGGAACCTTCTGATCTACACATATACAGAGGTCGGCACTCTGCGCCTCTTTTCTGTCTGCAACCTCTAATGACTAAACATGAACCCTAATTACAATTTATACTCTAATTCTAACTTAATGACTAAACTGCTCATACTATTAATTAAGAAATACAAGTAGTACAAAACATGGGCTAGGAGCTACATGGGTCCAATATTGGGACCCGACTTCATTCTCTAACACTCCCCCTTAAGTTGGGTGAAAGATGTTCATGACACCCAACTTGATCAACGTATCTTTAAGTTGGCTGTCGTTGATTGCTTTGGTAAGAAAATCAACTCTTTGGCGTTCATACTTAACATATGGTAGTTTGAATTCTTGATCGACTATCTTTTACCTTATAAAGTGATTCTTTCATGATAAACGGTATTGAATGCCATTTGAAACACTGCACTGCTGTCACAATATAAGGGTATAGGATGTATAGATCTAAATCCCAACTCAAGAATCAATGAAGATATCCACTTTTCTTCATACATAGCATGAGCTACAACTTTGTATTCTGCTTCTGCGGTGGATCTAGCAACCGTTAAAGGATGTTACTATTAGTTAGAAGCCTTTTTATGTATTTCATGTCATGTATTTCACGTTAATTGTGTTATGTCTCTTTAGTAGTAATTAGTACTAATTAGGGGTAGTTTAGGAATTCAAGTTAGATAGGGTATAAAGAGGTGTCATTAGGGTTAATTGTTATTAACATAGAGAGGCAGGTCAGCAGCCCAAGAGGAGCCGCAATCTGCGTTTTTGAGCAGATTGGAGAAACCCTCTAATCTCCTGATTATTGTAAGTTGATCTTTATAGTTTAATGAATATCATTTCTCTAATATGGTATCAGAGCCTATAAGGCCTGAAAATCTGTGATTTTGTGATTAGACGATTACAATAGATGTGTAGAAGAGAAGCATCCAATCAGATTGGTATCACGTTGCTGGAATTTTTTGTTTGGCTGCCGATTCAAATCAGATTTCTGTTGCCGACTGAACTTCTGATTCTTGTATAAGAAGAAATCATTAAAGTTGTTTCTTGGTTGCCGTTTCAAATCAGATTTCCGTTGCCGACTGAACTTTTGATTCTTGTATAAGAAGAAATTATTAAAGTTGTTCCTTGGTTGCCGATATTTGTAAGAAGAAACCATCAAAGTTGCTGTGGCAGATTGAGGTTTGGCAGTCGTGGTTTTATTTGGAATGTTGATTGGGTTATTGATCTTTTTTTTTGATAGTTTCTATCTAAGCCAGTTTTAAGTATGGGTTTGATTCTTAATAAAGGGGCAACAACATCTATTAAGACAAGTTTGATCAGTTCTTTGTCGATTTGAATGTTGATTGGGTTGTAGACTCATACAATTTAATATCTATTGACAATTAAATTTCTGTTGCAAATCAGTCTATTAATAAACATAGACGATTTGGGTTAATTGCCGATTGGAAGGAAAGTTGATTCTTTACTTCGGAAATCGTGGTGAATATATACAGATAATTTACTTGAAGCAAATATTGATGGCAAGTAAAGGCAAAGCGATTGAAACTCCTTTGACGATGTCCGAACAAGCTATGAATGAAAAATGAGAAAATTTTCAATTACAACAACAAAGTTGGATGGAAGAAATTATCTGGAGTGGTCTAGGTCAGTAGAACTGGCTATTATAGCAAGGGGGAGATGGGCTCATCTTTTGGGCCAGACATACATGATACTCATTACCCTTTGGCGACGGGAGGATGCCCTAATTTCATCTTGGTTCCTGCAATCCATGATTTCATTAATAGCGAAGACATTTATGTTTCTCGAATCCGCTTATGAAATCTGGTGTGCTGTTTCTGAAGCTTATTCTAGGAAGAAGAATGTAGCAAAAGAATATGAAATTTTGGAAAAGATTAGAAATTGTAAATAGGGCTCATGTTCTATCAGTGATTACTATGCATATCTTAGAGGACTTTGGGATGAACTTCTGTATTATACTAGTATCTAAGTGCTCTTCATGTTAGATTGAAAGAAATGCAGAGGCTGAAAAGAAAAAAGTATTCGACTTATTGTGGGGTGTAAATTATGAGTTCGAGTCGATAAAACTTAATGTCTTGGGAAGAGATGAGCTACCTTCTTTGGCGGCAGTGTATTCATTATTAATCAGGGGAGAGGATCATAGAAATCTTGAAAAGAAGAACATCCCTACTCCAGACCAACATGCACTCCAAACTAAAGGAGAAAATTCACATTATCGTGGAAGAGGAGGATACCAAGGTCGTGGACGAGGTCGTGGTAGATCCAATTCTGATGACAGAGAAAAACTCATCTGCTCTCATTATGGAAAATCAAGACACTCCAAAGAATATTGCTGGGAATTACATGGCAAACCAGACTATTATAAAAACAGAAATCACTCCGTTCATGCTGCAGAGAACTCTACTTCTAATACAGATGGAATGCAAGAGCTTATCAAGAGAATAGAAGGATTAGAAACAAGGCTATCTGAACAGTCTTAACCATCTTCCTCTCAAGCTTCAGTAGTGCATGCGACTCACACAGTGAAGGGTAATTCTCCTTATTCTAATTCAAAGACATGGATTATTGATTCATGTGCTACTGATCATATGGTAGGAGAATCATCGTATTTTTCAAAGTACAGACTTCTTCAAAAACAAGAACCTATTAAGTTAGCAGATGGATCTTACTCTTATATGGTTGGACAAGGAAGTGTACCCACATGTTTTGCTTATTTAACCTTAGTGTATCATGTTCTCAATTTTCTAATAAATCTCTTTTCAGTCAGTTCGTTGACTCATACCATGAAATATAGTATAACTTTTACTCCTACTGGTTGTGTATTTCAGGATCTAGAGACGGGAAAAGTCTTTGGTCATGGTAGACTACAAAGGGGCTTATACATTTTGGAAGATCATATTCAGCATGAAACTTCTTATAAAGCTTCAGCAGCAACCATTCAGGATTCAGAGATTCGGCTTTGGCATTGTCGTCTTGGTCATTTACCTGTGTCAAAACTTACTTATGTACTACCTCATCTTAGAGTCAATAAACATCAGTTTGAATGTGAAGTCAGTCAGCTTGGGAAACATCAAAGAGCTACTTATCCATTGAGTGACTCTAGACGATCTCAGCCTTTTGAACTTCTTCATTCAGATATTTGGGGTCCTAGTCCTGCTACTTCTTTGTTTGGTTAGAGATACTTTGTTTCCTTTATTGATGATTGTACTTGGCATACAATTATATATTTAATGAAATCAAAGTCAGAAGTCTCGTCTATTTTTTCAATTATGCATAAATTCATTCTCACCCAATTCAATACTTCAGTAAAAATTCTTCGTTTTGATAATGGGGGAGAGTACATTAGCAAGCAATTAGCAGAATACTTACATACACATGGTATAGTCCATCCGACTCCTTGTTCCTATACTCCTCAACAAAATGGAATTGCTGAAAGGAAAAATCGTCATATTATAGAGGTAGCTAGGACTCTTTTACTTCAGAATAATGTTCCTAAATTCTATTGGGGAGAAGCTGTTCTTACTGTAGTTCACCTGATCAATAGAGTACTTAGGGTGAAAGTCCGATGAAGTGTCTAAATAAGGAATCAAAACCATTTCATATAGTTCTCCATATCTTTGGTTGTACTTGCTTTGTACATATTCATTTACCTAATTGTGATAAATTAGATCTTGTAAAGTGCATTTTCCTTGGCTATTCTACCTCTCGAAAGGGCTATAAATGCTATGATCCTCTAGCCAAGAAGCTATATGTTTTCATGGATGGTACCTTCACAGAATCAATTCCCTATTATACTTCTCAGGAGGAGTCGACTACACCTCAACAAATTTCTCCTTATGTCCTACCAGTAGTCCCGGATGATGCCAAAGAAGATACAGATACAACAAGAAAGGGGAGATCTTAATGTATAAGAGAGGATCAAGGAACATCATCTACATTAAGGAAGAACCAGCCCCTGATACAAGCACCAAAGATATTTCCCTTGACTTAGATCCTCACGTGGAAGAGACAGAAGATCTTGAACTGCCTATTGCTATTCGCAAAGGTAAGCGTACATGTACACGTTATCCGATTTTTGATGATGTTTCATGTGCCAATACCTCTTTTGTTATGAATGCTGAGAAACACAAGATTCCTTCGAAATTTGAAGAAGCAATTAAGTGCCTTTTATGGAAAGTTGTAATTGAAGAAGAACTGAATGCACTGGTGAAAAAAATACATGGACCATCACACAACTACTTTCTGACAGGAATATTGTAGGATGTAAGTGGGTATTTACTATTAAATATAAGGCAGATGGAATTGTGGAGAGCTATAAAGCGAGATTGGTTGCTAAAGGATAGAGTCAGTCATGTGGCATTGATTATACAGAAACGTTTGCACCTATGGCTAAACTCACTTCAATAAGAATACTTCTCAGTATGGCAGCAAATTTGCGATGGGATCTATGGTAATTAGAAGTTAAAAAGGCTTTCTTGCAAAATGAAGAGGTATATATGGAGCTACCTCCAGGAATGAATATAAAAATGTCTGCTAATAGAGTGTGTAAATTCAATAAAGCAATATATGGGCTGAAGCAGTCGCCAAGAGCTTGGTTTGATAAATTCAGCAAGGCAGTTTGCAGTCTGGGATACAGTAGGAGCCTCAATGATCATACCATCTTTTTCAAGAAAGGAACCAAAATATCTATTCTTGCTGTTTATGTTGATGACATAATTGTCATAGGAGATGACCTTGAAGAAATATCTAAGTTAAAAATGAATCTTCACAAATTATTTGATCTTAAAGATCTGGGTTGACTCCACTATTTTTTGGGCATAGAAGTTCTATATTCTAACAGAGGTATCTTCCTAACTCAGCGGAAATACTTAATGGATCTTCTTGAAGAAACTCATATGTTAGAATATAAACTTAGCGACATTCCTCTGAAAGTAAATAAGAAACTATTCAGTGGTGATAGTGAAGAGTTCAGAGACACAAAAATATCAGAAACTTTGTTGGCAAGCTCATCTATTTGACTATTACTCGCCCTGATATTACATATGCAGTTGGTATTGTGAGCATATATATGCATTCTCCTACCAAGAATCCTATGGATGCAGTATATAGAATTCTTCGATACCTCAAATCAACTTCAGGAATGGGTTTGCTTTATTCAAGATCATCAAATTTACACATTGAAATTTATTCTGATGCAGATCGGGTTGGTTCACGTGATGACAGAAAATCAACTACAGGCTATGTTACTTTACTCAGTGGTAATATTGTGTCTTGGAAGAGTAAAAAATAGACAGTAGTGGCTAGATCTACAACAGAAGCAGAATACAAGGCTATAACTCAAGTCATGTGTGAAGGAAAATGGATATCTTCATTAATCATTTAACTGAGATTTCAATCTACTCATTCTATACCACTATACTGTGACAGTAGTGCAACAATTCAGATGGCCTCTAATCCAGTTTATCATGAAAGAACGAAGAATATAGAGATTGACTGCCACTTTATCAGAGAGAAGATATCTAATAAGAATTCAAGCTAGAGTATGTTCAATCTATCAAACAGAGGGCTGATTTCTTAACTAAAGCTACTACCAGCAAACAATTAAAGGAGACATTATTCAAGTTGGGTGTTATAAACATCTTTCACCCAACTTGAGGAGAGTGTTAAATGATGTTACTTAGAGTATGTTCAATCTATCAAACAGTGGGCTGATTTCTTAACTAAAGCTACTACCAGCAAACAATTAAAGGAGACATTATCTAAGTTGGGTGTTATAAACATCCTTCACCCAACTTGAGGGGAGTGTTAAAGGATGTTACTGTTAGTTAGAAGCCTTTTTATGTATTTCATGTCATGTATTTCACGTTAATTGTGTTATGTCTCTTTAGTGGTAATTAGTACTAATTAAGGATAGTTTAGGAATTCAAGTTAGATAGAGTATAAAGAGGTGTCATTAGGGTTAATTGTTATTAACGTAGAGAGGCAGGTCGGTAGCCCTAGAGGAGCCGGAATATGCGTTTTTGAGCAGATTGGAGAAACCCTCCAATCTCCTGATTATTGTAAGTTGATCTTTATAGTTTAATGAATATTATTTCTCTAATAGCAACTACCATGTGTTTTTTGCTCTTCCAAGATATAAGATTATCACCAAGTAGTGTCACATAACAAGTAATAGACTTGCGATTATCTCTAGAATCAGTCCAGTCTGCATCAGAATAAATTTCAATATTGAATTTGCATGATTTTGAATAGAGAAGACCAGTTCTAGGTGTCGATTTGAGGTATCTTAGAATTCGGTACACAACATCCATATGTTTTTTGGTTGGTGAATGCATAAATCTGCTCACAATTCTAACAACATAAGTAATATCTGAACGTGTAATAGTCAAGTGGATGAGCTTACCAACCAATATTTGGTATTTATGAATATCTCTGAACTCCTCACTATCTAAGACATAATTTTTGATTCACTTTCATAGGAGTATGTATCACTCTTATTGCAATCAATCATATTTGTTTCTTACAGTAGATCCATAAGGTACTTTCTTTATGTTAGGAAAATACCTTGGCTGGAGTATAATATTATATTTCTTCGGTATCATCACCTATTATAATGATATCATCCATATATACCAAAAGAATAGATAATTTTATTTCTTAAAGAATAATGAGTGGTCATTTATGCTCCTTTGATATCCCAAGCTGCACAAGCCCTCATTGAACTTTTCAAACCATGCTCTTGAGAACTGGTTTAGCCCATTGATAGTTTTATTCAGTTTGCAAACCTTACCATCATGTGCTTTAATATTTATTCCATAAAGTAGCTCCATATACACCTCTTCGCTTAGGTCTCCTTGCAAAAATGCATTGTTTACATCTAGTTGCTATAGATCCCATCTCCATTTGGCTGCCATGCTTAGAATTACTCTTATGGAGGTCAATTTTGCTACCGATGCGAATGTTTCATTGTAGTTAATCCTATAAGATTGAATATAACCTTTGGCAAAAGTTTTGCCTTTTATCTCTTAAGTGTACCGTCTGACTTAAATTTTATAGTTAATACCCACTTGCAACCCACCACGTTTATGTTAGGAGGAAGATTCATAATAGTCTAGGTTTGTTCTTTGTAAGAGCATCTAATTCGACTTCCATTGCAGCTCTCTATAAAGGGCACCTATTTGTTTCTTCAAAACTTGGTAGTACCTTATATTTTTCAGCATTCATGATAAAGTTTTGATAATTTTCGAAGGTATTAACATAAGAGACAATTAAAAATAGGGTACCGAGAGCATGAACGTTTATCTTTGCGAATGGCAATATGAAGTTCCAAATTGGATTCTTCTATTAATTGAGGATTTGAGTCTATAGAAAGATATTTGGTTGTAGTCTTGACGGTTTGATCTTGGCTGAAGATAGTCTTCCTTGGTCCTTGCTTATATACCGCAACATCTTTTGGTTCAACTGTCTTTTCTCCTTGTCATCTTCTTTATCTTCTGTCTCACTAGTAATTAGAGGAAGAACATATGGAGACATAACTTCAGAGGTTATCGACTCCCCTTGGAAAGCATAATAGAGAGTAGATTATAAGAAAGTAACATTCATGGATACATAGATTTTTTGATGAGTAGGATCATAGCAGTTATAACCTTTGTTAAAATTCGAATAACCAAGGAAAATGCATTTGATGGCTCTCTAAGAAAGAAGTTGGCTTGGGCCAGTCAGGGCCAAGAAGGTCAACTAGCTAGTGTAATGAAGACGATGCTTCAATGTGGCAGCGGAAGGTTGTGGCAGCGGAAGGTTGATGAATATCACCTTAAAATATCACTCGCAAAAGCATTAGAAAAAAGGCTATAATAAAGCGTATGCAACAAAGGCACAATATATTAAAAAAGAATATTATTTAGTCACAAAAGGCTTGAAATAAAAGTACGTATAAGAGGGGTATTTATAGAGTACGTGAGAAAGAGAAGACAAGAGGAAAGAAGTGAGAAGAGGGGAGGCAGCTGCCTGCCAGTCCCCAATGGAGTTGGGGGCTGGCCCAATGGCTACCGTTGCTGCTTCAACCCCTTTGAACACCCTCCAAACTAATGGTGCCATGACCGAAAGTTTGCTAACTGAGAAGTGAAGCCGTGGAGCGGGTAGCGATTTGGTGAAGACATCTACAAGCTGATACTCAGATCTAACAAACTGTAGTGTCAAATTGACATGTAGATGCTCTTCACGAACATAATGACAATCCATCTCGATATATTTGGTCCGCGGTTGTTAGCTACATACATAACACTCTTATTGTCGTAGTACAAAATTGGAGTGAACTCGAGTATCACGTCTTGTAGTAGTCATCTGAGCCAAGTCAATTCAGTAGTTGTGTTGACCATTGCGCGATACTCAACTTTAGAGAAAAGTGATACCTTTTGCTGTTTCTTGTATTTTTAAGAGACAAGAGAGTTGCCAAGAAAAATGCAATAACCAGTTGTGGAGTGCCTGTCATTGAGATCACCACCTCAATCAACATTAGTATATGCATTTAATTGAAGTAAAGATGAAGATGATAAAAATACTCCCTTAGTCGCTGTTTACCGAATATATCGAACAATCTTCATAACGACACTCATATGCACAGAGGTAGGAGAGTGTTGAAACTGACTTCTAATATGTACAACATGTGCAATATCTGGACGTATGATGGTGAGATAAGCGAGTGTCCCGACTATCTGTCTATAAAGGGTTGGGTCACTTAATGACTCTCCATTAACAAGTCACATCTTTTGGTTTATTACCACAAGTGTCTCAATGACTTTATTATCAGTAAGACTTGATGTAAGAACAATGTCATTAACAAATTTGGTTTGAGATAAAAAGAAACCTTTAGTATTTCGAGTTACCTCAATACCCAAAAAGTAAGTGAGTTGCCTAAGATCTTTCATCTCAAACATCTTACTAAGTTCTTGTTTGATTTGAATAATCCCATAATCATCACTATTTGTAATAATCATATCATCGACATATAGTAGAAGGATAACAATGCTTGCAATAGATTTTCTTATGAACAAAGCGGTGTCAGTATAACAAGTAGTAAATCTATGCAAAGTGATGAATTTAGTCATTTTATCAAACCAAGCCTTAGGAGCTTGTTTGAGACCATATAAGGATCTTTTGAGAAGTAGAACTTGGTTTTTAGGTACGTTGAGACCAGAAGGAGGTTCCATATAAACTTCTTTCTTTAACAAAACCATTTAAGAACACATTCTTGACATCTAATTGATAGATATTTCAATCCTTAATAGCACACACGACTATAAGGGTTCTGATAGTTGTCATCCAGGCCACAAGAACAAAGGTTTCCTGATAGTTAATCTCATATTCCTATGAATACCCTTTGACAACCAATCTAGCTTTACAGTGATTTAAGGATCTATCACCATTTGTTTTAACTTTATAGACCCACCTATAACTTATTGTCTTTTTGTTTTGTGGTCTAGTCACAATATCCCAAGTTTTAACGCTGTATAAGGCATCTCTAATTTTTCATTCATAGCATAAATCCAATCTTGTGATAGATTGTGCTTCCTTAAAATTTCTTTGTTCCTTTAGTGAAAATATTGGTTACTAAGGCTCAATGTCTTGGTAAAAAATTGTCATAGGAAAGAAATCGTTTCGGAGGTCTAGAGTCTCGACTAGTCCTTCGAGATATAGATGGGAAATCATTTTGAGTTCTTCTAGTGTAGTATTGACCAAAGGGTGTAACTGATTGTCTTGAAATCATAGGTTCATCAAACTCATTTTTCAACATGTATTATGTCATTCCCTAGGACATCATTTAAGGAGTATGACGACTCATCGATAGAATGAGCGCCATTCATTCCTTTAAAGAAATATTCATTTTTAAAGAATTTGACATCTCTTCATAAATAGAGTTTGTCATTTTTATAATCATAGCATCTTTATCCCTTCTTATTTATCTCATACCCTAGGAAAATACATTCTATGGCACGAGAAGAAAGTTATCGTCTTTGTTAGTATAAACAAAACATTTACATCCAAACACACAAAGTCTAAAGTAATTAGAAGAAAGTTAAAAAGAATTTTTCTAGAGGGGACATGTTTTGTAAAACTGAAGATGACATTCGGTTAATTAGGTAAATAGAAGTCATAATGTCTTCGGCCCAGAAATTTTTAGGAACACCATTAGACAAAAACAACGTTGTTGTGGTTTCCAAAATATGATGATGTTTACGTTCCAAAATACTATTTTGTTGAGGAGATTTTAGTGGAAGAAGTTTGATGCAAATCTCAAATTTGTCAAGATGGTTTTTAAATTCTTTGGACATAAACTCTCTTCCTGAGTCAGATTTAAAAATCTTTATTTTGGAATCAAATTGATTTTTTTAAAAGATTGTGAATATCAAAAAATTTTGAAAAATGTCAGACTTGGCCTTTAAAAGATATACCCATGTATATCTAGGAAAATCATTTATAAAAATGACATAGTAGGAGATCCCTTCTTTAGATAAAATAGGTATCGGTCCCGATATATCCGAGTGAATAATCTTAAATGGTTTTGTGGAGATATGTGTTTTGTTTGAAAATGATAGATGTTGCATTTTGCTAAGTACATAATCTTTGCAAGAAAAGTGTGTAATATTATTTATTTCAAAAGGACATTCATAAAACTTTTGAATATTAAGATGTCCTAATCTTTTATGCCATAGAAGAACATCACTGGTAAAAACATTAGCATATCCTATGGCTATGTAGGTAGACTATAATATAAAATCCACCCTCCATATGGCCATGACCAATCACCTTATTCGAGAGGCGATACTGTACAATACATGCCATAGATGAAAAAGTTATAACATAATTTTTATCCGAAATTTGGGATACGAAAAGTAATTTCAAATTTAGTTTTGGAACAACACTAATTTTAGAAACTTCAAAATTTTTGTTTTGCAAGTCACCAATTTTATCAACATTTAATTGAATTTTATCCGCAGTATAAACACATGTTAAGGGTTTTCCACCACCACCACCACAACAACAACAACAACTAAGCCTTTTCCCATACTAGATGGGGTCGGCTACATGGATTCTTTGTTTCCATAGATCCCTATCGTGTGCCATGTTAGCAGTTAACTCACAATAAGCTAGATCATTATTTATTGTTTCTTTCCAACACTTTTGTGGTTGTCCTCTAGCTCTTTTAATACTTTCCAAATTTAGTTTTTCATACCATCTTATAGGTTCTTCTTTTGATTCTTTCTATATGTCCAAACCATCTTAAACGATATTCTCTCATTTTATCCTCTATTGGTAACACTCCTAATTTGTTTCTAATAACCTCATTATATATACGGTCTTTTCTTGTATGACCACTCATCCATCTCAACATCTTCATTTCTGTCACAGACATCTTTCGTACATGTTGATGAACTGCCCAACACTTAGAACCATAAAACATGGTAGGCCTAATTGCTGCTATATAATATTTACCTTTTAATTTTAATGGTATCTTCTTATCACAAAGAATACCTGATGCTCCTCTCCATTTTCACCAACCAGCATTAATTCTATACATAACATCTCCATCAATTCTTCCATCACTCTGAAAAATTGACCCTAGGTATTTAAAACTTTTCTTTTGGGAAATGCAACGTGTGCCAATTTTAATTTCTATGTCCTCTAAACTAACCAAATAATCAAACTTACATTCCATGTATTTTGTCTTTGTTCTACTAAGTCGGAGGCATTTGCTTTCTAATGTTTCTCTCCATAGTTCCAATTTTCTATTAATGTTTTCCTTAGACTCCTCCACTAATACAATGTCATATGCAAATAACATACACCAAGGTACTTCATCTTGAATATGTTTTGTTAACTCATCCATCACCATTATAAATAAGTATGGACTTAAAGTTGATCCTTGATGTAACCTAATATTAACTTCGAAGAAGTCTGTCATTCCTTCATGAGTCCTCACACATGTTTTTGCACCGTCATACATGTCTCTTATAAGGTTAATGTATGTCAATGGGATACCTCTTTTTTCCAAAGTTCTCCAAAGAACCTCCCTCGATACTCTATCATAAGCATTTTCTAGATCAATAAATATCACGTGAAGATCTTTCTTTTTTGTTCTAAAATGTTCCATAAGACGTCTCAAAAGGTGAATCACTTCAACAGAAGATTTGCTTGGCATGAATCCAAATTGGTTCTCTGTTGTGCTTGATACTTGTCTTAACCTATGTTCAATAATTCTTTCCCGCAATTTCATAGTATAGCTCATTAACTTATACCTCGATAATTCGCATAATTTTAAATGTCTCCCTTGTTCTTATATATGGATATAAGTGTACTTGCTCTCCATTCCTTAGGCATCTTTTGGTTTTTTCATATTTCATTAAATAGTCTTGTGAGCTAAGTAATTCCTATTTCTCCTAGTATTTTCCAAACTTCTATAGGAATATTATCTGGTCCTACCGATTTACCACCCTTCATATGTTTAAGAGCCTCTTTGACTTCATTCTTTTGAATACGTCGGTAGATATTGTGGTTTATATACTTTTCTGATTTGGCTAACTCTCCTAAGCTAATACTAACATCTTTATTTTCATTAAAAAGCTTATAAAAATAGTTTTTTCATCTATTTCTTATATCATCATTTGCCACTAGAATTTTTTCATCATCGTCTTTGATGCATCTAACGTAATTAATATCTTTAGTTTTCTTATCAGCTATCCTAAAAATATCTCTTTCACCCTCTTTTGAGTTGAGTTTTTTATATAAATCCTCCAAATTTTAGCTTTTGCTTCACTAACGGCCTTTTTCGCTTCCTTCTTTGCTTTCTTATAAGTCTAAGGTTTCCCTAATTTTCTTATTATAATGTAATTTGTAACATGCCCTTTTTGTCTTATTTTATTTTACACTACTTCACTCCACCACGAAGCTTCTTTTTATGCCAGTACACCTCCCTTAGATACACCTAACACATCTTTCACCACTTTCTTAATATGTATAGCTATATTGTTTCACATATCCCAAGGTGTACCAACATAATTCCAATCTTTTCCTTGAAGGACTTTTTGTTTAAATGTATCTTATTTCTTGCTTTTGAGGTTCCACCAGCTAGTCCGAATAGCTAAATGAGGCACTGGAATCAAGCCTGGATAAAGGGTAGCTTGATTGGTTTCTTGATTCCAGAACCTCATTTCATCGGAAGCCTAACACAACCCTCGCTTTTTGCTCAAGTGTGGCATTTATAGAGGGTTCTACCTTCAAATCACTTACATAGCCTCATAATTTTTTGAATTATAGGTAATTTTTAATAGATTGATCCAATGTATTGTAGTTTGAGGGTGTTAGACAAAAGTTGAATCCCCTTTATCATTCATATTTTAAGGAGAAAAAGAAACTAAAGAGGTAAACTTATAAAATATGATCGACGTGTTTTTCGAGACAATGAATAATATTCTCACGATCGCAAAAATGACTCTGATACCATGTAATGAAGACGATGCTTCAATATGGCAGCGGAAAGTTGATGAATATCACCTCAAAATATCACTCGTAAAAACTTTATAAAAAAGGCTATAATAATAAAGCGTATGCAAAAAAAACATAATATATTAAAAAAAATATTATTTAGCCATAAAAGGCTTGAAATAAAAATATGTACAAGAAGGGTATTTATAGAGTACATGAGGAAGAGAGAGGAAGAGAAGATAAGAGAAAAGAAGTGAGGGGGCAGGCAACCCCCTCCCAGTCTCGGCTACTTGGGTAACCGTTGGGGGTTGCCCAAGTAGCCATTGCTACTCCAGCCCCTTTTATCAATCAGGGCCAGCCAGTTGGGACCCACTAGGTCCCAACGACTAGAATTTATAGCCAGCACTCAACGACTAATTCCATATTCGTTGGATATTGGTCTCTAACAACTCCTTAAGAGCTCTCTATTGTCTATAAATACCTATTCAAGTCTCTTGTAAATTTAAGCCTTCAAGGCCTTTGTGATTCAATACAGAATTCTGAGTTCATAGTGTGTTGTGTGATTTGCAACTTTGTGATTTGTAGAAGTGCTGAAGGCACTTCAGTGTGAAGCTTTTTAAGGCATATTTCCTTATATAGTATCAGAGCCTAATCAAGGGTGTTGACCATGCGATATTGCCTCGGGAAACACGTCAAGAAAGAATCAATCTCAGTGGATCCTTCTTCAAATCAAGTAAGGGTATCTATTACATTTGCTTTGCGATAATGAAAAATAATGGTTTTAGTTTTCGTCTAATGCAAAACACGGGCAGAAGACATGAAAAATTATTTATATTTTAAAAAACTATAGGGTTATGTTAGCGGAACAAAAATTGAACCTTCTTTTGATTCAAATACAAAAGAAAAAAAGAATTATAAAAGAGGACATAGAACTATTCTATGGATTCACATGAACAATGTGAGTGAACATGTAAGGGATATATTATGTGATTTTACAAATGCCAAGTAAGCATGAGAATATCTAAAAAAGGCGCATGTTTAGAGATGTGGAACACCGAATGGCTCTTAGAGGCAAACTCATGACGTTCCTCCAAGGTGACAAAAATGTGAATGAATATTACATGGAATTTTCAAAAGCATAGAATCAACTTGGTGCATATGAAAAAAGGTGCACACATTGCATTGACTCAATGCTTTGTTGTGAACAAAATGAAGATTTTGTATATAAGTTTCTCAAGAGTCTAAGGGAGAAATTCGAAGGGGTAAAATCCAGCCTTATTCATCGGAAGCCATTTCTCTCAAGAGAAGAGGTGCCAGCATATCTGCTTATTGCAGAAACCAGATTCAAGGAATCAAAACAACAAAAAGATGCTATGCTCGCTGCCTCTAGATCGAGGATGAACAATAAACCCCTACCAACCTCCACATTTCAAGTAATAAGTAACCAACCAAGAGGTAATATGTTTTTATTGCAAAAAAATAGGATATGTACAAAAGAACTGTCTAAAGTTAAAGAGGAGGCTTGCCGCTGTCGGTGGAGAGGTAGATGAAAATTCACAACTTCTAGAACTTAAAGACAAAATAAAACAATTAGAGGAACAACTGAAGGAAAAAACCTCCATTAGTGCAATTTGCTCTAAAAGGTATGTCCTGACTACTTGATTATGGTGCATCTCTTAATATGACATGCGAATAAAATCTTTTACAAACTTATTCAAAGAAAACACTTGACACTTTTGTGTTCACTGCTGACAAAACTAAGTTACAAGTTGACAAAATTGGAGATCTTCGAAATAAAGATTTTTGTGTCTCAAGAGTTAGTTGGGTTTCAAAACTAAATCTTAATCTTTTTTCGGTCTCTCAAATATCTGATAACAATTGTGTAATCATATTTTCATCTAAGGGTTGCATTGTATAAGATTGTCTCTCGAAGAAGGTAATTGGACATGATCATGGAGAGGGAGGACTCTATGTTATGGACTATCTTCACACGCAAACTTTTGGTCAATGTAACACTCTTTCAAATGTCAAATGATGTATTTCTATGGCATAAAAGACTAGTCCATCTAAATATTCATCGAATGTATAACTGTCCTCCAATTGAAATTAATAAAGTTGAATTCTTTTGCAATGACTGTCATTTTAGAAAAATATCTCCCCTTTCCAACAAGAATAACGAACACAAATAAACCTTTTGAGTTAATTCATTTAGATGATTTGGGACATGCACCATGCATTTTAAAATGTGGAGTATCTTACTACATAGTTGACGATTTCACCAGGTATACTTGGATATATTTATTAAGAACAAAATTTGAAGTTTTAAAGAATTTTACGATATTTCACAATATGATCAAAATGCAATTTAACTCTAAAATCAAAGCTTTTAAATATGACTCTTGTGGGGAATTTATTTTAAAAGAATTTGAGAGCTACCTAGAAGATAACGGAATCATTCATCAAACTTCTTATACCAAAACTCCGCAACAAAATGGTGTGGCTGAAAGAAAACATCGACACATCATGAAAACCACAATAACACTTCTGATTTCTAGCGGTGTTCAAAAGAATCTATGGGCTGAAGTTGTTATGACATCAGTCTACTTGATAAATAGAATGCCTACTGTTGTCTTACAAAATATATCACCCACAAAAAAATTGTTTGGCAAAACTTCTTGTTACTCGCATCTAAGAGTTTTTGAATGCAAATGTTTTGGGCTCACCAACAAAGATGATAAACTTTCTCCTCATGCTATAGAATGTGTGTTTGTAGGATATGGTATAACAAAAAAAAGAATATAGGTGTTATGAACTTATGACCAAAAAATGATAAATTATGTGTTTAGAGATGTGCAATTCTTTGAAAACGAGTATTACTTTAAGAATGATTCGAATACTCCTTTTTAACTGATATTCTTGATGATGATATGAACTACACTCAAGAAGAAAGACAAGAAACTGCTAATGAGTTACCTCAATCTAGTTATACTATTCAACCCTATAATCAATACTATACTAGGAGAAATCCTAGAACTATAGAACCTCCCTTAAGAAGGTCCACCAGAGAATCTAGACCTACATAAAATTTTTTATCTTATGAAACATTCTCCTCATCTCATAGAGCTCTCGTGACCAACGTGATAGGTCTGAAAGAACCCAAAACTTACATGAAAGCTCAAAAATCTCAAGAATGGATCGATGCTATGAACACCAAACTAGATACCCTAAATAAAACTTAAACATGGGAAATAGTTAGTCGTCCAAGCACTAAAGCCCAGGTGGGTTTACAAAATCAAGACCAAGATTGATGGAACTCTAGAAAGATACAAGGCTCGTCGTGTGACAAAAAGGATATTGTTAAAAATATGAGATAAATTACGAAGAAACCTTTGCCCTAGTAGCCAGGATAATAACTGTCCGAGTGCTCATTGTCTTGGGCATAAGTAGAAACTGAGATATCACTCAAATGGATGTTAAAAATATTTTTTTGAATGGTAGACTTAAATAAGAAATCTATATGAAACCTCCTCATAGATTTAATGTGTTGAAAAACTAAGTTCTACGGATAAGAAAAGCTATTTATGGACTTAAACAGGTCCCAAGGCTTGGTTTGATAAAATGAAAGAGTTTATGACTAACCATAGATTCATTGCTTGCTACACTAACACTTCACTGTTTGTAAGAAAACCTATTGTAGGTATTGTGATACTGCGGTTGAGCATCAACAGTTTCATTTTGGACACCACTAAACTCAAGAGGAATATGTTGATGAGCTTCAGAGTCACAATTATCGTCTTCTTCTACATTAAAGAAGTCTTGAGATATAGATGATTGAGAACTTTCTAAAGATTTAGACTTATAGTAAGGATCATTCTCAAAGAATTTTACATCCTTAGAAATATACAATTTATCATTAACAGGATCAAAACATCTATAACCTTTTTTGTCTATACCATAACCAAGAAATACACATTCAATGACCCTAGAAGACAATTTATCATTTTTGTCCGTATAAACAAAGTATCTTTATCCAAAAACTATAAGTCTTTCATAATAAGGAGCAAGATTATATAGTTTTTCAAAAGGAGAAATATTTTCAAGTTTTGGATGAAGGTATTCTATTAATAAGATATACAAAAGTAAGAGTAGCTTCTGCCCATAAAAACTTAAGAACATTACTAGCAATTAACATAGTTCGACATGTTTCAACGATGTGTCTATGTTTTCTCTCAGTGAAGCTATTTTGTTGAGGGGTTTTAGTGCAAGATTTTTTATGCAAAATTCTATTAGTTTCGACAAACTTTTGAAACTCATTTGACACATTCTCCTCCTGAACCAAATCTAAAAATCTTAATAGTGGAGCCAAATTGATTTCTAACCATGTTGCAAAAGGTTACAAACTTTTCAAATACTTTTAATTTGTGCCTCAAAAACTATATCCAAGTAAAGTGAGTAAAGTCATCTACAAATATCACATAATATTAAACTCCTCCCTTCGAAACAACAGGGACAAGACCCCAAACATTACAATGTATTAATTCAAAAGCTTTGCTTAGTACATAATTTCTTTCACTAAAAGGAAGAGATGCATTTTTTCAAGAACATATTCTTTACATTCAAACTTTTGTTACCCAATTTTTTCAACAAAGGAAAATTACATAATTTATGCATATCCAAATGTCCAAGTCGTTTATGCCAAAGAGTAGCATCTTGGGCTATATTACAAGATTCAAAATTTGACATAACTAAACAATGCATTTTGTATAATCCACTTTCTCTATGGCCTTGACCAATCACCTTCTTCGATAGATAATCCTGCACCACACAATGCTTGGATAAGAAAGGGACTATATAATCATTATAACAAATTTGAGCAACCGAAAGTAAGTTTAAGTATAAAGCTTATGTTTTAAAATTTTCTTTTTCAAATTTTTTTACTTTTTCAAATTGAAGTTTTGTACCATCGATCGTAACTACATGCTTTTCAAATATATATGAGATTCATTTAAAGATTTATCACAATGAGTCATATGAAAAGAAGCATCCGAATTTAAAAACTAAGACATACCTTGAGAAGTAGAGAGAGTGTTTTCGGAAATGCTTGCTTTTTCTTTAAACATTTCCTCTATATATGCTTTGATGTTGGTAGGCAAGACTCTTCTTTTATCTTTCATGGCTCTCACATTTCCAAATTTCTTTCGAAGAAGAGGACAAATGGTTTTGATATGCCCACATTCCTTACAATAGTGACATATGGTGTCCTTGGTTGGTCATGGTCCCATGGGTTTCTTGTTTGTTCATATGCAAAGGCTTCTACACCCTTATATTAGCTCCCGGTTTGGAGGCGGCAAGAACAACTTCTTTTGTAACATTAATATTTTTCAATCTTTTTCCTCCATAACAAGATCGACCAAAAACGAATCTCCTTTTGGTCTAGGTTTTCTATGTATTAAGTTTGATATAATATTTTCAAATTCGTCTCTTAAATCATGCATAAATAAAAAGAAATATTGATTATCCAAAAACTCATGAAATTCATTCATTTTTTGAAGTTTTCCGAACTTATCAAAACTTATAAGTTGAGTCCATAATTCTGAAAACTCATTGTGATAGTCTCTAATGCTTAAATTTTCTTGCTTAAGCAGTATCATCCTTTCTATTAAATCAATTTGAAAAACAAAATCATCTTGAGAGTGAAGCTTTTTAAAGTATTCTCAAGTTTCAAAAATACTTTCAAAAACACTAATTTTATTTCTAAGTTTTTTATCTACATTTTGATAAATAATCAAAGTTATTTTAACATTCATCTTTTCTCAAGTTTTTAGATCTTGCTTATATTTTTCATCTGCCTTAACAATATCATCATTTTTGAAACCATCAATGTATAAAATCGGTTCTTTGATCGTACTATCAGTATAATCCCAAAATCTTTTAACAAAAATATTTTTTCATAGTCCTTGCCCAACTTTGATAGCATTTTGGGTCAAGAGTGCATATAAAAGATTCATTTTTGCTTTCCATTTTATGTAAAAACAAAAGTTTTAGACTTACCTCAAATTTGGAATGATTTCATGAAATTTGCAATCTTGGCACGCTTCTTGATGTGCTCGAATTCTTCAATATAAAGCTCTCATACCATGTAAATACTTGTTGATAATCAAAGGTTGAATCACCCACGTAATTCATCAAAGCACCAAGATCTCAAAACATCCGAATATGAACGTCACACAAAAAAAACACAATAAGTGTGACGAACAAGGAAGTCAAACCACAAACAAAAGATATGCAAGACTGCATATTATTGATGCATGTTATGACTCTATTTATAGAGAAAGTAGAAGAGAATTTACAACACAAATGGACAATAGAGAAGAGAGAAAAGGACTAGTCGTTGGAGGCAGTTGGCCTTCAACAACTAGTTATTGGCTTACTGTGTCGTTGGAAGCTCCCAACTTCCAACGGCTATGGCCACAGGCCCTAGTGGCCTGGGCCAGTCCCAATCCAAGAGACACGGGCCCTAATTGCCCGTTTACCTATTATATTTAACAATAAACACATGTTTTCCAAAGATATCTTGAGAATTGTTTAATGGTTTATCACAGTGGGTCGTATGAAAAGAAACACCCGAGTCTAAGAACCAAGACATACTTTTAGAAGTGGAGAGAGCATTTTCGGAGATGCTTGCATTCTCTTTGAACATTTCTTCTATGTATGCTTTAATGTTGGTAGGCAAAGCTCCTCTATCCTTGCCCTCCTGGGCTCCCATGTTTTCGTATTTCTTTCGAAGAGGAGGATAAGTGGTTTTGATATGACCACTTTTCTTGCAATAATGACATATTGTGTCCATGTTTGACCATAGTCCTATGGGGTTTTTGGTTGTTCATTCTCTCGATCCTTTGAAGTTTTTCACATGAGGAGGCTTGTATGTCATGTTTGCTCTTGGTTTGGAGGCAGCAAGAATGACTTCTTTTGCAACATTGATATTCTTTAATCTTATTTTCTCCATAACAAGATCGGCCAAAAAGGAGTCTTCCTTTGGTCTAGGTTTTGTATGTATTAAGTTGGATCTAATGATTTAAAATCTGTCGCTTAAACCGTGCATAAACAAAAAGAAATATTGATTATCTAAAAACTCTTAAAATTCATCTATTTTTTGAAGTTTTTCAAATTTATCAAAACTTCTAAGTTAGTCCATAATTCCAAAAATTGATTGTGATAGTCTCTCATACTTAAATTCCCTTGTTTAATCATTATCATCATTTCCATTAAATCAATTTGAAAGACAAAATCATCTTGAGAGTGAATCTTTTTCAAATACTCCCAAGTTTCAAAAGCATTTTCGAAAACATTGATTCTATTTTTAAGTTTTTCATCCATATTTTGATAAATAATAAAAGTTATTTTTGCATTCATTTTTTCTCAATTTTTTAGGTCTTGGTTGTATTTTTCTTGTGCCTTGAAGGCTTAATCATAATTCAAATCTTCAATGTCTAAAATCGGTTCTTGAATTGTCTTGTCAATGTAATCCCAAAAATCTTTTGACAAGAAATATTTTTTCATAGTTCTTCTCAATTATGATAGCATTTCGGGTAAAGAATACATCTAAAAGATTTATTTTTGCTCTCCATTTTAAGTAAGAAACAAAGGCCTTAGTGTTACCTCAAGTTTGAGGTGATTTTACTGACCTTGCAATCTTGACACGCCTCCTGATGTGCTCGAATTCTTCAATAAGAGGGTATGATACCATATAAATAATTGTTGATAATTGAAATGTTGAATTGGCGAAGTCGCAAAACGTCAAAGTGTTGGTTGAGTCGCTAAGATATCAAAGCATCCAAATATGGATGTCACAAGCCAAGAATGCTGCAAGAGTCAAGAACAAGAGAGTCAAAACACAAATCAAAGGATGGGCTAGACATCTTATTTAATGAAGTATGTTACAACTCTATTTATAGAGCAAGAGGAGCATAAATTACAACATTTGGATGAAAGGTTGAATGGAAGAAGGAGAACCAACTAGCCGTTGGGAGCTGGAAGATTTCCAAGGCCTATTTGAATATGCGAGAAGTGGTATGATTTTTTTTTTATTCTTTATTAAGACATTTTATGGGATTCACCCTTGAGTACTGAACTCGGCATCCTATTTATTAGGTAGACATATGTAAGGACAACTTCTCCCAATAGGTTTTTGGTACATTATTTTGAATAAGAAATATACGAGCTACTTCTAGGATATGCCATGTGTGTAGGTATTCCTCTAACTGTTCATTCACATATTCCCTCTAATATCTGAGCGAAGAATTTTTACAAAAGAGTTAAACTGAGTGAGGATAAATATAAACTTGCTGACAATAGGAAAGATTGTTGAAACCTTAGCTTTTGATTTTATTAGATAAACAATAGCAAGGTATATACAATCATCAATAAAAGAGAAAATATTTCTAACAAAAGAGAGATGCAACAAGATTGGGACCTCATATATCTGAATGAAGTTTAAATGGTTGGGATCTTCTAGACTCACCAAAAGGATAAGGTATGCATTAGTGTTTAGCAAGTTGACACACTTCACAATCAAGATGGAATTTATTAGACTTAATCTTAAGGCTAGGTAATAGATTGTTAAGTTTTGATATAGGGAGATAACCTAAACGAAAGTGCCATAGCCGAATCTCCTTGCCTCTTGAAATCGTGGAAGAAGTGCCATACGAAGCAACATGTTGAAAATTATCTTCTAAGATGTATAATCCTCTTTGCAAGCTATCACGACTAAAGATTTTTTCCGTGAACAAATCTTGAAAAACACAGCCAGTGGGATAGAATGTTACACACAATTTAGAGTACGAGTCAAGGAGCTCACTGAAAGAAGGTTTATTGGAAAACTAGGAACATGATAAACCGATTTCGCGTGTCAAATTTGTGTGTACACTTCCTTCCAATCATGTATGAATAAGATCCATCAGCCAACGTGATATGCTCTTGTCTTGGAAGGAGCCAATAATGAGAAAATTATGATGTCTCTCCTACCATGTGATCGGTAATACCAAAATCAATTATCCAAGGTTTAGATTGAGAGGAATAAGATGTGTTACCCTTCAGAATATGTGTAACTTGAGCTAGCGTAGCTTGAGAAGTAAAAACTTGTTGACTATCATGAAGTCGGGTTTCCAAACCTTCGATCCTCTTTATTAGTTCATGAATACCATCTGAACCAGCCGTTGTACTTTGGGAAATATGGGTAGAATTGTTACGTGGTGTAAGTTAATCAGGTCTGTCACATAATTGCCAACATTATTCCTTTGAATGTCTTGGTTTTTCGTAGTGAGAGCATACTTCCTTTTCTTCGAAATAGAATCGATCACGACACCTTCCACCATAATGTGGATGGTCTACCCTAGTTGGAAGTGCATGTTGTTCGGTGAGAGGTGTGATCTCCTTTTCGAGATTTTGGCGATCTTCTCAAATTAATAGAGAATGTCCTATCCCAAGCGAAGGGAGCTCTTCACAGTCTAAGACGTTATCTTTATGGCTTCGTATTCGGGGTTTACACCCCACATTAAGTCAAATACTTTCTTCTTTTATGATTCTACCTTCCTTCAGTATAACATGCTTAACATTTAATGTTTGTGTAGAACTTAAGTTCATCCTACAAACCATGAAGATCAACATAGTTATCGTTGATCGAATGTGTGCCCTGTTTACATTTCGTGATATTTTCTGATATTTCGTATTCCTTTGCACATTCTTTCTTCTGGAATACGCTTCAGAAACGACATGCCATATGTCAGTGACTAATTCAAGATACATGAATGTTTTCGCAATGGATGACAACATGGATTGGAGAAGCTACAAAGAAATTAAAGCATCTTCCCTCCTCCAATTAAGGGAGCGGATGCTACCGTGGAGTGAAAGGTTTCTATCTTCTCATTCGTGGGAATTTCTGAAACCATAAAGGAATTGTCAATACCTTTGCCTTTTCCCGCCATGTAGATGATAACGTTTGGCTTGAATCAAAGGAGCAATATCACCAGGACTGACACTCAGCCTTCCCAATCGTCTCCTGGTGATTTGTGGCTGAACTGCCCTATCAAAATGCATGATTTGAGGCCTTATAGGATCTGATACAATGTTCTAAACAACGATTTATTGATAGGACGAAGAATACTTACAGATTTCAGCAGATTGGAGAACCTTCCTATCTGCACATATACATAGGTTGGCACTATGTGCTTCTTTTCTGGCTGCAGCCTCTAAGACTAAACCTGAACCCTAATTACAATTTATACTCTAATTCTAACTTGAATGACTAAACTGCCTATACTATTAATTAAGAAATACAAGTAGTACAAAACATGGGCTAGGAGCTACACGGGTCCAATATTGGGACACGACTTCATTCTCTAACAAATAGCAGATATTCAGGTTCACATTCATAGCACTTCACAAATATATGAATGCACAGGTTTATTTGGCAGGTCCTGTTAACCAATTTGTCGTATCTTACTTCATAGTGCATGTTTAGTAGAATTTATTATGTCCTCTGTAATTGTTTTTCATGCAGTGAGTCACAACATGTACTGTTATCGTTGCTCCAGATATCTCCCCTGAAACTGCATGGAATCCATATTAATTTGATGCATGTGTTAATGAACAGCTTGCAGTTGGATAACAATTTTGCTGTCTTCAGTAAATGTTTGAAGTTGTGATGGTGGAGGTTTTGAAAGCTTGATGATTCCTTTCCCTAATTACATGATTGACTAGTCTTATGTTCCAAGTTATGTTAAATGATTATCTTTACTGTGTTTAATTGAAAATTTAGTGAAATCCATAGACAAACCTGTTCTATTTGAAATCTATAAGATGGCTTTAACATGGTACTTTTGTTTCTGGTATTGACAGATCGTGAAGCTCTATTTTCTGGCAACTTGATGTTTTCACCTCTGGACAAATAACTGTAGAAATAGCTAGTGTTAAGGCCGGTGAGGAATGGAATTCATCTGTTGAAACGACATTCTTTCAAGGTTTGGTCAATCTTAATTGTCAAAATTAGCGCACTGAAAATGCCACTATTAAGACCATTGTTACATTGAAATGCTGAGTCATTCTCTTTGTAAAACTGTTAAATAAATCATGTCATCGTTTGTTCTTCACAGAGAGCAGGAGAGGTACTTATAAACATATTATGGGCAGAGAGATGTAAATATTTTCTTCCTGATTACTTTGTTTATTCTTTACTTCATAGATCAAACACTTTCTGATCAATCACTCTAATTTTTGTTTATATGATGAACGGAAGGGCCAGAGTAATCTATCACCTCTGCTTTAATAAAAATATGCTATAGTATCCCATAGTTGCCAAGATGTTCATTTTCCTTTCCTAAGAGTCTATTCCATATTGGTAGCTTATTTGACGCAACCAACCTTATATGTGTCCATCGTGTCCTGTTGTCAACAGAATATACTGAATCAATAAGAACTGCTTTTCAACCACAAGTTCAAAATGATTCAAGACACCACTCTCTTTGGTTTCAGTCATTCAATTGCTTTTGTCTTGGATCCAAATATGGTTGAATGAGTTTTTTTTAGACTTTGGTAATACTTTCACAAACATTATACTCATCATGAGCTCCTTCCATTATTGTTTTATTGTTCTTTTCAGAAGCATGTAAATTAATAAATTAGTGGATCATTTATGTTTTCTTGTTAAACAATTCCAGGCGTGCACCCCAACTGGTGCCCTTGTGAGAGGGCATACTAGAATTCAGTACATTGTGGATGTAGAAGTTGAGTTGCACAAGTATCTGAAATGTTTGATCTCTTAAATAGTGCACATTAACCCCTTCTTTGAACAATAGAACTGCCATTGTTTTCCTTGGTGTAATTGAAATTTGCAAGTAGAAAATTGTTATGATAGCTTTGTTGACCGTCTTCTTGGTTATCACAGACTGGTGGTCTTTAGCTTGCAATGCAATTCTTGCTCGTGTTTGAACTCCTCACAGTTGATACTTCATCATTCTTATAAGAACATATATGGCACTAAATATTTGAGAATCATGAAAAAGTCAATTGCTGCTTCAACGATATAGGTTCCTCTTTGCTGAAAGTGGTTTTCAGGTGTAGCAATTATGATCTTTTGGGCCTCCTAATCTTGGAATAACAATCCACTGTCTCGAGGCCCCTTGCAACAATTATAAGAAGTAACACATTGATAAACAGTATAGATAACTGTGAAAATATATTTGTTGTGAGTTCTCTTTCCCAAAGAGTAGTTGCAAATGAAGTAGTTTAATCTCTTGCCGCATCAACTTTGTATTGGATTACATATTCTGTAGATCAACACAAAGGATATGTAAGATGCAAAATAAAGAAATCCTTATTATGTACCTTGGAAAAGAATTGAGTACTTATACATCAATCCTATATTCTTCATACATCTTTCGGATGTATGAAGAATATATCATGTCGATGTTTGGTTTATTGAAGCAGGCATCTAAAGTTACAAACAAAGTTCGTTCACATATAAAGGTAACAGACACCGCTGAACGTGAAAGTGGGACTGGGGATTCCTATTCATCTGATCATGTACGTTCTGATCCTGCTGAACAGAAAGAAGATATGGCATCTAATGGAGCCAGTACCCCAAGTGGTGATGTTCCACAATCAAATTTTGGCTTGCTCTATCCTGCTGCCTTAGAGGAAAAATCTTCAGACAGAGGACAAAGAAGTTAAAAGAAAGCTTAGAATGAAAGTTCTCTACTTGGTAGAATATAGACAAGTATATAACATGTAAGTCCATTATTTTGTTTGAATAGATGATATATCCTGATGAAATAATTTAGGTCCAACCTTGGCACTATATTCATTGGTGCAGAGGAAGCTTTTGACATAGTACCAAAATATATTGTTTGGAAAATCTTGAAGAAAATAAACTCTTATGTGCATTAGTCTTATATATTGGACATATATGATGTTGCAACAACTTGCATTTGAACTCATGAAAAGGTAACATATTTCTCATGTTAATATCAGAGTATAAAGCCCATACCTGTCTGGTTATCATGAACTAAAGCAGCAAATTTAAGATGAATATGATATATCATGCTGGTGGATGAGGAGTAGGAAAAGGTTAGTAGAAGCTATGAGAGGGGCCTCCAAAATGTAGAGCTTTTGACTTGGAATGAAGATTGATATATAAGGAGTGGAAGTTTGATATCTTGACTTATAGGTACAATACTAAATCTATCCCGAAGAAAGGAGGATTCTAAATGGTTGGTTAATTTTCTACCAGATTAAAAGAATTGAGAGCATACTATCAAATGGATGGAAGTGGGCCAAAATCTAGAGGTCTATGAGGTCTTCTTGATAACAAGAAGATATATCACTCAAGTTGAAGAAGAAATATTATAAAGAAACAATTAGATCATATGGAGTTGACTCGTGTATTGTCAACTATCATTATTAACATATGCGGAAGATGTCAATGACTGAAACGAAGATGTTGAATTGTGTATACGGGCATATAAGGAAAGGCAACTCCATAATGAGGCGATTAGTGATATAGTTGATGTGACATCAAAAGATGATGAAATGTGACGGATACACATATGGTGATTTGAACACTTGGGAGGTGGTTACAAAAGTTAAAATTGGTATTGCATCATTGGGAACTATCTTTAGATAATTATGGTCAATGGTCCCAACAAGATGGAAGAATTGAAGATATCACATGAGTGGTCCAACAAGATGTAACAATTGTTTGAAGGCATTATAATAAAAATGAATACAGGTTGGCAAAATGGAGGTGCACTAGATGTAAATAAATATTCTACAATAGCTATACGCCCCAAATGCTTTGTAATGGTCGGATTCATTGGTCAACTACAAACACATGCATATGTCAGCAGGAAATTGATGTTCTGCTAAACATGTGATAGTGAGGCTAAGAGAAAAAGTTGGTCACACCAATAGATTTAGAGACTCTGTAAAAGTGATTTGGAAATTTAGAGAGAATGTAAGATGAAAAACATATGAGAAATTGCACTGAATCCCTCAAAAAGAAGCACAGAAATGTCGCCAAAGTGTTGGAATAAAACATCAAAGTCTAATTTTTCATCCATGTCCTTCTGCAGTCAGAACGGTCAAACTGTATTATACATCCATACGTCCCTCTCTTGTTTGTATGCCACCCTAAGACCCATCGCAGCCACCATTTTTTTTGTTTTAACTATCGCCATTCTTAACCTTGACTCTAGGCCATTGCTTCCTTATCAATCTGTTTTGCAATGAAAGATACAAGGTCTGGACTTTTCTATCACCTAGGATTTTTTTCTGGTTACAAAGGGGGGTTGAAGCCTAACAGACAGATACGAGTGTACACTCTCCCTGGAATCGAACTCGCCACCTGTGAGTGAGCATCAGAGAGCCTTATCTGTCAGTTAGCAATCTGGGTAGCTAGGATTATATTCAGCAATATGATCATCAAAATCATTATCCTAACTGTGAGTAGTTGACATTAGCATTAGTTATCGATTTTTAATCTCCTAAGATCAAGTTACCAACAAACTAAATCTGAAATTTCTCTTTTCCTCTTTAAACATGTAGTAGAGGGTTGTTTTGTATTTTTTTTGGCATTTAAATGCCTAGAGCTGACACTTTATTTTCTTGTCATGTATCTCTCTTGAGATCCGTTAACCACACATGTTAGAAAAATACTTTGAAGTAAACTTACTCTATCAATGGTACCAATTAAGCAAAAAATAATTTCCTAAAGTGGGGGACATTAGTTGGTAATATAGTGCATAATCACCTAATTAACTCTCTCTCTCTCTCTTGTCCATAAATGCAACTATATGGCCACAATAGGAAGTCAAACATTAATTGTAAATAGTTACGTCTAGAAAAAGTTATCAAGAAAATAAGTATTTCTCAAATATATCTTGTAGAAAAATGCCTAACTTATCCTACTATAATCATCCTCATCGCTGCTCTGTTTGCAATTTCCACTAGTATCGCACTAATCACCAAAAGGAAAAATAGGTCACTTGAAAATCCCCAGATAAGAAAGAGAATCGATCACCTCGTTAAATTTGTGCACGAAAAAAACCTTTCAGATTCCTATGCTAAAATCTTTGCTCTCTCTGATCAGAACAAACCGTTGTTGCATCTAACAACAATCCTTTTCTCATTCAACTCTGCAGCATGTATTGCTTGTAGTAAGCTTACATATTGACCGTATTGAGATGTTTTTTTTTTTTTTTTTTTTTTTGCAGTCTGGGGTGGAGTATACCTCGACCAAATTCAAATGCCCCCGGATGTCGATATGATCACCTTCAACTTGAAGGTTAATTCAAGTTGAATCCTAGCCAGGAGAGCCGTGGCTCTTCATGTTTTTGTTATCTTGATGCCAGATTTTAATTTTGTGTTCCCCTTGTCTGCTATGTTATCAATAGCAATTAGCGGGTTGTTAGCGGTTGACCCTGATATAGCAGTAGCGGGGATATAGCGGAGATATAGCGGTACACTTTTATTTATGATTAAATTTATTTATTTATATATATATATATATAGATTTTCTAACTTCTAAGAAATAATAAGAAACATAACTAGTTCTTTAATAAATGAACGAGCAAAACACTCACTAATGAATAGGAAAAAGTAGTAAAGGAGAATGTCACATACCTTTTAGCCCATATTATTTGTAGTATGCCTCATCTCCATTCAAAGTGCATGAAAGTTCGGACATTAAAGCAAAAGAGAAAGGCAAAAGAAGATCAGAAACTCCTATCACCAACATGTTCAAGAGTTTAACTAATGAGAGATTAAAGCAATATCACCTAGACGGATACACACTGACAGAGAGAGAGAGAAAATAAGAGAGAGATAGAGGGACACGAATAGGATGATTTGTATAAACTTCAATTTGCTGATTTATCGAACGCAAAGAAACCACGATCGCATGGAGAGATACCAATGCCATAGTAATTAGAATAATTTTCAGCATTAACTAAGATATAAGAAATCATGAATTCAACCGTAATATGGAAATTAGGTAATCGATTGTACAATGAGAGAGAAACCAAAGAAAGCTTTTCATTCAAGACAAAATCTAAAACTTGACGAATTGGGTTATCCCAATATCTTCTTTCCGAACAAATTAACGACTCTACTAAGCCGATATATGTTTGATTCTAAAGTAACCAATAGGCAAATAAGAAAATGTTACATGCAAAAAAGATAATTTAAAACGTAGGAAACCAAAATTCATCATTATTATCGATGAAAGCACCATATACATAAAAGAAAAAGATGATGATAGGTGATGATAATTGAAATATAAGAAACTTGGCTCAATATCATTCATACTTAAAGAAAATAAAGGAAACAATTAAACAACCAACCTTCAACATTCTTTGGTGAAGATCCAACACAACCCATTTCTCCTAAGCTTATCAAATCCCAAAGTTAACGAATAAAAAGAAGAGAACAGGGGGAAAGAAGAGGGAGAGAAAGAGGGACGAAGTTAAAGGAACTAAGATGCCATTTAGCGACTCATCAGAAGAACCACCCTGACAGAGACGAAAAACCTGAAACTTCAAGCAGAAGAAAGTGAAGCCCTGAAGCACTCTGAGACTCCGAATTCTGGCGGCAATCTCCACCGTGGAAGAAAGCGAAGCCCTGAAGCGCAATCTGTGATCATCCTTCGTGCGCTCGTACACACACTCACAGAGAGAGAGAATAAGAGAGAGATAGAGATGGCGGAACCGTACTACCAGGACTGCAAGCACATAGAGGTTCACTGTGGAGTGCGGTCTGGTGCTGGAGGCTCACTGCATCGACGGGAGACACTGTGTGCTCGGAGTGCGGTATGGTGTTGGAGGCTCACTGCATCAACGAGACCTCGGAGTGGTGAACCTTTGCTAACGAGTCCCAGAGAGAGAGAGAGGCATGTGAGAGGAAGAGGCGGGACAAGGGCAGAGAAGCATGCGAGAGAGAGGCGGGACAAGGGGACGAACGAGGGTTTCGTCCCCTTTTATATTATTTGGATTGGGTCGATCCAGATCCACTTGACTCGAACCTTTTTATATGTCCGCTAACAACGATATAGCGGGCCGCTATATCGGGCGCTATAGCGGCTCTGGTGGGTCGCCCGCTAAGAGTTGTCCGCTATAGTGTTTTTCGATCCGCTAAAACGTTATAGCGCGCTATAGCGGGCGCTATAGTACGCTATTGATACATAGCTTGTCTGAGCCCTAATCACACCAATAATAATCACCTTCTATTTCTCTCTTCTGAAACATGGTATTGCTCCTCATTACAAAAGAAAAGAAAAGAAATAAATCCATTTAGCAATTATAGAGAAGCTGCATTGGCGGAACAAATTCGTGCTCTTTCCTTTCTCAGCTTCTGTATCTCTGCTGTAATGGAGGCCACATCTTCCCTGTCTCCTGCTGCTAAAGTCCACTCCAAGTTGAAAAGATTCCGATCTATGCTTTTGATCTGAGAAAACAAAATTTTATCACTTCATCCGAAAAAGTATATAAAGGACAGTTGGATATTTTAATACCTTCCGGTGAGGCCATCGTCGCATTCCGTTCCTCCGGCAAATTTTCTTCAATACTGTGGGACATATTGCCAATTCTTTTGCTGCAACTGTGATGGGGAGGTGAAAGTAGTTGATCAAGTCGGATATTTGCAATCTTCCTGTCCTTTCTCTCTGGCAATATAAATGACAAACAAGCTCAAATGAAGCAGCCACTTTAGAGACCTATTAAGGCACATGCATCTCTCTCTCTCTCTCTCTATATATATATATATATATATATATATATATATGGATTGAGAGAGAGAGACTGGCTCAAATCTTCATCATCTCGATTGTTCAAACCATAAGATCAACGGTTGAGATGATAATGGTTAAGTAAAGATGTATATAATATATGGGTGTATGCTTTTACTTATATATTATTTTAACTCAAATCTCCAATTTGATTATACCAAATCAAACGACAAAAATGTTTGTATATATATATATATGTATATATATTATATTTGAGTGTATACAAGTACATGTATGAGGATAGAGTCCCATACTTCCGTTTAGTCTGTTGCCATGGAAAGAATTTAGTTTCACGATAAAGCAAATAAGGAAGTTAAAAGTACTGGAAAATCTGTTTTCTACAGATCCGGATTTCCATGTAAAGTGCCAAAAGAAGTCGCAACTCTCTTTTCTTCTGGAACGCGGTTAGCTCTCGGGCCAGTGTCTAAACTAAGTGGTGCCATTTTACCTGGCAACCAGAACACCAGAACACCAAAACTCTTCGGACAATTTTAGTTTGTTTCTTAAATACCAAGTTACAGGCCTAAAAAAAGTTCTTTATGAGTTTGGTAAAATTAAACAACCTAAACAGCCCTAAGGGGGTTCTTTGCTTACGAGGCATGATTCTTTGGAATTGTTGTATGCTCAAGCCTCATAATCAAACTCGGGGCTTGATGCACAATACGACCCTGCTTTTTACTCGTTCTTTAGGCATAGCAGCGGCTTGGGCATGCAGTGACGGTTCTGCAGCCTGGCCTCATACTCAAACACCCCCTAAGTGAAAGAATAGAATACCTGTGCAGCTATGCTGCTCTTTGAAGACTTCCTTGGACCTGCATCTGCTACATGTTGTGACAAAGGTTCTTCAATTGCCGGCCCTGTAATTACATTTTCCATTAAGAAAGCTTGTCACCGATCAACTAATTGAACCACACAATAACATCGTTAATAGGCTGTGGTGTCCAGCTTCAAAACCTTCCATCCGAAGGAGATCACTAGATCGACACCCAGGGTTTGCATCTGATACAGGTTTTATCTACTCCCAACTTCCCAACAACAAAAGGAAGAACTTAACATGTTTTGCTGGGAAATTTCTTTTCAATGTTCAAAATTTGCTTCAGTAATAGTGTTGAAGAAAACAATAAAACATGATCTTTTCCCAAAAGAAAATTAGTTAAATGCTAATATGATACAAAATTAAGCTCAATAGTGACTCAGAATCCATATCTCCCAACCCACTTAGCTTGGTAAAGCCTTGGTTTGGTTTTGGAATATCACCAAGTACTGAGAATGCTTACCTAGATCAGCCCCATCAGAGAGACTATCAGTAGCTTGGCCTGGTATCTCCATCTCATTCATTCCTGCACATATCACTTCATAGAAGGCAGAAAGCGAGTCTTGTAAAACAATGAAACCTTCTTTCCTTCTCAATCTACAATAGCTTAACAAAAATTCTTTCACACTCTCGATGTTCTCGGTGTGGAACCTGTACATCACGAAAAAATTCCCATTTCTATATATTTACAAAGATAATTCAGCACTGTGAACGAATTTAATTAGTCTGCGAATAGCTTACGATATAACTTCTTGTTCTATAATTGGCTGGAGCCCGTCCATGCTGCACTGCACCAAATGAACGGCATGGCAAATATTTCCATCTCTTCCGTGGATCTCAAGCTTTGTCATGTAAATCCCTAAGGTAATACACAAAGTAAATTATATAGAGATAATCACAATGCTGTAATTCCAAAGGATCGAGAAAGGGGTATTGACTTTATGAAACAAGCAATCTTCTTTGCTTGGAGTTTTCATGTTTGTGGATGTAGCTTACTAGGAAAATCGGGAGATGATCTAATGGAATTTTACTCATTCTCAACCGACGGCAAGTATGGGCTTGAAGCTTCCTTAGTAACTCCAGAACTTCTATCAGAGGAGGGCTTTAGATTCCTATCAAACATTTAATGGGCGTTAGCATCGTGGAACTATGGGTAGAGCTGACAGACAGTTAAGGTACCGTCTAGATCTGCATTGCAGATGGAGAAGTCAAATACCCAGAAAAGTTCAGGCTCCCCTAGAACTGTATTTTCATTTTCTGTGGAAAAAGAAGTCGCATCTCAGAGGGTGCGACTCTTTGGCTCGGGCCTCAAGGAACTTGCTCCTTGACAGGAAACATCAGAAAACTGTTTACTGAACTAAGCAATACCAATTTCAATCGCAAAAAAGAAAAGCAACTCCTGGTTCATGGAACTCCAAATCCTAATTCTGAAAGTTCTAGGATTCTTAGTTCTGACACTTCCACGAGGCAACTGGGCTAAGGGGAATGTATTTCGCTTAGGGAACACGGCACCTTCCTTTCTGCTTGCTTTGGTGTTTGTTTCACTTGTGATGTGAAACAATCTTCCAGCACGATATTTTTCTCTCACAATTCATGTAGCAAAGTCACATTGGAAAACTTAAAGCAAGAGGTTCTTATGGATTCATATGATTTCTCCCACTCTTCATGGAAGTGCTTTCAAGAGCAGTTCTTATCATTTATTATTTTTGAGATGAGTAACCCAAAATGCATGAGATATGAAACACAACGCTTACCATTTGTGTGAATGATTTCCCTCAGCATTTGACAAGACGCACAGGGTGACTGATCCATGGACGTCCAAGATAGCTCCGGAAGAATATTTTCAGACATTTCATCCCACACCAAATAGGAATTAACACTTTCCTCAATCTCTCCTTCAGAATTAGCCATTACATGGGGAATTCCTGAACTCTTAGACAGCTGGTAGCCAGAATCATGGTAACATGCATATTGATTTCCATCTTCGAATTCCGGCACGACTGATACATCAAACTCAGGCAGCACAGAGCCAACTTCCTCAAATGAAATAGAAAATGGATCAAATGGAACTAAAAGAACTGAAGAGTCTGATGTGCATGGGAATTCAGAACCCAAATTGTCACTGAAAACCAAGGATGGATCCTCTAAAAATCTAATACAGCTATCGTCAGGATATGAGAAATCCTCCATATATACTGGAAAAATCAATAAACAAGACTTTCTTCTTTTGTTTTTTCTCTGGGGTTTGTTTTCCCAGTGTCCACAATTATGTTGGCCCTGCAATTCAATCACCAGAGTGATGCTTGAAAGGGCGTATGGAGACTTCTCGAAAGTAGAGCCACGGTCTTGGAGGAAAGCTTCCACTGCAGGAAGATGATAAACATGAGGATGGCAATCAAATGATGAAGTATAACGAGCTCGAAGAGGAAACTTATGAATTACATCATCCACTAGGTCTAATGTTGGAGCACAGCCCAGCTATAGATTATATCTGGGGAGTCCTGTACTATCTGTGGGGCATTTTCTAGAATAAGTACATAAATATTTAAACAATATATATAATATAAAACTAGAGAGTATACTCTCTTCTTTTAACATGACAACTCATATCTATTCATGAATGTAGTTTAAAAAAGTTTAAGGGTTTTAAGAAGAAGACGAAAAATAATATTATTATATTAAGCTTCCAAAAAGTAATTATTGAACATGAACGAGCAACCTATGATTCAATCACTCTCTCTCTCTCTCACACACACATATATATATATATATATATATGCATGTGTGTGCGTGTATGTATACATATTTATGTATGTATGTATGTGTTTATGTGTATGTCCATATATGCAGTGCACCATAGAAAGACAATGCAGTGTAGAGTGTCTTTCGGCAGCATAAAGGATAAATGCCATCTCTATACCCGAAGACCTTGAAATGCCTATTTAATCGCCTCAGATCGGGCTTCACAAAGATGTAAGAAAGAAAGGTTTTCACTTTTCCCGCTTCTGTCTGTGTGTGTGCGCAAATAGTCAATTCCATGAATTTTGGAGATTCCAAGTACATCTGTCCACTTTGCATGAAACCAAGTCAAAAAGAACTCGAACGCATTACACTCAAATACACAAAATAGTCTCTCTCTCTCTCTCTCTCACACACACACACACATAAACACGCAGAGGCACACACAGTTTACAAGAAGTCATATTTGATACTCGAACATGTATGTTCGGGTGAGCCATGACTGAAGGAGATGGAAGATTTTTATATTCAAATGCGAGGGCATCGAAGTCATTAGTGAAGTTGTAGCGAAAACAATTGATCGTTATAAACTTATTGCAACACAGGATTCATTGCACATTCATATGAGAAAAAGTTGGAAGGCTAAATTTCCCGTTGGCTTCATAAACGATAGAGAAGATTCAACACGTAACCGCAACAAACAATGATCTTTTATTCAGACAATGATCTACAAAACAATTTGCGAATTTTCTACCGTTCAGTGAAAAAAGCCAACACGAGAGAGAGAGGAACCAGAGAATGCGGTGACGGTGCCGGCGAAAGAAAGCCGGCCGGCACCGGACACCGGTGCAGCGAAGGACGGGGGCGTTACGTTCGAGGAGGAGACGACCGTTGGCGAAGGGGTACTCGGCTCTTAAAAAACTGTGAAGTCGGTTCCTGAAAGACAGTTGAGTATTTTCACTATCTGTCCCTGATCTTCTATCTATTTCCAGATACTTCATATGTAAGCATAATTTCAAAATGGTCCCTGCTTTACAAACATTAGATTTTTCGTGCTAAAGTGAGTGAGTAAATGTTTTCCCCCATGCAAATAAATTAAGTTAAGGAAGAAATACATGCGATATGAGTTGCTTTGGTTTTCCAAAATTCTTACTCAAGCATCAGCATGTTAGTATAGTAATATCAAATAGGAGATGCAAGCGGTTCATGAATACAGGAAATGGAAACAACCAACGGCACACCTATTTGTGCGCGCGAGGTAAGGCGATCAATACGAGATATTCGAGTTTTTTGAAAGATTATATAAAACCTCCTCCTCATTAGAACTTCAACCAACTTGATTTGGTCTCACCCTCAACGATTTTGTAGGTCCGCTACCGGAAACAACAACACTTTTGGGTGGATACCTTCACATATGCTACAGTACAGTATTGTCTTTGATTTTGAAATGCAAATAGAAAAACTTATACAGTGCTATGTACAAGTTTTACACCAGTCTTACACATGGTTCCATGTTTAGTTTCTTAGTGTTACACCAGGAGAAAATTTCTAAAACTACCTCATTCCATATATAACATAGAAAACACGGTCCCTTTAGCCTTTAGTGTCTGGTGCCTCGCAGTAGTGGTAAGAAGAAAGCAACACAATGGATGTATACCAACTCGTCGGAGCTCGTGATCAGATTTACGGGTTGTTCCTCCGTATTACTGCAAATCAACATTTCTTTAGGTGGCCTTCAAAGTGCAATTCACTCTTCTTAGTTTACTGATCATGCATAAGAGACTGAAAAGTATGGAGTTAACCCATCCAAGCTAATGGGCTTAGTTGTTTACAAGAACATGAATTTCTGGAGAACTTGATTTTTTTTCGTTGGATAGCTTAAGTACTCGCCACATTATCAAAGACACCATCTAAATTTTGTTGAGAGCTGGCATCGAAGCCGTGGGTTTCGAGATGGACGTTGATGCTAGTCAAAAGTTCATCTTACAATCAGTTAAAGCTTGTGGGAAATCAGATAGGTTTATGTAATAACCGAAGATAGAGGCAAATGGGTAAAGCAGTAGGAGAGCAAAGCGAGGCTTTACTTTGTACCACTATGATGATCCAACTATCGAATTGACAAGAACTTTGATGTATCCAAACCATCTTTCCATCCAACCGACGTCAGTTTTGGTTTTCCTCCATATCAATATGCAAAAAAGGAAATCGAGGAGAAGGGTCAAGTGAGATCTCTTCATCCTGGATTTGCTTTCCTTGATTGAGAATTCCTACCACAGTCCTTAAAACCTATCAGGTTATGTCACACCTTGGATCTACGGCCCCCCACATGATCAACCTCACGTTGACCCGTACAACATGGCCTACGGACTCAGGGTATGTCAAGACCCTTGGGTTGATGGGCTTCAGGCTTATAACTCGGATCCATTGGCCCTGTCTCAGTCACATTCACCTCTTTAACATGGCACCACGATGAACAAATAAATCCTCCAATCTTCCATTAACAAAAAGGTCCAATTAAATTTACAATTCAGTATCTACATATTAAGAGAATTATAAACCACATTTATGATTTATATTATCTACAAAACAATACAACCTTCGCTAACATATAACCACCTAACTCTATCTCATATTTGATCATCATCACTAAATCAATTGAATAAAACCTCAACCAAAGTCTCTATCAACCATTCGACCTGTAATCTCAACCTATAAAATTTTAACAAAAAAAGCTTAGCACCAATAACACATGTTTAGTAGAAAGATATACTCCAATTAGGATTACATACAAGAAACATGCACACTTGAAATACCAATGCATATCATACTTATCAAAAACAAATAAATACAACCATAATTTCATATCCAATACTCGAACCCACACACAAATATCCATATCCATCTACATTCACTCATATTTACCTTCCTCCCCTTGCACATCTTATTTAGGCCACACGAGTTATTCGCCAATGACCCTTAGATATATGGTACCATCAACATACAACTATGGTGCTTTGGAGCTGAACCTCATTTCTTTAGTCGAATGTCCAAGAGTTTCACGGTCCAACCAAATCTCTAGAGATCTTACAAAACAAATAAACACAATATTACCATATTTTTACATACTTAAGTTTTCAATCTTCTTTCTTATTTACATTTAACAGTCATACAATCTATTTACAAGTTCCAACACAATATCCACAAGCCTTTCTTAATAAAATATATCCATTTTCAACATCAATCAATGCACCTACATAACAAGTCAGGCACACACATGTACAACTCTTATCAATCATGCACATATATAAACAATTTTCAACAAATATTTATAAACAACTCAGTATTATCAAAGAAGTAGCATATCATGTAAAACGTGCACATTCAAAACATCTTAAGACAACCCCTAGCATGGTTCTTCCAAAAAAACATATCTCCTACCTCAATCATAGCACATCCATATTCAAATCCATCTCAAGAAAAAAGATAGTCCACAAGTAATGCTCTAAGTAATCTTATACAATCCCTAGTAAACATGAAATGAATATTAATGTGTAGCTTATAGAATAATGAGACTAGTGGCTCAAACCATACATGAATCGGAGTCTGAATGGCTCTTAAATCCTAAAAATATTATAATAGATCATAGTAGGGATTCTTAGACCCAAATTTTCTCATTAATCGCTCATTAATCTAATTTTAAAAATCAATAAAGTCCTCATAATGTTCAGTTTCACTATGTCACAAATCAAACGCTTTAAACCGGGCTAAAATCGAACACTGGATAGCCTTGAAACAACCCAAAAGCTAAAGTCATGTCCAAAATAATATAACTAGATATGAACTTGATCCAAGCCAAAACCAAAGGCCTACGAACTTTATCCATCCAGACAAACTTGACCGCAACCATACTCGAACACAACCTGTAACTAACATGAGTTGGTTGCTGATGTCATTGTGATATGGGCAATGACACGGTAATGAATGTAAAGTGACCCGTTCTCTAAGTAATCAGATACGCCAACACAAACACACAGAGCGGGACACAATATTGATTTTAAAATAACTGGCCCTCTATGGAACTGGAACCCGTGGCCTGAAAGAGTTTGCTGCCTGACAACTCGGTTTTGTCCGAGTCGCCTAATGCACCGACTTACTTCTCTTGTTTCTGACGTGATTTATAGCCGGTTTCAGCACTATATGGCTTGAGCAAGGTATGCACAACTTTGTCTTAGAGAGCTCTATTGATTGATATAAAAGTTGACGCAGATCGCCCTCTTCAATGACGGGAAATTTCATAAAAGGAAACGAAGGCAGTGAAAATGGTAATACCCTAGGTTGCTCCTGTCAAAGAATCTGGCCGTTTTAGGTCTCCACCTTATACTTAATTGGGTTTGTCCTTGATTGATCAAGGCTTCCACAGCTCCATCCTTGCCGGTCAGCTTGTCCGACAAGTCGTCGGGAAACCAAAAAAGAAATATTAAAGTACCTGATGATGGTCGTAATTTGCTGCGGTTTTGACCACCTCTCTCTCTCTCTCTCCTACTTTCGTTCTCTTTCTAAAGTCTTATACGGCATTGAGGCAAAGTGGGGGGTAGTTACTCCACTAAAAATTTAGAAAACCATTACAATGGCAGCTGCTACACAGTCGCGCATCACCTTAAACGATTGAATAGGCAGTTTGCGCTACGCAAAAAAGTTTTAGATCTGACACCTGGTACGGATATTATCAATCCGGTTGGCTTCCTCTTTGATTAGGATTTTTTTTCTTTCTTTTTAACATTTGATCTTAGGTCTTGTTCAGATGCGGGTCTGAGCTTAGCCCAGACCTAGATATTATTAATCTACGCATGGAAAGATAGAGACACACTCTCTGGATACAAGATCAGCTGGCTAGACTTCCAGATAGGGATGGCAATGAGGCGGGTTGGGGATGGGTGTTCCTATATCCAGTCCCAACCCGAACCTTAACGGGAAGGGTATGGGTTCAGTTTCTTTCTTTCCCAACATACACAGGGCAAAAACGGGTTTTATATATATATATATATATTAAGACATGTCCAGTTTCGAGATCTGAAATCAGTACCGCATTGTCAACCGGTTTCAGTTTCGAAAACGTTCCGAAACCAATTCAAAAGTTCCTTTTTTGAAATGCACGGGTAAATGAGTCCACTGAGAGTTGAAGTCCCACCTACCTCAATAGTTGGGAGTGTCCACCTTTGAGTAATGAATGTTGAAAAAAATATATAAACCTTAGTAAGTGACGGTTTGGAACCGTCGGTTCAGTTCCTAACCGATTTCCAAAAATCATGAATTGTAACTGAACCAGAGGTTCCCTTATTCTGGCTATCGGCAGTTCATGGCCCATTCGATTCCATTTTGAACTGCGAAGCCAGTTCTGAACCGATCATGTATAAATATAAATAAATAAAAAATATACATACATACATATATGTGTGTGTATGCATATATGTATCTATATATATATATATATATATATATATATATATATATATATATATATATATATATGTGTGTGTGTGTATTATGTATGTATACATATATGCTTGCCATATATAAAAAACACATCCACACAAATACATATATATTTGTATATATAAATACATATATTCACACACACACACACACACACACACACACACATATATATATGTGCAGGAACTCTTCCATTGGTAAGAAAGCACGACATCGGCCTCCCAAAGGGATTCCACATACTTCTCACATCATCATTTTCAAGGGTGACGGTTTTCGCAAGTGAAGTTACAAAGCCCCAACCACTGTAACATGGTTTGCCAATCCGTAGACATTTCTATTTGCTTAAGTCGTGTTACTAGTCAAATGTTGCAGATCCGAGATCCCTTTTGTTGACGACAGAAAATGCATATGAATACGTTGGAAAAGGTGGGCATTTGATATCATAGGCCTACTGCATTCAATCGATATAGGTTTATATTAGGAGCCACTGAATATTTTTCTAAATGGGTTAAAACTACCTCTTTAACTAATGTCCAAGGACAACATATAGTGGGATTCATTAAGAAAAATATCTTAGCTCAATTTGGAGTTCCATGAGACCTAGTGTTGGATAATGACACCCCATTCAAAAATGAGAAAGTGGAAAAGTTATGTAAGACCTATGACATTACTCAACACTTCTCATCACCTTACTATCCTCAAGGCAATGGCCAAGCCGAAGCCACGAACAAAACCCTCATAAGCATCATTAAGATGAATTCACAAAAGGGTAGGACATGGCATGAGAAGCTAGATGAAGCCTTATGGGCTTATAGGACTTCCATCCGCATACCCACAAATGCCACACCATTTAAGTTGGTATATGGTACAAATGTCATACTTTTTATTCATACCAAATTACATTCATTTCATACATCTCTTCTCGATTTACCCATAGAGACCCTACAACAAGCTAGGATGACTGATCTTGACCTATTGGATGAGAAAAAGCTCCTTGCTATGGATCATGCACACGCACACCAGCAAATGATAGCTCGACATTATGAAAAGCACATGAAGGCTCTCTAGTTCAAAGTAGGAGACCTTGTTTTGAAAACTATCCACCATCGTGGCCCATATCCACTTCGTAAGTGGCGGCCCAAGTGGGATGGTCCCTATGTTGTAAGAGGGGCAACTACAAATAATGCATATTGGTTGATTGATGTTGAGGAAAGAAATTTAGTATACCCTATAAATGCCAATACTTGAAAAAATATTATGTATAGGGTCTATTTTAAATTTTTTTAAAAAGATTTTAAAATGGGTCTCCTTTGAATTTCTTGAAAGAAAGATAAAAGTGGATTATGTGACCCTGAATTAGGGAATTGATACTTTATGAAAAGTGGAGTTTTCAAAAATCATTGGGTAACATTTCAAAAATCTTTGGCTTACAAAATGAGGGCTAGTTCAAAATAGCAAAATATTTTCAAATGATAGGTGCTATTAGGAAATAGGATATACTTGATTGAATCGAGTATCTAAAGGGATGAGTTGTATTCTCCCACTTCATTCCTCCCAAAAAAAAAAATTGGCAAAATTAAAAAAAGAAAGAAAGAAAAACAAAACCTTCAATATAAAGGTCTTTTAAAAAGAAAAGGAAAAGAAAAGGAAAAATAAAAACCTCCAATGTAGAGGTTCCCTTTGAAAGAAAAGAAAAAGAAAAGCCAAAGCTCAAAAGAGCAATTTTTCATCAAAAATTTCTTGGCCTTATACCACGAGATGCTTCAGAAGGGACCATGGGAAACTCTTTCCCAAAATCCTCACAACTTATCCCAATAGAGAAAAAGTTTACCATTAAAATCCACGAGTAGGAATAGGACCTACTTATTTGGATTTCATTTTGTTTGAGAATTAGACTTTGTTGTGTGAGAAACTGAATTTTGAAATATTATTCAAAATTTTCTACAAAACCTCTACTAATTAGTGGTTATTAAAACCCAAATGAGGGAAAATGTATGAAATTGAAAGTCCTTTTTTATAGAAACCAAAAGGAGTTCCTTTTTGAAAAGAAATTTAGAAAACTCGAATCATCAAAGAAAACAATATGGGAACCATCTTGCTTGGGATAGCGGCCTTCATAGGTTTCTTCTCAAGCTCACGAATCACATGCATGGGTCTTTGAACACACATGACACTCACCTCACATGCATCCATCAAAGGGTTGCCCATACATGATCATTCTAGGACTATGCGTTTGCTGGTAAAGTCTCCTTTGGCTAAGATTCCCTTCGTCACAAAATCAAATCCAAGGAAATAGATGCTATGAAATGAGAGGAAAAATCATACTCTCAAGATAAATCTGGGAAGAAAATCAAAATGGTGTTTTCTTCTTTGCCATTATCCAAATAAATTTGGATTAATGCCAAAGAGGGGCATATGTAAATACCCTAAAAATGTTTTTCAAAATAAATTGAGCATATTTTAAAATCTACGATTTGAACATGCCCTATGAATTTCATAAGATTCCAAAACAACTTTTTGAAATGAAAATGTTTTGAACTCTAGAGTTACAAAATCAAGTTTTAGAATTTAAATCTAAAAGATATTAATTTACTCAAAGATAGAGCAATGCCTGAATCAATAGGAGACACAATTTTTGGGAGGAGATAAGGACAAATCCACAAAGGCAAGCGCATCCAAAGCAAGAAGTTGACTCAGGACCAAAACAGGTCTAGCCAACCAAGGCTCGACCCACTTCAGACAAGTCAAGATGCCAACCTAACTCGAAGAAAGGAATGGGTCAAGGCATGATCGAATGTAAAGCCCCAATCAAATCTCAAAGCCAAGCAGGGCTCATCCCAAGCTAAGCTCGATCCAATCCAACACTCAAGGTGAGACTCGGCCCCAAAAAGAAATCAAGCAAAGACTAAAGCATGATTCAAATCATACAAGATGGTTTATCCTAAGGGAGCTGGTGATCATAAGACGTGTAAGATCAAGCTAATTCAAGTCATGGTTAGAGTCCATTCAACTCTCAAGTTCAAGCTAAAGGGCTAAGGAAGACATCAAAGCAAAGCCATGGCTAAAGCACACAGTTGGGTGGAAATGATTCAACAAGACATTTTGATTCAAATCAAGACAAGCCCAAATTAAGACAAGTCAAGGACAAATTAATTAAGCCTTACACCATGCAAAGATAGACCATGCCTAGCCATGAGCTAGACCAAGTGAAAATCGCCCCCTTAAACCAAGCCATGAGGACGAGCTATATCATGAACCAAGTGATGACCACACCTAGGCGGGTGACTCGATCAAGAGTGGGGTAGCCCACATGGCTATCCCAAGACTAATACCAGCCCACATGGACTAAGAAGGGGACTACTCCTCAGCCCACATGCACCCATGTACAATTATGGACCATATTTCCTTGGATCAAATCAAAACTACATTAAATATCAAGCCAAGACCCAAACCCATGGAAGGCCCTATAGGCCCCCTCTTGAAATCTATAAAAGGGGGTCTCGGGGGCTGGTTTGAGGCATTGAAGAGAGAGAAAAAATTCTCCAGCAAGAGAGGGAGAGAAAGAGAGAAAGAGAGAGAGGAAAAAGAAGAGATACCGCCCCCACCAAGCCGCCGGCTACCACCCGATCTTCCACAATAAAGGTCATCTCTTCCCTTCCCTTTTCAAATTTCTTTTTCCTCATCTTTCATTCAATTCAATGGGGTTGTAATTAAGGAGCTTATGACTCCATCTATGATGTAATAATTAAGGATTATATTGTCCAATTTCCTTTACGTTTATGGATGCATGCTATGTGTTTGATTTTCGGTTCCTCCTACCCGAATATATATTGTAAAGTCTTATATCTCCTAATCCCCTCTATTATGCTATAATCATAATTTCCTTCATTTTTTTCAGTCATTTACATTTTAATTATTGTAGATTGTCTTTTAATTCGGACGAAATGCATTCACGTATCTTATAAAAATTGAAAATTTGTTTTCTCCACTTTGTATACATCTGATGAATAATTTTTAGTTTCTTACTCCCTACTCTGAATGCGCCAAAATTTTGTACACCTAATCTACACACAAACCCACTATCAATAAAATTTATAAGAATTTTAGGGTCGTGCAACATCGTAAATAAAATCGGAGAAGACCGAATGAAATTAGAACTGAATCTGTAAAACCTACACTTCCTTCAACAGAGGTTGGGTCATAATCTCATAACTTTATCTACAGTGAACCACTTTTATTGAAAATAATCTCATTAGAAAGCTAAGATTCATAGCTTTGAGCAAGACTAAGTTTATAGAAATAAGAAGTTTGTTTACCAAGATACAACCATTTTTCTAAACCTTTATATTTTTGCCATAGATCTGTCCCGAATACCTGAGTAAGGTATGTTCTTAGATTTAATTGTAGACATCCACAATAATTAAAATCTAAATAAAAATAGTTCCTTAATCTCCATATAAAATTCTGCTTCTTATAAAATTTTAAGGATTTTTGGAGATTCAAAAGATATAAACAAAAATCTGAAAACAAGTCTCTGAAAATAAAACCAGTTTATATTTTTTAAGATTTTAAATACTTTAATTCAAAGACTAAGTTCACGATTTTTGTCAAGTTTTTGGGAATTGAAATTGGATTTTGAAAACACATTGTATAAAAAACAATCTTCAAAGCGTCTAGGTTGACCCTTGAATATCGGTTCAAGAAGGCCTATGTCGAAAAGAATTCACTTACCCAAATTGCTAAGGAAGTCAGAAACTATTTTTGCTAGTTTGAGCAAACTAGCTGGCACGCTCGCGCATTCGTAGTTTGTGAATTTAATTTCAAGTCTCTACATAGACTTCAGAATAAAAATTCACATCTACACTTGGGCCTAATTAAGTTAATGCGATATTAATCACATTTGGTTCATGTTAAGTATTCTTAAATGCTTAATATGATATATCTTTGATAAATGTTCAAAAGTGTGAAGGTTGGACTTATACATGTGAATACCATTCAACATTCTTTAGTATATAGCTGGAAAATTTTCATACATCTTTTTATATAGACTACTCATGAACCTTAGTTAAAAGAGCTTAGAGAAGACATGGATGACTATACACATGCGTGCATGCGTGTGCCAAGTCAGGCTCAGAAATTGTCTTAAATATTTTTTTTTACATAAAAAGATTTAATCTAACAATCAAATAGGTCCTTTCATGAAAAGAGGTGAAGCAATTAGAGGACAGACCTGAGGAGGCACGTCTCTTGGAGCAAATCCAAGATCCATGGTTTTATTATAATACTTGGTTAGGGTTCTCTAATCATTACATTTATGAAAATAAATTCCTACGCTCCCTCTCAATCTCTTGATCATTCCTACGCTTCCTAGATGCAGCCATCAATTCTCTCAACTAGGTGATTGAGTCGTGGTCGAAGGCGGCTGGAGTTTAGATAGGTGCTCTCGTCTATGGCGATCATTTTAAAAAGAGTGAATGTCATTGGTACCCTACATACATGATAAGTGGGCACTGAAGCTATCAGGACGACTATATTAGAAAAGTTTCTTATACTTCATTTGGTTCTTACATTGTTTGCTAATGATTCCCTTTGATTTTTTAAATTTTATTGATAGTGACATGTTACTATTTGTTGCATATTACATGTTTATGCATGTAGCCTTATGGTATCTTATAACATTCTTAGAGAAATCAGTTGTAGTTAACATGTCTTCATCTATCTATCTTCGACCTAAGATCAACATACCCTTGATGCTAGAAAAGTTTGTTGGTCTCTACTTTTAATGTTGGAAACAATGTATGAAAATTTGATTAACCATGTTAGGGATGTATTTATTTATTAAGTCAAATTATATCCAATTTGATATTTTTGACCCTAAAAGCTCAAATAAAATTGTCAAGTGGAAGGAGGATACTCTATACTATTATTATATTTGGTTGACATTGTTGAATGTTATATTCAATGTATATAATTCTTTTTTTTTTATGACTATGAAAGATCTGTAGGTTATCTTGATTAAAAATACAATAATGAAGACCTCAATCTTAAAAAGTATTTTGTGGTCAAGTTTTTAAAATATAAAATGCTAGAGGAGAAATTTGTAACTTAACATACGCATGAATTTCAATTTTTGTGGCATGGTCTTAAAAAAAGCATATATGAAGCTTTTTGATAAGTTTATTATTATATCTATTATTGAGAAGTTCTTTAAGTCTTGGAAGGAATTCGTTTTAGATCTCAAACATAAAAAGGGTAATATGATCTTCGATGATCTCATGATAGATATAAAAATTAGAGAAAGAATATAGAAGTCAGAAGCCTATGTATGTTGATAGTAGCGCTAAACTGAACCTAACAATCGAAAAGAAACAACCTAGAAATTCTAAGAGGAAATAGAGAAAGTATAAATCAAAAGCTACAATCCAAAACAAACTCCAAAATAAACCATACTAGATTTGTGGTTAGGTTGGATATTAGGCTAAGGAGTATCCCACCAAGAAAGCGAAGAAATTTGCAACCATTTAGAGAGCTATGATCAATATGGTAACCACTGTACCTACAATCAGTGATGAGTATCTTTCTCTTAAACTCAAAATATTTTTTATTTATAAGCAACATTATTGGATTATGGACACTATAACAAATGTGCACGTCTATGCTAACCAATATCTATTTGTGTCTTACCAAGTTGTCCGTGGTAGAACCATGATCTTAGGAAATCATTCAACTGCCAAAGCAAATGGCAAAAGACATGCAGATCTAAAGTTTCTTTAAGAAAATACTCTGACTCTCTAGAGAGTTAGGAATATCCCTACGATTCGTTGAAATATTCTAAGTGGTTTAGTCTTAGTTAATGAGGGTTTAAGGTTAGATTGTAAACATAATAAAATCGTAATTATATAGTTTAGTATTGGGTGTTTCTTTGGTAAGAGTTATTTGTATGATATAGAGAACCTGTTTAAAATTCATGTTGAAGCTTTACTTTATTCTTCTATAAATTTTAATAATAATAAAGCATATTTTTCTTCTATTGATTTTAATATTAAATCGTTTGATATATGACATGAAGGGTTAGGTTATGTTAATTTTGATTCTATGAAACAAATGATAACTTGAATCTTATACTTAAGATTATCATAAATAGAAAACATAAATATGGAATTTGTGTATAGTTGAAACAACCTACAAAATCTTTTCACATAGTTGATCGTAAATATTACATTTTGAATTTAGTTCACACTGACATTTTAAATTCAACAGAATAATAACTAGGGATAATAAAAGATATTTTATTACATTCTTTGATAATTGCAATAAATACTTTTACTTTTACTTATTTAAAAGAAAAGATGAGGCTTTAGAAAAAAATAAATTTATTAGAACGAAGTAGAAAAACAAATGAATAAGGTACTTGAACTATTAAGGTATAAAAGGAGATGAGAGTACATATCAAATATTTTTCAAGAATATTATCAAAATGTCGGTATTGTACATGAGAACATCACGTTATCACTCCATATTAACTATAGTTAAATGAGATAACTAAACAGAAAAATAAAACTCTATATGATATAATTAAAATTTTATTATAGAGTTCAAAACTACGTAGATACAAGTGGGAGAAACCTTTGAATACAACTTGTTATATTCTAAATAGAGTTTCTCATGAACATAAGAAAAATAGTTTCTTTGAAATCTCAAAGGATCGAAAAACTAGTCTCATATCTCAAAGTATTATGGTGTTTTACAAAAGTACTTATCTTAAAACACAAGAACAAGAAATTGAGACTTAAAATTATTGATGTCATATTATAGGTTATGTGGAGACTAGTTATATGCACAAATTCTTGGTCACAAGATTTAATGTACTTGGCATAAATATCATCACATTTGTAGAGCTTCATGATGCTACATTATTTAAGAATATGTTTCAAATAAAGACTGGTATGTCCCAAAGTGTGTCTCCTATAGATCCTAACCCAACTAATAATTTCTTTCTCAATTATGTGAAAAGGATGACAAATATGAGGTGACCCTAAACGTATTATTTTCATATCAAAGTACTTTGAGAAAAAACGAAACTAAGAAAGAGTAAAAGTACTAGGATATCTAAATACTTTAAGTAATTTTGTCACCTTCAATATTGAGGATGATTCTCTTACCTTTAAATAGTCTATAACCTTACCTAAGGTTAAGTTTTGAAAGAAAGTCTTTAATGATAAAAATTAATCAATTCTCTTGAACTGAACATGTGAATTGGTTAATATACCTCCTAGTTGTTCCACACTGGGTTGCAAAAGAAGAAACTAAATGCAAACAAGATAATTAATAAGTAAAAGGCTAGGTGAGTTGCCAATAAATTCATACAAAAGAAAAGATAGATTATTTTAATACCTTTCTCCTATTTCTCGTATAACCACAGTTTGAGTGCTTATAGTACAATTCATTTATAATCTTACAATCTATCAAATGGATGTGAAAACCGTTGTTTTCCTATATGATGATTTATAAGAGAAAATTTATATGGAACAACCAAAGTGTTTTGTGGCTTGTGGATGTGAAAACTATTGTGTAAATATGTTAAATCATTATATACATTGAAACAAGTCCCTAAACAATGGAATAAAAAGTTTCATTGTGCCATATCATCTTTTGACTTTATTTCTAATGGATTTGATAAATGAATCTACTACAAATTTGTTAATGATGTACTCATCATTCTATGCCTATACGTAGATGATATTTTATTGTTTAATTTCAATATGAGAGTAATGAATGAGACAAAAATATTCTTTTATAGTAAATTTGAGATAAAAGATATGGGTACAACTGATGTGATTTTAGGACTTAAAATCACAATGTTTACTCATGGTATAGTAATCTCTCAGTCTTAGTATATTGAGAAGATTTTAATATATAAAATATAGACATGTAAGACCCTGTATGATTTATCAAAGACCATGTATAAGAATAAGAGTGATATTCTTGTATCTTAATTAAAATATTATCAAATTATCATTAATTTAATGTATTTAACTAGTTGTATACAACTAGAAATTATTTTTTATCTGTGTAAGTTGACTAGATACACTAGTTATCTTAATAAAAGCCATTGGGAAACTCTAGACAAAATACTATGATATTTGAAGGGAATTATTTTCCTTTTCTCTTGGGCTGCATTACGAGAAGCATTATTTTGTTTTTGAAGGATATAGTGATACAAGCTAGATTATCAAGAACTTTTTGAGTAATGGGGTCTTAGGATATTTCTCTTGGGTGGTGGTGTTACATAGAAATCTAATAAACAAACTATATTGTCTCATTTTACTTTTGAGACAAAACTTTGTGCTTTGCATGAAATTGAAATGAAAGTAGAATGATTTAAATGACTTATGTCAAGTTTTTTATGGTAAAGAAGTCGCTTATTGTAATTTCAATAAATTGTAATAGCATGACTACTATTGCTAAAATTAAAAGTTCCAAGTACAATCAAAAGCAAAAGAGACACATCCAAATTAGACTAAAGTTGTAACGATACTTGTGTCTGATAGGGTTATAATTTTTGACTTTGTTAGATCCATAGATAATACAGTCAATCTTTTGACTAAGAAACTCGCATTGGCCATAGTCAAAAAATATAAGTTGGGGATGAGACTAAAACTTATGAGTCATTGACAAATAGTGGCAATCAAACCTAATTAAGTGAAGATCTCATGAAATAAGTTCAATGCAGTAATAATAAGTCATTGTGTGAATAGAATGATACTTAATAAAATGTAACACTTCTATTATTTGTCTGTTTGTCTCTCGTAAACCTAAAGTGTAATGTTTGTAAGTTAGTAAGAGACTATTCTCCAAATATGATTAAGTCTTAGGACAAGATGCTAACAATATATCCTTTGTAATGCCCAACTAAGTGATTAATATTGTGAAGCCATCATAGGAGAACTGAATTATCTCTCAAAATCAATCGTGATACAGGATATAGATGCATGACCACTAATGTATCAACCCTAAAGATGATTGTCATAGCTTTATTATATTATTATCAATTGACACCTTTACACCAAAAGTTTAGTTTCAATACGTATGTTCACCTAGTTCTTATAGGAATAATATTTGATGACTTAGGTAACAGTTCAAACCAAAAAGTACCATTACTGAAAGCATAATGTAAGAGGTGATTAGGTGGAGTATTCACACTTTTGACTTTGTGGAGATTGTTACACTTAATGTTAATTAACGATGGTTGAGCTTAATTAAGCTCATGTGATATTAATTACATTTGGTTCATGTTAAGTACACCTAAATGCTTAATATGATATATCTTTAGTAAAGATAAAAGTCCAAAAGTGTGAAGGTCACATGTGAGTGAGAGATTTGTTCATGTAAATACCATTAAACATTCTTTAGTACATGATTCAAAAAATCCCACATGTTCTTTTATATAGAAAGTAGCTCATGAACCTTAGTTCAAAGAGCTTAGAGAAGACATGAATGAACATATATCATAGGGGACTGAGTCATGATCGAAGGGGCTTGAGTCTAGGTACGTGCTATCGTCGACGATGATCATTTTATGATGAAAGAAAGTTATTGGTACTCGTACATAGTTGCTGCTTTCTCTAAGGTAAGTATATGAGAACTACTCGATCAGATAAGTGTCTTATTGATTTTATTCTATTTTATTTGGTCCTTGTGTTATTTGATTATGATTTTCTCTGTATCCATAGTTTTTGTTGATGTCTAACATGTTATTATTTTTGCATTATTATATAGTTATGCATGTAGTCCTATGATATCTTTCAACAATTAAAGCTCTTGAATTCCTTCTTACTTAAACTTCCGTGGACTTCTTAGGCTTACGTACTTGGTCTCGCAAAGTTTTACAGTACCTTACCATGACCCCGAATGAAATTCCTCTCAATGGGGCATCTACAATGAAGTGAGGTGGAGTGTCTGCCCACCTGAAATTCGAATAACGAGTGAGAAATTTACAGTTGACAATTGAATCAATGGCTATTATACATAGTTTTCCCCACCTAAAATGGTGGAATAGGCAGTTTGACCGACCCCACAAAAAATTCTAGATCCGCCACTGATTCCTCTGTATGCTGATATTAGCTTCTGGTGAAAGCGATACTTGCATTGATAAGCAGGAATAGCTCCAATCACTGATTGCGCAAGGCATGTCCGCGCCATAGAAAGACTAGTCATTTTCCAACTGATCAACTTTGCTTGAACTTTTTATTTAAAATATAATTGAAGCAAGAAGATTACGGTGCTGCCCGATGAAGCAGATTACCAAGATAAGTGCCCAAATCAAAGGCTTCTGCGTCTATAGCTTATAGCACTAGATCAGTCTGTAAGGGGGATGTTGGATTTGTAGGCCTAGGTCTACAGCAGTAGAACCACAAGCCCAATTCTTAGCGGGCACATGGACCCGCTTGCAATGTATAGAGCACGTACCTTGTTTGATTGGATGCGTGCCTGGGCCTGTAGCCCTTGTAACACAGGCCTGCAAATCCAATGCCCTCTAAAGGACCTCTAACATTATCTGATAAGATGATACTGGATTTACTTTTCTTAATTCTTTGACCAGTCATTCCACCAAAATCCTCTAATGTCTGCATCACACGGTGAGAGCAAGTAGCTTCTTTGAAAATAAGGAGATCATGAGCAGACATTAAGTGAGTGATTTATGGTCCACATTTTCCAAAAATAAACGAAAGCCAACGCCCTTGTGTCATATGGATGTTGTGTGAGTTTTCCCATATAGAGAACAAATAGGAGGAATTGGATCACTTTGTCAAAGGCTTCGTGAGGGAATAAACTCCTTCATCATCTTGCCATTTTTTTACAAGGTGTCCCATTTTGGCGATTTGTATAAACCGAAGACAAATGTTCCTCAGACAAGAATTTTCAGCTTAATGCATTCCCACCTCAACCATCCAGATCTATGATCGTAAGCTTTTCTAAGTTGATCGTCTTCACTCTAAAGTTACCCCGCCAACCATCCTTCATGCAGTAAATAACATTATCATGAATTACTCTTCTCAGGACCAAGGTGGACTAGAATTTTCATGCGCTGCACTAGGATTTTCACGAGTAATTTATAAATCACATTAGATAATGAGATAGGCCGAAATTGACTGATGAATTCTGAGTGTTTCACTTTAGGTATCAAAAATATTGAAACTCATTGAGCTCCATATCTATTCAATGGACATGCAGATATTCCACTCAAAATCTGTATGACCTACCTTCAATTGCAAATTTATGCATTTCAAATTTCTTCCAAATTTTCTTTTTCCCCTCGTTGCACGGAGATCTTGGTTTTTTGTTTTTAAGCAATTACGCATACAACCAAATGATCAGTATACATCCTATAAATGAATTTTGTTATTTAACATTAATAGGCATTGCATTCCAGAGTAACATATAGCGATCACTCAGTTTCTCTTGACATGTGGATGTCCACAACTTGGTATAGATCACCACGACTTTGCTTCTCAAGAGGAAGGCTCATTCTGCAATTAGCATCATCAATTTGGTTAAAAAAAAAATGTCTCCAGATGTGCGTGTGAGTGGCGCAGGTGCATACATAAGCCAGACATTTACCTTTAACCAAAAGTGGGAAATAAAGAAGAAAAAAAGTTCAACAGATATCTTCACCTTCTCAATTCACTCTCTGAATAATCGATTTCAGCTAGTATAATTGCCTCCTCATGCTCAGCTTTCGCAATTATTTCCCGAACTTCCAAATAGAATGGAAATCAATTAAGTATCCGTGCCTCTCAATGTCTTATACAGTGGAAAACAACAGGTTTCCAATTTCCCGTACCGGTCCAACCAAGAGTGGAGTGACCCCAGGCCACATAACCAGCATTAACATCCCGAGCAGGTGAACATGTTGCAATAAATAGCTTCCACCCAAACAAACAGCATTAGCTTCCCAAAATAACGGGCATGAAAAGGGGAACCATCATAGGAACCTTGTTTTTTTTGCAATAGTAGTAGGAAGAGATGCTGAGAGATCACAAGCAAGCAGTGCTGCCTGTTCAAGAAACACGGGGTGAATCCCTTTTCTCCATTGAACACAATGGCAGGAAAGAACAGAAGTAACACACTTATTTCTCATGATGTTATATTGAAAGGTTTCTTATGGCAGCTTTGAAAGACAAGGAAGCTAGACGATTCATATCAGTCAAAAGTAGAAATTACAAGAAAGGAGCAGTCAAAAGGCATACTTAGCCACGAAGCTATTTTGGTCATTAAAATCTTTTAGGGCGAGTTCTGTGATACTTATTTGCCCTTCACGAAAGCCGGATACAGGACCAACAGGTTTCTGCTTTTCAATCACTGTCCAACCATTTTAACACACCCCTCAGATTGACCTGACTGGACACTGACAGGAGCTTGCGTCTGATTGGAACCCTTTTGCTTAAGCAGGCCAACCTCGAAGCCATGTACTAATGAGGCTTAGACTAAAGCACAATCTATCCCAGACAAAACCATGTGTGAAAGTGCATTCATAATTTTAAAAGAGAGCATGCCCTTTCATTCCAAGTGAATTTCATATATTTGGATCTGAGGAAGGGGCACAGTCAAACAGAACGGACTTTGGTCTTGTTACCAGGAGGTCCCAAGCCTTAACAAATCAAGGTCTAAACAACAAATGTGGTGATCTGTAACCCATCTATGCAGGGCTAAGCTTGGTTATGCCAGGCCCGGTCCTTTAGAATCGAGGTCCAGATACCTTTGACAAGGTGAATTTCATAAAGTCCATGATTCAAGCAAGACCAAAATGTCAACTTTTTTCCATTGCATGTGATGCAAGAGAAAGAAATGCAGAAAATTCTACAAATGAGTAACTAAATCTACAACAAACATGCATGTACCAATCAAACAGACAGATGAACATGTTTTTGTGGATGCAGAAAATGAGCCATTGTCATGATTTTGGAGACATTTTATCGAGCCAATAAAATCGAGCATCTTCTAAAAGGTTCATCATGGGCAAGAGGAGAAAATGAAAGTAAATTTGCAAATGTAAAGTTCAACAGTGTCAAAGTGTGCTCCAAAATAAAGGACTATCTGGGGAGGCGTTGGCCTTGATACCTTTGCGATATTTAGATGTGGAGATGGTTAGAGCAAAAAAACTAGTACCAATGGGCAAATCTGCTGAAAAAATATATCGACCAAGAATTACCTGGTTGTCAGTTGCCTTGTCACACAAAAAAGGATACAAAACAACTGATCAATAGTCATAATAACTAAAGAAGATCATACGTCGAAATGAATTGACTAACACCAAAATGAACTCTTTAAACATGCAGCTAGAAAAATACCGCAATGCATGACATCATTGATGCATTTAAGCAAATTTTTCCCCAGGAAGAAAAGAAAAAGTGAGAGCTGCAGAAGGATCATTGCAACGGTAAATTTTGGAATTGATAATTTAATTGATTCATAAAGTTCTAAAGTTTTTGTACTAGTTGGTACTCTCACAACCAGTTAGTCACTAAATTTGTTCAACTATCACGCATTTTGCTTCCTAAAGCTTGCATGATTGATCCTAAGAGTCATTGTGGGATTCCCAAGCCTTCTTGAATGCCCATATTCTAAGGTGGAAATATGATGTCTTAATTTTCAATCCAGGTTCACTTTCGACCAACCGTACGTGGTCACCTCATCCCCCTCCATAACTCGGATTAAGTTCATTGGTTAGGGATATAAATTGTACAGTTACATTCTCTCCATATGGTTGTGTTTTTCAGGATTTGAGAAAGGAAATAATCTTTGGTCGTGGTGAACTATGCAATGGACTATACATACTACCTGGAGATCATATTTTAAGGCAAAAAAGAGTATTGACAGCTAGTACTATTGAAGAAGAAATAAAAATTTGGCATAGTAGATTAGGATATTTGCCTGTTTCAAAATTAAGAGAGTTTATTTCCCTTTCAATTCCTAGTGATGTGGTAATTTAATGTGATGTATATCAAAGAGCAAAACATCATAGAGCTACTTTTCCTAATAGTGAATCAAGATCATTACTTTTATTGATGATTTTTCTAGATGTACTTGGATATTTTTAATGAAAGATCGCTTAGAGTTGTTTAGTGTTTTTCAAAACTTTTGCAAAGAAATTCATACTTAGTTTGGGCACCCTATTCATACTTTACGTAGTGATAATGTAAAATAATACTTTTCTACGCCTTTTACTTCTTTTATGGCATCACATGGCATGATTCATCAATCAACCTATCCACACACCCTACAACAAAATTCCATCTCATTCCCAGAATATTTGGATGTGTTTGTTATGTGCATGTTCATCAACAATTCAGAGATAAGCTTGATCCAAGGGCGATGAAATGTATTTTCATTGGATATTCTTGTGAAAAGAAAGGATATATTTGTTATGATCCTAATTCTCATAGAAGATATATTTCTATGGATGTAACCTTCTTTGAAACTACTCCATATTACAAAAAGTCGAATGATTTGTCTCATTCTACTTTTGAAGAAACAATTGTTCTACCAAGAATCAGTGTAAGTAAAGAATCGGAAGAAGAAAACTCTCTTACAAGAACAGATCAAATCTCAGGAGACAACATAATAAAAATATACAGAAAGGGGGAGAGAAATATATTTATGAACAGACAAACAGAGATGATGAATCAAATTCCAAAAAACTACTTTGAAGCGTCTAAAGACAAGCAGTGGGTTGAAGCTATGAAGTCTGAAATTCAAGCATTAGAAAAGAATCAAACTTGGGAACTCAGTGACTTACCAGAAGGCAGAAAAGTAGTCTCATGCAAGTAGGTGTATACAATCAAATACAAAGCAGATGGTTTATTAGAGAGGTACAAGGCAAGGTTAGTAGCACGTGGATATAGTCAAGCATATGGGATTGATTATGAGAAGACATTTGCACCAGTAGTGAAACTTACATCTATACGAGTTATTATCAGTATTGCAGCTCAAAGAAACTGGGTAATGTGGCAACTAGATGTGAAAAACGCTTTTCTACGGGGAGAACTCAAAGAAGTTTATATGGAGTTACCACCTGGATATTCGAATCTTGAAAAAAATGTATGCAGATTAAGAAAGGCTATATGGATTAAAACAATCTCCAAGAGCTTGGTTTGAGAAATTCAGCAGAAGTATTATAAATTTGGGATATCGAAAAAGTGTAAGTGATCATACACTATTCTTTAAAAAGGAGGACAAATTACATTACTATTATTATATGTAGATGACATTATTGTAACAGGTGATGACATCGAAGAAATTCAAAGATTAAAGAAGGACCTCCATCGATTATTTGATATTAAGGATCTTGGAAGATTACATTATTTTTTAGGCATTGAAGTAGCCTATTCAGGTAAGGATATCTTTCTGAATTAAAGAAAATATACTTTGGACCTGTTGCAAGATGTCAAGATGGAAAATTGTAGACCTACGTATACTCAAATGGATGTGAATCACAAGTTACAGATGGGTGTTAGTGTAGTGTTTTAAAGTATGTGTAGTATTTCATTTCAAATGTCTAAGTGAATGTCGTGTTTGGACTCAATGGATCGGATCAGAACCATTGGGAATCGTGTCCTGTACTTAGGGTTATTTATGTCTTTTAAGTTAGAATAGGATTAGTATAAAATCTGGCATTGTGATTAGGGCTATAACAGAAATCAAGAAATAAAAACCAGATGGCTGCCCTGTGAAGGTGCCGAATCTGCCAGAATTCAAGAATGAGTTGAATGTCATTTTTCTTCAATCTTCTTCAATGAAATTTGTTGAATGAAATCGACATATAAGACGGCCAGCCAACCCAAAAAAGTAACATATGGGCATGTGGTTTCAAGAGTGTACAGTTTCAAATATAATCTACTCAAGAAGAAGGATGCAAACTCAGCAATATTATAAAGCACTCAAAACTTCTAGGCAGCAATTAAGAACATCATATGGTACTAAACAGTTCTGTAGCGAAATTGAAACGAGAGTAGCTCCAAAATAACTTCTCTACTATCAAAATATCTAAAGCAATAAGTTAATCTTTTGCAAGATTAAAACCTAAGAAGTTGACAATTATAAATGAATATCTCTGGGCCACTCAACTGGCAAGTCACAAAGAGGATGCAGTTCACTTATTTGAGAAGTCACTAGGTCAACAGGCTAGATATTCATGCCCCTTCATTATCTTCAATCAGAACTGAATTTAAGCAGCTTCTTACTGTTACAAATAATCTTCATTAAAAGGAAATAAAAATTATTTATAGATGTTGGGAGATTGGATGCATCTCCTCCAATATGCCTATGCAATCTTATAGCCTCTCTCTAGGCAGCTGACCCACACACTGCACCTCTTTCTAATAATGTTAACACTAACCCTGATTACCTATTTATAAGTATCTTCTAACTTGAAAGACTAAACTACCCCTACTCTTAATTAAGTATAACTAAATGAACTCTTTCTAGACTGAATATGTACTGTAACGAGTCTATTATGAGACTCATTACAGTCTCTAACACTCCCCCTCAAGTTGGGTGAAAGATCTCGAGAACACCCAACTTAGACAAAGTATCCTTGAGTTGTTTGTTGGTGATGACTTTGGTTAGAAAGTTAGTCTTCTGATTTTTCGATTTAACGTACTCCAATCTGAATTCTTGATTTGAAACCTTCTCTCTCATGAAGTAACAGTCGATCTCTATGTGTTTGGTTCTTTCGTGATATACTGGATTGGAAGTCATCTGTATAACTGTACTGCTATCACAATATAATGTGATAGGCTGTTTAGACGTAAATCACAACTCATCCAACAAGGAGGATACCCACTTTCCTTCACACATAGCATGAGCTACTGCTCTATATTCAGCTTCTGCTGTAGATCTAGCAACAACGGTTTGTTTCTTCATCTTCTAAGATCTAATATTATCGCCAAGTAGTGTAACGTACCCTGTAGTTGATTTTCGTTCATCTTTTGATCCAGTCCACGTCAAAATAAAGTTCAATACTGAATTTGTAGGATTTTGAATAAAGAAGACCCATTCTAAGTATAGATTTAAGATATCTAAGAATTCTATACATAGCGTCCATGTGATTCTTGATTGGTGAATGCATAAACCTTCTTACAATACCCACGACATAAGTGATGTATGGACGAGTAATAGTCAGATAGATAAGCTTGCCCACCAATTTCTGATATTTTTGAATATCTATGAAACTTTCACTATCTCAAATAAATAATTTTTGGTTCAACTACATAAGTGTATCACTCTGTTTACAATCAAGCATATTTACTTCTTTTAGTAAATACATAGAATATTTTCTTTAAGTTAAGAAGATACCTTGATTGGAATACAATACCTCGATCCCCAAGAAATAGTGAAGTCGGCCCAAGTCTTTCAGGTCAAATAATTTGTTAAGATCCCTTTCAATTTTAAAATTTCTTCAATATCATCACCTATTACAATAATATCATCAACATAAACAGCAAGAATAGATAACTTAGTACCTTTCTTAAAAAACAAGGTATGGTCATTTATGCTTCATTGATATCCCAAGCTGCATACTGCCTCACTGAATTTTGAAAACCATATTCTAGGTGATTGTTTTGGCCCATAGATAGCTTTATTGAGTTTGCAAATTGTATCATTGCCTTAATATTCATTCCAGGTGGAACTTCCATAAATACTTTTTCATTCAAATCTCTTTATAGGAAAGCATTTTTATTATCCAGCCGCCATAGATCCCATCCCAAATTTGTTGTTATACTAAGAATTATTCTTATAGAAGTCAACTTTGCAATAGGTACGAAAGTTTCATTATAGTCAATGCCATAGGATAGCCCTTGGCAACAAGTTTTGCCTTATATTTTATAGTGAAAACCCATTTTTGTTGAGAGGAAGTTTTGTGATGGTCCAAGTATTATTTTTTGCAAGAGCATTCAACTCCTCTTTTATTGCGGCTCTCCATAATAAAGGACACATGTTTGCTTCTTTAAAATTTATAGGAATAGTGTGTTTCTCAATATTCATAACAAAAGTTTGATAATTCTTAGAGGTATTAGCATAAGAAACACATTGAGAGATAAAATACCGTGCACAAGTATGTTTACCTTTACGAATAACAATGGGAACTTCCAAGTCTTCATCCACTGGGGAATGTGAATCTGAATCACGCGGATTATCTTTGGTTATAGGAGTCTATATGCTATGTCACATGGGTGTGGGTGCGGGTGCGGGATACAGTAAATTTCAAAAATTTTGGGTGCGGTGATACGGCTAGGGTATATAATATTATATATTATATATTATATATAATATTCTAGTCAGAATAAGAGAGACATCAATTAACATAAATTTATGACAATAGCAAGTATACAACTTTATATTAAAGCAAAACACATAAACGGTAAACAACTACTAATTTCATCATAATACACAAATCAATCTTTACAGATCCGGACCCATTTATCTAAAAAGAACCGAACTTCAAAGTGAGTGGTAGATTTGGAAGCATGGAATATCTACACAAAAGGAAGTGAAGAAGGCCCGCGTTGAGATATTTTCCTATGTTCATCGACGGAGTTTCATGGGAGATGATGGAAGACATGCTGAATGAGCATTTTGGAAACTATAGTGGGGTAACTCAGGTGGTCATCATGGGAGATAAGGTCACGAGTCGACTAAGAAGCTTCGGTTTCATCGTCTTCGCAAATCACTCCCTCCTTGATCGGGTTCTCCAAGATAAATACACTATGGCAGAACTGTGAGTTACCTTTAAAAAAAATGCATTTTTTTTTGTCATGCCGCGCCGACACAGTGCTGGTATTGGTGTCGCACCCGTGTCTGGGTCGACACTCCACCTCTTAGAGGTGTCTGTGTGACTTAGTCTATATGTGTTCCTCTTGAGAACAAATGATCTTTTTAGTCCTCTCTTATACACCAAGGTTTGTTTTGGTTCAATAGTCTTCTCTTTATTGGCACCTGGGATATCCTCTGTCTCACTAGGAATTAATGGAAGTACATGAGAAGGTATATTTTGAGAGATGACTGACTCCCCTGAGTAGAATAATAGGGAATAGATTCAGAGAAAGTGACATTCATAGATACATACATTTTTCTAAGTATTAGATCATAGCATTTATAACCTTTCTGAGAATTTGAGTAGCCAAGAAAAATACACTTTACAACTCTTGGATCAAGTTTATCATGACCAAGTAGGTGAGCATGACCAAAACAAGTACAGCCAAAGATACGAGGAGTTATATGAAAAAGTTTTGATTATCTATCAAAGGTAATTTATGGGATTGTCAATCTTGAGTGCAATACTAGGCATCCTATTTATTAAGTAAATAGCAGTAAGGACTGTTAAAGGGTGTCGTGTGTTCATGTTATTCACGTTATTTAAGCATTTAGGTGTTTTAGTGTGTGTTATGGTTCTGTAGTAGTAATTAGTTAGTACTAATCAGGGGTAGTTTAGAAATTCAAGTTAGATAGGGTAGTATAAATAATAGGGTTTAGGGTTTAGTAAAGTATGAAAGAAAGATAGGTCGGCTACCTCAGTGTGCCGCAGGTTGCCTTTGTACAGATTGGAGAACCTCCAATCTGATGAAACTTGTAAGTCATTCTCTTTAGATCAATGCATATTGTTTTATTTTATCATGGTATCAAAGCTTATAAGGCCTGAAAAGCTACGATTTTGTCTTCAGAAGATCAAAATATTCATGTGAAAGTGAAGCCTCAAATCAGATTTGAGTCACGCCTATTGGAATTTTTTTTGTTTATTATTGCCGATTGGACCATATCACGCCAAGCCACCTGCTGTTGATTCTGGTGTTGAGTTAATTTTATTTGAAGATTCAAATCAGATCAGATTGAAGATTCAAATCAGATCAGATTGGAGGTACAAATTAAAAAGTTTGGTAGATTCAAACACATCTGCGTTATTCTTTAAAAGGATTCATATCAGCATTGTGCTGCCGATTGGTTTATATCGTTGGAAGTCTTTGTCTCAGTCGATCTCCTCTCGACTGCCAATAGTTGTTTGAAGTGTTTGGTTGGCTGGTTTATACAGATTGGTTCAAACACAGTCTGATCTGCATTATTCCATTGCTGATTAGTTTATACAGATTGCGATTTATTCAGAATTCAAAGATAAGAGAACAAAGTTGGCTGCTGATTCTTTGTTTGCTATTTATATTGTCTTGGAACAATTTAGTTTCTTAACAAAGGACAGTAATACCCATTGTAATACGTTGATCAGTTGTTGATTGAAGACATGATTGCTGATTGGTTTGCAGATTTAATCAATTCTATGTTGGTTGCAGAGTAGTCTAGTCAAAAATCTAGACTAAATCATTTTATTTAATAACATCAAATCTTCTTTGGAAGATATACACGTGATTTTAGAAGTTTATCCAAAACTCTTCAGATAATTTATTTAAAACAAATATTGATGGCCAGTAAAGGTAAGGCAATTGAAACTACATTCATGATGTCTGAACAAGCCCTGAATAAAAAAGGAGAAAATTTTCAGATTACAACGACAAAGTTGGATGGCAGAAATTATCTAGAGTGGTCTCGGTCCGTGGAACTAGCTATAATAGCAAGGGGGAGATGGGCTCATCTTATGGGTTAGACACCTATTCCAGATATAAATGATACTCATTACCCTGCCTGGCGAAGAGAAGATGCTTTAATTTCTTCATGGTTACTACAGTCTATAATTCCATCTATAGCGAAGACATTTATGTTTCTTGAATCAGCTTATGAAATCTAGTGCACAGTCTCTGAAGCTTATTCCAGAAAGAAAAATGTAGCAAAAGAATATGAAATTTTGGAAAAGATCAGAAATTGTAAACAGGGCTTATGTTCTATCAGTGACTATTATGCAGATCTTAGGGGACTCTAGGATGAACTTCTATATTATACTGGTATCAAGTGCTCTTCGTGTTAAATTGAAAGAAATACAGAGACTGAAAAGAAAAAAGTATTCAACTTACTGTGGGGTGTAAATTTAGAATTCGAGTAAATAAAACTCAATGTCTTGGAAAGAGATGAACTACCATCTTTGGGGATAATGTACTCATTGTTAATGAGGGAAGAGGATCGTAGAAATCTTGAAAGGAAAAATATTCCTTCTTCATATCAACATGCTCTCCAAACTAGAGGAGAAAATTCACATTATCGTGGAAGAGGAGGATACCAAGGCCGTAGACGGGGACATGGTAGATCCCAACCTGGTGAAAGAGAAAAACTCATCTGTTCTCATTGTGGAAAATTAGGACACTCCAAGGAATACTCTTGGGAATTACATAGCAAACTAGACTATTATAAAAGCAAGAATCACTCATTCTGTGGAGAATTCTATTTCTAATACAGATAGAATGCAAGAGCTTATTAAGCGAATTGAAGGATTAGAGAAAAGATTATTTGAACAGTCTTAACCATCTTCCTCACAAGCATCAGTAGCTCAGGAGACTCACACTATCAAGGGTAAATCCTCTTATTCTCATTCAAAGACTTGGATTATTGATTCAGGTGCTACCGATCATATGGTAGGAGAGTCATCATATTTCTCAGAGTACAGACTTCTTCAAAAGCAAGAGCCTATTAAGTTAACAGATGGGTCTTACTCGTATATGGTTGGACAGAGAAGTGTACCTACATGTTTTGCTAATTTAAAATCAGTCTATCATGTTCCTAGTTTTCCAATAAATCTACTCTCAGTCAATTCTTTGACTCATACTATAAAATGTAGTATAACTTTTACTCCTACTAATTGTGTGTTTCAGGATCTGAAGACGGGAAAAGTCTTTGGTCATGGTAGCCTACAGAGGGGCTTATACATTTTGGAAGATCACCTTCAGCATGCAACTTCTTATAAAGCTTCAGTAGCACCAATTCAGGATTCAGAGATTCGGCTTTGGCATTGTCGTCTTAGTCATTTACCTGTGTCTAAACTTCCTTATGTCCTATCTCATCTTAGAGTCAATAAAAGTCAGTTTGAATGTGAAGTCTGTCAACTTGGGAAACACACCCGTAGTCCGTTTCCCGATAGGATGTGTCGTCCACCGCGTCTCCTTTTGCTTTAGTGCATTCTGATATTTGGGGTCCTAGTCGTCATTGAGTCTTCACTTTTAGGGTCTAAGATACTATGTATTAACTTTCATTGATGATTACTCTAGCTATACGCTTGGTTATTTTCTAATGCAAAAACATTTACGAGTTGTTTTCAATTTTTCGTAAACTTTTATCAAGAAATTAAAACTTAGTTTGGTGTTCCAATTCGCGTAGTTTGCGTAAAGGGATAATGCCCATGAGTATCTTGTCTCGATAGCCATTTTCAACTTCGTTATGGCATCTAACGGCATTCTTCACCAAACCCTCTTGTGCCCCGTACCCCACGACAAAATGGGGTTGCTTGAATGTAAAAATAGACATCTCGTATTGAAATCAATGACTCTGACCACTTTTTTGTATTATGGTCGTGTTTGCCTTCCTCGTTTTGGGGCGACACGGTTCTTCACCGCCCCGCTATTATGCGATTAACGCGTATACCCTCTTCCTCTGTCTTCGATAACCGTACCTCATTCTCGTTTTTGTATCCCATCACCAACCTACTCTATTCTCACTACCACCTCATGTATTCTAGGTCTACATGTTTTGTCCCTTAATGTTAAACTCCAAGTCTTGACAAACCGTACAGTCGCTCGCTCCATTAAAATGTGTTTTTCTTGGTTACCACTCTGCCCCAATGGTTATCGTTCCACTGCCACCCACCCTCTACGACGTCACCTCTGCCTCTGGTCGATGTCACCTTCTTCGAGTCCTGCTCCTCTTTCTTTGGAGTTCTCATGACTCGCCTTCTTACACCCGACATCGAGAGTCCTATCCTCGAGATCTTACTCCTCCTCTCCTTGTCCCCTCTTTATGGCAACGGCTCCAGTCGACCTTCTCCTTCGGTACCCCCGAGTTCCCTACTCTCCCCACCTCTTGTTCATCACGCGCCGCCACAGCCCACCGCCACCGGCCACCGCCACCACCACCACCACCATCGCTGTGCTACCGAGGCCCCTATGGACTCTCTCTTTCCCGCCCACCGGTTCCCTTACCAGCCCCGAATCGCGGTGACGTGCCCACCTTCCGCTGTTGCTCTTGCGCAAAGGTATAATGACTCTCTCAGTAACCCTTACTCCTCACTATGCTACTCTTGAGTTAGCACATCGTTCCCTCTTCATTACATTTATGCTTGTCTTTCTTCCACCTTATCTTCCTCGTGTCTATTCCTAAATCTCTAGGGTGAAGCTTTCAGCATTCCATCCCGGATGGCGACAAGTACGAGTTGATGTAAAAATGTGTGCTTCTGTCAGAGTGTTAAGCATTGGGAAGGAGCTTACTCTCCCTTCTCCAGGGGGAAGTCCGTTTGTTGGCCGTCGGTGGATTTATACAATCTGGGCCAAAGTTGGCCCCGATGGTACTCTTGATCGCCTGCTGCTTGCCCCGTCTGGCAAAGGGTATACATGCAGATCTTTGGTTTCGATTATGGGAGACTTTCTCTCCTGGCTAAAACTGGCCTCTACCCAGAGAATACTTTTTCTCCCATCTATAGCGCACCAATTCGACATTGCTACTTTCTTCAACTTGATGTTAAAAATGCGTTTCTCCATGGTGATCTAGAAGAAGAGGTATATATGGAGCAACCTCCGTGGCTCGTTGCTCGTGGGGAGTCTTCTAGCCTGAAGTATGCGTCATCTAAACACAAGTCTCTTGTATGGATCTCGAAACAATCTCCTCGAGCTTGGTTTGGCAGTGTTCACTACCATGAAGTTGTTCAGTTTGGTATGAATCAAAGTAAGTCGAGGCCAGACTCACTCGTATTTTTCTATCGGACAAGATAAATAACAAGGCCGTATCTATTTGATTATGTTGATGAGACTGACATTGTTATCACAGACTAGCGATCACAAGGTATAACTTATCTGAGATAAAGCATAGCATCTCTCGGAGCTTCGTTTCATATCACGGACAGATTGGTTAAACTTCGTTATTTCTTGGAATTGAAGTGGCATTCGGAATCCAAGGATGGCATTGTTATCTTACATCGAAGGAAGTATGGGACTATGATATTCTTGAAGAAACGGGACTATTGAATGTAAAGTCATTTGACACCCACTACAGAGGTCCAATGTGAAACTATCATCGATCAGGAGGGTAGAGCCTACTTTCAGATCCCGTTGTTGATATTGTTAGATCGGTGGGAAAACCTTAACTTATCTTGACACGTTACACGGCTTGACATATCTCATTTCTATGTGTCTAGCAAGTCGTGTCGATTCATAAACACTAGACATCTTGTGACGGACATCGGAGCTGGCATTCGACTGTATCATTCGCTATATTGAATGGTACTCCTAGTCGAAAGGCCTTATCTTTTTCCTATTGGGTGCGTCTCTTCCACACTGATTGTTGGAGTACTCGTGATGATGTCAGATTGGGGCTGTGTTCTCCTACCGATAGTAGGATCTACTGTTATTGTGTATTTAATTTGCGGTAATATAGTATCTTGGAAGAGTAAAAAACAGACAGTGGTTACCAGATCTACAACAGAAGCATAATACATGGCCATTGCTCAAGCCATGTGTGAAGGAAAATGGGTATCTTCATTAATCAATGAAATGGGATTTCCACCGAATCATTTTATACCATTATACTGTGACAGTGGTGCAATAATTCAGATGACTTCTAATCCAGTGTATCATGAAAGAACCAAGCATATAGAGATTGACTGTCACTTCATCAGAAAGAAGATAACTAATCAAGAATTCAAGCTGGAGTATGTTCAATCAATCAAACAGAGGACCGATTTCCTAACCAAAGCTACAACCAACTGACAATTAAAGGAGACGTTATTCAAGTTGTGTATTATAAACATCCTTCACCCAACTTGAGGGAGAGTGTTAAAGGGTGTCGTGTGTTCATGTTATTCACGTTATTTAAGCATTTAGGTGTATTAGTGTGTGTTATGGTTCTGTAGTAGTAATTAGTACTAATCAGGGGTAGTTTAGGAATTCAAGTTAGATAGGGTAGTATAAATAATAGGGTTTAGGGTTTAGTAAAGTATGAAAGAAAGATAGGTTGGCTGCCTCTGTGCCTCAGGTTGCCTTTGTACAGATTGGAGGAAATCCTCCAATCTGATGAAACTTGTAAGTCATTCTCTTTAGATCAATGCATATTGTTTTATTTTATCAAGGACAACTTCTCCCTAGTAAGATTTTGGTACGTTGAACTCCAAGTAGGTCTTATGTCCTTGGTTACAGTTGCCAATCCAACCTAAGGTGGACAGACAAGTTGTATGCACTGGTCTGGATTAAGGATAGAAAACAGCATCTTCTGGTAGGGTTGCTTTTAATGCACGCAGCAAGCAAAGCTTCTCGTTTCTTATGCAAACACACACAGATAGGTGAGGGAGAAAGACATTACATGCATGAATGTGCAAGGAATGATTTGTGCGTGAAAATCAATTGCAATACAAACAGCATTTTATAGATTTTCCATGTCACCCAAGAGTGGTATTCATTTGAACGAATAAACAAAACATGGTTTCATACAGGAGAAGCATGATGGATGGACCTCTTGCACCATACAACATGGCTAGTTCTGGAAAGAAAATATCATGTCAGATACCGATACCAATTCACCCCACATCTGCAAAGCGATTGGTCAGAAAGCTTTTACATGCCAAAATAGTAAGTTATGCATAACTGCATAAATCATAAAAAGTTAACATGAAAGAAAAAAACAGTAAAATGAGATTCTGTGAGGTCTGACTGCAGTAAGTAAAAACATCAACTGTTTCAGGCAAAAGCACTAAGATCATATGCCCATTCATGTCATGGAATGTGGAAGCATGATTCTGCAAATAAGATGGCCTTTGATTTTTCCCTTTTTGGCATCTTTTGTCCTAATGCCATGTAACCAACACAAAAGAGCCCAAGGATTAGACACGAAGGTTTAAATGACCCACAACAAATTCGCTATTGGAGAACAGAGGATATATGATTTGAAAGATTACAATGGAAGAAACATAGACCAAAAAATGAAAACCTTGATCCAGGAAATGACTGGAAATCACCATTTGGAAAAGCACTATCGGTGAATCACTATCAGCAAAAAAAACCCAACTTGAAGTTAGCATATGCACATATCCAGGGGCAAATTTTACATCAGAATCCCTCATTTTGGAATGAACATAGCATAGAGAAGAAATTTCATGCACTGAATGGTGCCAAAATTTTAGAATAACATTTTCAAACAAAAAGAAAACGTGTCAGGCAATATTCTCATTGTTATAGTGTATTGAGCTAAACAAAGTTACTATAATTTACTCATAACAATCAGTAAGAGGAAAAACGATGCTCAGGATTCAGAAAATAGTGGAAAGTCCTAAATGAAGATTTAGAGGAGCAAGCACACCGAAATACATATATGGGCATGCATTTTACTAATGCACTATACTGAAAACTCATGCAACTGTAGAACTCGGAACTTGTCTTGGTCACATTCCAAAACCATAGACTTGGCCCATGCCTCGGGTGAAAAATTACGTGTAAAGGCATAAATATGAACTAATCCTTCAAACAACCAACAACTAAGCCTTTTCTCATACTAGATGGAGTAGGCTACATGGATTCTATGTTTCTAAAGAGCCCTATCATAATTTGTAGAATCCATGATAAATAAGTCCGACAAAGTTTTATGCCGGCTATCGGAGGCCTAACACAACCTCCTTTATCCGGGCTTGGGACCGACCATGCAAGGCCTAAATATGAACTAATCCTTGCTAAGATCAAATATAACTAGTCGAGAGCAATCATCTGCCAGCCTTGCTCAACAAGAACATGAATCATGGCTAAAGGGGTATGTATCGGAAAACCATACATGCCTACCTAGAAAATTGAAAACAAAATACTGGTTAGCTACACCATTGAAATTATATGTTACATATTACTTGAATTCTTCGTTCTCTAACATGAAATATGCACACTGACGTAGACAAGGGAATAATAGATAGCATGGATAGGTCAACTCACGATTACAATGTAGTGGATTTAGACATTTGTGTCAATGATCTGTATGCCATTGGAGGGCTAGTAGACATGTGCAATTATTATACAATGTATCGGGGTAGTTTAAACTTTAGCCTTGCATTTTTGTGATAATCTCTTACTAATAATTATAAGACCATATTACTCCTAATGCAAGTGCAGGGGAGTAGGTTTTCCATTAGGATTTTCAGTAGGTTTGTTTAAGTGTGAAAGAAATTGGAGTATCTTTGAGAACTTATTCGAAAAAGGTAACAGGTTGGGCCAGTGGAGCGCAAAAGTTCAATGACCATGTGCTCCTACTATACAGCATGTTGCTACGTAGCTATGATGAAGACGCAATGAAGTTAAAATCTTTCAGTTAAGAACTTGAAGTACTTTGGAAGTTCACCTAATATTTTCTCTATTAAGGCAGTTATAAAAGCTATCCTCCAGAAAGCACCGAATTATTTGATCCTTTTTGCCTCAACAAGCTTTAACATCTTGAAAAAATGGATTCAGGAGGAATGTGATGAACTAAAAGATGAAGATGCTGCATGGATCAACTTGGAAGCAGCACAAACTATAGAGAATGATGATGATGCTTATATTGGCGTTGGATGAGGAGGATAAGCAGAAGATGAGGATGAGGATGATGAAGAAGAAGAAACGTCTACTTAATGATCTTGACAATTGATCTCTCATGTAAAAGTTCTTGTTTCTTTCTTAAGTTTGTTATATTGAATTATGAAAACTTGAATGTTGAATTATCAAACTATCTAGTATTGTGAACTTATAATTGCTATTCTGCTTCTATATGTTCTATATTTTCAAAATGTGCTACGTAGATCCATCAAAGTGATACACGAGCTTTATTTCATTATTAGTTCATATTTTCTAATGAATAACCCCTGATGTTTTGGCAATTCTTTCTACGAATTTTTCATTTTTTAAGCAAAAAAAGATGCCTTTAATATACCTATCCGGCTGCAAGAAAAACGAGTTGGCTGAGACATACTAAAAGGCATCTGTTGGAGGCCCCAATTCTTTAGTAAGCCCTGGCAGTGTTAGCGGTAGGAGGGGTCCACTATAGGTAGTAGGCGGTAGGTAGGCTAGGTAGGCACAGCAGGATTGATTATGAAGAGGATGCCCGCTCTTGAAGGACAAATCCCCCTCCAAGTTCTTAATCCTGGCATCAATCTATAAGTAAGCTCCCGAATATCTTAGTGCATATTCCCTTTCTAACTAAAGAGAGAAACCCCAGGGCTGGCTGGCTGTCAAGTCTATCTTTATAGGTTATCTGGTTACACATGTTATGCCCTGCACTGCCCTTCGACCCATACATCAGACTGATGCGAGTAGTCACCACCATCATATCATATAATGAGTCCATTTTTCTTTCTTAAAGAAGGAAAAGAGGGACGGAGATAACAGTTCTTTCTTCTTCCTATTACTGCAGTCAATATTGTTGAGAAAGCTAGTGAGGGGGAGAAGGAATATTACAGAGTAGAAAGAGGCGGACCTTACAGTAAGGGGCCACTACTATAAGCAACTCAAGAAGAAGATCAAGCTTGCCCTTCACCCCACGTGGCGGTAGGTCTGAGACTCCATCTTCCATTGAAAATGATTTAGATCAGACGTTTTGAGTTGTGCATTGAGAAAGGGTCAGAGGGTATACCTCACATCCGTCAACCCTACTCCAACACCTGCCTACCTGGCAGTGTTAGTGGGCCAGCCTCCACTGCCGGGGCGGGCAGCCCACTATAGAGGTTAGCGGTAAGCCGCTACACCCACGTGGCGGTAGACTTTTAGTGGTAGTGTGGTTCATTTCATTTCAATTAAAGCTCATCCAATTCCTAAGGATGTCAATGAGGCAATGCAGGGTTCCACTTAAGGTTGTGGGTGTGTGGAGAAAGGCCATGCAAACTGAGATGGACGCGGACGAACTGGGAACTAGTTGACTCCAGACAGAAAACCTATGGGTGTGCACTGTGAAGTGAAAAGCTGATGGCAGTGTAGAGAGCCCGCTACTGCCCTTACAATAAACCACGCCCCCACGCCCCACGTCGGCGTAAGGGTTAAGGCCCCTTACTGGTTTCATGGAGCACGGACATGGCATTACAGTCAGGGGGGCGAGGTAGGCACTATAGGACTATAGTAGGGGTCCTATAGGCGGCTGGGTTCAGTCAATCATATGGTATTTATTACCATTCAACATTTAGAAAATTAGCCACTCTCATCTATCAGGGTGAGAATAAGCACCTTGCAGCGGATGGACTTAGTATCAGTTAGATGTGCGCCTGATTACAAGCTCAATGAAGAAGACCCCGATCTCAAAAGGAACAAAAGAACAAATAGCTAGTGCAACCCACTGACCTATAGTGCCGCTACCCTACTATAATTCCAGTAAGGCTACCTGCCTTCCTTTCATCCTTCTTTGTCTTACATGAGTAGCAGCCGCCCCACTACACAAAGTTAGCGGTTATTTGAAGGCCTTCAGTCTTAGTGGGTCACCACACCACAACAGCGCCACGTGGGAGCCTGACAGTAGTGATGCTAATAGTGCCTTACATGACTCTGGCGCTTGGGTCATGGACTCTGCATGAGGTGCACGTAGAATAGCAATAAGTGGTCTTTCCTGAATAAGTACACTCATTTGAGTAGCGCACACGCCTATCAGCACAACCCGGCAATCCCCTCCCTGATACCTTACTGTAACCGACATATCTTAATCTGGCCTTGAATGACACAAGTTAGAATACACTATTTACAACACTGGTCAAGATCACTACTTTCTCTCTGGTACAACTAGAGTGTTTGAATTGGGAGGAACTCGTCATGAGATTGATGAGTGGGTACAGAGCACAAAATAGTTCACACTAAAACTAGATCTTTCTTCAAGAAGTCCTAAGAAGAGCTGACACCACATCAAAAGGACCTTTTGTAATCCAACCTCTGAGAAGAAGTCGATCTGACTTCCGAGCTAATCTATTTGAATCATGATGGCCAGTTATGCATCTTTATTAACAACAGTTTTATGTATGTAGAAGACTGCATAATTAACATTCTATTGAGAATCTGAATCTTGTGTTGGCTTTATACATAACTAAACCAAGGAAAAATGTCTACTGCGGTTGGACACTGAGTGATCCTCCTCAAAGTAAGTTTGCTCACGTCGATTCTGAATGGGCAAAAACTACTTGAATAAGACCACTAGTGTTGATGAAGTATTAGTTGCAGATGATGACAAGGTTGCAGATACCAAACTTATCCAAGTTCTCTAATATCATGCAAATGGAGAAGAGGTGATCTTTAATCTGATTTGGTGACATCTTATGATGGAGGGAGTAGAATAAAGCTCCCATAGTTTAGGCTCCCTGCTCCGTTGCTAAAGGAAAGTATCTCTGTCCTTTATCTGATTACAAATCATTAGTAGAGATAAGATAAAAGAACAGAAGGATCTGGAGAAAATATCATCAGGGAAAGCTTACGAATTTGTTCCTTCTTCAACTCCTTAAGATGCATGTACAATATAATGTGTAAGCCATATGCATACATTTGACACATCACCTCTCTGGAAGAAAAAAACTCATGGTGGCTTTGAGATCCTCCAAGGCAGCTTCTTTTGATTTGCAATTTCTTCACAGAATTTGGCCTTCTATGCTCTACAAACAAAGTCTGCAACTGTTTGCATTTAAATTGGTCCCATACACTCTACAAACTAATAGTTTGTAACTTTTCGCATTTAATGCATTTATTGACCTTCCTATTTTATTATGATTTATTCATATGAATTGATCTTAAAAAATCATTTGACGAATACCTTGGAACTGTTTGCACTTAATGAAATTTGAGGTCATGTATACCAACATAGAAAGAAAAAGAACTTTGTCCACGAACTTCAAATCCTTGACAATGAGTTTTTAGAGCTATGATTTACATAAATCAGGAACCAGCTTCTGCTTAACACAATATCCAACATAATTACATTCAGTGTACACGAACTTCCACCATATTCGACCAGATAATTATCTACACACCAATTGATCAACCGGAGTGGCCTTTGTATGAGCAAGCAAAAGTTATAGACCTGTATCAGTGATGGTCGGTGTGTCTCCTGCAGTAAGAGTCTGAGATTCCTTGAATGTAATCGTCCCAGGGATGTCGATGTCAAATAGATGTATCTGCAAACAATCGGTGCATTCTATCAGATGTTTCACTTGTATTGCTACTATAAGAACTTATGAAAAAGAAAGGACAAAAGAAGCATGAAAGTTAAGAGAAGACAAAAGACAGATCTTGTTCAACTTCTCCTATGTGACTATGAATAGGCAATCTCTTTGGGTTCTCATAACCCTATTTACTTTTACTAGTATAAGAAAAACCCTGACCTCCATCAGCATCATAAACACAGCAAGTATTGTACAGGCGGCCACGGGAGCGTTCTGTTATAGACACGTCAACTATTGTGATTTTCTTGTCACGAGCAACTTCAGACAGCATTAAGGTTGACGGAGACGCAACGCCTCCAGCATCAATGTCTTCCGCATATACTGGGAAGCTCTCATTTGAATATGGACCATTCCAAAATTCCTTCACACAAATAGATCAATCAAGATCAACAAAACTTTAGCACCAAAAATACATTGGGATACTGGGACATACACCACATTACGACAGTTATCAGCAAAATAGATAGATGACGCTTTATCGTCAATTGCATTTCCCCGGACAAGCCTAGTTATTGCTTAAATTGAAGACCTCTGAAAGAAGTAACACCAGTTACGGGTTAAAAACCACTCCAAAGCCTACCTCATTGTAGTTTACCCAAAATAGACTCTTTAGCCATCGAATAAAATCTACTCGATTTAAGAAGAACTTGTCGAGCATTATCCATCAAATAGTTAATGGTTTAGCATAGATTAGATTTGCTTACAGGAAGAACAACAAGTCGGGCACCCTTTTCCGCAGCTGCTTCAATTGTTTTACGCGCATTTGCAATGTTTGCCTCCTTGTCTGCTGTAACTGATAACTGACAGAGGGCAATCTTGAACTGATAGAGAACAAAATTAACAGTCAGAGTTTGACTACAAAGCCTTGTGATGTGCCTTCTGAAAGGGATCTGCATGCATGAAAAGGGAAAGCTTGCTGCCTAGATGCAACAGTAATCCAGACCTTTGGGAGTTCACCACAGTTAGTTATCAACTAGCACGGTTTCCCGGTTTCTGTCTTTCTCCGGTTATCTGTAGAATCGCCTTATTGAAAGAAATATGACCAACAAAGTAAAACTTGAGAGAGAGAGAGAGAGAGAGAGAGAGAGAATTTATTAACTTAGACACAGGGGAAGGACACAAAGGGAGGTAGCGTGGATTTCGGGAGTCCTCGGCCTCCGAAGCAGGAGTCATAATCGTAAAGGACGTTGCTCCTCAGGAAAAGAGCAAGGAAAAGCCCCCTGCGAGAGCCCAGTCTCCCAGATGGTGACGATCATCACAACAAGAACAATTATGGCTCCAACGACAAAGATGGACGGCTGTTGTTCTTGGAGTCATTTAGGTGGAGCTGCAAGGGGAAGCAAGGTGAATTTGTAGCCCTCCATCATCAGATTTAGATGGCTGAGATTTCAAAACACCTTAAAACTGTCATATGACGTCAATGTCAACTGACTGTTCTGGTTGACGGTGCTGTCTGCTGCCTCCATTCCTGCCCCCAACAAAATAGGACATTACATTACACCCCTTAATAAGATTTTTCCGTAAATGCTCTTCACAGTAAGATTCCTTCCTTCTACACTTCTATTTTCTCTATATTAGCTTCTTGGTGAATTCAACGTGGTCCTTCTCCATTATAATTTCATCGATCTTCAAAAGTGATTTTATAGTTCTTCGAATCCTCATTCCATTTCTTTTCCACGGTACTTTCATTCTTTCTTAAATTGAAGGATTGTACTCGCATTCATTATTGATTATGCATGAATTTTCAGTTTAGAATCGAGATTGATAAGTGTTTTAAAATATTTTAGAGTGTTTTCTTTGTTCCACGAGTGATGGTGGGAAGTCGCTTGAGAAAGAGATGTAGCACTATGTTGTTAGTGCTACAGGTAAGCCGCGCTTGGCAATGTTGTCACCAACACCGTGCATGCTACTTACACTTGCAGCTCACCCACATGCAATGTATTTCATTGCCTCCACAAATAGGGCATGGATGTGTTACTTTGCATGCGCCTTCATCACTATCCGCTGCTTTGTTGAACTCGTGTCTCTTACTATATTTATGTTATACGATTAGTTATTTATATTATATATTTTTTATATATTCAAATTAAACATGAGTTTTGAATTTTATAATAGAAATAACTCGGAGAAATTATGATGTACTCTATGGAAGTGAACAAGTAGAAGGTTATATTGTTATGGTATCATCAAAAAGGCAAAATGTCTTTAGGTTAGCATATGATAGATGACTGTCGGGACAACATGAAGAAGAACACGTGGAGTCATATATGAATCATCCAATAATGTACCCATAATTTCAGATGGATTATACTGCAACTTCTTTAAGATACCATCATGAAGTCAGACCTTTGGAGCTTTGTTTCAGTGAGCACCTTGCAGAGGATAATGATGATGTTGCTCTTCTGATACTGGAGTTGTTTTCTAGTTTTGCAAGTCACATTTCATATATAATTTGACAAGATAAATTCATTTTGTCAATTATAAGTAAAAGATTTTAGATATGTTACTAACAAACATTATTTGAAAATATATAAGGATTATTGAAATTGATGACATGTCATATGAGAAACAACGTTTTGGTTGAGTGGTCATTTTCTTGAGAAATAGTACCAAGTAGTTGATAGGATATTATGGAATAATTTGGGTTATCTAAGTAAGGAGGTTTATTGTTTCACACTTTGGATCAGTCACTGCTTACTGCTTTTATTTATAGATGGTAACCCGACACTAAATAACTTTCATATATTATGGAGTGAGATGACTATGATGTCTATGAGATTTTAGGGCTTCTGATGAGCAATCGTCTTATAGCCTTCACGCATGTGATGGAGGCAATGAATAAAATAGATATTATAGCTAAATTGATGGTAATGGATTATAATGATGTGAAGTTGTAGATGCTCTAGGTACATACTCAGAGAAGGGAGATTGCGCCTAAGAAAATGTATTATTTTTGTTACATCATATAGGGTGTACAATATACTAATATAAGTCGAGAGATAGGGTCCCAATTTCTATCATTCAGTTGTTGATTTCGGTGTTACCGAGGGTCAATGAGTATACTTATGGTGCAATGGTGTATTGGCATACTTCTATAGATAATTAGTGAAGGCTTCTCACATATAGAGGCACAGTAGCTCAGTGCTCATAATACTTTGTTACAAGTACTAAGTTTCTACATTACGTTTATTTGAGTTTAGTAATTAAATGATGTTGGTTTACTTATTTGTTTTAGTGATAGAACAATATTTTTTATATATTATAAGTATGAATTTACAAGTATTTTTTGACCTTTAGAGTTAGGCATCAACCAAGATGGTTTGATGGGCAATAGCAATATCACTTATAGGGATCATCCTTGTCATTGTCTTGTTATATATCATGAGTAGTTGGACTCGATACAAACTCACGAGGTATGTATTTAGTAATATGCATTTAGTTGTTATTTATGTTACACAATGAATATTGCTATAATATTTGTATCGTTTCATCTATCTTTTTTCTCACACTACTTAGCAGCCTTATTATTGGAATAGATACACAGTTGACATATCACTTGTTTGTTCCAAAGATGCATTCAATGTTTGGATATTGTGGAGTTATATATGTTAGACTAAGTTGTTTATCAATTTGGTCATTGTCAATAGATTTCAATTAAACCATTAAGACCCATTGTAGCACATAGGCTATTAAGGCCACATGCATATAGGGTGAATTATCATCCACAAGATGCCGAGTGACATTCACATAGTTTATACTATCTTGGACTACAACACATTGGTGTATAGGACTTATACTTGTATGAATGTGATGATTTATATATGAGCTGATATGTTATATAAACACAGAGAGATTTTGTATGTTAATATGGACACCTCCATCAACATCACAAATGACATATTAGGTAATATAATAATATTTTATTTGTCCTTCATTGTATACTTTATCTGTTGAAAGTATTCATCCATCTTTTACTTTTGTTGTAGGGTGTTGTTGATGTCTTACGGACAATGAGACATGTGATCCAGACAATCAGACAATACCCACATCTATTGCTTTTACATTGTAATATGATAGACCTCCTTGATTGTTGCAAGAGATATACAAAATAATGATTGAGTACATGTTTGACTATGATGAAGAATAAATGTGTCTATTTTATGTTGTATATGTAACTAAGTGACTGCATGCATACAATATGTTGTACGTGAATAATTACACACTTTTTCTTTACTCTCTTGTTTCTCTCTCTATATATAAACATTGAACAATCAACAATCATGATACACCTTTCATTACATTTCAAGAAATTTAAGTAGAATCATTGATAATTAAGCAAATTTGTAGATCTAATATACAATTAAACAAGTAAAGTAGTGTTGCAAAGAACATAGAAAGAACATACAACTTAATACACAAGTTACTAATCATCATCCATATTATCATTGACTGATCCTCTTAGTTTAAGATAATATGTAATATGTGCACAGTAAATCTCAATCAACAACACTATCATGTCTATGACACTACTAAGATGAAAATATAGGTGGTATCGATGGTCTATTTATATATCTACAAAAAATACAAACAAGGTAACTAATCAAACTCAATACAACAAGCAAATAGAAACACAGTAACCAATGTATAACAAGTTTTATTCTTATTGTTAGAAAATATTGTATTGATTTATCATAGCATATATACTACAGGTGATTAGTCATCGTTTGCCAATAATAGAATGAACATTGTCGGCCCAACCTTGGAAAATTATACTAATGCAATGTTCCACATTGTGGCTAAGACCCAACCTATGACAGGCATCGATATCTAATGCTCAAAAAGACATTAACTATCCTCCCAATACACAATGTGATAGAGAACAACATTAGCACCTCCCCTCATCTATAAATACTATAGAATATATATGCCGATAATGTGTGACCTCCTTAAAATATAATCTACCAGCTTTAAGCTACCATGTCTTACCCTCTCCTAAAAGGTTCCTAATGACGCGGTATCTACAACTACCATCTCTAAGAATATTCACTCATCTATTAACATAAAAGCTCATAAACCAAGATATTTATGTCTTGTTTTTTGCTACAAGATGTAATAATATGTAGAGCAATAAAATCATGTATAATATTAGATGTAGTGTCAAAACTACCTCAAGAAGAAACACCATATCTAGGAGATACTCTATGAGCACAGCCATACCCATGTTCTTGGCGACTACAGACTTTTTCTTGAGTAGCACTCCTCTTTGCATGCTCTCACGAAGATAACCCCCTCCTAGTAGATATGTTAGAGGGTTTGTGTTTAGGATGTTGAAGAGGTGACTCTTATAGTGTAGTGTGATTCAAATGCTTATCTAACAAGGCTACCAACTTTCTCTCCTTTTCTATATTAGAATGAGTCAATGGTTGGTAGATAATGTCATGCATTTTAGTTATCTTTTGTTGGTCTTCATCTTCGCACTTATATGTGAAAGGCTTTTTTACCTCTATGTCAAACCTATTTCAAAATGCATCAATTAAATAAAGTTGGAGAGATTTACAACTCTTGAAAAGAATATTGGTCTCGTGAACACACGATAATTCATATGACTGTTGTAGTATATATTGGCATGAATAGGATCAATACCTATTGTTTTCACATGACTCATTCTTTTTAACAATTAAATCGAGTGTATATCATGAGACTCTTCTCTCCAGATTTTTTATCATCTCTTATATACAATCAACATAATGCATGCTAATAGTTTGCAATTCCTCAAAAGACTTTTTTTAGTTTTGTGACCTACAACTTTATCAACGGATGGAGTTGGGTCCATATCGTATTGAACTGTCCAATTGAGTTATTGAGAAATCCTTGTACCCTCAACTTTATCGATAACGCATTATAAATAATATAGAATTCAAAAATAGTGATGTACATATGTAGAAACAAGCATATTTACTTATTTATTGGTTGTATAAGTACTTTAATGCATCACCTTGTCCATTCATGCTAAGACAATTCTCTCTTTATATGGGCCTTGTTATTGTTTCTTAACATAAGAAAGCACGTTAGGTAAACTTTTTTACTTTACCTCCGTCATAGCTAATGCTTCTACATACATGCTCTCATCCACTAAACCAACAACCTTCCTTCAATTGCTATCAAATGCGGTAACTTGTTTTTCTTATCAACTGAATAATATATGTCTCGATGTTCTTGGTAATATGACCTTTGCATAAGAAATGTGCTTCCTCTAGAAATATGATCTCAATTGCATTCATAAGTACAAGATCATGATCACTATAAACTAAATAGGAAAATCTATTTACCATATATAACTCTCTGGTGCACCTCAACAACCACACATAATTATCCTCTTTCTCTACACGCATGAAGGCAAATGCCATAGAAAACTTTTTATTTGTTGACATAAATTCCACAACCTTCAAGAAAGACATCTTATATTTGCGAATGAAACAAATTTTTTTTGTTACATCTTAATTAATAAATATAACAAAAAGTAGCTCATACATATTTATCTTATATATGCAATCAAGTTCCAACACCTTTGGAAATACAAGTAATAACTCAATTGATTGAGGATATGCAAGACATCACTAACAATGTCCATATTTGGTATATTCTTGTGTAGGGTGTAATAATAGTGACTATCTACTGAATGTAATAGTTGCTACACAACAAATCAACCACTTTCTCTTTTCTAATTTTCATCCTTTTATTATAAATGTGTCATGCTCTAATATTCATATCATCAAGACATTTCAATTGTAACAAAATATGATTCGATTTATAATGACTTTTACTTATTTCTTTTGTCTTACTATACTTAAGATCATTCAATTTATATACAAATGCATATCCTTTCAAATATAATTTTAAAGGGTTATACGTAACATTAACTACATTTAATCTCCATAAACCACCAGTTTCAATCTCTCCTATAAGTAAGAATGGGCATTTCACTTTTTTTGTACCAGTCCAACAACTTTCAACATTAACTTTTTTCTTGTTTTTGTATTCACTACCTTCACACCCAAGCCATACTTTATTTCTCATACCTTTACTTTTCAATCACAGAATGATGATAACATTATTGTACTTCCTTCCAATATCTCTTAATCACTAACCATATAATCCCAATTGTAAAATATTACATTTGTGGTAAGCATAAGCGCATAATCAAGTCCATTACCCTCAATCAATAAATACATCATTACATGTATCATCATCCAACTAATCAACAAATGGGTTATTCAATTCACTTGTATCAATCTCATTATTGTTATGTGTAGTATATCTAGAGTCTACTATACGATAATGAATACTTTCACTTGATTGGCATCCTACACATTAAGAATGATGTTTTAACATAACAAAAACATAAAGTAATGCATCTTACATGCATCCAGAAATCTTATTGTGATGCTCTCATGTCATGTATCTCTTATAAGAGAGCCACATAGAGTTTGTGCATTACTAGAGGCACACCTTGGATGTGTTACTTAGAGAAGACATACGCACCGAGACCATAATGACTCATAAAGAAGGTGTGTCTATAGCGCGTCAATTGATAACGACCAACATGCCTCGCGCATACTTCTTTCTAGACCGAGAACACTCATATTGTTGGAAACTTGACGAAAAGTTGATCTTTTTTATTTGTTTTGTGCGATTGTTAGATCGATGGAAGATTTTGAGTAATATTTGTAAAAATTGAATAAGTTTGAAGATAGATCGAAAGTAATGAAAATAGATTGAAAGTGATATGGAGAAACACATGAAGGTGGTAGGGAAGCACAATCGATGGTAGTGTAGAACTGACAATGAGACTATTAGATTGAAGAGGTATGAGAAGAGGGTGTGGGATGAAAGAGAAACTATATGAGGATAATTTTGATTTTTTAAAAGAGGTGTATAGTAAAAAGGGTATATGAATGACAATTATGACAAAACAAAGGGTTGTGCCTTCTGTGTAGTGGAACTGTGTAGAACCCAGGAAACTAAGAAACTCCGCCCCTTCCTCAAGTGAAACAGCGTTTTCTTTAGTTACCGATCGAAGACTGGGCTGGGACCATGTTTGATGGGGATTGGATCTGGCACCGCAAAGTTTCGACTAGTTTTTAGACTTCGAGTACCAAGTTTTTCCTTCTACTTCAGAAAACCAGTCAACACATTATTTTCGTGGTTTTAATCCTTTGTGCTGCTTTCTTAACTTGAAGTGGCTATGGTTCTTCTTTTATTCAGCTGCTTAAATTCTCACACATATACAGTTGCCAATATCCCGAATTAGATCTTGAAATCGCAAGACTTTGTGATCCTCTAAACGCTGAAAAATCTAGATCCCAGTCAGTAAGATCTTTAGATGTTATAATCTTAAGAGACACCACCTGACAAAAGCCCTAATTGCCCTAAAAGAATAGACACAATAGTTGCTTATCTCTCTGTCATCGTACCTAACCAGAGTCAATCATTTAGACCTAGGCCTTGGCTGACGAAGTGATTCGCTGTGAATGAACTGAACCCCAGCCGAATTCAGTCACCTGGCAGGGGGCTTATTTCGCAAGATGTAGGTGGTGAATTCCATACTTAGGGCGTGCACTGGCCTGAGTGCGTCACTACTGTTAAACCATCTGGCACCCTCTTTCCTTCTCCGTGTACATGAATAACTTGGATTTCCCATTCTCGTTGCCTAAGGCTTTATATTTCCCTTAATAACTAATCAAATTGGGGTCCTTCCTGCACAGTGTTTAGCCAGAATTTTATCAGATTATACAATAGCCTTTGGATGCTCACATACCGTCAAACATTGCCGACAATTATGCTTTCTATGTTGCATGTACCAATGTTTCTGTGGAATCCTTTGATCTACTTCCCCTCCCACATGGCGGATATTAATTTACAGATGGACTTATAGCAAAGAGAGCTGGTTCCTCAATCACTGTCACGCTCTCATCTTGGACGAGCTAAGTGATCAGATTCTAGTAATTCGGGTACCTAATCACACTAATGTTAAGGATTGCTGGATATGGGGTTCCATAAAATCGAACGTATGCACCATTGCATATGGATACCATTGGCTGCAACCTGAACATTATAGAGTGTGGGAGCCACCTACAGGGTGCAGCAGGAGTTGGTGATGAGATTAGAAGTTCTTGCAGCAGGTTGACAACTGTACAGATTACACACACTACGACAAGCTAACACGTACGCATACTGTTTGGCTAGACAATGAGCGAATTCAGATAAACATTTTGTGCTCGATGAACCCCTCGGGACATTCACCCACTACTGAAGGAGGATGCGGCAAGCAGGATAATAGATACAGAAGTAGCTACTTTATAATTTATTTGTTTTTGCTAGTTTGTACAGAGCTTGTATAGCTCTTTCCGGTAACTAAAAAAGATATTCAATGAAATTAATGTAATCACACAAAAACACAAACTTCTAGGTGTTTCACGTATCATATATTCAAAAGACCATGTCGAATGTGGTATAAATTGTAGTGCATTTTACATAAGCTAGTTCCAAATAAATATCAAGTTTGTACCAAACATGCGTTCCAAAAAGGAAGTGCTAGAAACTCTTTTAGCACTTGTTCACTATCAATGTAGCTCCTCTCTCACATGGATGACCCCAACAGCAATAACTGCGGTTGGGATTTTTCTGATCGTGCTTGCCAAGGAAGAAGGGAAGCATAAATCAGTTTAAATTCCTGACACCTATTCAACATTAAGAGAAACACTTCATTTGTAATCAAGGTCTGCCGTTTGTGTAAAAAGAGAGAATTGAAGTGGAATGTTTCCTCAAACAACGACCAAAGCAGCTACTCAATCAAATGTCATCGACCTATTCTCGAAAAGCAAGTGGATATGTAGTTGTGGTAATTAAGGAGACCCGCCATAGCTTCAACATTTTGCCGAAATGCACAAAATACTGGTTTGATCTTAAATCAGAAGGCTTTAATGGCACAATAGGGATATTTCCTCAACTGTTTGAGGTCCAGTACCTCATATGCTCAATAGATGACAAGCAGATTTACATTCTCAATATTTCTACAAACTTGGACGAGTAAATTTTTGCGTTTTGTTTCCTTCTGCTGAACTTTGCTGTTGTCTATTACGTGATAACGCACAAGTCAAGTAGGCATAATGCACAGTTTCAGGATAATACTAGAAAGAGTACGAACACTCCATGTTAATGGAGATCCTCCAATACTAGGCATACCTACTACAAAGTCGAAAGATTAATCAGTTTCACTTAATCGTTGGATGTCAACAAGTTGATAAAGATCCCCCCGCCTTTGCTTTGTCAGAGGAAGGCTCATTCTGCAATAAGAACGATCAAGTAGGATTAGACAAGGTAAGAATATACATGCATACATAAATACATGTGTATTTATGTGTATGCATTTGTATATATGCATATGCATAGACATGCAACAAACAGGGACAAAAGAAAATTTTTAAAACAGGTTAATCTGCAACCTTCTCTGTTCAATCTCCGAATAATCAATTTCAGCGATTATGGTTGTCTCCTCATGCCCAGCTTTTGCAATTATTTCTCCGAACTTCCAAAGAGAACATAGAGGGAAACAAAAAAGTTAGCCCATCAAAATCACAAAGGGAGTGGAACTAAAAGACTAACAGCCTTCAGATTTTTGTACCGGCCCAACAAGAGTAGAGTGGCCCCAGGCAGTATAACCAGCACCAACATCTCGAGCAGGTGAACATGTTGCTACAAATAGCTGTCATCCAAACATAGAGAAGTTAGCTTCTCCATGTAGCTACAAGACTTTCCAAGGCAGTGATAGTAATGATTGCTAATTCCACAAATCTTTTGTTTTGTTTTCCTTTTTCTTTTTTAATGTATGACCATGCCTCAGAGAAACTGCCTTGGTTCTCATCCTTCAGAGACTACGAGCTAATTGAAGCCACCCAGCAAAGGAATGGTTATGCCCCTCGCCCTGAGGGCCAATACTTGGCTTCAGCTTGTGCAAGACAATAACATCAAAAAAGAAATCCTTCTTCCCTTTGATAGGCAAGGGCTGCTCTCCACTATGCTATCCCTTGTGCAGTGTTACCAACTAATATTTTGTTGACTCGAATAAAAACTATTGCCCACTTTCTTGGAAAGCGTTGCACCTAAGAAGCTACGAAATTCATGTCAACAAAAATGGCTTAAAACATCACGCATATAAAAACTAAAAATAAAGGCAAACATGTCCTTTTGCTTGGATAAAGTGCAACCTTCTGATTTTTCAGAGAGGATTTCATCAAGGGTATAAAATGCAACTGTTACCTAAAACACATGAAATGGAAAATGGAGGTGAACGACTAGTGTGTTAGATTAGATGTGTTTCATAAAAGTGATCTTTGCAGAATGTTAGAATAGATAAAAGGTCAATGGTGCTAGATGTGTTTTTGTAAAAGGGATATATGGGAAGCATTAGAATAGACAGCAACATAGGCACCCAGATGTGGAGATGGTGAAAGCAAAAGGTAGCCAGCAATGGAAAACCTCCATGAAAATAACAAATAAAGAATTACCTGGTTATCAGTTGCCCTGTAACACAAAAGTACAAAATCAGCCAACTTATTAAGCATTGGATAAGACTAACGTGTCCGTGGAAGAAGAATACAGAAGCATCATGGCATTACAGCAAGAAAAGACTTTCTCAAGACAAAGAGAAAAAAATTACAAAATCATGCTGCACTAGAGTAGATAACAAATGCTAACCATGATGATTGAGATTTAACAGCTTCCAAAGCTTTTGTATCAGTTGGTACTTCATTGTGTATAATTAAGGGACTTGTTCAGGGAAGTGCAGTTCATCTGTTGTAATCTACAGCATTGTCAGACTAACAGAAACCTGTAGACCTGACGGATCATAAGGGGATATATGACTCAACTCCTAATGTGCTCCCATGTTCAATCTCGCTTAGTTTCTCCCCAACCTATTTCCCATAGGCATTTTACAGCAGCCTCAACAGTTCGGCCTGAAAGATGCAAGCGTTCCTATTGAAACAATACAATCAATTCCACCCACACTTAAAATCTTAATAGTCTTTTGTGTTTCGCTTTAGTTGTTGTATGAGGCTGTTATTGGTTAGAATACTAGTTTCATCATTTTACACAAACACCAAAAGATAGAATTGCAGAACAAGAATTCAGAAAGCAAAACGTCAATAAACTGTATGGATTCAATTGCACATATGTAGTACATAACAGAGACGTCGCACATAAGGAGACAAAAAGGACAATATCCATGTGCAGTTCTTAAATCTAGGCACTTATCTTGCACTGTTCAGGCTACTTATTTTTTGTGTACGTGATATCTCAGCCCCTAACAAGACAGACATACCAAGTGGTACTAAAAAATTAATACAATTTTTTTTTCCTGGATGGCCCAGCACTGCGAACCTCAACCATGAACCATTTATTTACCAATTTTACAAGATTTACTAGCAATGGTTCAGAGACGCTTGGCAAGCTAAACAATAAGATTTACTAGATCAAACATTATGTTAAGATGACAAACGCATGCTACTCAGTTCTCTAGGAGCAAATGAATCCTTTTAAGCCTTCTGAGACGTAAAAGCCATATTTTGTTATGTGGAAAACACATTCATGATATTTATAAAATTATTAAATGTAATTCATCAAATGAGAGTACAACTTGCATATCATCACACCCAAGATTTTCGAATTTATACATCTTTTTTGAAAAACTCAGCGCTATGCCTCACATACTTTTAGACCTTGAACATCTGCGTAGTGCACATCAAGGGATTTCATTTACAATTTTGAGAAACCAACAACAACTAGGCCTTTTTCCATACTAGATGAAGTCGGCTACATGGATTCTTTGTTTTCATAGAGCTTGATCTTGTGTCATGCTAACAATTAACTCCACATAAGTTAGATCATTCTTTATTGTGTCTTCCAACACTTTTCCATAGAACCTTTGGTAGTCCTTATATATGTCCAAACCATCTTAAGCGATTTTCCCTTATTTTGTCTATTGTTGTCACTCTCAATTTATTTCTAATAACCTCATTATATATATGATCTTTCCTTGTGTGACCACTCTTTCATCTCAGTATCTTCATTTTTGCCACAAAAATCTTTTATACATGTTGATAATTAACTACCCAACATTCAAAGCCATAAAACATAGCAAGTTGAATTCTTCCTCCATAATATTTACCTTTAAACTTTAATAGTATATTCTTATTACATAAAATACCTAATACACCTTTCCGTTTTAATCAACCTACATTAATTGTATGTGTAACATCTCCATCAATTTTTTCATCAATCTGAAAAATTGACCCTAATTATTTAAAACTTTCTTTACAAGAGATACAACATATGTCAATCTCAATCTTTGTCATTTGAAATAACCAAATGATCAAACTTGCATTCTATATATTTTGTCTTTGTTCTACTGAGTCAAAAGCCTTTACTTTCTAATGTTTCTTTTCATAGTTCCAATTTCCTATTAACTTTTTTTCTTTATGGGTCCTAACACATGTTTGTGCTATGCCAACAGGATACCTCTTTTTTCTAAAGTTCTTGTTCTGAGTCTCGAAAGAATCAAGATGATCTGCACATTGAGAAGTTCTATTAAATTGTTGCTTTATGTTTATTAAGTTGTTATTTTTAAAGGTAGCTTTAAAATCAGTTCTTTAATGGCATAATTGTAGAACTAAACATTATAATGTTGGTCTCGAAACGGTTGTACCTTAAACAGCAGATCCTCCCCACCATCTTCTATCATATTTATGGTGCATATTAGTTGATTGTTCGCTGTTTTTCTACATGGTATCAAAGTTTTTCATGACGGATTTAGACGAGAAAGGTAAGTAAACATCTCATTGGCACCAATAGCAAGACATCAGTAAGATCTCATGGCAGACCTTCTGGTGTCCCAATCTGGCTAGCGGCGACAGGTGGTCAACCTAGTGATAGCAGCACAACTCAACAACAACAACAACAACTAAGCCCTTTCCCATACTAGACAGGGTCGGCTAACATGAATTCTTGGTTTCCACTGAGCCCTATCATGTGCCATGTTAGCAGTTAACTCCCAATAAGCTAGATCATTCTTTATTGTTTCTTTCCAACACTTTTGTTATCGTCCTCTACCTCTTTTAATACTTTCCAAATTTAGTTTTTCATACCTTCTTACAGGTTCTTCTTTTGATCTTCTTTCTATATGTTCAAACCATCTTAAACGATATTCTCTCATTTTATCCTCTATTGGTGCCACCCCTAATTTGTTTCTAATAACCTCATTATGTATACGGTCTTTTCTTATATGACCACTCATCCATCTCAATATCTTCATTTCTGTCAGAGACATCTTTTGCACATGTTGATGATTAACTGCCCAACACTCAGAACCATAAAACATGGTAGGTTTAATTGTTGCTCTATAATATTTACTTTTTAACTTTAATGGTATCTTCTTATCACGAAGAATACTTGATGCTCCTCTCCATTTTAACCAACCAGCATTAATTCTATGCGTAACATCTCCATCAATTCTTCCATCACTCCAAAAAATTGACCCTAGGTATTTAAAACTTTCCTTTTAGGGGATGCAATGTGCCAATTTTAATTTCTATGTCCTCTAAAGTAACCAAATGATCAAATTTACATTCCATATATTCTGTCTTTGTTCTACTAAGTCAGATGCCTTTGCTTCTAATGTTTCTCTCTATAGTTCCAATTTTCTATTAACTTTTTCCTTAGACTCCTCCACTAACACAATGTCATCATACACCAAAGTACTTTATCTTGAATATGTTTTGTTAACTCATTAAAACCCATTATAAATAAGTATGGACTTAAAGTTGATCCTCGATGTAACCCAATATTAACTTCAAAGAAGTTTGTCATTCCTTCATGAGTCCCCACACATGTTTTTGCACCATCGTACATGTCTCTTATAAGGTTAATGTATGTCAATGAGATACCTCTTTTTTTCAAGGTTCTCCAAAGAACCTCCCTCGGTACCCTATCGTAAGCTTTTTCTAGATCAATAAATATCATGTGAAGGTCTTTTATTTTTGCTCTAAAATGTTTCATAAGACGTCTCAAAAGGTGAATTGCTTCAAGAGTAGATATGCATGACATGAATCTAAATTGGTTCTCGGTTGTACTTGATACTTGTCTTAACCTACGTTCAATAATTCTTTCCCACAATTTCATAGTATGACTCATTAACTTGATACCTCGATAATTCGCGCAATTCTAAATGTCTCCCTTGTTCTTATATATGGGTATAAGTGTACTCGCTCTCCATTCCTCGGGCATCTTTTGGTTTCTCCATATTTGATTAAATAGTCTTGTGAACAAGGTGATTCTGATTTCTCCTAGTATTTTCCAAACTTCTATAGGAATATTCTTTGGTCCTACCGATTTACCACTCTTCGTATGTTTAAGATTCGTATGTTTAAGAGCCTCTTTTAAAAAAAGAAACAAACAACGATTCTTCCCTGTTGTGGCATCAATTTATGATCATTAAAGAAGATGAATATTGAAGGAGGAATCCCACGTTATTGAGTATGACAATGATAAAAAATTTGAACCCTTTAAAGTAACAAATATTCTTGTGGAAGGTAGAAATTATAGAGAATGGGCACGATCGATTAAACTTTTCTTAAGATCTCGAGAAAAACTATCAATGATCAAGGCAAATCATATTCGACCAAGCGAAGATAGTTTAGATTTTGAGTAATGATCTAAAGATGACGCATTGGTGAGTTCTTGGTTAATTCAATCAATGAATCCCTCCATTAGTAAAACATTTATGTACATAGAATCGGCAACAAAAATCTAGTCTGCACTGAAGGAAGCATATTCAAGACAAAGAAATATAACCAAGGAGTATGAAATTCTCGAAAAAATAAAGAAATATCGCAAGGAGACAGATCTATAAGGGAATATTATGGAGAACTCAAGGGGCTTTGTAGTGAACAAAGATATATTGTGGAAAATAAGTGTAGCCACTTTATGAAAGAGAGAAAAGCCGATGGTGAGATTCAAAAGGTGTTTGATCTTTTATGAGAAAAGCTCCTAAGTATGAATCAATTAAGCTGAATATTCTAAGCAAAGAACTTTCTTCAGTGGGAACTGTATATTCCCTTTTATCGAGAGAAGAAGATAGAAGGAATTTAGAAAAAGGAGAGCATATTGAAACTGAAAAATCTGCATTTGTTGGTAGAGGACACATCAATTTTCAACAAGAAAGATATTCAACTAGAAGTAGAGAAAGAAGACGATATTAAAATTATGAGAACAAGAGCAAACTATAATGCACACATTGCAAGGAAAGAAGACACACCCGCAAACATTGTTGGGAAATTATTGAAAAGCCAACAGACTACAAAGACTATGGTAGTCATATGACAGCCATGAGTGAGAAGAAAGTTGAACCTAGTTCCATGGATAAAATGATAAAACTAAAGAAGAAACTTGCAAAAATTGAATCCAAACTGCGTGAACAACCCTCTACGTCCTCACCTAAAAATGAAACAAATTTCCCCACTTCGTGCAACTTCAATGGTAACTTCTTTCTAAAAGACTCTATATATTCTAATTTTTTGTTTATAGATTATGGAGCCACCGATCATATGGTAAAACCTTATAAGGTATGAAACTACTCTCGTACCATAGTACGTGAAAGTGGCAAATGGCTCCTTAGTTCCCATAAAAGGAAAAGGAGAAATTCTAACAAAAAATTTCAATGATTTATATTCCCAAATTCTCAGTTAACTTGTTGTGAACCTTGATAAGAGATTTGAATTGTTCAGCCACTTTTTCTTTTTCTCCATCTAGATGTGTATTTTAGGATTTAAAGACGAGAAGAACCTTGTTAATGTAATAGGGGCACGGGCTAATAGGGCCCGTGCAACCTCTGTTTGGAACAAGGGCCACAGCAATGCCAACTATTGGCCAACGGCTAGTGCAGGCCAGCCACCACTAGTACACTTTTCTTTGTTCTTTGTTCATTATTTCTCACACCTTGTAACATCTATAAATACTATCTCAAATCATGAATAAGGTATGCAGTCTTGGCACTGCTTTTGACTTGTTTGTGTAGGCTTCCGCTCTCTTGTTTGTTATACTTGAACATCGACATTCATACTTGAATGTCATTTGACTCTTAGTGATTTGGTGGATTTGATTCGTGAAGTATCAACCTTCAACTATCGACAAATATTTACATGGTATCAGAGCCTCGGATCGAAGAAATTGAGTGCATTGGGAAGCGTGCTACCGGTGCAAAATTTGAAGAATTACACCAAACTTGAGGTTAGTGCATAATTTTTGATTTTGCACAAAATAGAAGGTAAAAACGAGTCGTTTAAATGTATCCTAAACCCAAAATGTTACCAAAGTTGGGCTAGAACCATGAAAAAGTATTTTTTGTCAAAAGATTTTTGGGATTATATCAATGGAACCATAAAGGAACCAACTTTGAATATTGATAGTTTGGATGATGATGAAATCGTCAAAGCTCATGAAAAATACAAGTTAGATTTGAAATTGTGGGAAAAGATTAATGCAAAAATTACATGAATTATTTGCCAAAATGTGAATGAAAAGCTTAGGAATAGGATTAGTGCTTTTGAAAACGCTTTTGAAACTTAGAAATACTTAAAAAACTTCATTCTCAAGACGATTTTGTTTTTCAAATTGAGCTAACGAAAAGAATGATCATGCTTAAACAAGGGAACCAAAGCATTAGAGACTACCATAATGAATTTTCGGAGTTATGGACTCAATTAAGAAGTTTTAATAAATTTGAAAATCTTCATAAATTAAATGAATTTCAGTAATTTCTAAACAATCAATATTTCTTCTTGTTTATGCGTGGGTTAAGAGACGAGTTTGAAAATATTAGATCAAACCTTATACATAGAAAAACTAGACCTAGAAGAGATTCCTTTTTATCCGATCTTGTTATGGAAGAAAAAAGATTGAAGAATATGAATGTGGCCAAGGAAGTCGTGCTTGCCGCATCAAAGCCGGGAGCAAACTTGAAGACCTACAAGCCTCCGCATGCAAAGAACAATGAAGACCAACAAAGACATTATTTGTCATTATTGCAAGGAAAGTGGACACATCAAAACCACTTATCCTCTACTTCGGAAATTGAATGGAAACGTAGGAGTCGTAGAAGAAGGAAGTGTCTCGCCTAACAACATCAAAGCGTACATAGAAGAAATTTTCAAGGAGAAAGCAAGCATCTCCGAAAATACACTATCCACTTCTCAAGGTATGTCTTGGTTTTTAGATTCTGGTGCATCTTTTCATATGACACATAGTGAAGATGCTTTGATTAATTCTTGTGAAACCATTGGAAAACATGTGTTTACGGCCGATGGAACAAAACTCAAAATCAAAAAAATAGGAAACTTTGAAAAGAAAATTTTAAAATTCAAAATGTAAGTCTTATACCTAAACTTAATTTGAACTTACTTTCGGTTGCTCAAATATGTGATAATAATTGTATAGTCACTTTCTCATCCAAACATTATGTGGTGCTGGATCACCTATCGAGGAAGGTGATTGGTCAAGACCATAAAGAAAGTGGACTATACAAAATGGATTACCTTGTTATGCCAAATTTTGAGTTTTGTAACGTAGCTCAAGATGTTACTCTTTGGCATAAAAGACTTCGACACTTGGACTCTTAAAAATTATGTAATATTCCATTGATGAAAACAATTAGAGAGAAAAAGTTTGAATATAAAGATTGTATTCTTGGAAAAATGCATCATCTTCCTTTTAGAGAAAGAAATTATGTACCCAACAAAGCTTTTGATCTAATACATTCGGATGTTTGGGGCCCCGCGCCCGTTGTCTCCAAAGGAGGAGTTCAATACCATGTAATTTTTGTGGATGACTTTACTCGTTTTACATGGATAACATAAATCCGAAGTATTTGAAAAATTTGTAGTTTTTTGTAATATGATCAAAAATCAATTTGAAGCCACCATTAAAATCTTTAGATCCGATTCGAGAGGATAATATGTCTAATGAATTTCAAAAATTTATTGAAGCAAATGACATCTTTCATAAAAAATCATGCACTAAAACACCCCAACAAAATGGTCTAGCGGAAAGGAAACATAGATATATTATTGAAACTTATAGAACTATGTTAATTGCTAGTAGGGTTCCTAAATACTTATGGGTCCGAAGCTACTCTTACTGTAGTATATCTTATAAATAGAATGCCTTCATCCAATCTTGAAAATACTTCACCTTTTAAAAAATTGTACAATATCCCTCCATACTATGAATGACTTAGAGTTTTTGGATGTAGATGTTTTGTGTATACAGACAAGAATGATAAACTGTAACCTAGAGCTATTGAATGTGTATTCCTTGGTTATGGCATTGACAAGAAGGGTTATAGGTGTTTCGATCCCATAGAAGACAAATTATATGTCTAAAGATGTAAAATGTTTTGAGAATGACACTTATTATGATCCCAAACCCTTGGAGAATTCTGAACCTGTCATTCCTCAAGATTCTTTTAAACTAGAAGAGGAAGATGATTGTGACTTAGTATATCGTCAAGATCTTCAAGAAAGACCTGTTGAAGACAATGACACTTCACACACAACTGTTAATACCCAATCAATTATCGAACCAAAACCTCCCCAGCGATTTGTATCCTATGAATCTTTTGAACCACAATGAAAAAATTTGATTGCCACCCTTCGTCAGGTTAAGGAACCTAGGTTCTATCATCAAGCTAAAGGTATCCCAGAATGGGAAGATGCTATGAAAGATGAACTAAACGCCCTAGACAAGGCTCAAACATGGATAATTGCACCCCAAAGGATAAGAAAATCATTGGATGTCGATGGGTCTATAAAATCAAAACTCGTAGCAATGGTCACATTGAGAGATACAAGGCTAGACTAGTTGCTAAAGGTTATGCCCAAGAATATGGAATTGACTATGCTTAAACCTTTGTCCCAGTAGCTAGAATGACCACAATTAGAATTCTCATAACCACTAGTGCAATTAGGCAATGGAATATTTATCAACTTGATGTTAAGAATGCTTTCCTGAACGGTTATTTGAACGAAGAAGTCTACATGAGTCCTCCTCCTGATCTCAATCTTCCTCCTGGTCATTCTCTTAAATTGCGAAAAGCCTTGTATGGTTTGAAACAGGCTCCTAAAGCTTGGTTAGACCGATTTGAAAAATTCATGCATTTGCATAATTTTACGACTTGCTATACTGATACTGCATTGTTTGTACGAAAAACAAAATCAGGTATTGTCATTTTTCTTTTGTATGTAGATGATATGATCATCACAGGAAGTGATGAAGCAGGAATTGCAGAAGTTAAACTTAACCTTCATCATGAATTTGACATGAAAGACTTGGGTCTGCTGAATTATTTTTTAGGTATTGAGATAACTAAAAATAATTGTGGATACTTTATGTCTCAAACAAAGTTTGCTAATGATATTATTGAAAGATCTGGTCTTACAGATACCAAGATTGTTGACACACCGAAAGTTCTAGGCACCAAGTTAAGATCCACTGATGGTGATAAATTAGCTGATCCCACCCCATACCGACAGATAATAGGTGCCCTTACTTATCTTACAATTACTAGACCAGATATTTCTTATGCAAAAACACAAGTCAATTTCAGCAACCACCCACTTCTGTTCATATAAGTGTTGTTTTGCGTATTATTCGATATATTAGAAATACTGCCCACAAGGGGGTTCTCTTTTCATCTTTTGATTTATCTGTATATACGGATTTTGATTGGGGTGGAAATGTCAACGATAGACAATCTACGACTGATTTTTGTGTGTTTTTAGGTGAATCTCTCATTTTATGGAAGTACAAAAAGCAGCAGAAAGTATCACTCTCATCCACTGAAGCTGAATATCAAGCTATGGCTACAGCTGCAATGGAGATCTCTTGGATCACAACCATTCTAGCAGATATGGGAGTCACTTTGCAACGTCCTGCCCTCATGTATTGTGACAACAAAAGCGCCATATACATTACCTCCAACAATACTTTCTATGAGAGGACGAAACATATTGAGGTAGATTGCCACTTTGTTCGTGAAGTATGCCTAAACAAGAAGCTTTCACTGTGTTATGTCACATCTGAGATGCAGCTAGCAGATTTTTTCACCAAGTCCCTTTCAGCTACTCGATTTCAATTCTTGTTAGACAAATTTTCAGTGTATCAACCTTCGACTATCGACAAATATTTACAAACCTTTGGACGTGGTGAACTAAGGAATGGACTATACATATCAATGTTGTTCGATGCGTATCGTATCATGTATCATTTTGGTCCACGATACAGGCATATCGTATCATACTTTAACATTTAAAAATAATAAAAATAGAAAAAAATAGAAAAAATCTTAAAAAATTAGAAAAATTAAAAAAAAATTGATAGTTATAAAGAATTCATATAATGCAAAGTTTAATACATATTTATCATTCACCATTGAACAATTAAAAAAATTACATATTTTGAAGCAAAAAATGAAATACATTTACTGATTTACATTTACATATTGTAATCAGCATCATCAACTAAATAATCTTCATCTCTCCCTATTGAAGATCCTCACCACCTTATGCTTTAAAATCAAAATCTTCATCTCCTTGATAATGTTGTTGCGCTCCTTCCAAATTAATCCATGCAATGTCTTCCTCGGTTAGGAGTGCATTTTCTTCGTTATCTTCCATAATTCACTCCTCTAATATATCAAAATCAGTGTTATCCGTATCGCACTGTATCGTTATCGTGGGTCACCACGATACGATACACAATAGTGTATCGCAAATGCGAACTTATCGCACCGTATTGTGCGATACGGGCCGTATCGCACGATACGCCTAGGGGGGTCCCTGGCCGAATGAAAACCTGTGTTTTTACGGGGTTCCTTGGTTTCTTCAGAGCTCCCCAAGCTCCCCTAGAGTGGTTCTTGGCCTCCTTGGTGTTCAAGGCTCAAAAAACGTGCTCTACGGTATTCGTGCAAGCCTCCTAACTCGGATTTAGGTATATTTTTAGTGTGTTTCTTCATTTTTTCCTTTGTATTTGTTGTTTATTTTATTTTATTTGTATTTTTCTTTTTTTGAATGATAAAATATGAAGTTATTAAGTGTGTGGATATGATTTTTATTGCATTCACGAAGTGGGAGACACTCTATTTGAGTGTTATTTGACGATTGGGGATTTACGAAGTACTTTTATCATGTTTTTTATTTAATTAAAGTACTCAATTGAAATGGCAAGAATGGGTGTTAGAGACTCCCATTCTCGTTTTGATGATCTCACATGGCAGTGGGGTACACCAATTGAGGGTTCCAGATTAAATATCATATGTTTATTTTGTGAGAGGGTGGTTAGTGGTGGAATTTAAAGGTTAAAACATCACCTAATAGGGACTAGGAAAGAAGTTGCTCCTTGCACAGGCAGAGTTAGAAGTTTGCTAAAAGGTATTAAATGAAAATGTCTTCAGATGATTGAGAGTATACAAGAAAGGAGACATCAAATTGATTATTTAGAGATGTTTGAAGAAGATGTTGATGCTACTGGATTTGGATTTACTGATAGTTTGCCTTCAGATGCCAGAACAAAGATTGGTAGTAGCAGTTCACGAGCACTTAGCAGGGAAAAGAGGGTTGCTGAAGACTTTGAAGGTCGTAGAAGAGGAATGAAGGAGTGGAGGAAGAACTGCTTGTGGCATACATTCATTTTTTCCTCTTACCACTACACCTGGTGCTCAACCTGGAATTCGTGCTACTATAGCTTCAAAACAACTGCATGATCAGGCAGACCTTGCAGTGGGAAGATGGTTTTATGATGCATGCATTCCATTCAATGCAATAAACAGTTTTCATTTTCAAATAATGACAGATGCAATTGCTAACATTGGTCCATGATACAAGATACCCTCCTATCAGAAGTTGAGAGGAAAGATCTTAGATAAGACTGTCATTGAAGTGCAAGAATACTGTTTGACTTTGAGAGAGTCATGAAAAGAGACAGGTTGCACTATCATGACAGATGGATATCATGGCAGATGGATGGACAGATAGGCGAGCAAGGACCTTGCTAAACTTTCTTGTCTATTATCCTAAAGGACTTTGTTTTTGAGATCTCTAGACATGTCATAGGAGAGGCACACTGCGGAGATCCTGCGGCAAGAATTTGATGAGGTTATATGCGAGGTTGGGCTAGAAAATGTAGTCCAATTGATAATGCAGTTAACTAAAAAGCAACTGGGAAGGAGTTAGCTGATATTTATGGGACTTTCTACTCGACACCATGTGCAGCCCATTGTTTAGATCTCATCCTTGAGGACATTGGTGAGATGGATGAAATAAAGGCAGCAACTGAGTGTTGCCAAGATATCATAAAATTCATTTACAACCATGCATTTGTTTTGTGTATGATGAGGAGATATACAGAAGGTGCAGAGCTTCTTCGAACAGCTGCAACTCGGTTTGCAACAAACTTCTTATCTGTACAGAGTATTGTGAGACAGAAGCAAGCATTGAAGAAAATGTTCTCCTCAAACGAGTGGAGACAATTTGCAGAGTTGTCTCAAAACAGAAGAAACAGAAAGTTGAATGAGTGTAAGTGATCATACATTATTCATCAAGAAAGGAGTAAAATTGACGTTATTACTTGTCTATGTTGACGATATAATCATGACAAGTGATGATATTAAAGAAATTCAAAGTCTAAAACAAGAGCATCGGTTATTCGATATCAAGGATCTTAGAAAGCTACACTACTTCCTAGGCATTGAAGTGGCATACTCAAGTACTAATATTTTCTTAAATCAAAGAAAATATATGTTGGATTTATTGCGAGAAGTTAAGATGGAAGATTGTAAACCAATTCATACTCCTATGAAGGTGAACCATAAATTGCAAATTGAAGATGGAGCTGCTAAAGTAGACACAATTAGATATTAACAACTAGTTGGAAAACTAATCTATTTGATTATTACTCGTCGTGATATGGCATATGCAGTGAGTATAGTAAGTTGATTTATGCAATCTCCTTCAAAACAGCATATGGATGCAGTTTTTCATATACTTAGATACTTTAAAACTGCTTTAGAACATGGAGTGATGTATAAAGCTAATGGACACACAAAGATTGAAATTTTTATGGATGCCGATTGGGCGGGCTCTTTGAAAGATAGAAAGTCTACATCTGGATATATATCTCTAATTGGAGGCAATGTTGTATCATGTAAAAGTAAAAAACAGTCAGTTGTAGCCAGATCAACAACAAAGGCTGAATATAGGGCAATCGCCTTAAGAATATGTGAAGGAAAGTGATTGCGATCTTTATTAATGGAAATTGGTCTACTTATAGAAGATTCTATTCCAATATACTGTGACAAAAAAGCAGCAATTCATATCGTATCAAATCTTGTACAGAACACATTGAAATCGATTGTCACTTTATACGGGACAACATTGGCACGAAGAAATTTCAAACTAGAATATGTGAAGTCGGATGATCAGTATGCAAATATTTAACTAAATCTCTTAATAGAAATTTATTGATCAGACTATGTAGCAAGTTGACAGTCTCCTCTATTTTTCACCCAACTTGAAGGGGAGTGTTAAGAGTATGGAGAGAATCAAGATGATCTAGAGATTGAGAAGTTCTATTAACCTATTGCTTTATGTTTATTAAGTTGTTTTTAAAGGTAGCTTTAAAATCATATCATTAATGGTATAATTATAAAGCAAAACATTGTAATGTTGGTCTTGAAAAGTGGGAAAACGACTGCACCTTGAACTGTAGATGCTCTCCATCATTTTTTATTATATTTTTGTTGCATATTAGTTGATTATTCATTGTTCTTCTATAATTCTCTAAAGAATATCTCTTGGCACCCTATCATAAACTTTTTCTAGAACAATAAATAATATGTGAAGGTTTGTCTAAATAGATGAATAACTTTAATAATAGATCTTCCTTGCATGAATCCAAATTGGTTCTCTGTTGTATTTGATATTTGTATCACCTACGTTCAATAATTCTTTCCTATAATTTATAGTATGGCGCATCAACTTGATACCCTTATAATATGCATATTTATGGATGTCTCTCTTGTTGTTGTATACGAGTATAATTATACTCTTTCTTCATTTCTCAAGCATCTTTTATTTTTTTTATATTTTATTAAATAATCTTATAAATCGAGTAATACTCATCTCTCCTAGAATTTTCCATTAATTCTATAAGAATATTGTCTAGTCTAATAGATTTATCAAGCCTTATAAGTTTAAGAGCCTCTTTGACTTTATTGTTTAATAAATTATAGAAATTATGGTTTATATACTCCCCTAAGCTAATATTAACACTCATATTTTCGTTAAAAGCTTACAAAAATAAATTTTCTATTTATTTTCTATAGCATCATTTGCCACTAGAATCTTCTCGTCCTCATCTTTGACACACCTAACAAAAGTAAGATCCTTAGTTTTCTTATCTCTAGCCTTAGCTATCCTAAAATTTTCTTTCTATCTTCTTTTGAGTTGAGTTTTTTTTATAAATCCTTTCAAAGTTTATTTGGTGCTTCACTAACGGCCTTTTTCACTTCCTTCTTTACTTTCTTATAAGCCTCCTAAGTTTCATTAGTCTTATTGGTATAATACAATTTGTAACTATCATCTCCATCTTGATCTTACCTAGCATCATTCACTTCACCACAAAGCTTCTTTTTGTGGCAGTATGCCACCCATAGATTCACCTACCACATCCTTTGCTACTTTTCTAATATACTTAACCATATTATTTCACGTATCAAAAGGTGTACATACGTAATTTCAAGCATCTCCTTTAAGGACTTTCAGTTCAAATATATCTTCTTTCTCATTTTTAAGATTCTACTATTTAGTTTAAATAGCTCTATATACTCTTTTGCCTCTTTTTCCACCTTTTTACTTGCAAATCCATAACTAAAAGTTGATGTTGGATAGTTAAGTTTTTTCCTATAATTACCTTGCAATCCTTACAACACAATTTATCTTTTCTCCTACAAGCAAAATAATCAATTTGTGTTTGTGACAAGCCACTCTTATAAGTAATTAAATGTTCATCTTTTATTTTTAGAAATTGTATTGACCAAAAAGAGATCATATGCCATAGCAAAGCTTAAAATTTTCTTTCCTTTCTCATTTAAATCTCCAAACCCATAGTTGCCATGAATACCTTTATATCCTAATTCCTCTACACCGACATGTCTATTTAGATTTCCTCCTAAACAAATTATCTCTCTTTATAGAATCTTTTGAATTACCTTACTTAACTCTTCCTAAAATACCTTCTTTATGCTATCTTCTAATCTCACTTGAGGTGCATAAACAAAAACAAGCTATATAAGCCTGTGCTCTTAATACTAATTTTGTAATTATAATTCGGTCAACATGTCATTGTATGTCTACTACATTGTCCTTTATTTCTTTATTTACAATAATATCAACTCCATTTCGAGTATTTTTATTTCCTAAGTACCATAATTTAAAACGTTTATTCTCGATTTCTTTTGCTTTTTCTACAACCTACTTTGTCTCTTGTAAACATAAATCTTTCTCTCCTAATCATAGCATCTAGCACTTTCATTAGCTTGTCAGAAAATGTTACAATATTCTAAGTACCAATATGAATCTTATTATCTAGGACTGCCCTTCTTATCCCCGCATCCAACCACGCTAAAAATATAGAGACCCTCTCTATAATTTATCCACTACATTTAAACGGCAATGTTTTTTACTCATTCCCGTTCATATTGTGAGAACCCTCTCTACAATTTATTCACTACATTCGGCAAAGATGGAGAGGCCCTTGTGTACTTTTTACTGCATTCGGAGTGTGTTGTTATGAGAGAATGCCCCAATACAGTGTTCATAATGTCTAGAATCTATAGTAGATAAATCTGACAAAATCTTATGCTAGCTATCGAAAGCCTAACGCAAAACTCTTCCTTTATACGGGCTTAGGGCCGGCTATGCAAGGGTGATCCCTTACATGAGTGGAGTTGAGAAACTAACAACCATAGCCAACAATTGATTTATAAAAATCTATAATCCAAATAACAATTTCATTCCATATGCCATAGAACATATGGCACTATTAAATCTAAGTTGATCACATGTCAGCTGATACCCTGTATATCAAAATAAACATCTACAGAATCGTAATTCCAACAGAACGAGGAAACCATGATTCACTGCTACCTTGCCCTTTGCAGAAGTTCCCAATGCAAGGGGCCTGTAGTCATGTTAAAAGCTCCAGGGTAGCACAGGAGATGAGCACCTGCAACCAGTCCAATATCCTCTCATTAGTTGTGGTTTACCGGTGAAGGAAAAGATTCAAAGACCCTCCACATGTTATAGTTAAATATCTTTTGTTTCTCTTTCTGTCATGTTTCAATAATTGAAGTAAGAAAAAAGAATGCCCAAGGACATCATTTTTTCTCACTGCTTTGACGTGCACAAAGGTCCAATTCAGGATTTGAAAGCATTTGTACAGGGGCCAAGCTAATGTTCTCTGTATCATTCCAATTTAATGAGATGTCTTTCCCTCAAAAAAAAAAGATACTTCAAAACTATTTTTAATCAGTGTTTCAAGGAAATAAAGAATAAATCTGATTTAAATAGATAAACATATTACATTCACATGGAACAGAGACAGACCTCTTGCACCATATAGCATCGCTAGTTCTTGAAAGCGAATGTCATAACAGATGCCAATACCGATTCGCCCCACATCTGCAAACGAGCACTTGCCATAAGGTTATGAGAGGGAGAGGGCACATAAATGTGAAAGTCATTTATTCAAATAAGGCACACCCAACAGAAAGAAAGTTAACCATGCCTAATTGAAAACAGTTCGATGTTCCTTTTTCTCTGGTTCCAAAGAGGACTTCAGATCAATGCTCAAAATCAGAAGTAATGCATACATGAGATAGCTTATATACAAGGAGCCTAATCTTCAAAGTGAAACTTTTTCCTTGTTCCAAATATAGGAACGCTGAAAGTGTAGGTAGGAGAAGCCAAATCATTCTTACAAACAACAACTAAGCCTTTTCCCATACTAAATGGGGTTGGCTACATGGATTCTTTGTTTCCACATAGCCCTATCACAATTTGTAGAATCCATGATAAATAAGTTCAACAAAGTTTTACGTTGGCTGTCACAAGCTTAACACAACCTCCTTTATCCAGGCTTTGGACCGGTCATGCAAGAGTGATCCCTTACATGGGTGGAGTTAAGCAACATCATTCTCAAAGCAGAGAAAAACATGGTCAGGTGGTAGAAACTGCTCATGTGGAAATTCTTCCAGACTGCAGCAAACTATTGTCTGTAGACCAAAACCAGTTGTTGGGTCTTTTAGTTAGTGAAAACATTTTATTATCAAGCAAAGGAAGGCATTAGACACCGTAGCAGGATCATAAGGGCAATTTTAGCTTCAGCAACAACTTAACCAACTGAATTATTAATAAGCAACTAGACTACTAAGTGGTCATGTGGATTACTAAAACAACTGCAGCCGTCCAAATTTTATCTTGGTTAATGGCAAAGTCAAGATTGGTCATCATGACCTATCTTCAAAATTAGCTGTCCAAGGATAGCCAGAAATAACTTGTTACAGTAAGAGAAGGCAAGATCAAATTGAAAACCATAATCAGAGAACTACAACTATTTGTCTAGATCAGAGTACACGATATTGATCAAACATGTATGCTGGCCCAAAGTTCTTATGGTGTTCAAGCTAAGCAGCACTGCCCATTGATGCATCATTGGCCCTGTGGAATGTGGAGGTCCAGACTTATGATGACTTCACTTGTTTCTTTTGAAGATGATGGGAACCATTGGAAGACATTTTAGGTAGCAGAGTATCCTATACAGCAGCAGTCACAAATGGGTGTGCCTGGAATTGTGAAGCTAAGTTTAATATACAAAACTTCCCTTGTAACATGGTGGTGGAGAAATTTCTATGGCATTGTGGTTCACTTGGAACAGAATGGCGTTAAGAATCTTCCTTTGTCTTAGAGTACAAACCTATGGTCGATCTTCCAGCAACAAACAAACAACAACTAAGCCTTTTCCCATACTAGACACAATAAGCTAGATCATTCTTTATTGTTTCTTTCCAACACTTTGGTGGTCGCCCTCTACCTCTTTTAATACTTTCAAATTCTAGTTTTTCATACCTTCTTACAGATTCTTCTTTCTATATGTCCAAACCACCTTAAACGATATTCTCTCATTTTATCCTCTATTGGTGTCACACATAATTTATTTTTAATAACCTCATTATGTATACGGTCTTTTCTTATATGACCACTCATCCATCTCAACATCTTCATTTCTGTCACAGACATCTTTTGTACATGTTGATAATTTACTGGCGAACACTCATAACCATAAAACATGGCAGGTCTAATTGTTGCTCTATAATATTTACCTTTTAACTTTAATGGTATCTTCTTATCACAAAGAATACCTGATGCTCCTCTCCATTTTAACCAACCAGCATTAATTCTATGCATAACATCTCCATCAATTCTTCCGTCACTCTGAAAAAATTGACCCTAGGTATTTAAAACTTTCCTTTTGGGGATGCAATGTGTGTCAATTTTAATTTCTATGTCCTCTGAAGTAACCAAATGATCAAACTTACATTCCATATATTTTGTCTTTGTTCTATTAAGCCGGAGGCCTTTGCTTTCTAATGCTTCTCTCCATAGTTCCAATTTTCTATTAACTTTTTCCTTAGACTCCTCCACTAACACAATATCATCTGCAAATAACATACACCAAGGCACTTCATCTTGAATATGTTTTGTTAACTCATCAATCACCATTATAAATAAGTATGGACTTAAAGTTGATCCTTGATGTAACCCAATATTAACTTCAAAGAAGTCTGTCATTCCTTCATGAGTCCTCACACATGTTTTCACACCATCGTACATGTCTCTTATAAGGTTAATTTATGTCAATGGGATATCTCTTTTTTCCAAGGTTCTCCAAAGAACCTCCCTCGATACCTTATCGTAAGTTTTTTCTACATCAATAAATTTCATGTGAAGGTCTTTCTTTTTTGCTCTAAAATGTTCCATAAGACGTCTCAAAAGGTGAATCGCTTTAACAGTGGATCTACCTCACATGAATCTAAATTGGTTCTCTGTTGTACTCGATACTTGTCTTAACCTACGTTCGATAATTTTTTCCCACAATTTCATAGTATGGCTCTTTAACTTGATACCTCAATAATTCGCACAATTCTTAATGTCTCCCTTGTTCTTATATATGGGTGTAAGTGTACTCGCTCTCCATTCCTTAGGCATCTTTTGGTTTCTCTATATTTCATTAAATAGTCTTGTGAGCCAAGTGATTCCTTTTTCTCCTAGGATTTTTTAAACTTCTATAAGAATATTATTTGGTCCTACCAATTTACTACCCTTCATATGTTTAAGAGCCTCTTTGACTTCATTTTTTTAAATACGTCGATAGAAATTGTGGTTTATAACTTTATATACTTTTCTGATTTGGCTAACTCTCACAAGCTAATACTAACATCTTTATTTTCATTAAAAAACTTATAAAAATAGTTTTTTCATCTATTTCTTATATCATTATTTACCACTAGAATTTTTTTATCCTCGTATTTGATGCATCTAACAACATTAAGATCTTTAGTTTTCTTATATCTAGCACTAGCTATCCTAAAAATATCTTTTTTCACCCTCTTTTGAGTTGAGTTTTTATATAAATCCTCCCAAATTTTAGTTTTTGCTTCATTGATGGCCTTTTTCGCTTCCTTCTTTGCTTTCTTATAAACCTCTAAAGTTTCACTAGTTTTCTTAGCATAATGTAATTTGTAGCATGCCCTCTTTGTCTTATTTTATTTTGCACTACTTCACTCCACCACCAAGTTTCTTTTTGTGTTGGTACACCTCTCTTAGATTCACCTAACACATCTTTCGCCACTTTCCTAATATGTATAGTCATATTGTTATCACAAGGTGTACCAACATAATTTCAGGCATCTCCTTAAAGGACTTTCTGTTTAAATATATCTTCTTTCTCGCTTGTGAGGTTTCACCATTTAGTTTGAATAGCTCGATGCACTCTTTTCTTCTTTGTTCATTTCTTTATTTGTAAATCCATAACCAAAAGTCAATGTTGGGTGAATTCTTTGAATCACCTTATCTAACTCTTCCCAAAAAGCCATCTTTATACTATCTTGTAGTCCTACTTGGGGTGTGTAAGCACAAACTATATTCAAAACCTCTGCTCCTAACACTAATTTCAACATCATGATTCGGTCACCATATCGTTGTATGTCTACTACACTATCCTTTAAATCTTTATTTATGATAATACCAACTCCGTTTCGAGCCTTTTCTTTACCTGAGTACCATAATTTAAAACCCGTACCCTCTATCTCCTTTGCTTTTTCTCCAACCCATTTTGTCTCTTGTAAACATAGAATATGAATCTTTCTTCGAATCATAGTATATACCACCTCCATTAGTTTACCGGACAATGTGAATCTTATTATCTAGGACTAGCTTCCTTACCCCTCGCATCCATCCATGTTAAAAATGCGGAGACCCTCTCTGTAATTTATTCACTACATTCAGGCGACAATGTAGCAGGACTAACTTCTTTACCCACACCCGTCCATGATGTGAGAACCCTCTCTGCAATTGATTCACTACATTCAGACGAAAATATAGTGGCCCTTGCTTACTTTTCACTGCATTCAGGCTCTGCAGCACGTCGCTAAGCGATAACGCCCCAAAGCAATGCTCATAATTTGTGTAATCCATGGTATAAAAATACGACAAAGTTTTACGCTGACTGTCAGAAACCTAACACAACCCTCCTCCTTTATTCGGGCTTAGGACCGGCCATGCAAGGGTGATCCCTTACCTGGACGGAGTTCTATGGTTGATCTTCCAGCACTATGAAAAAATTATAATCAATTCTAAAGATTTCAGAAAGAATCCTCCTGGTTGGGGTGATAGCAGAAACATTCTCTTTTTTTGCATATGGAATTGTGGGGGAAAAGGTTCGTTCTCAATAAAGATGCAACACATCTCCCATTTGGAACCATGAACTAAATCATAACCTAAGGAACGTACTTGAGCCCCAACCAGTGATCCATCCTTTTACAGCACTGATTACACTGGACAAAGCCCATCATGGGGGATTGCAGGTTCATTGCCTATGCTTAGGTAAAGAAGTCATTCTCCACCTTTCTTAAATGTTAATTTTAAGTGACTCTCATAAGTCTGGCTAGATTAAGAAATCATACAACCTTAAACTCGTCAAGGCCTACCATTATGGCACCATTGACTCACAAAAAGGTAAGAGGATTCAGAAAATATATAGAAGTGGAGACTGGAGACTGTAGTAGCCTAGAAACAGGCATGGATACAGACTGGTATTTCAGGTCATTGCTTGATTTGTGGCATGAAAAGATAAAGACAGTTGTTCCAAGATTTTCTTTATTCTTTTTTGGCTAATGCTACAGGAGAAACAAAATGAATGAAAAAGTAAGTCACAAAAGAAGATACAGATATAGTTGCAACTCCTTGATTGTTGGCTAAAGAAAATATGTCATCAGAATAAGACATCAGCTAAATTCAAGAACCTAGACAATGACAATTGCTGTATCTTTTAGGACTTTTTTATTTTATCTGTTAGTTTGTTGCTTTGCCTATTCTTACTTGTTTCTCTTTACTTGCTGATTTTCTTTGGTGATACTTCACTATGTAGTTAATAGTGTGCTATAGCGTATAGTGTTTTAGTGGCCCTATGGCCATTATAACGCTACCAAAGCTATCACAGACCATTGTAGCGGTCCGCTAAATTGTGTTTTGCATACAAGGCGGGTTGATCCATATGGATATGAGTCGACCTGATCCAATTCAAAGATTTAATGAAAACGAAACTGAAACCTTAGAAATTTTTACTGCCCCTCTCTCATACTTCTTTCACGGTTCCACCACCAGCAAAAACAATTGATGACAGCAAGAGTAAGGAGAGAGAGATGTATAGACCGCCAGAGGGATTTTCTTTGTTAACAAAGTGTACCATATGATTAAGATGGGCTCCTTAATGCAAGTTAAGGATAGAGAGCGAGAGAGAGAGATGTCCACGGTCTTGAGGCCTCTCTGTCTACTTGGTAGCAACCTCCAATCTTGAGGCCTAACCATGTCCACAGTCTTTATGAGGCAGCATGTTAGGTGGTCTTGTTGGCTTGGCTTCTAATATTTCTGCTTGCTTCTATCTCTGCGAACCCTCGTTATGTGTAGCACAAGTAATGGCTTGTAGGATTCAGACTTAAAGATAACTCATGCTTATTACTGTTTCATTTGAAACTTTGAACTCAGTGGATTTGGTTCCCTTTAATTTTTATTTGGACATTTTGCCTTATGAGTGACGAGAAATTTGTCTAAGTCTTGGTTCTAGTTAGGGGTGAGCATTATTCTGATATGATCGAATGACCGAACCAAAATTTCTATTTCGATTCGGTTTTACTGAAAATCGGCTCGGTTTTTAAGGTTTGAAAACCAAATATAAATATATACATATGGATATTATACTTATATGTACGTATATATACATATATACGTATATATATATATATGTATGTTTATATATGTACGTGTGTTTATATATGTACGTGTGTTTATATATGTACATGTATATGTATGTATATAAACATATACGCTATACACACACACACACACACACACACACACACACACACACATATATATATATATATATATATATATATATATGTATATAATATCATATACATATATGTACATGTACATATATGATATATGTATACAGTGTATATATTTATATGTATCCATACATATATGCACATATATACATATATATACGCATACCTATATTATATATATATATATATATATATAGAATTCAGTCATAAATGGTAAACCGAATAACAGAACCGAAACGAAACGAAATATTTCGGTTTGGTTACCTATACATTTTGGTTCGGGTTCAGTTCTGAAATTCAAAGGCTATTCAGTTTTGGTTATTTTGGTATGGTTTGGTTATTGAACCAAGCCGACCGATGCACAACTCTAGTTCTAGTGGTATCTTGTCTTTCGCTTTGCAAACTAAACCACATGAAATCATTATGAGCACATCCACATGCTTGTATGGTATAAGCTGACCAATGAAAGAGAATAAGAGGAAGCAGAATTTGATTTTAAAGAAACATATGAAGAGTAAGAGGAACTACAAGAACAAGGATCTTCATCCGAAAATAAACATAATTAATCTCCTACAAAATGTATTTTTTTGGTTCATCTTAAATAATTCAATTTATATTGTAATCACATTTGGTGGATGTTATTTTTTGGACTTGTTAAGTTGTTATATTTGACGTAGCTTTAAAATATTCTATATATTTTGGTCATTTGGTGGATGTTATATTTTGAACTTATTATATTATTATATTATATGAATTTTTTATGTGTTATATTTTCTAGCACATCTTAGAATTTTTTTTCACTTTTTAAGAACTATTTGACGTTGCTTTAAAATATTCTATATATTTTGGTCATTTGGTGGATGTTATATTTTGAACCTATTATATTATTATATTATGTAAATTTTTGGTGCGTTATATTTTCTAGTGCATCTTGAAGTTTTTTTCATCTTTTAAGAACATTTTTTTCTCCGTCCTAAGTTCCTAACACTATTTTATTCATTTTGCAGGTAAGTATAGCACGTTACTCAAATTAGATTAGACCATTCTAGAGCAGATAAGTATAATATATTAGTTCCTTTTAATTCTTCTACTTAAAATAACTTGGTGATATTTAGGTCCTTATTTTTTAATTTAACAATTCAACATGCATATATCACCTAATATTTATTGTTTGTCTTCTTAGAATTTGCTTATTTAGTTTGATTCATATTTATAAATATGATGGTTATCTATTTCTTGATATTTTCAGAAATTAGAAAACCCATTATATAAATATATATATATATATATATTAGTTTTTAACCTTAAATGATAGTGTACCGCTATATTAGGGTCAAGCGCTAACAGCCCACTAGATACTTCGGCATCACTTTCTCATGAAATTACTTCTCACCCTAAAAAAAAATGTGATCTTGGTAACAACCTGATAGGTCGGTCAATTTCAGTCAACAAGAGCATAATTTTAGGCTTGGGTTCCCTTTGATTATCCATTGAGCGAACCTTCTTAACCATTGGCAAGTCAAACTTAAATTGTGTAGAGAATACTCGCTCCTAGTAGCCGAACTAAGGAGCAGTTTCCTCTACTTTAGATAGATAATGAATCTGAACCAAAAGCAACCTCCAACCTGAAACATCATAATTTAGTTTTAATGCTGCCGTTAGTTCTGAATAACCACAAGCCTAGAGTACCTTACCTAAGACTTTTACAACACTAAGTGGGGTTGGATGAGGGTGCAACAGGGGGACTTCCTAGGAGCTCACCATCCTAGTATTATTTCACCCAAGCATACTTAACTTTAGAGTTCGGATGGGATCTAGTGTATTTATGCTGAAAACATCACAACAAGTGTTATTCGTATCGCACCACAGTGTTATCTATATCGCAAGCATATGGTGCGATACATACGATATGATATGGTAACCTATATCGTAAGATACAAGTTATCATACCGTATCATGCGATATGAGTCGTATCGCACGATACAACACGTATCGCTCGTATTGTATCATACGGGCGATACGCCCAGGGACCCTTTTCAAGAATCCCTGACAGAATAAAAACCCACAAAAATGCGGGTTTCTGAAGTATGTTCACGGCTCCCCATCGCTGCTCAAGCCTTCCTCTGGTGTCTCTCCACTTTCTTGGTGTTCAAAGCTCCCAAAAAAGTGCTTTACAATGTCCGTGAAGACTCCTAAATAGGATTGTGGTATATTTTGGGTGTCTTTCATAATTTTTTTCTTTGTATTTGTTGTTTTTTGGTGTTATTTGCGTTTGCTTTTTTTGAATGACAAAATATGAAGTTATTGAGTGTGTGGATATGATTTTTATTGTATTTATGAAGTGGGAGACACTCTATTTGAGTGTTAAGTGAAGATTGGGGATTTATGAAGTGTTTTTATTTTCAGGTCTTTTATTGAATTGAATGGCAGGAAGGGGTGTTAGGGACTCTCAATCTCGGTTTGATGATCTAACATGGTAATGGAGTACAATAGATGAGGGTTCCAGATTAAAGATAAGAAGTTTGTTTTGTGAGAAGGTGGTTCGTGGTTGAAATTCACGATTGAAACACCACCTAGCAAGGACTAGAAAAGAAGTTGCTTCTTACATGAACATAGTTAGAAGTTTGCCACAAGGCATTCAATGACAATGTCTTCAGATGATTGAGAGCATACGTGAGAGGAGACAATAGAAGAGTGATTTAGAGATGTTTGAGGAAGATGATGATGATGCTATTGGATTGGCTGATAGTATTCCTTAAGATGCTAGAACAGAGATTGGTAGTAGTAGTAGCAGGAGAAAGAGGGTTGTTGAAGATTTTGCTAGTAAAAGTGGTAGAAGAGGAAGCTCAGGAAGGAGTATAGGAAGAGTTGTTTCTAACATACATTCATTTTTTCCTCCTAGCACTACACCTGGTGCTCAACCTAGAATTTGTGCTGCTATGGCTTCAAAATAACTTTATGATAAGGCAGACCTTGTAGTGGGCAGATGGTTTTATGATGCTTGCATTCCATTTAATGTAGCAAATAGTTTTTATTTTCAGGCAATGGCAGATGCAATTGCTAATATTGGTCTAGGATACAAGATGCCCTCTTATCAAAAGTTGAGAGGAAAGTTATTAGATAAGACCGTTATTTAAGAAGAATATTATTCGACTTTGGAAGGAGACAGGATGCACTATCATTACAGACGGATGGAAAGATAGGCGAGGAATAGGACCTTGTTAAACTTTCTTATCTATTGTCCTAAAGGACTTATGTTTTTGAGATCTCTAGACATGTCAGAGAATATGCATATTACAGAGATCCTAAGGCAAGAGTTTGATAAGGTGATATGCGAGGTTGGGCTAGAGAATGTAGTCAAATTCATTACAAATAATGCAGCTAAATATAAAGCAGTTGAGAAAGAGTTAGCAGATATTTATAGGACTTTCTATTGGACACCATGTGCAACTCATTGTTTAGATCTCATCCTTGAGGATATTGGTGAGATGGATGAGATAAAGGCAATAACCCAGTGTTGCCAAGATATCACCAAATTTATTTACAACCGTGCCTTTGTATTGTGTATAATGATGAGACATATAGATGGTACAGAGCTTCTTCGTACAGTTACAACTGGGTTTGCAACTAATTTCTTATTTGTATAGAGTATTGTGAGACAGAAGAAAGTCTCGAATAGAATGTTCTCCTCTGATGAGTGGCAATAATTTGTAGAGTTGCCTCAAAATAGAGGAAATAGAAAGTTGAATGAGATTTCAAAGACACTCTTCAAGAGTACATTTTGGAATGCATGTGTTAGACTCTTGAGGATTACATGTCCTTTAGTGAAGGTTTTTAGATTGGTTGATAGCGAGGAGAAACCATCTATGGGCTACCTTTATGAAGCCATGGATAGGGCAAAAGAAGCCATTATAAATAATTTTAATGGAAGAAAGAGAGATTATGTGTTCGTGTGAAAATTTATAGATAATAGATAGAATAAACAATTGCATCAGCCTATTAATGCAACAACATATTACCTAAACCAAACAAGCTTGAAAAGGGACAGTGAGGTTAATCAAGGTATCATTGATTGTATAGACAAATTAGTCCCTAATGAGAGTAGAGCAGATGTTATACATCGAGAGATGGAGATCTATGATAATGCTCTTCACTTGATAAGTTTGTCTGTAGCAATTCGTAATCGCACTAATATGCGTGTGGTAAATTGTTTATCTTCGTATTTAAGTTTCTTAAATCTTATATTATTTGTCTTTTTCTACAGATGTTTGGTGGAATAGGTTTGGAAGTAATTGTCCAAACCTTAAAGATTTTGCAATAAGAGTTTTGAGCCAAACCTTTAGTGCAATGGGTTGTAAAAGGAATTGGAGTGCCTTTCAATACATCCATATAAAAAACCGCAACAGGTTGAAACATAAGCGGCTCAATGACTTAGTTTTCATTTGTTGTAATATGCAGCTTCGCCAAAGGTAATCTTATATTAGTTAATACTTAAAGATTCAATTCAATATTTTGTTTGACTTCAATTGTTAATGTTATTTACTAATTACTTATTTTTCTTTCTTGTAGGCAATTAGAAAAGAAATAGAGAAGAAAGCCAATTTGATTGAATAAGTTTACATAATTTTGATATATTAGAGGAGTGCATTATGAAAGATAACGAAGAAAATGCACTCCTAACCGAAGAAGACATTGCATGGATTAATTTGGAAGGAGCGCAACAACATCATCAAGGAGATGAAGATTTTGATTTTAAGGTGGTGAGGATCTTCAGCAAGGAGAAGATGAAGATTATTTAGTTGATGATCCTTATTACAATATGTAAATATAAATGTATTTTATTTTTTGCTTCAAAATATGTAATTTTTTTAATTGTTCAATGGTGAATAATCAATATGTACTAAACCTTGCATTATATGAATTCTTTGCAATTATCAGATTTTTTATAATTTTTTCTGATTTTTTCTAATTTTTCTGATTTTTTTATTTTTACTAATTTTTTAATATTAATGTATGATACGATACGATACGCCCGTATCGTGAACCAAAACGATACACGATACGATACGCATTGAAAAACACTAATCACAACCCATGAGACCCTACAAAATTTTACTTTTACACTAGCTATCAGTTACATAATGCAACCCTCCTCTTTATCTAGTCTTAGGACCATGTATGGAAGTGTGATCCCTTACATGGGTGGAGTTTCGGAGTAACCACAACATCAATAAAAAAATTTGCACATAAACTCAATTACATATCCACAAATCCACAAATATTATACACAATAAACCCCTAGTGCCATCTAACTTGGAAGCCTTTATACACCAAAGCAAAGCAAGATGTTACAAAACCTGTATCAACGACTGTTGGTGCTTCTCCTGCAGTGAGTGTTTTAGATTCCTTGAAAGTAATCTTTCCTGGGATGTCAATGTCAAAGAGATGTATCTGGAATTAACATGTGATGGTCAGAAATTTCAATTACATTGCTCTTGTAATAAAACAACAAAATAGAAGCGGAGAAAATTAACAAAGAAGCTATAAATGATTAAGGCAAAGGTTTATGTGTATGGACAACTAAGCCACTTTGGATTCTCTTAAGAGATTTTACATTTGTTCATATAAACCAAAACCTGACCTTCCTGTGCTTAGCCTTCAGCTCTCCGTTGGAACCGAACACGCAACAGGTATTGTATAAACGATCACCAGAACGTTCTGGTATGGATCCACCAACTATTGTAATCTTCTTATGACTAGCAACCTCAGACAACATTGAGGATGATGGAGATGCGCTTCCACCAGCATCAATGTCTTCTGCATAGACTGGAAAGCTGTCATTTGAATATGGACTGTTCCAGATTTCCTTCACCACAAACAGATCGATCACATATTAGTCCCACCTTCTATTAACAAAGAAAATAATATGTAATAAAACACATCATCACAACCGACATAGAAAGAAAAGAAATTATGTTACCGTCAAAATCTCTCGAAGATGAACACACTCATAGAATATCATAACAGACTGAAGCTAGCCACAATCTAATGATGTGTTGGCCAACGACACATGGATTTCTACACATTTATGAATAGAACCGTTGCTTATTTAGGAAGCACTCACTAACAGATTTACTTATGAGTTTGACTTCCATTTGATTTTTTACTATTTTCTCAAGCTACACTTTCAGCGAGGACAAGCGGACAGATTCTGTGGAGCAAGCCCCCTTCTAATTTCTACTAAACACGAAGAGATAGTGCGAGAGGGAGAGCAGCACCAAGTGTGACAATAAGGCATGAGAGAGAAATGGACATGTTTGTGAGGTACACATGTACGCTATTCAATCTAAAAAAAAATCAAAAGGATCAGATGTGTTCATTCCACATATTCAATATCTGCTGATTCAAGTTCCCTGAACCGCACACTTGTACACAAGTCTATGTACATGATGCATGTATATATATATATATAGATAGATAGATAGATAGATAGATAGATAGATAGATACACAAATATTGTGAGGTGATATTCAAAATAAGTGGCTGTCCAAAGGCCATTTAATCTAAAAAAATCAGACAGATCAAATGCTGTTTTGAAGAAGAATTATGAATGTTATTAAGAATCAGAAAGAGCATGTCAATTAACTGATAGAAGGAGCCTGTTATATCGCGTGTCATTTGAAAGGCTATGCGCGTAGGTGAAATACCAAGTTGCTTGGTGAATAATAATAATAATAGTCATTTAAATTATATGCAAAAGCCATGTCCCTTTCTAATAAAACGAGGACATTGTTGTCAAGACACATATGGAGGTTCAACATGACCATCATTTGAATGGTCATGACAGTTCACAACTTAATACCTTAAGTGAGTGAAAGAGCTACATAAGTTCACCAAAATAAGAACTGGCTGAAGACTTGAGCATATGTTTTATGTTACATACAGTGTTATCTATATCGCACCGTATGGGCTGCCACGATACGATACCGGTAACTGTATCGCCGCAAATGACAATGTATCGTACCGTATCGTGCAATATGGCCCGTATCGCATGATATGCCTAGGGACCTGTATAAATGGTCCCTGGCCGAACAGAAACCTGTATTTTTTCGGATTTGTGTGAATTATTGGGAGCTCCTCACACACTCTTCGGGTGGTTCTCTCCCTCCTTAGTGTTCAAGGCTCTCAAAAAGTGCTCTACGGTGTCTGTGGAAGCCTCCTAACTCGTCTTGTGGTATATTTTGAGTTTTTTTTGAATTTTTTTCTTTGTATTTATTGTTTTTTGTGCTTTTTTTTTAATGACAAAATATGAAGTTATTAAGTGCGTGGATTGTGGTATATTTGGAGTGTTTTTTTAAATTTTTTTCTTTTTATTTGTTGTTTTTTGGTGTTATTTGTATTTATCTTTTTTTGAATGACAAAATATGAAGTAATTAAGTCCATGGATATGATTTTTATTTCATTCTTGAAGTGGGAGACGTTCTATTTGAGTGTTATGTGAAGATTGAGGATTTATGAAGTGTTTTTATTTTCAGGTTATTGATTCAATTGAAGTACTCAATTGAGATGGCAGGAAGGGGTGTAAAAGACTCTCATTCTCGGTCTGATGATCCGGCATGACAATGGGGTACACCAGATTAAAGATAAGATGTTTATTTTGTGAGAGGGTGGTTAATGGTAGAATTTCACGGTTGAAACACCACCTAACAGGGACTAGAAAAGAAGTTTCACGGGTAAAGTTAGAAGTTTGCCAGAAGGCATTAAATGACAATGTCTTCAGATGATTGAGAGCATATAAGAGAGAAGACAACAAAAGGATGATTTGGAGATGTCTGAGGAAGATGATGATGGTGCTATTGGATTGACTAATACTATTCCTTCATATGCTAGAACAGAGATTGATAGTAGTAGCTCTCGTCCATCAAACAGGAGAAAGAGGGTTGTTAAAAATTTTGCTAGTGAAAGTGATAGAAGAGGAAGCTCAGGAAAGAGTAGAGGAAGAGTTGCTTATAGCATACATTCATTTTTTTCCTCCTAGCACTACACCTTGTGCTCAACCTGAAATTCATGTTGCTATGGCTTTAGAACAACTTAATGATGAGGCAGACATTGTAGTGGGCAGATGGTTTTATTATGCATGCATACCATTTAATGCAGTAAACAATTTTCATTTTCAAGCAATGACAGATGCAATTGCTAACATTGGTCCAGAATACAAGATGCCCTCTTATCAGAAGTTGAGAAGAAATATATTAGATAAGACCGTCATTGAAGTGCAAGAATATTGTTCGACTTTGAGAGAGTCATGAAAGGGGACAGGATGCACTATCATGGCAAACGGATGGACACATAGGCGAGGAAAGACCTTGTTAAACTTTCTTATCTACTGTCCTAAAGGACTTATGTTTTTGAGATCTCTAGACATGTTGGAATGATTTGTAGAGTTGCCTCAAAATAGAGGAAATAGAAAGTTGAATGAGATTTCAAAGACACTCTTCAAGAGTACATTTTGGAATGCATGTGTTAGACTCTTGAGGATTACATGTTCTTTAGTGAAGGTTTTTAGATTGGTTGATAGCGAGGAGAAATCATCTACGGGCTACCTTTATGAAGCCATGGATAGGGCAAAAGAAGCCATTAGAAATAATTTTAATGGAAGATAGAGAGATTATGAACTCCGCCCATGTAAGGGATCATCCTTGCATTGCCGGTCCCAAGCCCGGATAAAGGAGGAGGATTGTGTTAGGCTTCCGACAGCCAGCGTAAAACTTCAGAGGATTTTTATAACATGGATTACAAAAATTATGAGCATTGCTTTGGGGCGTCCCCGCCTAGCGACGTGCTGTCGAGCCCAAATGCAGCAAGAAGTAAGCAAGGGCCACTATATTTTCGCCCGAATGTAGTGAATCAATTGCAGAGAGGGTTCCCACATCATGGACGGGTGTGGGTAAAGAAGTTAGTCCCGCTACATTGCCGCCCGAATGTAGTGAAAATTTTTCAAAGAGGGTCTCCGCATTTTGATTATGGACGGATGTAGGGGGTAAGGAAGCTAGTCCCAGATAATAAGATTCGTATTGGTTCTTGGAATATCGGAACATTATCGGGTAAGCTAATGGAGGTGGTAGATACTATGATTCGGAGAAAGATTAATATTCTATGTTTACAAGAGACAAAATGAGTTGGAGAAAAAGCAAAGGAGATAGAGGATACAGGTTTTAAATTATGGTACTCAGGCAAAGAAAAGGCTCGAAACGGAGTTGGTATTATCATAAATAAAGATTTAAAGGATAGTGTAGTAGACATACAACGATATGATGATCGAATCATGACATTGAAATTAGTGTTAGGAGCAGAGGTTTTAAATATAGTTTGTGCTTACGTACCCCAAGTAGGAGTAGAAGATAGTATAAAGACAACTTTTTGGGAAGAGTTAGATAATGTGATTCAAAAGATTCTATAAAGGGAGATGATTTGTTTAGGAGGAGACTTAAATAGACATGCCGGTAAAGAGGCATTAGGATATCAAGGTATTCATGGAAACTTTAGTTTTGGGGATATAAACGAGGAAGGTAGGGAGATTTTAAATTTTGCTATGGCATTTGATCTCTTTATAGTCAATACAATCTTTAAAAAACGAGATGAACATTTAATTACTTATAAGAGTGGCTTATCACAAACACAAATTGATTACTTTATTTGTAGAAAAAAAGATAGAGCGTGTTGTAAAGATTGTAAGGTAATTCTAGGAGAAAGCTTAACCACCCAACATCGACTTTTAGTTATGGATTTACAAATAAAAAAATGGACAAAGAAGAAAAGAGTGCATCGAGCTATTCGGACTAAATGGTGGAACCTCAAAAGCGAGAAAGAAGATATATTTAAACATAAAGTCCTTCAAGGAGATGTTTGAAATTATGTTGGCACACCCTGTGATATGTGGAACAATATGGCTATACATATTAGGAAAGTGGCGAAAGATGTATTAGGGGTATCTAAGAGAGGTGTACCGGCACAAAAAGAAGCTTGGTGGTGGAGTGAAGTAGTACAAAATAAATCAAGGCAAAGAGGGCATGTTACAAATTACATTATGCTAAGAAAACTAGTGAAACTTTAGAAGCTTATAAGAAAGCAAAGAAGGAAGCAAAAAAGGCCGTTAGTGAAGCAAAAGCTAAGATTTGGGAGGACTTATATAAAAAAAACTCAACTCAAAAGAGGGGAAAGAGATATTTTTAGGATAGCTAGGGCTAGAGATAAGAAAACTAAAGATCTTAATTATGTTAAATGCATAAAAGACGAGGATGAAAAAATTCTAGTGGCAAATGATGATATAAGAAATAGATGGAAAAACTATTTTTATAATTTTTTTAATGAAAATAAAGATGTTAGTATTAGTTTAGGAGATTTAGTCAAGTCAGAAAAGTATATAAACCATAATTTCTACCGACGTATACAAAAGAATGAAGTAAAAGAGGCTCTTAAACATATGAAGGGTGGTAAATCGGTAGGACCAGATAATATTCCTATACAAGTTTGGAAAATACTAGGAGAAATAGGAATCACTTGGCTCACAAGACTATTTAATGAAATATAGAAAAACCAAAAGATGCCCGAGGAATGGAGAGCAAGTACACTTATACCCATATATAAGAACAAGGGAGACATTCAAAATTGTGCGAATTATCGAGGTATCAAGTTAATGAGTCATACTATCAAATTATGGGAAAGAATTATCGAACGTAGGTTAAGACAAGTATCAAGTACAACAGAGAACCAATTTGGATTCATGCCAGGCAGATCTACTATTGAAGCGATTCACCTTTTGAGACATCTTATGGAACATTTTAGAGCAAAAAAGAAAGACCTTCACATGATATTTATTGATCTAGAAAAAGCTTATGATAGGGTACCGAGGGAGGTTCTTTGGAGAACTTTGGAAAAAAGAGGTATCCCATTGACATATATTAACCTTATAAGAGACATGTATGATGGTGCAAAAACATGTGTGAGGACTCATGAAGGAACGACAAACTTCTTTGAAGTTAATATTGGGTTACATCAAGGATCGACTTTAAGTCCATACTTATTTATAATGGTGATAGATGAGTTAACAAAACATATTCAAGATGAAGTACCTTGGTGTATGTTATTTGCAGATGACATTGTATTAGTGGAGGAGTCTAAGGAAAAAGTTAATAGAAAATTGGAACTATGGAGAGAAACATTAGAAAGCAAAGGCCTTCGACTTAATAGAATAAAGATAGAATATATGGAATGTAAGTTTGATCATCTCGCTACTTCAGAGGACATAGAAATTAAAATTGACACACATTGCATTCCCCAAAAGGAAAGTTTTAAATACCTAGGGTCAATTTTTCAGAGTGATGGAAGAATTGATGGAGATGTTACACATAGAATTAATGCAGGTTGGTTAAAATGGAGAGGAGCATCAGGTATTCTTTGTGATAAAAAGATACCATTAAAATTAAAAGGTAAATATTATAGAGCATCAATTAGGCCTGCCATGTTTTATGGTTCTGAGTGTTAGGCAGTTAATCATCAACATGTACAAAAGATGTCTGTGACAGAAATGAAGATGTTGAGATGGATGAGTGGTCATACAAGAAAAGACCGTATACATAATGAGGTTATTAGAAACAAATTAGGAGTGACACCAATAGAGGATAAAATGAGAGAACATCGTTTAAGATGTTTGGACATATAGAAAGAAGATCAAAAGAAGAACCTGTAAGAAGGTTAGAAAAACTAAATTTAGAAAGTATTAAAAGAGGTAGAGGACGACCACAAAAGTGTTGGAAAGAAACAATAAAGAATGATCTAGCTTATTGGGAGTTAACTGCTAACATGGCACACGATAGGGATCTGTGGAAACAAAGAATCCATGTAGCCGACCCCGTCTAGTATGGGAAAAGGCTTAGTTGTTGTTGTTGTTGTTGTATTCTTTATTGTTTCTTTCCAACACTTTTGTGGTCGTCCTCTACCTTTTTTAGTACTTTCAAAATTTAGTTTTCATACCTTCTTAAAGATTCTTCTTTTGATCTTCTTTCTATATGTCCAAACCATCTTAAACGATATTCTCTCATTTTATCCTCTATTGGTGCAACACATAATTTATTTCTAATAACCTCATTATATATACAGTCTTTTCTTATATGACCACTCATCTATCTCAACATCTTCATTTCTGTTACAGACATCTTTTGTACATATTCATGATTAATTGCCCAACACCTAAAACCATAAAACATGGCAGGTCTAATTACTGCTCTATAATATTTACCTTTAACTTTAATGGTATCTTCTTATCAGAAAGAATACTTTATGCTCCTCTCCATTTTAACCAACTCGCATTAATTCTATGCATAACATAGCATTCTTTGACCCTAGGTATTTAAAACTTTCCTTTTGGGGGATGCAATGTGTGCCAATTTTAATTTTTACGTCCTCTAAAGTAACCAAATGATCAAACTTACATTCCATATATTCGGTCTTTATTCTACTAAGTCGGAAGCCTTTACTTTCTAATGTTTCTCCTCATAGTTCCAATTTTCTATTAACTTTTTCCTTAGACTCCTCCACTAACATAATGTCATATGCAAATAACATACACCAAGGTACTTCATCTTAAATATGTTTTGTTAACTCGTTAATCACCATTATAAATAAGTATGGACTTAAAGTTGATCCTTGATGTAACCCAATATTAACTTTAAAGAAGTCTATCATTCCTTCATGAGTTCTAAGACATGTTTTTGCACCATCGTACATGTCTCTTATAAGGTTTATGTATGTCAATGGGATACCTCTTTTTTCCAAGGTTCTCCAAATAACCTCCCTCGTACCATATCGTAAGCTTTTTCTTTCTTTTTTGCTCTAAAATGTTTCGTAAGACGTCTCAAAAGGTGAATCGCTTTAAGAGTAGATCTGCCTGACATGAATCTAAATTGGTTCTATGTTGTACTTGATACTTGTCTTAACCTACGTTCGATAATTCTTTCCCACAATTTCATAGTATGGCTCATTAACTTGATACCTCGATAATTCACACAATTCTAAATGTCTCCCTTGTTCTTATATATGGGTATAAGTGTACTCGCTCTCAATTCCTCAGACATCTTTTGGTTTCTCCATATTTCATTAGATAGTCTTATGAGCAAGGTGATTCCGATTTCTCCTAGTATTTTCCAAACTTCTATAGGAATATTGTTTGGTCCTACCGATTTACCAATCTTCATATGTTTAAGAGCTTCTTTGACTTCATTCTTTTAAATACGTCGGTAGAATGGAGGTTTATATATTTTTCTGATTTGGCTAACTCTCCTAAGCTAATATTAATATCTTTATTTTCATTAAAAAGCTTATAAAAATAGTTTTCCATCTATTTCTTATATCATCATTTATCACTAGAATTTTTTCATCCTCGTATTTGATGCATCTAACAACATTAAGATCTTTAGTTTTCTTATCTTTAGCACTAGCTACCCTAAAAATATCTCTTTCACCCTCTTTTGAGTTGAGTTTTTTATATAAATCCTCCCAAATTTTAGTTTTTGCTTCACTGACGGCTTTTTTTGCTTCCTTCTTTGCTTTCTTATAAGCCTCTAAAGTTTTACTAGTTTTTTTAGTATAATGTAATTTGTAATGTGCTCTCTTTGCCTTGATTTTATTTTCCACTACTTCACTCCACCACCAAGCTTCTTTTTGTGCTAGTACACCTCCCTTAGATTCACCTAACACATCTTTCACCTCCCTTAGATTCACCTAACACATCTTTCGCTACTTTCCTAATATGTATAGCCATATTGTTCCACATATCACAAGGTGTACCAAGATAATTCCAAGCATCTCCTTGAAAGACTTTCTGCTTAAATATACCTTCTTTGTCGCTTTTAAGGTTCCACCATTTAGTCCAAATAACTCGATGCACTCTTTTCTTCTTTGTCCACTTTTTTACCAATAAATCCATAACTAAAAAAAGTCGATGTTGAGTGGTTAAGCTTTCTCCTGGAATTACCTTACAATCTTTACAACACGCTCTATCTTTGTCTTACAAATAAAATAATCAATTTGTGTTTGTGATAAGAATACATAAAACATAAAAGAACTAGATATTTTCTTTATTCTTCTCCATGTGCTCCTCTTGTAGTTGCTCATGATCCTTGTAGTCTAGTCCTCCTCGTGCTCCTCTCGCTTGCATATCCTCAATTTTCTTGAGCATATGCACCTTCACTTTTCATCCTGGATCCACGTAGATAATGTCAGGCTAACTCCACCTTGAATGGCATGCCCTATAGAAATGGCATCTCATCACCATTTATTCTCTACTTTGTTCCCAAACTTCCTTGCTATAGTAGTTCTCAATCAAATGGAAATCAAGATTTTTGGTCATTGGCAGATGCAAGAAATTTGAGATTTGGAGTTTTAGAAGAGAGACCAGGAGTCCTCTTAGGAGAGAAAGGTGCAGGTGAAGCCAGAGAAGATGGCCTCAGGGGGTTTAAAACAACCCTCAGTTTCAAAAGTCGAAAAACAAGGTCTTCGAGAAATCAATGCCATATGATACGATATATGGGTGTATCATTCGATGGCGAAGCGGTATTGCATTGTATCGCCAGATAAATCATATATTGCAATTCAAGTACAAGAATCTTGTTCATTCAGGCAGGATACATGATAGCTCAATTGTCTAGTCAATATAGAGAGCATGGTGTAGTGTACCCTTCATAACTCTTAGCTTGTTCTTGGAGGCACTAAGCGGAAATCTCAAAATGATCATTTTACCAACACAAGATATGGAGATAAGCGAAGCGAGTCCTTACACTTCCATGTTCCCGGAGGTGTGGGAGCTAGTTTTTTAGACTTACACCTCCAAATGCAATGAACTGGACATGTTGTAAAATAGCTAATTAATCAAACGCTTCTAGAATTACCGAAACTCAACGCTTTTAAAAAAAACACATGATATATTGTGGTAAATGCTTTCTATGCTATATTGCTATTAACTCTATGGAAAGTAGCAGAGCAAACATTCTAAATTTATTCGATAAATAAAACTTCCTCAAAATAGAACTTTCATATCTTCCTCCTAGTGACAATTGACAGGTAGAAAAGTTCATCAAGCCCCAAACATTGCAAAAGGCCTAGGTGAAAGCGAAGGCCAGTATCCAGGCTAACTTTCATGTATTGTTCGATCCAATGTTGTAAATAGTGTATTGGGGCCCACATTGTATAGAGCACCCATATGTGTGTATAGTACATATGGTTCATATGATCTTTTATATTTTTAAAAATACTATTAAAAATAAAAACATATTAGAAAAAATCATGAGGCGATTTTGTCACATGCATAATATCATGCATCACATGCATGATTAAAGATAATACTATCTTAATAAAAGAGTTTTAAAAAGCTACATTAAAGTTTTAAGCTACTACAGATCGAGAGAGTCATAGGTTCTCAAAGTTTTAAACTTGAAAATAAATAAAACATAGAAAACCTAACTATTTTCTTTATTCTTCTCCTTGTACTCCCCCTATTCTTGATTGTGCTCCTCCTATTCCTGATGCTCTGATGCTCTGTGTTCTTCTCTTCTCACTTATACATCTTTTATTTCTTTTAGCATTTGCATCTTAACTTCTTGAGGCACAGTAGAGCAAAGGCATACGTTCATTTTGGTTCCAACTAGATATGTTGACTAACTCTACTATTCCAACTAGATATGCATCTAATCTTTATTATCTCTTTGTGTTGTTCCCAAGCTTCCTTGCTATAGTAGCTCTCGATTGAACAGGAATCGAGATTGTCAGTCATTGACAAATATAAGAAATTTGATACTTTGACATTTGGAGGAGAAAGCAAAGGGCCTCTTGGAAAGAGAAAGCAATAGGAAGGCCGAAGAAGGCAGCAATAGGGTGTTTAAAACAACCTCGCAACTCAAAAGTTGAAGAGTGTGGCTTCCGAAAAAAAGTTATCATATCGTGATAGAGAAATGTACCGTACAATAAGATATGATATGGCTCAATAAAGTGTACTAATATACCTGAATCGATACGATTCAGGTACCAATACACGATAAAATCATATTATATCGTACGACATGATTTTAATAACATTGAACTGGGCTTTGATCTATTGAACCTCCATAAAAGAAACAATGTATTTGATGAATAACGCTATTTCTGTGAAGGGCCTCGGATGCCCTTTTAGAAAGAAAAATACCCACGTATGATTGAGAGTTATTTATAATACCAGATATGTTATTTATGACTCAGTGAAAAAGAAAAAAAAATTACAATTATCATTTGGCGGTTTTTATTGAAATGTTCTTAAAACTACTTGTTTCCCCTTAAGATGGAAGGGATTTGGTAGTGTAAATGTTTATGCCTCTGGCAGATTATAAGCCACTAGATACTTCCTCAAATGCATTCAGTTTCATGCACAAATCTCCATTACACCTTGAATATTTTTTCTCTATGCTATTCTTTTCAATCCAAGCACCCAACAATGGCATATAGTGTACAGAAGTTAGACTTCCCGCTTGACACTAAGTTCATTAGTCAGAGGTTTGCAGATAAATTTGATTCACAGAACTAAATTATCCAATGGTTTAGTACTTCTTACAGGCAGAAGAACTAGTTGAGCACCCTTTTCTGCAGCTTCTTCAATTGCTTTGCGTGCATGAGCAATGTTTCTCTCTTTATCTGCAGTAACTGATAACTGGCAGAGTGCAATCTTAAACTGAAATGGAGAAAAGAAACGATTTAATAGTCTGTGACTGAGGTAACAGGCAAAACATTTATCATGTATAGCTTTTTCTAACACTGTGGATAACACTCAAAATCCAACAATTTTATAGAATGATAATTCATTTAACAGCTTATGTTGAGTTAACTGTTAGCATGGCACATGATCGAGCTCTATGGAAACAAAGAATCTATGTAGCCAACCCCATCTAGTATGGCTTAGTTGTTGTTGTTGTTGCTGCATAATTCATTTAACAACTCAAAATGGAAATGCTTATTGTGGTGATGCCACAACTTTTTCCCTCTTGTTGGACTATGAAAATCAAACAGAAAAAAATAAGTTCTTGGCTTCTTCACTTAATCGAGCTTATGAAACAATGTAGGCATTCTTTAATTAGCCCTCAACACATAAGGCTGACTTGTGACCTTATACTTCATAAAAGTCGATCAAAGGAGAAGACTGTCACAGGTAATGGAAATATCAACAAGGTGGGAAACTGAAATCAAACTTCTCTTTATTTTCAAAACAAAGAAAATCACATGAAAACTCAAACTACCAGATGGAGTATGGCCAAGGACTACGTAGGAAGTATGAAGTCCCATGCTGTTCATATCTTCCATTTTCTCTTACACGGGTTCTACCATCTCTTAGAGAGGGATCAAATTGAAGAAAATCTAAATCACCCATCAGATAATTAACAGGATCCAGATCTAAGTCTATCCACCACATCCCATCACCAGATGTCTACATGTTCAAGTTTCCATGAAATGAAAAAGGCAGCATAATACAATGCCTCAGTAGGTCCACGATATAAAGCATCAGCTTTAGAAGCAGTAATACGTTTTCTAAATCTTTTACTAGAACTGAATTCAGTAAACTTTAAGTCAAAAGCTGTGTTTTCTTCCATTGTTTTTGTTTAGATAATTTAGTGGACAAGAGATGTGGAGGACAGTTCTGTTTCAGCACCAAAGTGCTATCATACCATAGAAAATCATCGAATGGAAATACAACGTGATCTTGCCTTTTTGGAGTTAAATAAATATCTGGCACTTGATCGTGCACAATGGCGACAAAGAATCCATGTAAGCAACCCCACTTAGTATGAGAAAAGGCTTGTTTTAGTTATGGTTTGCGGATTGCTATCATTGACGAGTCAACAAAAGAGAGTAACATGTCTGCAAAAGCAAGAAGTTCATTCTCCTACGCCACTTTGCCAACAGCTTTAATCAGATCCACATTTCCCTGTCTAGTTTTCCTCAACATACCACTTATGTGCAGCAATTTCATGTTTGCCTCCACCTTTTAGTCACATCGTCAACTCAAAACCCTCAAGTTCCGTTGCTCATAGACAGTCATCAGATTGGTATTCTTTCCATGAACCAGCTTTTAAACTATATAAGATTTTCACATCGAGATTCATTAAAAAAGAACCAACAAATTCGCCGTTAAGCATAGAAAAATCAGAATCAACAACTACACGTAAAATCCGGCCCCATATGGAGTACATCCAATTTAACACGAGAAGGAAATGAGACAACGGATCACAAGAGAAGGCAGTGCTTTCTGGAAAATTATACGTGATATCCCCACTTGTCACTATGTGAACAATCGGATCCATTAACACAATGCCACACGCACACGTATATCTAGTATTAGTCCTTTACGGTGCGTCCAATTTAATCCCTTACGGCGCACCCAATTTTTCAGGAAAATGAAAATAAGGTAAGCTCATATGACACTTTTGAGGCCTTATATCGATAATCATAATATATACCCAATTCCCGAAATAACTGGAACCATCACTCGCTCCACACACACACGCACACACAGAATCTAGCATTAATCCCTTACGCTGCTTCGATTTTTTCAGGAAATGCAAATAAGACAAGCCCAGATAACACTTTTGAGGCTCTTATATCGATATCCTAATATGTACCCAATTTCCGGAATAACTGGAACCATCAAATTCTCTCTCTATGAACAGGTGCACACACAAACACACAGGTGATTCATTACCTTGGGGACCGCCAGAGGTGGCAAAGGGATGGCGGGTGGCCATCTCGATTCCTCGGGCTTGAACGCGGAAGCCATCGTCGAGAAGGACTTCGTTCCTTTCTCAATAGAAGAGCTCCTGCGCGAGCTCAGGAGACGACAGCAATGGCGCGAGAGCAAGAAGCCGGACGAAGGAGATGCAACCAAGAGACGGCGCAAACTCAAAGCAGTACAACAACTAGCCGCAGACGGACAAGGCAGCGACGGCATTGATAAATGATGCCGGTCGTTGTCGTCTTGAGCTTTTCATCCTTCAACCCAACGTGCCACCTAGGGATGGCAGTGGGGCGGGTTGGGCTCCAGAATTTTTTTTTCTCCATCTTATCGCCTGGTCCCGCGGGTTTCAACCCGCTCTGCCCCACATGTATATATGCCCAAGTTACCGGACTCTTAAATGTCACAAATAATCAATTTATCAAACATAACCGGATCTACTCATTGTCTTATCATTTTGAGCAAAGCAACAACTGCTAAAAAAAAAAGCAAAGATGTAAAAAATATAAAAAAATAATAAACGGTTTCCTTATTATATTGTTCACAACATTTAAGCAAGGATATCGACTTAGCTCTAACATACAATAATATAGTTATGAAATTAAAAGGAAATCATAAGCATTGTAATCCATCACGTTGCGTACCTTGACACAGTAATATAATATTGTGACATCAATCAATCCATCATAGTGGTTACTTAAAATGCGATGATCTATCCATATATGTATGCTTTAAGGTTTTCTCTTAATACCATTAGCATCTGGCTTTCTATCACTTTCAAATTCTAGATGGTATATAATCACATGTTCACATTCCTTTAGCTGCAAGTAGTAATTTTTAAGATGACATTCTCAAATTGGAAGACAAGTGAATCACAAAAAAATATTAAATACAATCCTCAATAAGAGAACCACGGTCATCATCTACGATTAAACAAAAAAAGCATATATAAATTAACGACAGCATTTTCAATCAAGAAACCATGATAACGTATCCTTTCTTCTGAGACAGGTTCAATAACAATCTTGATGGATCATACCCAGACAATCGAGAAACCATCACAATCATGATACCGATGCTCAAAACTATTGTCAAAAGAAATCAAGTCAAAACAGACAGGGTCTAGAATAGCTACATACCTTGACAATGTTGATGAAGATTATCACTAGAATGTTCCTATCTCATGAACCCTTCCTTCTAAGACAAGTTTGTTTAGAACTGAGTGACTATCAACATGCATTTTCATCTTTTTAGAGATCTTCACATTGAGAAATTCACATGTGATATAAATAATCTTCATTCCATTTACCAACGAAGCTAACCACATTCTCAATTCTATAATAGAGTGCAAGGAAGGAAGCAAACTAAGTCCCCAATGAGAAAACAACAAATAAAAGATAACACCAACAAATAAAAAAATAGAGTGCAAGGAAGGTCTCAATTGTTTCAATTACTAAAGGATTGCTATGCCTCGGAAATAGTTTATTACTTGTCAAATTAATTATGAAGGTGACACAGGCAACTTTTCATTGTTGTTATCCAATTCGTTATTCATGATAATATAATCATCCACACTAAGCGTTTAGCATATAAAAAGTAAACAAACAAGCATCATTTAATATAATCATTCATGCTAAGAATTGAAATAAGGTATTGGATATCATTAAACTTGACATAAGGTATTGGATATCATTAGTCTATAGAAAAATATAATGAAAGATAAAAATCAACCAAAGATCAATTAAAACATCACCACCATGTATATAACTAGTGGAAACAAAAATGAGTGTTATATCTCAATCATGTAACACAAATAACAAGAAGTTAAACTGAAACTTTTAAAATAAATGATGGCTCTAACTGTTGAGCATGAGAGTGTAGTAAACTTATATAGCATCATAACACATAAAGCATGGGAGTGCAGTAAATATATATGGTAGGACACAGAGCATATTGCTAGTTTCTTCACCAAATACACTCATTAATAACAACAAAGAGAACTTCTTTCACGAATGGAGAAGTAATGGTGAAAGTTTTTGCAGACATATATTCTAAGATACCAAGACTTTCAAAGACATTTTAACATATTTGATTGATCCTTTTTTTGTCATGGTGGAAGGTTGAACCCTAACACAAAAATAGGCATTCTCTGAAACTCGAAACTCAACACTTACATTATGTGAGTCAAAGATCCCTACCAAATAGCTAATGCCATGCATGGCCTAGCTCATCTATTTAATAAGCAATTGGTGGATGTAAGCTCAATTTTAATAATTCCATGGAACATGGAATAGATTACCTTGTTATTTTCGCATGAGATAAAAAATCCATTGAGCCTATTTGTTAAATAATACGATGTTCATAGACTCTATATCTCCATTAATGAGGTATTTATATAGCAAGTCATTCATCTTTATCATGAATCTGTGTGTGTGACTCCACTTGCTAATGTTCAAGTGACTATAATTGATGGTCAACCACCTCTTACAAAATGTAAGAGGTTGAACACGTGTAATGCCCAAAAAAGATATTGTCTCACCTTACCAATGAGTTACCTGGGTGGGTTACTAGTAGAGGACCAAGCCTTTTCACTCCGATTTGATTTTGAAAGAAAAACAATTACCCAAAAGAAGGAGATGGGGACGAAGACTCGATGGTGCAATGTTTATGCAGAGGCTCAAAGGTATGCAAGCATTTTGGTGGAGGGAGAAGAGCTACATGAAAAGAGAAAGTGAGTTAAAAAGAGAAACCTTAGGTCGCCTTCAACATTAATGTGTATATATACTCCGAGTTGGGTCTGGTCTACTACAAACCCGACCCATCCTACCCTGCAACTCATTCAACTTAAAGCCCGACCCATCACGCAGCAGGGTGGGTTTTCATGCCTGGAAACCTGCCCAACACGAAGTGGGTCAAAGCCGGTCTAAATTGCCGTACCTAAACCAAACAAAATGCAGCCCCCAAATGGCCGCAGCCTTCCCATTGATGCACTCTTTCCTTTATTGTTTAAATCTTCCATTTTCCTCGGACGACGGAAGGTAGGTAGAAGGGGCAGGACCACTAAATTAATAGAGATTTGAAATATATAGTGCTGATAATACGAGAGAGAATACGAAAATAATGCGATAACTTCACCCGAGAATTTCGTGTTACTATTCTCGGAGTATAATAGGTAGCGTTTGTCTCTTTTTCGTATGAAACGAAATGACAAAGGAATATATTAAGGTTAAATGCTAACATTGGGCACGAGCTAAAGATGTTCTAGCAAGTTTTTTGTTCCCCTTTATATGGTCACAACAGGAGGCCGAAGCCTCATGCACACACCCATGAGCACCCCCGGAATGAGAAGGATCCACTTCTTTGTTGATAAGGCACTGGACTACAATGTTGGCCTATATCATACTGTATCATGGGTGAAAAAGACCTGCGGTGGTAGGGGTTGCAAATCAGGTCCGTGGTTCAAGTTTGTGTCATGTTACTTCTACTTTGATCAAAATCAGGTTGACCCAAAACCAACCCGTTTTTTTCTTTTTCTTTTTTTCAAATGACCCATACATGCCCTTGTTCAGGTCCCAGTCGACCTGACTACCACACCATACTGTGTATAGACACACATAAACATGTAAATACTATTGGTTGTTCGTCTGTTGGCTGTTCATCGACTGATTTTCTCATTCTGTTTCTACTCGCCTGGTTACGACCTATTGAAGCTTGCGGTTTCCTAAAGTTCTCCCAGGTACACCTACAACGGAATAAGGTAAATATGTTTTGGTTTTTGAGGTTTCTACACAGTGGATTTATCCGGGAGAAGGCTTTTACAATAAGTTTTCTCTTTCTTTTCCATTTGCGCTGCTCTGTAGTTATAGAGCAACGCATGCTCCCCCTTTTTCTCGGTTATTCCTACTGGGCTTCTCTCATCCGAAGCTTTTCTTATCCAAACTGTTACCGAAAATCCCAGTAACGGTCCGACTGTTATGATTCTCATATCTTCAATCCGAGATTCTGGTAACGATCTAGATAGCCAGTCCAGCCATTACCTGTGCTGGATTACCGAGAATGGCCACAACTTATCATCTCCCACTTGGCCATTCGAGCCAAGTATATTGACATACTGGTTTTCTCCCACTTTTGCAGGGTTTACCTAGTACGGTCCTTTCATGATTGTTGCTGCAATCAATACTCGTTGTGTGGTTATTTTCCTTCACAACAATCTGTTCGTCGTATGATTATTTACCTATACAACACTTTTATCTGTTGTGTGGTTATTTTCCTACACAACAATCAAACATACCTCAAACCTATGTTTGTAACATGTTTTGAGAAAAGTTCCTCTGTTATGCTTTTAGTCAAGGGGTCTGCCAACATATCATTTATTGGCATGTATGAGATAGATATTTCCTTTCTCATAACCATATCATGTACATAGTGGTATTTCACCATTATATGCTTGCTTTTTGAGCAATCAGCTCCACTCTTGATAAGAGTAATTGCTCTATTGTTATCACAGTAAATAATAATTGGCTCATCGGTTATTTTCAACTTCAAATCATGTATGAAGCAGTTTATCCAAACAGCACTCGTTGTAGCCATACAACAAGCTACATACTCAGCTTCCTGTATATGCAATGCTATACAACCTTGTTTCTTACATGCCCAAGAAACAACATCACCTCCAAATAAGAATATTTGACCCGAGGTTAATTTGTTGTCATCTTTGCTCACAACAAAGTCAACATCTGAGTATCCTACCACTTTCAGTTCATCTGCTTGAAAACACAGTTTCAAGTCTCTTGTTCCTTTCAGATATCTTAAAATCCTTTTCACAACTATCCAGTGCTACCATCCAGGATTACTTTGATATCTACTTACAAGACCAACAGCAAAGCTGATATCAGGTCTTGTACACAACATAACATACATCAAGCTACCCACAACTTCTGCATAAGGAACATTAGGCTTATTGTTTCCTTCACCGTGACAATCAACCTTACTGATTTTGACCCCTTTTGCAATAGGTGTATCAGTAGACTTGCATTCACCCATTTTGAAGTTCTTGAGAATATAGTCAATATATCTCTCCCGACTTAGGCATAAGAGTCTAGATTCTCTATCTCGAGATATCTTTATTCCCAGGATATAGGATGCTTTCCCCATATCCTTCATTTTGAACTTGGTGTTCAACCATGACTTGTTTTGACAATCATCTCATTGTCATTTCCAATCAACAATATGTCATCTACATATAATGATAAGATGACAAAGTGGCTCCCACTGTTCCAAACATATACACAAGTGATCAAGTTTATTAGCCATCAACCAAAGTTCTATAATGGCATTTTGAAAAGTCAAATACCATTGGTGAGGTGACTGTTTCAAGCCGTATAGAGATTTTCTCAACCTATATACTTTATCTTCTTGGCCTTCAACCACAAATCCTTCGGGTTGCTGCATGTATATGATTTCTTCTAAATCTCTATTTAGAAATGTTGTCTTTACATCTAACTGATGTAAATCCAAATCATAGTATACAGATATTTCCAGGATTATTCATATGGATGCAAATATTGCAACTGGAGAATATGTCTCAACATAATCTATCCCCTCTTTTTGTGAAAAAACATTTGCAACCAACCTCGCTTTAAACTTGTCAATTGTATCATTGACCTTGTATTTTTTTTTAGAACCCATTTATAACCTATGACTTTTCTTTCTTTTGGCAAACATTCAATTTCCTCATCCATGGCTTTCCCCCAGTCTGATGCTTCTGATGAGTTCATAGCTTGCTGATAAGTTAAGTTATCAGTTAACTCATCTAAGTCCACCGAATTACACACTTCTTCTGCAAGATAAGTGTGATAATCCTTTAAGTAGGACAAAGTGGCTCTTGACCTTTTATGTTCACTTAAGGTTTCGGTTGTTTCAAGAAGATCTTCTATGGGCTCAAAAGATGATTAATCTAAGTCTACTAGATCATCAACACATTCATCATTGTTTTCCAAGATGTCATTCTTAAAATCTTCTAAGAATTCAACATCTCTGCTTTTAATTAGTTCGTAGTCTTTATGATAAAACCGATATCTTTTTGAACCTTTCGGATATCTAATAAATATACATCTTAAGGACCTACTGTCTAGCTTATCTCTAAATTGATCAAGAATCTTTACATGTGCAACAGATCCCCACATCTTGAGATGACCTAGGTTAAGTTTTCTTTCAAACCACATCTCGTATGGTGTAGTAAATACAGCTTTACACGGTACTCTATTGAGTATATAAATTGTTGTACTTACTGCTTCTCCCCAAAATACCCTTAGTAGAGAGGCATTAATCAACATTAACCTTGTCATATTCAACAAGGTTCTGTTATATCTCTCAGCTACACCATTTTGTTGAGGTATCCTAGGCATTGTATTTTACTTTGCAATAATAAAGTCTTTACAGAATTCAAGAAATTCTGCTGAGGTATATTCACCACCTCTATCTGATCTTAAGACTTTGATTGAATGCCCTAATTGGTTTTCCACTTCTTACTTATATTCTTTAAAAGCATCCAGTGTCTCAGATTTATGTGCCAAAAGATATAAATACATATATCTAGAGTAATCATCGATAAAGGTTATAAAATAATCATTTTCACGATGTGACTTTACTCTAAAAGGTCCACATAAATCCATGTGAATAACCTCCAATAGTATTGTTGCTCTTGTTGATTACTTGAGAAAAACTTACCTTGTCATCTTTCCTTGTATACAAGCTTCACACTTGTTGAAAGTATTTTCCTCAAATCTATGCAGTAAGTCAAAGTTTGATAGTTTCCTAAACTTTTCCAGACTTATATGCCTAAGGCGTTTATGCTACATATTCACATCAACAGTAAAGGCATACTCAATATAAGGAGAAGAAGTACCAATTTCATTATCACAAAATTTAAACAGTTCATGCTCTACATAAAATTCTCTAGAGAATAATATTCTCCCATGCTTTTCCACAGTTATCTTTTCAGGAATAAACCTGATCTCAAAACCTTTCTTTATTAAGGCACGGACCGAGACCAAATTGTGCCTTATAGATAGCACAATTAATACATCAGTCAATACAATTGGTTTGCCTTGTACAAAAATTCTAAAAGACCCAATACCCAAAATATCCGACAAAGTATTATTTTTCATGTAGATATGATGTTTGTCAAGTTTGTATTCCTTCAGGTCCATTGCCCCTTCATTGGTCTTTGAGATGTGTCGAGTAGCTCCAGAGTCTATCTACCAACCTGTCAGCAAGTGGTCCATGTACAAACATTCTGAAATCACACAGATTATGTTCTGTTTCTTCGACTATTCATGATGTGAGTTGTTTCCTCCACCTTTCTTGTTGTGACAGTCCCTTTTATAGTGTCACATCTTTTCGCAACTGAAACACTTGACTCGAGAAGTGGTTATCAGTAATTTCTTAAAATTTTGATCGCCCTTCTTGTTATTCTTGCCAAACTTCTTATTTGGTTTATTTTTCTTCTGGTTGGGTTTGAAGCTAGACCCTATCTCATCTTGTACCACTAGCAAATTTTCTTTCTTATTTTTGATCATATATTCTTCCTCTATTACTCGTTTCAAGGGCAATTCAGAAAGGTTAACTTCAGGCCTTAATCTGAGGGCAGTGGTGACCATGTTCCACGATGGGGGTAGACTGTTTAATATTGTTGATATTTGCATCGATTCTGGGATGACTCATTTTGCCACGGCTAAGTTCCTAGCCATTACTAATATATGGTTTGCATGTTCTACTACATTATCTCCTTCTTTTATTTTGGAGGAGTTGTACTTTTGTAGTAGCAATTGCACATGTAATTTAGAAGTAGTATCATACTTTAGTTGTTATTGAGTCAAATAGCTCTTTGGCAGTCTCGAATTCTTCGAAGACCCTAATGAAGTCATCCTCCATATAGGTCAACATAATTGTCCTTGCTATGGTCTCATCCTTTAGAAATGTTTTATACATTTCTATTTATTGCTTAGTTGCGTTTGGTGGTGGCGGACACATAGTTTTCTTTAATACGTACTCAACACCCTCAAGTGTTAGAGTAAGTAGGAATTTTCTCTTCCATGTTTGGAAGTTTAGACCATTCAATTTCTCAGTTTTTGCCAATTCAGACACACATATTCTGAAACTCATTTTTATGTGTTTAGCAATTATAACAATTAGACAGTCTAAAAAAAAAAAAAACATAAAGCAACAAATAAACATAGTAAGGATCATGTTCGAACGATGCATAATATCATAAAAACAGACTAAAAACATTTTATATACCAGTTGGGACAAACTTATAATTTTCCCAAAAAAAATTCTGCCTTTAGAATTTTTCAAATAATATCAGGGGTAAAACAATAATTTTAACTATCAGTCCACTTTTGAAATTTTTTGAAAGGCCTAAGGACAGATTCATAAAATTACTCTTTGGTATTTTTGTAAAATTCGTAATTGATCAGGGACAAACCTATCTTTTGACACAGTGACAGAAAGGAAATTAACTCAAATTAGGAAGAGCAGTAATGTAAAACTGAAGCTTGGTATTTCTTAATTTTCATAAACCGTCAGAGGGTAAAACCAACTTTTCAATTCAATAAGGGTAGAACAGTCTTTTTACCTAAAAATATTTGGATATTTTCATAATTTTGACTAGGGGAAGATTTGTAAAAACTAAAAACTGACCGGGGCAAAACGGACTTTTCAGTCCGCTGCCCGAGGCGGTTTCGGACCATGATTTTCAGAAACCACCTGGCGGTTTCTCATTCAATTAAATTGGAGAGAGAGAGAGGGGATCAGCGAGAGGAGAGAGGATGAGGCATGCGGAGCTCCGCTCCTTGGCATGCGGTTCACCTTCTGGCCTGCGAAAGCTAGATGTCGTCTTCTAGCCTACGGCCGCTTGATGCCACCTTCTGGCCTACGGCCGCTTGATGCTGCCTTTTGGCCTCCAGCACTCCAGTTCTTTTCTCGGTTTTTTGCTGATTTTCGGATTTTCACGGCTGGCCTGCGGTCCTCCGGTTCTTTTCTCGGCTTTTTGCCGATTTCCGGCTTTCCACGGCTGGCTTGCTGCCTTCCCGTTCTTTTCTTGGCTTTTTGTTGATTTCTGGCCTGTCGGACTTTCGGATCTGTTTTCTCTTTTTATTTTCTTCTTCTCCTTTCCCCTCCCTTTTTTTTTCAGAAACAATAGGCGTACCTATTTTTTTTTGCAAGGTCAATAACCAGGCCCTGATACCAAATATTGGCTGTTTGTTGACTGATTTTCTCGTTCTGTTTCTGCTCGCCTGGTTCCGTTCTATTGAAGCTTGCAATTTCCTGAAGTTCTCCCAGGTACACCTGCTGTGGAATAAGGTAAATATGTTTTGGTTTTTAAGGTTTCCACATAGTGGATTTATCTGAGAGAAGGCTTTTACAATAAGTTTTCTCTTTCTTTTCCGTTTGTGCTACTCTGTATTTATAGAGCAGCGCGTGCTCCCCCTTTTTCTCGGTTATTCCTATCGGGCTTCCCTCATCCAGAGCTTTTCTTATCCAGACTGTTACCGAAAATCCCGGTAATGGTCCGGCTATTATGATTCTCATATCTTCAATCCGAGATTTATGTAACGGTTTGGATGACCAATCCAGCCATTACCTGTGCGGAATTGCCGATAATGGCCACAACTTATCAAATACATCTTAAAATATATTGAGCCATTGTGCTTTCCTTATCTCATTTTGAAACTTGAAAAAAACTGTCAATTGTTGAAGATGTTTTTTCTCCCTTCGCAAACCTTCTTTGCGCTTTTTCATTTTTATAGCGAAACAAGATTTCTTCTATCCTGACCTTGGTTGAGCTATCTACGTATGGCTTGTCATTCCTACAACCTTTTGAATATTTGCCCCCACAAATACAAGACACTTTAATAACATTTCTTTTGCTCCGAGCTTTTGTACGTGCCAAATTCATCGCAATCTGTTGTTCATGGCAACCAACTGATGCATTAACAATGAGGAACAATTTTCTTTTTCATTGAGACATCATTTAGACAAACCTTAATTTCATCTACAAAACAAGAAGGTATGCTTAATAAAAAAAAAGCATAAGAGAGAAGAAAACTCCCTGGTAGTCAAAACAAGAAGAGGTAATTCTACCTAGAAAAAAAAGCATTGAGACAAAATTTTCTCTCTCTCTTTCTCTCTCCTCCCCTTTTATACCATGTAGGAAACCGCCCACCGATTTTGGAAAACGGTAGGCGGAAACCAGCGGTTTCAGAAAACCAACTTGGATATTGGATTGAAAAGTCCATTATCTCCTGACCGATTTTTGAAAATTAAAAATTGTAACTAGGTAGAATTACCAAAATATCAAAATATTAAAAAAAGAGACAATTTTACCCTTAGACGGGCGAAAAGTTTGTTTTGCCCTTTGGCAATTTATGAAAATTATGAAAAACTGGAAAACTAAATTACTTTCCTACCCTTACCCGATAAAAATTTTATAATACTACCACTTTATCAAAAGATAAAGCTGCCCCTGTATTTTGTGAAAATTACACATTCGAACTGAGGGGTAAAATTATGAATTTACCCCTTTAGTGATCTTTTAAAAAAAAAAAGCACCAATTTTACTGTTCTATCCTTGATCTTTTTGGAAAAATTAAATAGCCGTAAAACAAATAAAATTATAATTTTACCTCTGGTATTATGGAAAATTATCGGAGGCATAACTTTTTGGAAAAATTTCAGAATTATCCCAACTTGATTTTACAATATAACCATGAGTTATTTACAATTCAATATTTGGATGTGTATTATATTAATCAAAATTCTATTACCTATGGTTCATTGCTTGATAAATGTTTTCCTTATAGAGAGTCTATTTGTTAAATTTGTCAAATACATAAAAATGAACTCAAGAATATGTGTATCGGAATTGGCAAATACAAAAAAATTAAATGGCGTAAACTTCTAAACATGGAAAAGAAGAATACCGTTAACTCTAACAATTCAAGGTGTAGAGTACCTTTTGAAGGAAATAGTGCATCCACCGCTACCTAACGCTAGAGAGCAATAAAGAGAAACATATAAAACATTTCTAAAAGATGACACGATAGCAAGAATGGTCATATTTACATATATGGAGGATGATCTCATAAGGGTCTTCGAATAATTTGAGACCGCAAAAGAGTTGTTTTACTGAATAATAGTTAAATATGATACTACAAGTAAACTACATTTTCAGTTACTGTTACAAAAGTATAACTCCTATAAAATTAAAGAAGGAGATAATGTAGTGAAACATGTGAACTATATGTTGGTAATGGCAAGAGATTTAGTTGTAGACAAATCAGTCATCTTAGAACCGATGGAGATATCCACCATACTGAACAGTCTTCCCCCATCATAAAACATGGTCACTACTGCTCTTATACTAGGGTCTAAAATAAACCTTTTGAAATTGCCCCTAAATCTAGCAATTGAGTAAGAATATATAAATAAGAATAAAAGAGAAAAATTGCTAATAGTGGAAGATGAGATAGGGTCTAACTCGAAACTCAATCAAATGAGAAATAAACCAAATAAAATGTTTGATAAAAATAACAAAAAGGACGATCAATCTTTTAAGAAAATATAAGAAACCACTTCTCGGGTCAACTGTTTTAGATGTGAAAAGATGAGACACTGAAGAGGGATTGCCACAATAAGAAGAGTGGAAGAAACAACCCACAACGCGGATAATTGGAGAAGCAAAACATAATCTGCGTGATATCGGAATGTCTCTACATAAACTGCTAGGTGACTGATTGGTTGGTGGATTGACTCAGGAGCAATCAGACATACTAGGAGAACATCGGGTGTACCTGGAAAATAATACTTTCCGAGATGTTCTAGGAACTCGGTCCTTTAGAATTTTTATATAAGGCACACCAATTGTATTAACTTATTTATTGATTGTGCCATTTATAAGGCGCAATCTAGTTTCAGTCCCTGCCTTAGTAAACAAAGGTTTTGAGGTTAGGTTTGTTTCTAGCAAAGTAACTATGGGGAAACATGGGCAAATATTTTTCTCTAGGGAATTTGATGTAGAACATAAACTGTTCAAATTAAAAAGTAATGAAAATGAAAATTCTTTTGCTTATATTGATTGTGCCTTTAACGTTGTTGTGAATGTATGGCATAAATGCCTGCAACATATAAGTTTGAAAAAGTTGAGAAAATTATCTAACTTTGATTTATTGCTAAGATTTGAGGAAAACACTTTTAGTAAGTATAAAGCTTGTATATAAAGAAAAATGACAAGAAATTTTTTTCCAAAGATATAAGAAGGGCAACAACCTTTTTGAAAGTCATTCACACTCATTTATGTGGACCCTTAAGAGTAAGGTCACAACGAGGAAAGGTTTATTTCATAACCTTTATCGAAGATTACTCGAGATATATGTATATATATCTCCTATCACATAAATCTTAAGCACTTGAAGCATTTAAAAAATATAAGTAGAAAGTAGAAAATTAATTGGGACGTTAAATCAAAGTCTTAAGAATAGATAGAGGTGGAGAATATACTTCTACAAAATTTTTGGAATTCTGTAAAGACTTTCGTATTTTAAATCAAAATACAATGCCCATGACACCTCAACAAAATAGTGTAGCTAAAAGACATAAAAAAAACCTTACTAAATATGACAAGGTCAATGTTAATAGATGTCTCTCTACCAAGGATATTTTAGAGAGAAACAATAGGTACAACGGTGTACATACTCAATAGAGTATCTTGTAAGGTTGTATTTACTACACCATATGAGATATGGTTTACAAGAAAACCCAACCTACATCATCTCAAGAGGTGGGAATCTATTGTTGATGTAAAGATCCTTGATCAGTCTAGAGATAAGCTAGATAGATGGTCATTGAGATGTGTAAATGTGAAAATTTTACTCGAAAGTCTATGTAGAGACTTGAAATAAATTTTCAACCTATGTTGTTTACACGAGCGTACCAACTAGTTTCAGTTAAACTAACAAAATTGTATTTCTGACTTCGTATAGCGATTATGGAGAAGCGAGATCTTTTCGTCTTGGGATTTCTTAAATCGGTACTCAAGGGTCAGCCTAGACACTTTAAGGATTGATTTGAACAGGGTATGTGTTTTCAAAATTTACTTTTCAATTAATTTGAATCAAGCATAAGGTGCATTTGATCTAAGGAATGAAATTCTTTCCAAGTTATGAAAAATAAAAAACTGATTTTATTTTTAAAACTTATTTTAAGATTTTTTAAATAGCTTTGGGATCTCTAAAATTCATGAAAATTTTACAGTATGTAAGATCTTGAAACTATTTTTATTTTATTTTTGTGTGCTGTTATTTTGTAGAATTAAATCTGAGAAATGCCTCTGCTCAGGCGTTTAGAAGCAATCTGTTACAAAAATAAAGAGGCCTAAAGAAACTTCTGTATTTTGGTATACAAAGCTCTGAATTTTATGAATTTAGTCTTGTTGGAAATCTGTGGATGTCAGTTTTCCAATGAGACTAGTTTCAATAGATTTAGCTCACTGTAGGCAAAGTTATGGAATGATTACCCAACATTTGTTGTATGAAATACCAACGAGAAAGACTTGGTTATAAATTTATCCGATCTTCCCCTATTTTATTTAAATTGCTACACAACCCTAAAATTCTGGACAATTTTATTATATATGGGCTTGTGTGTAAGAATTCGGTTACCAAAGTTCAGATTATTTGGTGTCGAGATATGAAAATGAAAAATACATCAGACATATGTAGGATGCTAAAAACAGAGTTTCTATTTTTAAAGCGTATGTGAATGCATTCATCCAAAAATTAAAAACTAATAAAAATAAATTTAAAGTAAATGAAAAAAGAAAATGAATTAAAATATACTCATAGCTTAAGCATAGAAGGGGTTAGAAGATAATAGGACGATATAATATATAGAGAGGTAGAAGATACTTGAAATCAAATAAGTAGAATGCGTAAATATAAATGAATGAAATGGGTAGCATTACTACTCTATTATATTATGGGAGAGATTAATGCTCCATTAATACAACCCCTTTTGAATTGAATAAGAATAAAGAGAGATTTAGGCAAGTAAAGGGGAAGGATTAACCTTACAATCAAACTTCAAATGGATGCCGGCTTTGAGTAGGGTAGGAAGGGCTCAATCCTTTCTTCCTTCTCTCTTCTCCTTCCTCTCTCTCTCTCTCTTTATTTCTCTCTTCTTCTCTCTCTTGTTACAGCTCTCCCTCTCTCTCCTAGGCTCCCTCTACATGTCCTTCAATACTAATGAATGCTAGAAATGAGCCCCCAAGAGCCCCTTTTGTAGGCCAGAAGGGGGAAGGCCTAGAGCCTTCCACGATGTGGATCGGGTGGGTCATTGGAGCCCAAGACTTGATCCAACTCCCAATGATCCATAGTTGCCCACGGCTTCCCATGGGCTTGTGGTCCCCTAGGTCAAGGTGAGCCTAGTCACACGGTATGGGGCAACCCTTGGTATAGTCAGGTACAATTCTTAGGTGCGGTCCTCCTTTGGTTTGGCTAGGTGAGTCTTTAATAGTTCTTGGCTAGGTAGAGTCTTCATTGGTCCTTAGCTAGGTGAGTCTCCATTGATCCAGCTAGGTGCCCTTCTTCATCGGTCCTTGGCTAGGTAGAGTCTTCATTGGTCCTTAGCTAGGTGAATCTTCATTTGCTCTTTAAACTTGAGACTTGAATCCTTGACTTGGGTGTAGTCTTGACCCATTTTGGTTTCAACTTGACTTGATCCTTTGTCTTGGTCTATTCCTTGCTCCGAGCTTTGCTAGGTCTGGCCTTGAATCATCGGCCTTGCTTTTGTCAATTCGTCTTTATCTCATGCTTTACTCTCTCTTGGATTTGGTTTGCAGCTTTATTCCTGAATTAAACTTGAATCCTGCGCTTGATTTCAGATTCATGGTTTCAAATGTCTTTTGATTATTTAAAACCATTTCATTTTGAAATATATTTGAAAACATTAAGTTTTATCGAAATCTTCAAATATTATTTTCTTTGAAAACAACTGAGTTCCATTCCCAATTTTGTTTGCACGGGTGACCTACTTTCGTTTCGTGAATTAGTCTTTAACGTTTCAACCACTTTAACCCTTTGTTGGGTGTAGGGTGTCAAACCACTTTAACCCTTTTGATGGTTGTGGGATCTCGAACAACTTTAACCCTTGAGTGTAGGGTTTCAAACTGCTTTAACCCTTTGATGGGTAGGGTATCAGAGTAGGACTATCCTCAATCGGGTGAGTTTTTGAGGCCTGATTTGATTTGAATTTAAGGTTTTTGGTAAATTTATCATTTTGCAAATATTTTTGGGTTTGGTTCCCAATATCTCATTTTCAATTATTTCTTTAAAGAAAATTATTTAAAACCATAATTTCTTTGAATGAAATCATTTGAAAATGTAGAATTCTGCTAATTTGGGCTTGAGGGCAAAGTAGTTATTTTTTGGCTCTTTGTAAAAATTGGATTTTTTTTAGAAGGGTGCCATTTATCCTTATTTTGAGGCTACTACGAAATTTTGCTGCGAAAATGAGTTCGTTTAAGGTGTCTTTATTTGAAAACCCTTAAAAGACCCAAAACCATAATTTTTTCTTGAAAAGGCAAAATTTCTAAAAGATCAAATTATTTTGAGAAAATTTTTAGGTGTCTACAAGATGTATATTCATTGGATATCTTAAAGGCTTAAAGGGATATCCATTTTATCATAAGGACCATGGATTGATAGAGAAGAAAGATGTTGAATTCTTAGAAGATAATAAAAATGACATCTTAGAAAATAATGATGAGTATGTTGACGATTTATTAGATCTAGATAAATCATCATTCGAACCATAGAAGATCTTCTTCTAATAACCGAACGTTTAAGTGGACATAAACGGCCTAGGGTCACATCGTCCTACTTAAAGGATTAACACACTTATCTTGTAGAAGAAGTGTATAATTCAGTGGATTTAGATGAGTTGACTAATAACTTGACTTATCAGCAGACTATAAACTCATCAGAAGCAACATATTGGGAGAAAGCCATGAATGAAGAAATTGAATCCATTGAGAAAAACCAAGTTTGGAAATTAACTAATTTTCTAAAAGAAACAAAAGTCATAGGTTGTAAATGGGTTCTGAAAAAGAAATATAAGGTCAATAGTTCAATCCATAAGTTTAAAGCAAGGTTGGTTGTAAAGAGTTTTTTAGAAGAGAAGGATAGATTATGTTGAGACATATTCTCCTATTAAGAAATTTGCATATGACACCTCAACAATATTTGCATATTGTGATTTAAATTTATATCAGTTAGAGGTGGAGAATATATCTTTACAGAATTTTTGGAATTTTGTAAAGACTTTGGTATTTTAAAGCAAAATAAAATGCCTATGATACCTCAATAAAATGGTAGAGCTGAAAGATACAATAGGAACTTACTAAACATGACAAGGTCAATGTTAATAAATGTCTCTCTACTAAGGATATTTTGGGGAGAAGCAATAAGTATAAAAGTATACATACTCAATAGAGTACTATGTAAGACTGTATTCACTACACCATATGAGACGTGGTTTATAAGAAAACCCAACTTACATTATCTCAGGAGGTGGGGATCTATTGATTATGTGAAGATCCTTCATCAATCTAGAGATAAGCTAGACAAAAAGTCCTTCAGATGTATATTCATCGAATATCCTAAAGGATCAAAGGGATATCACTTTATCATAAGGACTATGGATTAATAGAAAGTAGAGATATTGAATTCTTAGAAGATACTAAGAATGACATCTTAGAGAACAATGATGAGTGTTTTGACGATCTAGTAGATCTACATCAATCATCATTTGAACCTATAAAAGATCTTCCTGAGTTAACTGAAACTTTAAGTGGACATAAAAGGCCTCGGGTCACATCGTCCTACTTAAAGGATTATCACACTTATCTTGTAGAAGAAGTGTGAAATTCAGTGGATTTAGATGAGTTGATTGATAACTTGACTTATTAGTAGGCTATAAACTCATCGGAAGTAACAAATAGGGAGAAAGCCATGAATGAAGAAATTGAATCAATTGAGAAAAACTAAGTCTGGAAATTAGCTGATTTTACAAAAAAAAGAAAAGTCATAGGTTGTAAATGGGTTCTAAAAAAAAAAGGTCAATAGTTCAATCCATAAGTTTAAAACAAGGTTGGTTGCAAAGGGTTTTTCGCAAAATAAGGGACATATTATGTTGAGACATATTCTCCTGTTATGAAATTTGTATTTATCAAAATAATCATAACAATATTTGCATATTATGATTTGAATTTACATTAGTTAGATGTAAATACTACTTTTCTAAATAGAGATTTAAATGAAATCATATATATGCAGCAACCCGAAGGATATTTAGTTGAAGGGAAAGAAAATAAAATATATAGGTTGAGAAAATCCCTATATGACCTAAAACAGTCACCTCACCAATAGTATTTGACTTTTCAAAATGACATTATTGAACTTGAGTTTGTGACTAATGAGCTTGATCACTCTATATATGTATGGTTAAACTTAAAGTTCAAAATGAAGGATATGGGGAAACTAGGTATAAAGATTTCTCGAGATAGAGAATCTAAACTCTTATGCCTAAGTGAGGAGAGATATATTGACTATGTCTTCAAAAAGTTTAAAATGGGTGAATGTAAGTCTATTATTATACCCGTTGTAAAAGGGGTCAAATTGAGTAAGGCTGATTATCCCGGTGAAGGAGACGATAAACCTAACGTTTCTTATATATAAGTTGTGGGTAGCTTGATGTATGTTATGTTGTGTATAAGACCTGATATCAGCTTCGTTGTTGATCTTGTGAGTAGATATCAAAGTAATCCTAAATGACAACATTGGATAGCTGTAAAAGGGATTTTAAGATATCTTAAAGGAATAAAAGACTTGAAATTGTGTTTTAAGTAGATGAACTGAAAGTGATAGGATACTCAGATGCTGACTTTGTTGGGAGCAAAATGATAGAAAATCAACTTCGGGACAAATATTCTTATTTGGAGGTGGAATTGTTTCTTTGGCATGTAAGAAATAGGGTTATGTAGTATTTCATACACAAGAAGCTGAATATGTGGCTTGTTGTATGGCTACAAAAAGTGTCGTCTGGATAAACAACTTTATAAGAGATTTGAAGTTGGAAATAACCGATGAGCCAATTGTCATTTACTATGACAACAATACAACAATCACTCTAATCAAGAGTGGAGCTGGCAACTCTAAAAGCAACCATATAATGGTTAAATACCACTATGTTCATGATATGGTTATGAGAAAGAAAATATCTATCTCATACATGTTAACCCATGATATGTTGCTAGACCCCTTAACTAAAGGCATAATAGAGAATCTTTTCTCAAAGCATGTTATAAACATGGGTGTGAGATATGATTGATTGTTGTGTAGGTAAAAAACCACACAATGGGTGATAATCGAAATAGCAATCATGAAATGACATTGCTAGGAAAACTCACAAAAGTGGAAGGAAATATCAGTTCACTTGGCTCGAATGGCCAAGTAGGAGATGTAACGTAAAGGTGGCCATTCTCGACAACCTTATCACAAGAACGGCTAGATTGGTCATCCAACCTGTGGTGGATGTTACGATGCTAATCCGTAACAACCAATCAGTTATGGATTAGCACCATAATGACTCGATGAGGCTCCAAACGGAAAGCCCAACCAAGAAACCCGGGAGGGAAGGAGCTGGCTGTTCTACAAGTAGAGAGTAGCGCACCAGGATTAAAAGTATGAAAACAAGAAAAAAACCCTCTTTCAAAAGCCGAATGTGTGGAAACCGAAAAACTCAAAACCCTTACCAGTTCATGTGATTCCGCTCCTCAGAAGAAAGAAGCAAGGAAGAAAGCTACTGCGCCAGATGCAAGAAAGCTACCTCGGATCTTTCCATAAGGTCGGCCCATAAAGCCATGAGAAGGATCCAAGACGACCCGTAATCCTGTCTCGTTTAATTCCTCCACCATCTTTATAAAAGTTTCGTTCACCATTTTACTTTTTTGCGTGTTGATTGAGCATGTCCTGGGCGAACTTTGTGCTTCAAAAGTGCACTCTTTCCCACTCTACAAGAGAACCCAGGCCGTGACGATGAAATGTTGGATTCATCATGATGCTTTCTGTATGATTCCCTAGAACCACTGGTGCATTGCTCGATTTCAACAGTGAAGTCTCCCTGCAATTCGAACAAACGCTGCTGCCTCTTGCATGAAGATGATCCAGGAACATCCCGACAAGTACTAAGCTCACGACCATCATCATCATCCTCACAGTGTTCATCACAACGGTGTCTGAAACGACAATGACTTTCGTCTTCGACCAGCACTCCTCTCAACATTAGCATACTCTATGCCGGGCCGACCAATCTGAGATTTCCTCAAAAATAGAATGCTCCCACCTGAACAGGGGATCACTCTCACCACCATCGTTATGGGTATAAAATGAGTGCAAATGTATGTATTGTCTACTTTATACGTGTACTAACTTTGTATAGCTTTCCATGCAGGGATGGCAATTTTGACATGACGAGTACAACCCCGGACCAACCTGATCTAAGTGGAGCGAGGAATGCCCGACATGATCAGGTTCAAAGTATGGGGATAAGATGTCCCGACTTATACCAGATTCGGTACTTGCCTCCAACAGTATCTCTCTCTCTCTCTCTCTCTCACACACACACACACACACACACACACACACACACACACACACACACACATATATATATATATATATATATATATAATATACATATGTATAGATTGGTTGATGTTTACCACTAATGTTTATTGTTTTTTAGTATGAATGTAGTAATATTGTTTTTTATCTTTTCTGAAAAAAAATTCTATTATGCTTATGCCATCGACAGCACGAGTGACATGATCAGTGAGCATTATCTTTTTTTAAACGACAATTTTGTCCACCCTTTAGTATTTAGATCATGATCTATATCTGTATCTATATATATATCAAATGTTGAGTTAACGGTTTGCTTGGCATAGCATCGAGCCCTACGGAGAGAAAGAATCCATAATCTATAAGGTATGCATGTATAAATCTTTTAGATAGAGATGAGTTTTGTATCGAGATGAAGGTAGATTCACCAAAACCTCAGATTAGATAAATATTAGGTCCACTAACGATCTATAAGGAATTCTTGAAGTTTAAGAAGTCTCTCGCTGTAATATATTGCAGGCATCTAAGGCAGGTTTCAAGACTTTTAACAAGACTCACAGACTATTTTGTGTTTTATGTCATTCAGTGGAATCAAGAAACGATGCAGGTACTGTTGTCCCCACTTCTTCGTGGATTACTTGCTTTGCAGTCTCATTTTTGCAAGTTCCGCATCTTCAATGGGAGTTTCCACCATTCAGATAGTCAGTTGCGGACCTATTATTTCTCATCGACCCAGAGAAAACCAGAAAGAAAATGAAACATTATTCAATCTGATTTGGAAACACGTCCATCAAATATATTAAATTGTGATATAATCAATGTTTAATAATGTTTCATTTGTCTCTGTTGTACTACCTAATTGAAGATGTAGAACTTACAGCAAAGAGACTGCCATCAAGGATTCCAACGGGGCAAGTGGATACAACATTACCTGCAGAATTGTTTCTATCAGACTCACTTGGAAAATTTCTGAGTTTTGATCGATGAAGCCTAGCATATGCTTGCGGGTGCGTCAGTACATAGACAACATGATTTTGGTATTGACTATATATATATATATATATCCCTTTGTCGGACACCTTTGACTGTATGCATTGGAAATTATTTTAATCAAATCGAAAGGAGAACGGAAATAACACGCATAGATTAATTACGATCAACCTTGAAACCTTGGTGTTCTTTTACCAGAACAAGAAACAGACACTTGTTTGGGTAAACCTTGGTGTTCTAGGAATGGCTATAATGGAGAGTACCGTTTTCTTTAATGGTCCAGATTTGTCTGTGGCATGATCTTTTATGTATTATATATATGTGACCAAAATGACATCATCTGTAAATGACTGACATCGTGTCACATATGATAAATTATCATGCCACCGATTTTCCATTTGCAACGCCGATCAAGTCGTTATTCCCTTTGGGCTTTGTATTCCTTGAACAGTTTTGCAGGTTTCTGTTTCCCTGTGAGCCCAAAGAGCATTTAGCTCTCCTGGCTAGGCGGCTGACTCACAAGGTTGAAGGTCAATATGCATGGACAAGCTGGGATTTGAGTTGTTTTGGCTAGTATTTATTTTCTTTATCACGCGTAAAATGTAAAATAGCAGGTTTGATTGTTATCCAAATGGATCGCTTGGGTAGTTTGTATCTTCTTAGAACTCGGAACTCGAGACCATGGCTGTAACTGGGTCACTTCGTGTCAGAATCATGTCTAAAATTTTGAATAGACTCCCAACACAGTATGAATCAGTTTTGGCTGGTGACTTTGGGCTTGGGCAGATTGTGTCCCTTATTACGAGTAACGTTTTGACCTACGATGACATGTTTCGTTTGCTCCCGGGTACAGTTTTTGTTGGGCCTGGACCAGATACGATTTATAGTTTTATAAATACTAAGTTTAACAATAATATAAAACATATTTTTCATAACATCCTTAAGATAACGTTGTGTTTATTTAAATTTAATGATAGGCCCCATCATCATCGTAACTCCGCCCATGTAAGGGATCACCCTTGCATTGCCGGTCCCAAGCCCGGATAAAGGAGGAGGGTTGTGTTAGGCTTCCGACAACCAGCGTAAAACTTCGTCGGATTTTATAATATGGATTACAAAAATTATGAGCATTGCTTTGGGGTGTCCCCGCCTTGCGACGTGCTGCAGAGCTCAAACGCAGTAAGCAAGGGCCACTACATTTTCGCCCGAATGTAGTGAATCAATTGCAGAGAGGTTTCTCACATCATGGATGGGTGTGGATAAAGAAGTTAGTTCCGCTACATTACCGCCCGAATGTAGTGAATAATTTGCAGAGAGGGTCTCCGCATTTTGATTATGGATGGATGCAGGGGGTAAGAAACCTAGTCCTAGATAATAAGATTCGTATTGGTTCTTGGAATATCGAAACATTATCCGGTAAGCTAATGGAGGTGGTAGATACTATGATTCGGAGAAAGATTCATATTCTATGTTTACAAGAGACAAAATGGGTTGGAGAAAAAGCAAAGGAGATAGAGGATACAGGTTTTAAATTATGGTACTCAGGTAAAGAAAAGGCTCGAAACGGAGTTAGTATTACCATAAATAAAGATTTAAAGGATAGTGTAGTAGATATACAATGATATGGTAACCGAATCATGACGTTGAAATTAGTGTTAGGAGCAGAGGTTTTGAATATAGTTTGTGTTTACGCACCCCAAGTAGGACTAGAAGATAGTATAAAGACAACTTTTTGGAAAGAGTTAGATAAGGTGATTCAAAAGATTCCACAAAAGGAGATGACTTTTTTAGGAGGAGACTTAAATGGACATGTCGGTAAAGAGGCATTAGGATATCAAGGTATTCATGGAAACTTTGGTTTTGGGGATATAAATGAGGAAGGTAGGGAGATTTTAAATTTTTCGATGGCATTTGATCTCTTTATAGTCATTACAATCTTCAAAAAATGAGATGAACATTTAATTACTTATAAGAGTGGCTTATCACAAACACAAATTGATTACTTTATTTGTAGAAAAAAAGATAGAGCGTGTTGTAAAGATTGTAAGGTAATTACAGGAGAAAGCTTAACTACCCAACATCGACTTTTAGTTATGGATTTACAAATAAAAAAATGGACAAAGAAGAAAAGAGTGCATCGAGCAATTAGGACTAAATGGTGGAACCTCAAAAGCGAGAAAGAATATATATTTAAATAGAAAGTCCTTCAAGGAGATGTTTGGAATTATGTTGGTACACCTTGTGATATGTGGAATAATATGGCTATACATATTAGGAAAATGACAAAAGATGTGTTAGGTGTATCTAAGGGAGGTGTACCGGCATAAAAAGAAGCTTGGTGGTGGAGTGAAGTAGTGCAAAATAAAATCAAGGCAAAGAGGGCATGTTACAAATTACATTATGCTAAGAAAACTAGTGAAACTTTAGAGGCTTATAAGAAAGCAAAGAAGGAAGCGAAAAAGGCCATGAGTGAAGCAAAAGCTAAAATTTGGGAGGATTTATATAAAAAACTCAACTCAAAAGAGGGGGAAAGAGATATTTTTAGGATAGCTAGGGCTAGAAATAAGAAAACTAAAGATCTTAATTATGTTAGATGCATCAAGGTTGAGGATGAAAAAATTCTAGTGACAAATGATAATATAAGAAATAGATGAAAAAACTATTTTTATAAGCTTTTTAATGAAAATAAATATGTTAGTATTAGCTTAGGAGAGTTAGCCAAATCAAAAAAGTATATAAACCATAATTTCTACCACCGTATTCAAAAGAATGAAGTCAAAGAGGCTCTTAAACATATGAAGGGTAGTAAATTGGTAGGACCAGATAATATTCCTATAGAAGTTTGGAAAATACTAGGAGAAATAGGAATCACTTGGCTCACAAGACTATTTAATGAAATATGGAAAAACCAAAAGATGTCCGAGGAATGGAGAGCAAGTACACTTATACCCATATATAAGAACAAGGGAGACATTCAAAATTGTGTGAATTATCGAGGTATCAAGTTAATGAGCCATACTATGAAATTGTGGGAAAGAATTATCGAACGTAGGTTAAGAAAAGTTTCAAGTACAACAGAGAACCAATTTGGATTCATGCCAGACAAATCCACTGTTAAAGCGATTCACCTTTTGAGACGTCTTATGGAACATTTTAGAGCAAAAAAGAAAGACTTTCACATGATATTTATTGATCTAGAAAAAGCTTATGATAGAGTACCGAGGGAAGTTTTTTGGAGAAAAGAGATATCCCATTAGACATACATTAACCTTATAAGAGACATGTATGATGGTGCAAAAACATGTGTGAGGACTCATGAAGGAATGACAAACTTCTTTGAAGTTAATATTGGGTTATATCAAGGATTAACTTTAAGTTCATACTTATTTATAATGGTGATTGATGAGTTAACAAAACGTATTCAAGATGAAGTACCTTGGTGTATGTTATTTGCAAATGACATTGTATTAGTGGAGGAGTGAAAGGAAAATGTTAATAGAAAATTGGAACTATGGAGAGAAACATTAGAAAGCAAAGGCCTCTGACTTAGTAGAATAAAGACAAAATATATGGAATGTAAGTTTGATCATTTGGTTACCTTAGAGGAAATAAAAATTAAAATTGGTACACATTGCATCCCTCAAAAGGAAAGTTTTAAATACTTAGGGTCAATTTTTTCAGAGTGATGGAAGAATTGATGGAGATGTTACGCATAGAATTAATGCTGGTTGGTTAAAATGGAGAGGAGCATCAAGTATTGCTTGTGATAAGAAGATACCATTAAAGTTAAAAGGTAAATATTATAGAGCAGCAATTAGGCCTGCCATGCTTTATGGTTATGAGTGTTGGGCTGTTATTCATCAACATGTACAAAAGTTGTTTGTGACAGAAATGAAGATGTTGAGATTGATGAGTGGTCATACAAGAAAAGACCGTATACATAATGAGGTTATTAGAAACAAATTAGGAGTGACACCAATAGAGGATAAAATGAGAGAATATCGTTTAAGATGGTTTAGACATATAGAAAGAAGATGAAAAGAAGAACCTGTAAGAAGGTATGAAAAACTAAATTTGGAAAGTATTAAAAGAGCTAGAGGACGACCACAAAAGTGTTGGAAAGAATCAATAAAGAATGATCTAGCTTATTGTGAGTTAACTGCTAACATGACACAGGATAGGGATATGTGGAAACAAAGAATCCATGTAGCCGACCCTGTCTAGTATGGGGAAAGGCTTAGTTGTTGTTGTTGTTTGTATTCTTGTTTTTTCCTTTGAGATGTTCAGGACCTAATAACATTCTTAAGATTAAAAGCATTTTGGATTAATATTCGTTTTTGCATAATTAGGTGGTTATATATATATATATATATATATATATATATATAGATATAGAGAGAGAGAGAGAGAGAGAGAGAGAGAGAGAGAGAGAGAGAGAGAGAGAGAGAGAGAGAGAGAGAGAGAAGACCGACTAATTAATGCGCATCCATAGATCTCACAGATAGAGATGAGTTTTGCATCCGTGCATAAATCTTGGAGATAAAGATAAGTTTTGTATCCGAATGAAGGTAGATTCAACAAATGCTAAGATTGGATAAATATTAGCCTCTCACTAATCTATAAGGATTTCTTGAACTTCAAGTAGGTTATATAGTGCAGGCATCTACGGTAGGTTTCAAGACCTTTTACAAGCCTCACAGGCTATTTCGTGTTTTATGTCATTCGGTTGTAGCGCTCACCAAGCAGGTGGAATCAAGAAACAGTGCAGGTATTGTTATCCCTAGTTCCTCGTTGAATTACTTGCTATGCTGTCGCATCGCTTTAAATTCTGCATCTTCAATGGGACTTTCTACAATTCAAATAGCCAGTGGCGGACCTATTCATAGGCCTGGAAAGAACCAAAAGGAAAATATATGCATGTGGTCAGGATTCTTTCGAAAACTATACGGATCCCCTCACGTGAATTTCACGTAATTGGAAATGTAGAACTTACAGCAAAGAGACTGCCAGCAAGAATTCCAAGAATTCCAACGGTGAAGTGAATATAACATTACCTATAGAATTGTTTTTATTTGATTCACTTGGGATTTTTCTGCGTTTTAGATGGGTGAAGCTTAGCATATCCTTTCAGGTATGTGAGTACGTAGACAACATGAAGGTTGGTATTGACTATATATATTATATATACCCATCATCTTGTACCTTTGATTGGATACATTGAAAGTTAGTTCAATCAAATCCAAAGGAGAATGTATATATTGTTGGATTTGATGTATGTTTAGTGTGCATTAAATGCATGTTAGTATTCTTATATATTTAATTAATATAAGTAAAAGTCCTAAAGTATACAAAATAAAATATGAGAGACTTTTGCGAAAGATGATCAAGAGGAGACAAAGTTTAGTCCCATATTCATAGATGTGACAAACCCACATGTTCTTTTATATAGTTGGTAGCTCATTAACCTTTGTTGAAAGAGCTTGGGGAGGACATGTTATACCACACACATGCACGCACGCTAGGCTTGGGCTTGTGGTTTGGGTTTGGGTCTTAGTCTATCTTTTTGCACGAAAAACTTTTGATCAAAATTTTCACAGTCACGGAGAGGGATAAGATAAGGCGAGACGGTTGAAGATAAAGTGGTGCATCGTTTGGATCAGATCCATAAGTACTAATAGTGGGGCATTGATTTCTCTAAGGCAAGTTTGCAAGGGTGACTCGCACAAATAAGTTTTTGATTTTGCTTTTGCTTTTGTTTTTCGTACGGCTTGATTATGGCTTATTTTTTATCCACAGCTGTTATTTATGATTGAGAATTTTATATTTGTTGTATGTTATGTTATTATGCATGTATGTCAACGGTTCTTACCAACAGTCATAAAGAAATCACTGTTAACCATAGTAAACATGTCTACGACTACTACCCTCTGACCTAAGGTCGACTTGACTTTGATGTCGAAAAAGTTTGTCAGTCTACATTTTAAACGCTGGCACCAGCATATAAAAATTTAGTTAAGCATATTAGGGTTGTATATGTATATCGAGTTAGATTATCACCAACCTGATGATACTGACCTCAGAAGCTTGGATAAAATCGTCGAGTAGAAGGAGAATGACACTCTATGCCGCTGTTGCATTTTATCGATACTTTCAAATATTTTATTTGATATGTATAATTCTTCTCTTTCTACAATAACGAAAGATCTGTGGGTTGCCTTGGATCGAAAATACAATACTAAAGACCTCGGTCTTGAAAAGTATTCTATGACAAAGTTCCTTGAGTATTAAATGGCAAAGGAGAAATCTGTGACCGAACAACTCACAAAACTTTCACGGAAGTAAATACCCAAATTGAAGTATATACGTTTAGCTTAAGAGTGGAAAGGCTCAATGTGTATGAGTGTGAAGAGCGGAAAGGCTCGAGTGGTCGTGGGTGTTCGTGTGTGAAATTGAAATTGCAACTCACACAACTTTCACTAAAGTAAATACCCAAATTGAAGTATATACGTTTAGCTTAAGAGCAGAAAGGCTCCATGTGTGTGCAATCGTTTGCAATATAAGAGCGAAAAGGCTCAAGTCCACGTGGGTGTCTTTGTGTGCAGTTAAGAGCGAGAAGGCTCAAGTGTACGTGTGTGGTTGTGTTTCATACACAAATATTACATTTCGGGAGAAGACTTCGCTCCATTATTACAACCCCGTTCCGAATTGAATTGAATTTAAACGAGTAATGTAAAACTGAATGTAAATGACACTTACAAGTGTTCGGTTTTGCCTCTCGGGTTCGCTCGGGTCTTCCTTCGTTGCAGCTGGGAGGTAAGTCCCTTAGTTGGGTTCCAAGAGGGTGCTTGGGTATGGGTACACTTAGGGGCAGTCGAGTGGGTGTGGGCTTGGATTGGGTGCCAAGGTGAGTTCGACCAAGAGGCTAGGTCGGTCAAGGCTTAAGGCCAACTAACTAGGCACGGTTTGGGTTTAGAGGGGTAGGTCGAGCCAATGGGGGCTCGGATCAAAGGTGGGTCCTAGGGCAGCAAAGCTTGGGTGTGGTCTAGGTCGGGTGTGGGCCAGCAAGGGCAGGCCGTGGGGTGCTTGGCTAGCCTAGGTGGTGGTAGCCGTGGTTGGGGTATGTGGGTTCGGCCAGGGGTTAGCTAGGTTTAGCTGGGGCGCCGGCCAACAAGGGGTGCAGGCCAACAATGTTTGGCTGAGTGGTGGGTTTTGTGGGGTAGACCGAGTGCAAGGTGCACTCGGTTTGTGCTTGTAGGCTGGGTGCAGGCCGAATGGGTGCAAGCCAGCAAGAGGGGCTGGCCGAGGGGTGTCGAACCAGGTGGGGTGCAAACCAGCAGAGGGGTTGGCCGAGTGTAGGTTATGGGCGAGTAGTGGCTAGGTTTTAGGTGGTGTTAGGTCAAGTTGTGGCTAGGGTGGTTCGAGACAAATGAGGGGTAGGTCGGGTGGTGTTTGTGTGGGGTAGCTCGAGCCAAGTGAGGAGCAGGTCAGCTGGGGTGTAGGCCAGCAAGGTTTGATCGAGTGCAAGGTGCACTCGGTTTGGTGGGTGATGTGGGTCGGTTTGGTAGGGAGATAGGTCCAGCTGGGGTGTGGTTTTGGTTAGGTTTAGGTAGAGTCAGTTGGGTGGTGGATTAAGTGCTGGGTCAAGTGCAGGCCAGCAAAGCTTGAATGAGTGCAAGGTGCACTCGGCTGGGTTAGGGTGCAGGCTAACAAGACTTGGCCGAGTGGTGCACTCGGCTGGGTTTGGTGCAGGCCAACAAGACCTGGCCGAGTGATGCACTCGGCTGGGTTAGGGCGCAAGCTAGCTGGGGGGGTGTTTTGGGACAGACCGAGTGCAAGGTGCACTCAGGTTGTGTAGGTCTGGTGGGGTAGACCGAGTGCAAAGTGCACTCGGTTTGAGTGGGTTGATGTGGTTCAAACTGAGTGCAAGGTGCACTCGGTTTTGGTAGGTTGATATGGTTCAAACCGAGTGCAAGGTGCACTCGGTTTTGGTGGCTGGATGTTTTGAAATGGGTTAGCTTAGGACAAGGTGGGTTAGGTAGTGGCTAGGTCTAGGGCTAGGTTTAGGGACTTACCTCTTGCAGCCAAGTCCACCATTTGTAGCCGTGTTTGCAACCCAAGCTAGGTCCACTCCACCTTGTTGTTGCAGTCCCAAGCTAGGTCAAGGTTTAACATAGTTTGAACCCACCTAGCCCACCCCCAAAAGTCAAGCCCACCATTTCTCTCTCCTACTTTACAAGCTCTCCCCAAGCCTCCAAGGATTTCACGTGAACATTTTCACCCCCCCTTGGTCCTATTTATAGGCAAAAGGGTGGGTCTTGGATTTGGATAATTTTGTCCAGATTCAATCCAAAATCTTCTTTCTTCAGTCCTTCTTGGTGTTCTGAAATGGGCGGTTTTGAACCAGCCCTGGCTCCGCTAATGCTCGTTTGGGCTGGGTTTTTCCCAGTCTTCTTTGTCCGACCTGTTTCTCACCTTTCGAACTCTGTTTTGTCGAATTTTTGTTTCCATCAGCTTGGGGTTTGATTTCTGTCAGCTTCATCGGGGCTTCGACTTCATATTTCATGTTTCGGGGCTGAAGTCTGCTTCTAGCCTGGATGCTCGTTTTGCTTTTCGGCTTTGTTTTCAACTGGATGGGCTGAACCTTTGCTTTTTGACCTATTCTTGAGTTGCTTTTTTACCAGGTTTCACCTGCTTGTTTCAGTTGCTTTGCAAAATTTGGGTTTTGGCCCGGGTTTAAAACCTTTATTTTGAAGGATTTTTAGAAAGAAGTTAAAACTTTGCAACTCCGGGGTTTTAAAAGTTCAAAATAGGTTTGAAAATGGTTTTTGAAAACCAGGTGTTTGTTTGAAAATAAACTCATTTTGGGGTGTTTACAATCACCCTTTGAGCTTCATTTCGATTCAAACATCTTAAAAACAAACCTTATGGCTCTACATATACAACTCACCATCCAATAAAGTATAACTTAACGCCCTTTGTTGAGTCTTAATATATGAACATTGTGAGGGTTGATTCGAACAATTCACTGATGAATCTCGCATGTCACAAGGTTCCTCTATCTCTCAAATCAAGGATATCACTTCTAGAATCCATATGCTACTTTATAACCTAAATCAGTTTAGGCTAAATTTTTCACCACCTGATTTTCATTTCTAAAAACGTACGATAATTTCAATTAAGAAAAGTTCCCAACAAATCTTTTGCTTAATATGCAAGGGTTACAAATTCAAACTAGGACATTGGTAATCCCGTATTAATTGACTTGGCATGACTTGGCAGTCACCGTAAATCTCTACCTTTCTTGTCCTAGCAATAAAAACCAAACTTACACCATAAATCAAAGCCTATCATTACACCTCATTACTAGTAAGGCCTTGCTCTATGGACATCAAGAGCATACCTACTTTCCTGGTTAGAGAAATAGTACAAACACCAATTTTCACACCTCAATTGCATCTTGATCCATCAAACATAATCAACCATGGTCGTTTGGATATCATAACAACAACAACAACTAAGGCTTTTCGGCTACATGGATTCTTTGTTTTCCCAGAGCCATACCATAATTTGTAGAATTCATGATAAATAAGTCCAACAAAGTTTTATGTTGGTTGTTAGAATCTTAACACAACCCTCTTCCTTTATCCGAGCTTGGGTCCGATCATGCAAGGGCAATTCCTTACATGGGCGGAGTTATCGTTTGGATATCATATTATGTGTAATTTTTGAAAGGTCAATAGCCTCGATACACGTAAAATGTGTCAAGAAATCAATCACTCCAAGGCCCTTTACTGCTTTGAGAAGGTAATGTTTCAAGTCGAAAGGGCACAATTTGATTGGCCACTTGACTAGCCTATCTTGAAGAGCTGGGTGGCTAAGTAACGCAAGATATCGACTTTTCTTATCACCTATACCTCAGTTGTGAGAAAATAATGCTCCAATTTCATGCATGAATGATATAAGGTCAAACAAATATTTTTTAATTGAAAAATATCAAGATTCTTCATTGATGAGTAATGAACTCAAATAGAAAATAGCCTACTTAGTATTATCCTCAGCATCTTGAGCCGAGAAGGCACCGACAAAATTTTTTGTAGCAGCTATACATAGCTACAACAGTTTCCCAAAAATTGGGACACCAATACATGTGGTTTCACTAAATACTCCTTGATCTTCTCAAACATCAATTGTTTTTTGCCCCTCCCACAAAGTCGTCAATATCCTTTAACTTTAACAATATTGTTAAAGGAGCCATCTTGCCTACAATATTAGCAATAAAACATTGTAGATATCTAACATGCATGATCAAATCCCACAATTACTTCCTCATCATGGGCAGTCAAGCATCATTTTACCCTGGCCTTGTTTGGATTAACTTTGATGCCTATATTATGTATCAAGAAACCTATGAATTAACCATCAAATACTACAAGAGTACACTTGTTAGGATTTAATTTTAAACATTGTTTCCACGCCCGCAGAAAATCCTACTCAAGGATGAACATATGTTGTTCAAAACTTTCATATTTGACCACAATATCATCCATCTTCATGGTTTTCCCGATTAAATCATAAAGATACAATTCATCACTCGTTGATATGTAGTACCGCCATTCTTAAGTTCCAATGGCATTACTACCTATTCATAAATTTCTAATGCCCCTAGGCATATCCTTGAGGTTTATCTTAATATGGTTATACCCTAAGGTATCATCCATGAATGGAAAAAATCCCATACGTAGCTACAACATTCATCAACATATTAACCATTGGCATGATATATTGATCCTTAGGATTCGCAAAGTTAAAATTTCAGTAATCAATTCATGCCCACAAATTACCATTATTCTTAATAACAAGTACAATAATAGACAACCAATCTATGTACCTAGTTGTTATGGTGAACTTGGACATTGTATCTCTTGTTTAATGGTCGGAAGCATCTCGGGCTTGAATCTTCTCATTAGTTGTATAAATGGTTTCATCTATGCTTTTAACAAAATAGTAAACTTGACCAACTCTCGAGGTAAACTAGGCATTTCATGATATTCTCAAGCAAAATAATCGTTGTGCTACTTTAGCAATTTGACCAATCACTATTTTTTTCTCGGTAGACGTATGAGTGCTCACTTTTGTTGGTCTCTCTATTCTTTCTGAAGCCAAATTCATCTCAATTAGAGGATCTACCAAGATGAAACTCAGGTCATCTTTCTGGTTAGGACAATTGAATATTGTTCCTCCTCCGTAGGTGGAGGAATAGCAAGAATGTGGTAATTTTTCACTTATCCACGAGTGATTCATTATTTGTCCTCTCAAGTCTCTCTTCAACATAAGATGCCTCCAACCATTGGAAACAATCATGAATAGGCCAATACTTGTTGTTTATAAATCACTTTAGGTGATGACAGTAAATGAACCAAGTCAAAAATAAAACCCTGAATGCTTAATTGACATGACCACATTTTTGTCAAGGCTTCAAACATAATAATTGGACTCATCTAAGGTGAATAAAATAATGCTTTAGAGGCTCCAACATCAGCTGTGAAAGGATCTTCTTTGACATTGGCAATCTCAACCTTTTTCCACTCTAGAACATTAGCTTAGAGTTGAGGGAAGACAATAATTTGAATATATCCAATCCCTCTCGAGTAGTAGAAAATAGCTAGGATTAGCATCAACCATAAGAAAGTGGTAGTTGATGTCTTTGAGCATACCTTTAGCTGAATGTCTATTACTCCCATCATAATTGAGAAATCTCCTAAAAATCGGATATCCTAAAGTTCGTTGGAATTAAATCAGCAGGCATTCTCCCAATCTATCATAATGTGTTACTAGACATTATGTTTAATATAGTACCATTGTCTACAAACACCCATTTAAAAAGGCGACCATTCACCTTTGCCCTATTGTATAATGGTCGTAAATATCTTTTAGCAATATTTGGTGATTCCTCAAATACCGTTGGAATGTCAACAATACTAATGAGAGCTGCCCAATCGAGTTCAACTATCAAAACTCACTAGCAAAACAATAGTCATGCCTTCCAAAAAATAAAAAGAATCTCTAGGATCATCGCCGAAGTTTTCATCGGATATATATATCTTATCCGAGAAATGGTCATCTTCTTCGGCAACTCCTTCCCCTTTTGAGTTACTCCTATTTCCCGAAACTCCAAAAAGTTTTCATGGATTCGACCTAGTCTAAAGTACATGTTGTATCTCAAAGTTCGTGATGGATACTCAAGTTTCCTATGACTCCTCTTCTTGCTTGTGGACATGTTCTTTTTCTTCCTTGGCTTCCTTTGTATGATTTGTCATATATGCATGAAGTCCTTCTCGTCATAAAATGGTTAAGACCTCAATTCTCTATTTTGTGTCTTCTTCTTCGAGAATATGTAAGTCGATCAATCTTTCTCCCATTAAACAAGAACTGCTTCGCCCTATTCCTCTAGGTCTTCTAACAAAAATAAAAATTCCCTTCAGACTCGGCCTCCTTCGGATTTGCTTTAGGACCACATATCACATCCTAGTCCATTGTCAAAGATCACATGAACTCCAATCCTTCGTTCTCATTAGAGGCAAGCCTTTGAGGGTTGAGAACTCTCTTTTTGTCTTTGAGGATAGTTGTGTTATGACTCCTCGTCAGAATCACTAACTTAAAAATGATGATTTATAAGATGTTTCTCATGATCATCGGTAAACTCATCACGTTCCGACACCTTCCATGTTGAGGTCTCCTTCATTGAGCATGTCACTTATGAGTGTGTATAATTGGCTAATGACTAGATGAGAATTAGGTGGATGGTCAAAAACTCTACACACATTGCAACATCTTCGAGGGGTTGGGTTGAGGCTTGATCATCCGGCCTCGAACAAGGGATGGCTTCCACCACATAAAAGATCCAATGAAGTCGAACCGTTATGTACTCAGAATTCGATGACTAGGGATGAACGTCGACAATGCTGAGGAAAAATTGATCTTGAGATGTCTCTTTCTCTTGAGTATACCCTTGGGTCACAAACTACGGGTCACCATTCCCATCAATTCGGGACACACTTTTGATGATAGAATTGACGATGAGTATTTGGCTAGAACCCAATGTATGTTGCACTCTTACTTGATAATTTTGTCGGATACATCCCAGAGATTGGTATGGGGTGATTTAACAAACAAACTGGTTTGGAAAAATCAAGTTTTTGTGTTTTGCTCCACTTTCTCACTAAACTCCTTGTGTTTTGCCCTCGACGATGACTGACTTGCTTTTCTTGGAGTAAAATGAGTTTGTTGTTCGAGTTTCAGTGTGATGGTACATAATGGTAATATAGGATTGTCTTCCACTACAAAAGATATAGGTGGAAACATATTTACATTACCCCCAGTTTCTTGTTTGAGAACTTGATACGTCTGTTCTTGATAGCTTGTTTTGTAATTGAGCAAAACTTGACACACTAGTTAATACTATGTGATGTTAGATTGTGCCACTTATAGTGTTGTAGCATCTTCTTGAGCTTATCTTGAGATGGCATATAATGTCTTTCTGGCAAACAGATTTGCTGATACTTCGAAAACAAATCAAAGTTTTGCTCGAATTTCGAGATATCAAAAAGTTGTTTTTCTTTCTTGTTAGCTTTCTTCTCTTTCTCCTTTGGGGCCCGAAGAGCATTGCAAACATAATGAGGCTCTTGTGTTAAGTCAACAACTATGACTTCAATTGAGTCAGATTCATCATCGGCATCTGCCATCAAATCTTTTAAGCAAGAAATAAAAGCTTATTGTAGATTATGCCTAAGGACTTCTTGCTTATTGCCTGATGCATCCAAGGTGGTAGGCATGTATTCGGCCTCTATTGCCTGATCAGCTAATTGAACTTAGCCAAAAATATCTAACTAATCCCCTCTTAATCTTTGTGCATAAGCAATTACATGCCAAGACTATGTATTAGGCCTCAGTGAATTGCATCTAGCAATGTGTGACCAACTCATGGAACTTTTTAAAGAAGACCTTGATAGTTTTGCTACCTTTTCGTTAAAGATTCATCAAATTTGTAGGTGTTGATTGAGGTTGGATCTTGTTGCAATGCTTGAGAAATGCCTTTTACATCTCATCCCAAGTTTGGATGGACGTAAGTTTTAGAGAGGTGTACCAAGCATAAGCTTGATAAGTGAGAGAAGAGATGAAAAGCTTAAGTTTGTGCATCTCGATGTCACCTAGCTCTCCACACTTGAGAGTGAAATGATCCAAATACTCTTCTCGATGTTTAACATTGTAAACACCCTAAATAAATTTTTCTGAAAACACACTCAATTTCAAAAACCAACTTGTTTTAAAACATCCACTTTAAAATGGGAATTTTAAATCTTTAAAATAAAGATTTTTAAAGATAAAGAGGTTCAAGTTAAAGCTGAATGAATAAGGCCCAGAGGATATGAACAAATCAGGTGAAGATCAAGGCGACGGTTGGAGCCCGCTTCAAGCCGTGATCGAGTTCACGAAAGTCAAGCCGTGGAGTAAGGAAATAGATAAACTCAAGTTAAGGCACATCTTCATCAAGTCAAGTGGATAGCCTCACCAACCTAAACCTAGTTGAACTTGACTAAGACCTAGACTTGATTCACCTAAGCTAAACATGACTCATGGCCTAGTTCAAATCAAATGACCTTAACCCGACCAAGCCGGATTTTCTTAGCCATGTCCACCCTACATTCTTCGGCTAAACAACAATTGAAAACCCTACCTAGCCTTCATCAAATGGGATAAGCTAATAAGGGAAGCCACATCACGTTGAATTGCAAAGTCTAGCTGGTTGCACTTGGAGGCATCTAGGCTAAATAGACCATGTCTAGGTGCACACGGTTTGAACCAGCCCACATGGGGCTGGTCCATCTTTGACCAAGAGGGACCACATATACACGTGAAGAACCAAGCCTTGGGGCTAGGTTTGGATCAAGGAGGACCCTCCCCAAGGAAGGGCCTAGAAGAGGCCCCCCTTGGCCTATAAATAGAGGCCAAGGAGAGGGCGGCCAAGGTATCTTGGAGAGTGGCTGCACCTTGGAGTCTTGGGAGCTTGGGGCCTTGAAGTGTTGCACCTTGGGAGTCTCGTGAGTTGCTAGGGAAGGTCTTAGAGAGGGGAAGAGAGTGTAAAATATAGGCAAAGTGTTGCAAAAGTTAGAGTGTGGAAGTAAGAAAAATAGAGAGTAAAAAGAGGGGAAGGTGAGGGTCGTGCACTATCATTGGGAGCCGATCCTTGGGGAAATTTGTGTAAGTATTTCTCCTCTTTTGTTCATCTATATCTCGTCTTCATATTCAATTCAAAAGGGGTTGTATTAATGGAGCTTTGTCTCCCCCCATGATGTAATAAGAAGTAGATGTGCTGAAATTCATTTCTTGCTTATGCACTCTAATTGTTTGTGTTCTTGATTCTACCTCTCTATATGTTATACAAGTCTTATAACTTCTAATCTCCTTTATGCTTAAGCTAATCTATATATTTCCATTCCTTTCCCTTCAGCAATTTACTTTGGAATGTTGTGTTGTTGTAATTTGTATTCGGATGAGTTTGCATCACGTATGTTGTAAAAACCAAAAAATCTGATTTTAGCATTCTCGCATATATTGATTGTTTTATTTTTCATTGTTGAACTGCTGCTCCGATCGCTCTAAAATTTGGCACATTGTATATACACACAAAGGCAACTTGTAATAAAATTTTCAAGAATTTTAGGGCTGTGAAACCACGTATTAAAAATTATGTAAGATTAGGAAAATTTCAGAAATGTTCTGTTAAAACTATTTTCCTGCAATAGAGCTTGCGTAATCATTCCATAACTCTATCTGTAGTTGTCCAAATTTGGTGAAACTTAGTTTGTTGGAAAGCTCATATCCATAGATTTCCACAAGACCAAGTGCACTAAAATCGGAGCTCTAAGCACCGAGATACAGACCTATCTTTGTGTATTTATATTTCTGTGATAGAACAGTTCCGAGTGTCTAAGCAAAGACACTTTACCAATTTAATTATGCATCATTCCAGTCCTAAAATTCAAAACAAAATGTGTCTTAGAATTCTCCATTCAAGCCATGTCCTGTAAAAGTTTCATGAATTTTAGAGATCTCTTGGTCACCCAAACAAATTCGGGAAACAAGTTTTGAAAACATAACCAGTTTTTATTTTTCAGAACTTGCTGATTTTCAAACTTGAAACCAAAGTGTACGAGTTTGTTCTTGTCAACACCTTATTTTTCACTTGGATTTGAAACTTCACCTGCACATTTGAAATCCTCAAAGCGCTTAGGCTGATCCTTGAGCATCGGTTCAAGAAGGCCTAAAGCGAAAAGATCTCGCTTAGCCACAATCGCTAAGTCAGATTTTAAAACTTTGCTAGCTTTTGGCAACTAACTATCACGCTCGTGCAGCAAAGTAGATTTGAGAAGTTTTCTTTAAGTCTCTACATAGGCTTGGATGGAAAGTTTCATATATACAAAATTGGCATGCCCGATGGGACTCGAGTCTTTTAGGATTTCGAACTTAGGTGACTTTTTAAACTCTAATTCTTCAAAATTTTGGCGTTAACCTCTCTTGTGCATAGGTTTTATAAAAATTCAAGCATGTCTAGTTTAGAAGGATCTTGTGAAGTGTCAAGCCGAGCTTCACGCTCATCAAGTTAGTTTTTGAAAAGGTTTTCAAAAGAGATTTCGAAAGGGGATCTGTTTGCCTCTCTAAAAAGGAAAATAATGAGAGCAATAAAAGAAAAAATCGTTGCCATAAGCCAAGAGGCTGAGGCAGTAGAATTTTGCTCCTCTCATGGAAAAAACCTAGGGCCCATAAAAAATCAAATCATTCAAGAAAACCCAAAGTGACCTCTAGATTAGAGGAGGAACGAGAGCCGGAATCCTTCACAATGAAAGATAGAAAGGCCTTGCAACAATTGTTGAGAGGCCAAATCAAAGAGAAGAGATCATACGCACTATCGAATTTTCTACTATCCGATTATCAAACCGATAGTGACGATGACATACCGAATTTCCATCGGTATGATGGAAGTGGGGATCCTAGATCCCACTTTCAGCTCTTTTCTCGAAGGGCTTATAAAAAGAAGAAGGATTCCTCGAAATGGATTTACTGGTTCACCCTCTCTCTCAAGGGAAATGCTTCTAAATGGTTGGCTTCCTACAACTTGAGCCAATTTACCACCTTCAAGGAATTGGCAAATTGTTTCATGCAAAAATTTTCTCACAACGTTAAAGTCACACCTACCATAAACACCTTGAGAGATACGAAGCAAGCACCTAACGAGGATGCACATGCATTCATCATTAGATGGATGTTACTCTTGAGGCAAGTAAGAGAGTCCATCTCTAAAGGATGTGTTGTAATGCTCATCCTTGAAAATTTTAAAAACGATTTAAAAGCTCTCCTCTCCCTTCATGATATTTCGAATTTTCAAAATCTTATAAAAAAGGCTCCACTCTTCGAAGCTAACTTGAAAAGGGGAGTTTACGAAGATTTGTGGAAGGAGAGAAATTTTCAAAAAAACCGTTTCGAAAAGCAAGGGGCATATGTGCCACCGGTATTGGACAATTAAGCAAAACCCCAAAAGATTGCAAATGTCCGTATAGAGTCAAGCTCGATCGAACCTTCTAGAACTTTTGAACGAAAACATGTTAGAAAAACTCAAAAGAATTTTGAAAGAAGAGAACTTACACAGCTAGGACAAGCAATCACGGAAGTCCTAGACCTCCTCTTAGCCCAAGGATTGGTTACTCTCCTTGCTCTTCCCGAAGGAACACCCTCAAGGGAAAATTTTTGAACAAGTTTTGCAAGTATCATAGGCTCAAGGGCCATGATACAAGTAAATGTTTTGCACTCTTACATCAAATCGAAAACTTGATTGAGCAAGGAAGGCTCCACGTCATGGAAGAATCGGAGTCCTCCCAAGTGATTTTAAAGGAACATTTCCCCAATCATGCAAGCACAAGCGGAAAAGGAAAAAGGTATGTCTTCTCCCACTCAAGGCTCATGGAATGGAATATGCATTGCATATGGTACATACTACTTGCCACACACCACCTTCTATCATAATAAAAAAAGCTAAGCAAGTAGTGATCCGAGGAATGCTTAGAGTCCCACCCTCGACTAGAGCCTTAGTAGAAATTTATAGTGCTCCGAAGCATCAAAGTAGAGCAAAGATTGGAACGAGCCTTAGGGAAGGTGTAGGTGAGGTGATTAAGTCCTGAAGGATCTATCAAAACCCATACTTAGCTAAAATGCTAGCAAAAAAACGGTCATTTTACCCAGCCCTTCAAAAGCATACATCCCTAATGCGGGGTGTTAACCCCTTATGATTTGGAATTTCATCTTTCAAAACTTCCCATAAATATGTCTATCTTAAAGTTAATCTAAATGTCACCTAAACATAAACGAGTTTTAGAGAGAATCTTAGAAAGAGCCAAGGTTAACCCATCCATCACTCCCGATTCCTTATCCTTCTTGGCCTCCCTAATATGTGCAAAGGCCCGCATCGTGTTCATGGAGGATGAATTGGAGAGACCAAATATAGCCTATAACCAAGCCTTGAGGTGGTTTTGAATCACCACACTCTAGACAAGTGCTTGGTCAATGAGGGAGGAGGTCTAAACATCATTCCGTTTCACGTGGCCTTTCAAGTAGGAGTCACAATGTTTAGGCTATAACCTAATTCTATCATTATCACTGGATACGATAGCAATGCAACCTATCTCCTAGGAGCCATCGAGTTGCCCATGGAAGTAGGGGACATCCAACACACGAGGCTATTTCATATTTTAGACATAAACCCCCACTATAACCTATTGTTAGGAAGGCCTTGGATTCATAGTCTCTAGGTCGTTCCTTCGACCTTTCACAAGTGTGTGAAAATCCTATGAGACAATCAAGTGGTGGTAATCCTTGGAGAAGGCCATCCCCAACTTAAGGGAATTCGAAATTTCTCTTGCATATCAAGTCACCCATTCAATGAAGAGGTTATGGAGAGGCCTCATCCATCTCTAGTTGACTATCCCCTAGGAGACCCTCACCATAGAGTCGTCTTGCCCTAGAATCATCCATCTTCTAGGGAAGCCTAAGCCATCCCCAACTTCCCAACGTATAGAACCATCTTCTCCTAGGCTTGTATGCATCCTAGGGAAGCCCAAACCATCTTTAGCCCATATCTCCAAAACCTTAGCCAAACCAAGTCATGTGTACATCCATGATGTGGACGACACCCTATTCCAAGGTCATCCACTTTACAAAAACTTGTCAAAACTCAAAAAGCCTTGGAATATGATGTTGAACAAGGGATATGCACCTTATCAAGGTCTAGGAGCCCGAAACCAAGGTAGGTTAGATCCCATCCTACCTACACCAAACTCAAGTCGATATGGATTGGGCTACACCCCATCCATACCCCCTGAGCCACCACCTAAGACCACTTGGGTCAAGGGTGCCCTAGAACCCACTAACACCGAAACGTATGGCTTAGACATCTTATTTAGAGTCTAGTTCATGGTGTTTTCTTTATAGGTTTGATGGAAGACCCCTCTTTTAACAAAAAACCAAAAAAATTATATATTTGGAAAAATCAAAAAAATTTGAAAAACTTTCAAAATCCAAAAACATTTGAAAAACCTGAAAATTTCAAAAAGAAAGTTCTTTGTGTTCATTCTCCTAGCCTTTGTTTGGAAAAAGCCAAAAAAATTAAAAAAGCTGAAAATTCCAAAAAAAATTGAAAAATTGAAAAATTCTAAAAATATTAGCCATGTACAAAGCCCATTTTTCGAGTTCTTCAAAACCTATGTATATATCCACACCAAAATTATCCAAACCCATTATTCACAACCCCACTATCTTTCATGACACTTAGAAATTAAAGTAATGATAAAAAAGGAGGAAGATCAAGCCTCCGAGCTTTCCAAATTTCATAGAATCCTTAACTTTAAAAAACCTTCAAATTCCGTAGGAGGAGATTTTGTAGAAATCAACCTAGGGAGTGAGTCTAACCCAAAGTGTGTCAAGATAGGTGCATGTTTGAATGAGTATGAAAGAGCATCATTCATTGCATTTTTGAGATCTTATGTAGATGTATTTACATGGACCTATGAAGACATGCCAGGTTTAAACCCTAGAATCATGGAACATCATCTACCCTTAGAACCCAATGCAAAACCTATGAAACAAAAGCTTAGAAAAATCCATCCCGGTGTTCACTCCCAAGTGAAAGAGGGTTTAGAAGATCTTTTAAAAGCCGGATTTATAAAACCCATTGCTTATTTGGAATGACTTTCAAATATTGTCTTGGTTCAAAAATCTAATTAGAAAATTCGAATTTGCATCGATTTTAGAAATTTGAACAAAGCCACTCCAAAAGATAATTTTCCTCTTCCAAATATTGATTTGATAGTGGATATCACTGCAAATCATAAAATGTTTTCTTTTATGGATGGCTATTCGGGTTATAACCAAATCAAGTTAGTACCAAAAGATTAGACAAAAACTGCTTTTACTATACCTTGGGGCACATACTATTACATGGTTATGCCATTTAGTTTAAAAAAGGCCGGTGCCACATACCAAAGAGCCATGACTACTATCTTTCATGATCAAATCCATAAGCTCTTGGAAGTATATGTGGATGATCTTTTGGTAAAATAAAAAACCCGATGCATACACATATAATCTTTGCAAAAAGTTTTTAAAAGACTTAGGCTTTATAAAGTGAAGCTAAACCCTCAAAAATATGTTTTTAGAGTGGAATTAGGAAAGCTCTTGGGGTTCATGGTAAGCCAAAGGGGCATAGAAGTTGACCCCTCTAAGTATTGATCCATCATAGACATGCATCCACCCTCCAACTTGACCCAAATCCGAAGCCTCTAAGGTCGACTCCAAGCAATTAGGAGAATCATCTCCAATTTAGCAACAAGATGCGAACCTTTCAATAGGCTTTTGAGAAAATGAGCTAAATTTGAATGGGATTCTGATTGCCAAAAAGCTTTTGAAAGATTGAAAACTTATTTGGCAAATCCTCCGATTTTAAAGCCTCCAGAACAAGGAAAACCATTATTGCTTTACATTTCCATTTATGCGAATGCATTGAGTGCTTTGCTTGCTCAATATGAGGACGATAGTCTTAAGGAGTATGCTATTTACTATATTTCAAAAACTCTATTGGCATATGAAAGAAATTATCAAGCCATGGAGAAAACATGCTTGGCCTTGGTATGGGCTTGCCAAAAGTTTAGACATTATTTTCTAGATTATGAAATTTGGATAGTGTCTAAACTTGATCCAATCAAGCACTTGTTTGAAAAACCTATCCTAACGGGTAGGCTAGGTAAATGGCAGCTCCTCTTAATGGAGTATGATTTAAAGTTTAATCATCAAAACTCCATTAAAGGACAAGCCCTAGCCGATCATGTGGTTGAATTGCCTCTTAAAGATACATATCCCATACTTGATGAAATGCCCGATGAAGGCATCTTTGCAAATGAATTTCAAAACAATATTTTAGCAAATTGTTTTAATGAAGATCAAGTATGGAGAATGTATTTTGATGGAGAAAAAAATCAACAAGGGGCAGGTGTAGGAATCCTCCTCATATCTCTCGAGAAAGGGGAAATCCTAGTTGCCATTCGACTAGATTTTTCATGCACAAATAATATGGCTGAATATGAAGCACTGGCATCATGTATTGAAGTCTTTGGAGATTCTATGCTTGTTATCAACCAAGTTTTGAAAATTTGGCAAGTTAAAAATGAAAAACTCATACCATACCACGAATTGGCCACTCAATTGGTCGATTTCTTCAAATCATGCACACTCACCCACATAGGTAGAGAGGACAACACTATAGCAGATGCCCTCTCATCCCTAGGCTCATCTCTAAGAGTCGACCCCACCATAAGAACTCAATCCTTAGAAATTTGGCACTCACCCACTCCATCCACCCACGATTTGGAGATTTACCAAAATGATATGTGATTTTGGGGGGGGTTCTCTATAAAAAGAGTTTTACCAGCATCTTGTTGAGATGTGTGGACCTTCACTATAATGCACGAGTTCCACGATGGAGAATGTGGAGGACATGTCAATGCAAATATGATGGCCATGAAAATACTTAGGGCCGATTATTTTTGGTCCACCCTTAAGCAAGATTGCCGTGATCATGTTAGGAAATGTCATCAATGTCAAGTGCATGGACATGTCATTCATATCCCATCATCCACCTTGCATTCCATTGTGGGCATTTTACATCATAGGATTAATCTCCCCAATTGCATCGAATGGACATAGGTTCATCTTAGGAGCTACCGAATATTTTTCTAAATGGGTTGAAGCTACCTCCTTGGCTAACATCCAAGGACAACATGTAGTGGCATTCATTAAGAAAAATATCTTGGCTTGATTTGGAGTTCCAAGGGACCTAGTGTATGATAATGGCACACCTTTCAAGAATGAGAAGATGGAAAAGTTATGTAATACCTATGGCATAACTCAACACTTCTCATCGCCCTACTACCCTCAAGGCAACGGCCAAGCTGAAGCCATGAACAAAACCCTCATAAGAATCATTGAGAAAACCTTAGAGAATGGTAGAACATGGCATGAGAAGCTAGATGAAGCCTTATGGGCCTATAGAACTTCCATCTGAACACCCACAAATGCCACACCATTTGAGTTGGTCTATGGTACAAATGCCATCCTCCCCATTCATACCAAGTTGCATTAATTTCATACACCACTTGCACTCGACCTACCTATAGAGACTTTACAATATGCTAGAATGACTGAGCTTGATCTATTAGATGAGAAGAGGCTCCTTGCCATGGATCATGCATATGCATACTGGCAAAGGATAGTTCAACATTATAAAAAGCATATGAAGGCTCGCCACTTCAAAGTGGGAGACCTTGTCTTGAAAATCATCCACCATCGTGGCCCACATCCACTTGGAAAGTGGCGGCCCAAGTAGAATGGTCCTTATGTTGTAAGGGAAACTACTACGAACAATGCATATTGGTTGATTGATGTTGAGGGCAAAAATTTAGTAGACCCGATAAATACCCAATATTTGAAAAAATATCATGTATAGGGTCTATGCTAAATTCTTTCGAAAAGATTTTTAAATAGGTCTCCTTTGAACTTCTTGAAAGAAGGATCAAGATTAATTGTATAGCTCTAAATGAGAGAATCAATGATTTATGAAAAACATATTTTTCAAAAATCATTTGGTAACATTTTAAAAATCCTTGGCATACAAAATGAAGCCTTATTTAAAATAGCAAAATATTTTCAAATGGTAGATGCTATTAGGAAATGGGATGATCTTGGTTGAATCGAGTAGCCAAAGGGATAAGTTTTCCCCGAATTTTACTTCTCTCCTAAAAAGAAAAATTGGCAAAAATCAAAAGAAAAAGAGAATACAAAAACTCCTCTATAAAGAGGTATTTCTTTCAAATAGAAAGAGAGAATACAAAAATTCCTCCGAAAGAGATCTTCTCTTTCAATGAAAAAAAGAAAAAAAGAAAGAAAGAGAGAACACAAAAAATCCTCCAAAAGAAAAAAGGGAGGTCTTCCCCGTTGATAGAAAAGAAAAAGCTAAAGCTCAAAAAGAGTAATTTTCTCTCTTTGCCTTAAACCACGAGACGCTTCAGAAGGGACCGTGATAACTCTTTCCCAAATCCCTACAACTTATCCAAATGGAGAAAGGTTTATCCATGAAAATCCTAAAGTAGGAATATAATCTACTTATTTGGATTTCATTTTGTTTGAGAATTAGACTTTGTTATGTGGAAAATGGAATTTTAAAATATTTTTCAAAATTTCTTACAAAACCACTATTAAGTAGTGGGTATTGAAACCCAAATGAGGAGAAATATGAAAAATCGGAAGTCCTTTTGATTGAAATTAAAAGGAGTTCCCTTTGAAAACAAATTTTGAAAACCAAAAATATCAAAACGACATGGGATTATCTTACTTGGGGTAGCCGGCCTTCATCGACTTCTCCTCAAGCTCATTCATTTCATAAAAGAGTCTCTAAACCTCACACTTCATTTGCATCACACCCCATGCATGCATACATCCAAGGTTGACTACGCGTGATCATATTTAGGACTAGCACTCAATGTGAGTCAAGTCCCCTTTGGCTAAAATCCCCTCCTCCATGATCCAAGGAAAGGGTTTGATGAAATGAAGGACAATCTATATTCTCATGATAATTTGGGAAGTAAATCAAAAAGAGTGTTTTATTCTTTGCCATTATCCAAATGAATTTGGATTAATGCTAAAAAAGGACATCTGTAAACACCCTAAATAAATTTTTTTGAAAACACGCTCAATTTTAAAAATCAGCTTGTTTTAAAACCTCCATTTTAAAATGAGAATTTTAAATCTTTAAAATAAAGATTTTTAAAGATAAAAGAGGTTCAAGTTAAAGCTGAAGGGATAAGGTCTAGAGGATATGAACAAATCAGGCGAAGATTAAGGTGACGATTGGAGCCTGCTTCAAGCCGAGATCGAGTTCGCGAAAGTCAAGCTGTGGAGCAAGGAAACGGATCAACTCGAGTTAAGGCACATCTTCATCAAGTCAAGTGGATAGCCTCACCAACCTAAACCTAGTTGAACTTGACTAAGACCTAGACTTTATTCACCTAAGCTAAACATGACTCATGGCCTAGTTCAAATCAAATGACCTTAACCCGACCAAGCTAGATTTTCTTAGCCATGTCCAACCTACATTCTTCGGCTAAACAACAATTGAAAACCCTAACTAACCTTGATCAAATGGGATAAGACAACAAGGGAAGCCACATCATGTTGAATTGCAAAGTCTAGCTGGTTGCACTTGGAGGCACCTAGGCTAAATAGACCACGTCTAGGTGCACACGGTTCGAACCAGCTCACATGGGGTTGGTCCATCTTTGACCAAGAGGGACCACATATACACGTGAAGAACCAAGCCTTGGGGCTGGGTTTGGATCAAGGAGGATCCACTCCAAGGAAGGGCCTAGAAGAGGCCCCTCTTGGCCTATAAATAGAGGCCAAGGAGAGGGCGGCCAAGGCATCTTGGAGAGTGGCGGCACCTTGGAGTCTTGGGAGCTTGGGGCCTTGAAGTGCAACACCTTAGGAGTTTCGTGAGTTGCTAGAGAAGCTCTTAGAGAGGGGAAGAGAGTGTAAAATATAGGCAAAGTGTTGCAAAAGTTAGAGTGTGGAAGTAAGAAAAATAGAGAGTGAAAAGAGGGGAAGGTGAGGGTCGTGCACTATCATTGAGAGCCGATCCTTGGGGAAATTTGTGTATGTATTCCTCCTCTTTTGTTCATCTATATCTCTTCTTCATATTCAATTCAAAAGGGGTTGTATTAATGGAGCTTTGACTCCCCCCATGATGTAATAAGAAGTAGATGTGCTGAAATTTTCATTTCTTGCTTATGCACTCTAATTATTTGTGTTCTTGATTCTACCTCTCTATATGTTATACAAGTCTTATAACTTCTAATTCCCTTTATGTTTAAGCTAATCTATATATTTCCATTCCTTTCCCTTCAGCAATTTACTTTGGAATGTTGTGTTGTTGTAATTTGCATTCGGGTGAGTTTGCATCACGTATGTTGTAAAAACCAGAAAATCTGATTTTAGCCCATTGTAAATAATACTTTTAAGCATGACCCTTCTCATGTGCATAATACTTCCCTAGAAATCAAAACACTTGAGAGTAATCAAAGCAAGGAAGAAGATCCCCTCATCTATGAGGACGATCAAGCCTCTAAGCTTCCCGAATTTCATAGAATCTTTGACTTAGAAAAACCTTCAAATTTCGTAGGAGGAGATTTCCTAGAGGTCAATTTAGGGAGTCAGTATAACCTAAAGTATGTCAAAATTGATACTTATTTGCATGAGCATGAAAAGACATCATTCATTGCATTTTTAAAATCGTACATAGATGTGTTTGTAAGGACATATGAAGACATGTTGGGTTTAGACCTTAGGATTGTAGAGCATCATCTACCTCTAGAACCAAATGTAAAGCCCTTGAAACAAAAGCTTAAGAAAATTCATCCCGATGTTCACTCCCAAGTAAAAGAGGGTTTAGTAGATCTTTTAAAAGCCGGATTTATAAAACCCATTGCTTATTCTCAATGGCTTTCAAATATTATTGTAGTTCAAAAATCCAATGGGAAAATTTGTATTTGCATTGATTTTAGAAATTTAAACAAAGTCACTGCAAAAGATAATTTTCCACTTCCAAATATTGATTTGATAGTGGATAGCACTGCAAATCATGAGATGTTTTCTTTCATTGATTGCTTTATTTTTCATTGCTGAATTGATGCTCCGATCACTCTAAAATTTGGCATATTGTATATACACACAAAGGCAACTTGTAATAAAATTTTTAAAAATTATAGGGCCATGAAACCATGTATTAAAAATTGTGTAAGATTAGGAAAATTTCAAAAACGTTCTGTGAAAACTATTTTCCTACAATAGAGCCTACGTAATCATCCCATAATTCTGTCTGTAGTTGTCCAAATTTGTTGAAACTTGGTTTGTTGGAAAGCTCATATCCATAGATTTCTAGAAGACCAAGTGCTCTAAAATTAAAGCTCTGAGCACCGAGATATAGATCTATCTTTGTGTCTTTGTATTTCTGTGATAGAACAGTTCTGAGTATTTGAGCAAAGATACTTTGCCGATTTAATTATGCATCATTCTAGTCCCAAAATTCGAAACAAAAAGTGTCTTAGAATTCTCCACATTCAAGCCATGTCCTGTAAAAGTTTCATGAATTTTGGAGATCTCTTGGTCACCCAAACAAATTTGGGAAAAAAGCTTTGAAAACATAATCAGTTTTTGTTTTTCAGAACTTGCTGATTTTCAAACTTGAAACTAAAGTGCACGAGTTTGTTCTTATCAACACCTTATTTTTCACTTGTATTTGAAACTTTACCTGCACATTTGAAATCCTCAAAGTCCTTAGGCTGACCCTTGAGCATTGGTCAAGAAGGCCTAAAGCAAAATGATCTTTGCTTAGCTACAATCGCCAAGTCAGATTTAAAACTTTGCTAATTTTTGGCAACTAACTTGCACGCTCGCGTAATAAAGTAGATTTGAGAAGTTTTCTTTAAATCTCTATGTAAGCTTGGAGTGAAATTTTCACATCTACAAACGTCTTGTCTCAAAAAGGTTGTAAACTTAGTTTTGAACCTCCTTAGGATTGGTGCAAGCCTATCAACCCAAAAGCATTTCGAACCAAGTCAATAACTTCATAATGATTCATCAAGACATGTTCTACCTCTAACGATGCATTTGAAATCTAATTATCAAATGCAAACCGATAGTTTGTAGGTGGAAAGAATGCTTGAGGTGGCTAAAATGGTATTCCCTGAGGTTGGTATATCATAGATGGTGGCAGAATTGGAAGCCCAAAGTTTGGTGTCTGGCCTGGTGGTGGAAACCCACCTTATTTGGGTTGCCATGAAGCTCGGAGCTCCTAAAGATATCGAGGGATGAAATCTAGGGCATGTGCCCCCAACATTTGATAAGCACTTGATATATTGGAGGGAGGGTGTTGAGGTAACACATGGTTGGCCAGTCAGAACTAATTGAAATGATGAGACTGTGACCGAAAAGTTGAGTGATCATTGAACAATGTTGATTCTGAAGTGACAACACAACATGAATGACTGAATATAATAAACTAGAGAAGGATGCCGTAACAGATAAGGTACCAGGTGACAGAATGGGTTTCGAGAATCCAACTATGCATATCTCACTTGCCAATGGGTTGCATGGGCCATCGATGTATTTAAGAAGATGAAAAGTCTAAGCTATGCCTTCACCTAAAGAAATCAAAGAAAGAAGAAAAGATATAATGTGTCATTATTTGTCCTCCCTACTTACTTTTGATTATACATGTTTGTTTATAGGCTTTCACAAAAACAACAAACGAACTTGATTCTTGATAACTCCCTACTTCTCTATACATGCAACTCTTTTCGCTATCATACTTATAGGAGTATGTCAACCAATTCCATGATCTGAACAATCTCTTCATGTACATGTTCTTGTCTTTGTTCGCTTGATGTTATAAACCTTCACAAACTTTCACGAGCCATGCATTTTTATACACTTGACATTGATGACACTTCCTAACATGGTTATGACAATCTTGCTTCATAGTGGACAAAAAATAACATGCTTTAAGTATTTTCATGGCCATCATATTTGCATTGATATGACCTCTGCATTCCACATCGTGGAACTCATGCATAATGGTCCTATGGTCGACACATCTCAATAAGATACCGGCAAAACCCCTTTTATAAAGAACCCCTCCCAAAATCACATATCGGGTTGAAATTTTTTGAATAAAAGCCTTATCTTTGAAGGAAGCGAATTCGAAAAATCCTCCATTTTCTAAAAAGTTTTTAATGTCTTGAAACCAAGGTTTTTCATTTGGATTTTAGTCATTTTTGGTGAACCTCTAATTCGCGGGTGGATGGAGTGAGCAAATGCAGGATCTCTAGGAATCGAGTACCCATAGTGGGGTCAATCCTTAAAGATGGCCCTAAAGAGGAGAGGGCATCTGCTATGGTGTTGTCCTCTCTACCTATGTGAGTGAGTGTGCATGATTTGAAAGAATCAACCAACTGAGTGGCCAATTCATGGTATGGAATGAGTTTTTTATTTTTGACTTGCCAAATTTTTGAAACTTGGTTTACAACAAGCAGAGAATCTCCAAAGATTTCAACACATGATGCCCCTAGATTTTTCAAAAGTTTTAGGCATTATATGAGTGTCTCATATTCAGCCACATTATTTGAACAAGGAAAATCTAGTCAGAATACCATTGGAATCTCTCCATTCTCGAGGGATATGAGAATGATTCTCATGCTTGCCCCTTGTTGATTCTTTGCCCCATCAAAGTACATTTTCCATACTTGATCTTCATTACAACAATTTGATAAACTCTAATTCGTTTGTCAAGATGCCTTCATCGGGCATTTCATCAAGTATGGGATATGTATCTTCAAGGGGTAACTCAGTCACATGATTGGTTAGAGCTTGTCCCTTAATGGAGTTTTGGTGATGGAGTTTTTGATCATACTCTATTAAGAGGAGCTGTCATTTTCTTAGCCTACCCATTAGGATAGGTTTTTCAAAAAGGTGTTTGATAGGGTTAAGTTTAGACACTATCCAAATTTCATAATCTAGGAAATAATGTCTAAACTTTTGGCAAGCCTATACCAAGGCTAAGCACGTTTTCTCCATGGCTTGATAATTTCTTTCATATGCTAATAGAGTTTTCGAAATGTAGTAAATAACATACTCCTTAAGACTATCATCCTCATATTGAGCAAGTAAAGCACCCAATGCATTTGTATGAATGGAAATATAAAGCAATAAAAGTTTTCCTAGCTTTGGAGGTTTTAAAATTGGAGGTTTTATCAAATAAGTTTTCAATCTTTCGAAAGCTTTTTGACAATCAGAATCCCAATCAAATTTATCCCTTTTCTCAAAAACCTATTGAAAGGTTCTTATCTTGTTGCTAAGTTGGAGATGAATCTCCTAATCACTTGGAGTCGACCTTGGAGGCTTTGGATTTGGGTCAAGTTGGAGGGTGGAGGCAGGTCTATGATGGCTCTACACTTAGAGGGGTCGACTTCTATATCCCTTTAGCTAACCATGAACCCTAATAGTGTTCCTGATTCTTCTGTAAAAACACATTTTTAAGAGATTAGTTTCACTTTATAAAGCCTAAGTCTTTCGAAAACCTTTTGCAAAGATTCTATGTGTGTACATTGGGTTTTTATTTTACCAAAAGATCATCCACATATACTTCCAAGAGCTCAGGGATTTGATCATGAAAAATAGTAGTCATGGCTCTTTGGTATGTGGCACCAGCATTTTTCAAACCAAAAGGCATAACAGTGTAACAATATGTGCCCCAAGGTGTAGTAAAAGCAGTTTTAGCCTGATCTTTTGGTGCTAGCTTGATTTGGTTATAATTTAGGTTTGACGATGTACATGGGTTTTGTCAAAACCGATTTTTTAGTATGTACAGGTTTTTAAAACCATTTTTTTTGGGATTTTCAACTTTTTTAATTTTTTTTATTTTTCCAAACAAATGCTAGAAGAATGAACATAAAAGACTTTCTTTTTGGAAATTTCAGATTTTTCAAATGTTTTTGGGTTTTGGGAATTTTTTTTTTCTAAATATATATTTTTTGGGATTTTTTTTAAGAAAGGGGTCTTCTATCAAGCCTATAAAGAAAACACCATGAAGTAGAATCCAAACAAAAGATGTAGGCTATAGGTTTCGGTTTTAGTTAGGTCTAGGGTACTCTTGACCCAATTGGTCTTAGGTGATGGCTCAAGGGGTATAGATGGGTTGTACTCTAAGCTACATTGACCCAAGTTAGGAAGAGGTAGGATGAGTTCTAATCTACCTTGGTTCTTGGCTCCTAGACCCTAGTATGGTGCATACCCCATATTCAATAACATATTCCAAAGCTTTTTAAGTTTTGAAAATTTTTGATAAAGAGGATGACTTTGAAATGATATATCATCTATGGCATGGTTATACACTAGAGTTTTTCGGGGTGTGTCTAGGAGGTGTATGGCTTTAGAGGTGGAGGTGTTTGATTCCCCTAGGATGCACACAACCTCAGGGGTGAAAGACTTGGGGGATTTGGATTTTCCTAAGAAATGGATGACCTTGGGTTCTCCTAGGATGTGTATGGCCTTAGATGGTTTAAAATGAGATGATTTTGGTTTTCCTAAGAGGTGAACGATCTTAGGAATGGGGAGGTTGGAGGTGGATGACTTGGGTGAATTGGGCATCTCCATGGCTCTCTCCACCTCACTTAGTGGGTTGCTTGATAGGCAATGGAAGTTTTGTATTCCCTTAAGATGTGGGTTGTCTTCTCCAAAGACTACCACGACCATGTTATCCCATAGGATTTTAAGGTACTTGTGAAAGGTTGAAGGGACGGCTCGGAGGGAATGTATCCAAGGCCTCCCTAACAATAAGTTGTAGTGGAGTTTATGTCTAAGACATGAAACAATCCTACATATGGTATTTGGCCGACTTCCATAGGTAACTCTATGGAGCCTAAGGGGTGAGATGAGTTGTCATCGTATCCTGTGATGACAATTGGACTTGGTTCAAGTCTGAATATGGGTACTCTTATTTGGAAGGCCACATGGAGAGGAAGAATGTTTAGACCTCCTTCCCCATCAACCAAGCACTTGTTGAGAGTGTAGTGATTCAATACTACTTCTATGTGCAAAACTTGGTTGTGGGTTGCATAGGGTCTTTCTAATTCATCCTCGGTAAACACGATTGAGGCCTTGGCAAAGATGGGGGAGACCAAGAAGGATAAGGGTTCGAGAGTGATGGTGGTGTCAACTTTGGCTTTTTTTAAGATTCTCTCTAAGACTTCTCTATGCTTAGGCAAGGTTTGTATCAACTCTAATATAGACATATTTATGAGAAGTTTTGAAGGATATAGCTCTAAATCATATGGGGTAAACACAACACTTTTACCCTTGTCCACATCATGAGATGAATTAGGGATGCATGCTTTTGGGGGACCGGGCAAAACGACTGTAGGCACCCAAAAATTTGCTCAAAATAATTTGATCTTTTAGAAATTTTGCCTTTTTAAGAAAAAAATATGGTTTTAGGTTTTTTAAGGGTTTTCAAATAAAGACACCTTAAACAAACTCATTTTCGCACCAAGATTTCATAGCAGCCTCAAAATAAGGATAAATGGCAGTCCTCTCAAAAAAATCTCATCTTTACAAAGAGATATAAAATGATTGCTTTGCCATCAAGCTCAAATTGGCAGGATTCTGCCTTTTCAAATGATTTCATTTAAAGAAATGTGGTTTTAAATAATTTTCTTTAAAGAAATAATTGAAAATGAGACATTGGAAGCCAAACCCAAAAATATTTGTAAAATAATAAATTTACCAAAATCCTTGAAATTCAAATTAAATGAGGCCTCAAAAACTCGCCTAATTGAGGATAATCCTACTTCGGGACCCTACATCCATCAAAGGGTTAAAGTGGTCTAAAACCCTATACCCAAGGGTTAAAGTAGTTTGAGACCCCACACCCATCGAAAGGGTTAAAGTGGTCTCACACCCTACACCCAACAAAGGGTTAAAGTGATTAAAACGGTAAAGACTAACTCACGGAGCGAAAGTAGGTCGCCCGTGCAAACAAATACTAGGAATGAAACTCAATTGTTTTCAAAGAAAAGAATATTTGAAGATTTTGATAAAACTTGATATTTTTAAATATATTTCAAAATGAAATAGTTTTAAATAATTAAAAGAAATATTTGAAATCATGAATCTGAAATCAAGCGCAGGATTGAAGTCTGATTCAGGAATAAAACTGCAAACCAAATCCAAGAGAGAGTAAAGCATGAGATAAAGACAAATTGGCAAAAGCAAGGCCGATGATTTAAGGCTAGACCTAGCAAAGCTCGGAGCAAGGAATGGACCAAGACAAAGGATCAAAGTCAAGTTGAAACCAAAATGGCTCAAGACTAGACCCAAGTCAAGGAGTCAAGTCTCAAGTTCAAAGAGCAAATGAAGATTCACCTAGCTAAGAACCAATGAAGACTCTACCTAGCCAAATCAAAGGAGGACCGCACCTAAGGACTGCACCCGACTGCACCAAGGGTTGCCCCATACCGTGTGGCTAGGCTCACCTTGACCTAGGGGACCACAAGCCCACGTGAAGTGGGAGTTGGATAATGTCTTGGGCTCCAATGACCCACCCGATACACATCATGGAAGGCTCTTAGGGGCTCATTTCCAGCATTGAAGGACGTGTAGAGGGAGCCTAAGAGAGAGAGTGAAAGGTAACAAGAGAGAGGAAGAGAGAAAAAAAGAAAGAGAGAAAGGAAGGAGAAGAGAGAAGGAAGGATCGACCCCTTCCTATCCATCCAAGGCTAGCATCCATTGAAGCCTGATTGTAAGGTTAATCCTCGTCCTTTACTTGCCTAAATCTCTTCTTATTCTCATTCAATTCAAAATGGGTTGTATTAATGAAGCATTAGTCTCCCCCATGTTGTAATAGAGTAATAATGTTGTCAATTTCATTCCTTTACATTTACGCATTCTACATGTTCGATTTCAAGTTTCTACCTCTCTATATGATATATTCTCTTATATCTTTTAATCCTCTCTATGCTTAAGCTATAAACATATTTCAATTCAATTTCTTTCAGTCATTTACTTTGAATTTACTGTGATTAATCTTTAATTTCGGACGAATACATTCACGTATGTTTTAAATATAGAAATTCTGTTTTTAGCATCCTGCATATGTCTGATGTTATATTTTTCATTTTCATATCTCTACTCCAAATAATATGAAATTTGGCACACCGAATCTTCACACGCAAGCCCACATATAATAAAATTTTAAAGAATTTTAAGGTCAAATTCAGAACCAAGTCTGTCCTATCTATATTTACTAAAATAGAGGTTAGGTAATCATCCCATAACTTTGTTTGTAGTGAGCCAAAACTATTTAAACTAGTCTCATTAGAAATTTGACATCTATAGCTTTCCAACAACACTAAATTCATAAAAATCAGAGCTCTGTGCACAAAAATACATAAGTTTCTTTAGACCTCTATATTTTTGTAAAGATCAGTTCTGAACGCCTGAGTAGAGATATTTCTTAGATTTAATTCTATAAAATCACACACAAAAATAAAATAAAAATAGTTCTAGGATCATTGCATTCTGGTTTACATTCTACAAAATTTTAATGAATTTTGGAGATCCTAAAGCTATTTAAGAAAATCTGAAAATGAGCTCTTAAAACATAACCAGTTTCTGTTTTTCAGAACTTGTAAAGTTTTTCATTCTTTAGATCAAATGCACGTTTTGATTGATTCAAATTGACTCTAAAGTGAATTTTAGAAATACATACCATGTTCAAATCAATCCTCAAATCGTCTAGGCTGACCCTTGAGACGAAAAGATCTCGCTTCCCCACAATCACTACACGAAATCAGAAATACAACTTTGCTAGTTTAAGTAAAACTAGTTGGCACGTTCATGCAAACGACATAGGTTGAAAATTTATTTCAAGTCTCTACATAGACTTTGGAGTAAAATTTTTACATCTACAATGACCACCCCCTTGTTAGCTTGTCTAGCTAAGTGTGGGGGTTGATAGATCCTTCCATATCTTATAACTTCTCCTACACTCTCCCTAGGGATCGATCCTAACTTAGCTCTAGTTTGATGCCTTAGAGCACATCGAGTTTCTATAAAGGCTCTAACTAGGTGGAGGACTCTAAGCGCTCCTTAGATCACTACTTGCTTATCTTTTTTTATTACGAAAAAGAGTGGTGTGTGACAAGTAGTATGAACCCTATGCAATGCATGCTCAATTCCACAAACTTGATTTGGATGAAGACATACCTCTTTGTCCTTCCCACTTGTGCTTGTGTGATTCGGGAATGGCTCTTTGAACATAGCTTGAGAGGGCTCCAGTTCCTTCGAGATGTGGAGCTTACCCTGCTCTATCAAGTCTTCGATTTTGTTTTTCAATAAAAAGCATTTATTTATATCATGACCTTTGATCTTATAAAAATCATTCAAAAACTTTCTTTTAGGGGGTGCCCCTTCAGGAATAACCGGGAGATTCACAAGTCCTTGTGCTAACAAAATTTCTAGGACTTCCGTGAGTGATTGTCCTAGGTTAGTGTGTCATCTTTCAAACTTTTTCTCATTTTTTTGATTTTTTTCCAAAAGGTCTTTGTCTAAAGGGTTTAAAAGGCCCAGTTGAACCTGACTCTACTCGAACGTTGGCCACTTTTTGAGTTTTCACTCCTCCTTCTAGTGTATGTGGCCCATATGTCCTGAGTTTTTCAAATTTGGTTTTTAGAAAATTCTTCCTTTTCCATAGATCTTCGTAAACTCCTTTTTTTAAATTGGCTTTGAAGGGCAAAACCTTTTTAATCAACTTTTGAAAAGTCGAGATCTCATGAAGGGAGAGGAGTACATTTAAATCAGTTTTAAAATTTTCAAAGATGAGCATTACTGCACACCTTTCAAAAATGAGCTCTCTGACTTAGCCTAGGAGTGACCTCCACCTGACGATAAATGCGTGTGCATTCTCGTTAGGGGCTTGTTGTCTCTCAAAGTGTTGAGAGTGAGTATGACTTCTACATTGTGTAAAATTCTTTGCATAAAGCAATTCACCAAGTCCTCAAAACTAGTGAATTGACTTAAGTTGTAGGAAGCCAACCACTTTGATGAATTCCCCTTTAAAGAATGGGAAAACTAGTAAACCCACTTATAAGAGTCCCTTTTCTTATAGGCTCTTCTAGAAAAGAGTTAGAGATGGGATCGAGGATTCTCATTTCCATCATACCGATGAAAGCTCGATATTTCATTATCACTATCAGTTTGATAATCAGATGGTAAAAAGTCAGATAGTGAGTATGATTTCTTTTCTTTTGTTTGGCCCTTTAACAATTGTTGTAAGGTATTTTTATCTTTAATCATGAAGGACTCGGGTTCTGGTTCCTCCTCTTATGAGCCTTTGGTTGCTTGCCTTTAATCATTGAAATTAAATTCACATGCTACGAATGTGCGAGCATGCCAACTAGTTTGCTCAAACTAAAAAAAATAGTTTCTCACTTCCTTAGCGATTTGGGTAAGTGAATTCTTTTCGATGTAGGCCTTCTTGAACCGACACTCAAGGGTTAGGCTAGACGCTTTCAAGATTGTTTTCATCTGGTGTGTTTCCAAAATCCAATTTCAATTCCCAAAAACTTGACAAAATCGTGAACTTAGTATTTCAAATCCTGAAAAACAGAAACTCATTCTGTTTTCACAGACTTGTTTTCAGATTTTTTTTATAGCTTTCGAATTTCTAAAAATCTTCAAAATTTTATAGAAAGCAGAGTTTTACATAAAAATTTAGAAACTATTTTTATTTTGATTTTAAGTTTTGTGGATGTGTACAATTAAATCTGAGAACATACCTTACTTAGGTATTCAGGACAAATCTGTGACAAAAATACAGAGGTTTAGAAAAATAGTTGTATCTTGATACACGGACCTCTGATTTCTATGAACTCGGTATTGCTGGAAAGCTATGAATCTCAGCTTTCTAATGGGATCATTTTTAATAAAATTAGTTCATTGCAAGCAAAGTTATGAGATTATGACCCAATCTCTATTGTAGGAAGTGCAAGTTTTATACTTTGTTCCGATTTCATTCAGTCTTCTCTGATTTTATTTAGATGTTGCACGATCCTAAAATTCTTGTAAATTTTATTGATAGTGGATCTGTGTATGTAGACTATGTATGCAAAATTTTAGTATATTCGGAGCAGGGAGTAAGGAACTAAAAATCATTCATCAGACTATATAAAGTGGAGAAAATATATTTTCAATTTTTACAAGATATGTGAATATATTTCATCCGAATTAAAAGACAATCTACAATAATTAAAATGTAAATGACTTAAGCAAATGAAGAAAATTATGATTATAGTATAAGCATAGAGAGGATTAGGATATATAAGAATTTATAATGTATATTGAGGTAGGAGGAACAAAAAATCAAACACATAGCATGCATCCATAAATGTAAAGAAAATTGAGCATCATAACCCTTAATTATTACATCATAGATAGAGTCATAAACTCCTTAATTACAACTCCATTAAATTGAATGAAATAGGAGAAAAAAGAAAATTGAAAGAAGGGAAGAGATGACCTTTATCGTGGAAGATTGAGTGGTAGCCAACGGCTTGAAGGGGGCGGCACCTCTTCTTTCTCTCTCTCTCTCTCTCTCCCTCTCTTGCTGTAGGATTTTCCCTCTATCTTCAATGCCTCAAACCACCTCCCAAGGCCCCATAGATTTCAAGGGGGGGCCTCCAGATCCTTCCATGAGTTTGAGTCTTGGCTTGATATTCAATGTGGTTTTCATTTGATCTAAGGAAATTTGGTCTATAGGTGCACATGGGTGCATGTGGGCTGGGGAGTGGTCCCCTTCTTAGTCCATGTGGGCTAGCCCACTTTTGATTGAGCCACCCGCCTAGGTGTGGTCTTCACTTGGTTCATGATATAGCCCGCCCTCATGGCTTGGTTCAAGGGGGTGATTCTCACTTGGTCTAGCTCGTGGCTAGGCATGGTCTATCTTTGCATGGTGTAGGGCTTAATTAATTCGTCCATGGCTTGACTTAACCATGTGCCTTAGCCATGGCTTTGCTTTGATGCCTTCCTTAGCCCTTTGGCTTGAACTTGAGGCTTGAATGGACTCTAACCTTGACTTGAATTAGCTCGATCTTGCATGTCTTATGATCACCAGCTCCCTTGGGATAAACCATCTTATATTATTTGAATCATGCTTTAGTCCTTGTTTGAATTCGATGTGGGGCCGAGTCTCACCTTGAGTGTTGGATTGGATCGAGCTTAGTTTGAGATAAGCCCTGCTTGGCTTTGAGACTTGATTGGGGCTTTACATTCGATCATGCATTAACCCATTCCTTTCTTCGAGTTAGGTTGACATCTTTACTTGTGTGAAGTGGGTCAAGCCTTGGTTGGCTAGACCTGTTCATACCCAGAGTCACCTTCTTCCTTTGGATGTGTTTGCCTTTGTGGATTCGTTCTTTATCTCCTCATGAAAATTTTGTCTCCTATTGATTCAGGCCTTGCTCTATCTTTGAGAAAATCAATATCTTTTAGATTTAAATTCTAAAACTTGATTTTGTAACTCCGAGGTTCAAAATATTTTCATTTCAAAATGATGTTTTGGAATCTTATGAAATTCGTAGGGCGTGTTCAAATCGTGAATTTTAAAATATCCCCAATTTATTTTGAAAAACATTTCTAGGGTGTTTACACCAAGTATCATTATTTAACATTTAGACTAACATTGATGAGGTAGGTTTGCTTATGGTAGCTTGGAAAATCAAGAATAACAAGAACACGCCCGGGAGAGAGACTTTACACTAAGTACGGAAGAAGAGAGTGGCAATCAGCCGGCTCCCAACGAGAAGTCTCTTGGCTATAGAAAAGGGATTGCTGAAGCCGATTGTTCAACTTATGGTTGCAGAGAAGAAACAGTGTTACATGTTATCAGAGATTGTGTGGAAGCGGCTGATCGTCCCTTGAAAGCTTCTACTGTTTTACTCCCTCCCTCGACGCGAGTGGTTTGATCAATGCTAATCTATTGCAGAGCTTCGGAAGCCAAAAAGAACACTGGCAAATCAAGTAGGTTTTGCCGGTTTAGTTATTATTGCGATGGCTTGTGCCAACCATGTTTTTGTGTGACCAACTCAGTCCTCACATCCTTCATGATGTAGTTAGTGGCATTCCAACTCCACGGCTTGTACTGTTTTCTTTTGTTACTATGGGAGGCCGAAGCCGTGCATCTTTCAGTATCTGAACTAGTCCTTACGGGCTAGTTCCACCTTGTTACCAAAAAAAAAGAGGTTGGTGGTTCTTATCTCATAGTCCCAAAGTTTATCATTTTACATCATGGTTTCTTTTCTTTTTTCAACGGGAAGCTCGAAAATGAAAGAATGAATATAGCTGACCCCATCTAATATGAGAAAAAGGCTTAATTGTTATCGTTATTGTGGTTACAAAGGGGAGAGTTACATGCCTTAGAAATCTAACTCATGACCTTCATCTTGTGAATTAGAGTCCCATGTTAGGTGATCTAATTCTATGATTGTACCCTCAAAGTTATCTTTTGTTGTTAGGCCGGGTGCACGATATGATAAGAAACATGAAGATAAAATAATAAATTTAGTGTTTGTCATGGAACTTCTTGAACAACCTTAGCTGTTTTTTAACGAACTAACTGTCTTTCTACAATTCACCTTCTCTACATATATATCCTTATATATATATATATATATATATATATATATATATATATATATATATATATATATATATATATATATATATATATATATATAATATTCATACATTAAGTGGTGCTGTTTGATTTACTTGAATAAAGTTTCAATAATGCAAAACTATCAATTAAGTTACCACCACGGCTTTCCATGTACGGTGAGGGTTTTCTCTTATATGTTGATCGAAGCCATGTGAAAGAAAGAGGATTGCATTAGGTAGCGAATAATTAATATAACACTTAGAGATATAAACATTACAAGAGGCTGTAGCCTTTTTCAATACAATGCATCAAAAACCCATTGAAGTTAACCATATGCCTGGGCGAGAATATGAATAGAATTGGGAATAGGCAATCTCTTCCATGTCGCACTTGTAGGTGGTGTCTAGTGTAGAATCAAAAGTTAACCATGCTTGGACGAGAATATGGATAGAACTGGGAATAGGTATTCTCCGAGAATACAAAAAAAATTGGGAATAGGTAACCGTGCTTGAGGCTGAAAGTTCATCTGGTAAGTCCGCTTTGGGGAGATGATTATGACTGTCTGGGGTCCTCAACCCCACACTAGGGAGCTTGCAAGAGGATCTCTTCCAAATTTGAAAACCGGACCCCGCGAGAGAGGGACCCAATTCTTCCAAATTAAACCAAAGAAGAGGGGTTGAATCAGCATCAATACTCTCCGTTAATGAGTGTAGATAAACATTGAAGTACATGATGGACCCCTCCACACGTGAACCCCTCTTTGTGTTCAAATACGCGTCCTTGTCTTGCACGCGATCCCACAAAGATAAAGGACTCCCTCTCTTTCCTTCCACACCGCCCTGCTTTCAGCCGGCCAGGAAACTGGCCCTTCGAGGCTCTCCCTTTAGCCCCCTGTGACGTTGTTGGGGCCCGGGCTGTTTAGGCATGCTTGTCAGCTGGAGAGAATGACGACTGACCTGAAAGATTACCGCTGTTCAATCCTTTACACACACGCACACACATATGTATATTAGAAAGAAGCAACGGACAACCGTCTGCATGTCAACTACTGCAATTGCTACAATGGGAACTTGAAGTAAAATTCAAGTAACAAATGAATCTTCAATCAACCAATGATTACATATCTTATCAAATAATTAACTAAAAGAAATTTAATTTTTCTTTGTATGTCTTATACATCCAAATTCAAGCAAATGTTCAAAATTATTTCAAATGGACCCAAGTACCAGATCTAATATCAGGCTAAGATATTCACACAATCATGCATCAAAAGTTTAAGGCGCACATTTCACCACTCTGATGAGCTATCTTGTATGAAGCAGCGACTTGTGATTTTTTCATGTGCCTCTCAGCTTCATAGCCACCCATCTCAACATTTTCCGAGATGTTAGCCTTCCGTCTCGAGAAGTTACGGGACTGCATACTAGATGGTATCTTTTTTTCTTCTTCTTCTTCTTCTTCAATTTCTTCTCGTTTTCCAGCTAGTTTCGTATCTTTTAATTTTAAAATGGGAGTCTTGGAATGCTGGAAAACTGTTCCACTAAAAGCCCCTCCGTAATGAATTTATATGGCTGCATGCACACGCGTTTATGTGCCGGCACGCAAAAGACACCCCACACACGAATAATACACAAATCCGAGCCTTTCTTCTTTTCTTGGCATCAAAAGGATAAAAAGAAAAGTAGAGAGAAGCCAGTTCTCTCTCTCCTCTTGATCTAGGGATCTTCAAAAGCACATTTAAAAAGCTTAAAAAATAAAAACAAGTCTTTTTCTCTCACTAGGACAGAATCAGAGAATAGGTAAGAGAGAGAATTAGAATTATGTCTCCTTATTTTGCTTTGCACCACCTAAAGCTTCTATCTCTCTCTCTCATAGTAAGGCTACCATCTAATCAAGGGACCTTAAGAAAGACATGAAAACGAAAAATAGAAACGATTGCCCGTTTCTCTCTGTAGGACAGTACCATAGAGAGAAACGATTACAGAAACTAAAGCTGCCATGGCGTGAGGCACTCGAGGAGTTTCATTTAGTTTGATTCTCTCATGTGTGCAGCTCATCCAGCTACCTTCTGTCTGTCTCCTCCCTTACACAAAGAAAAAGAAAACGCCATCGTTTCTCTTTTCTTTGCCTCACCTCTTCAGTTCACATGTCTTTGTTTCTTTTCTTGAGAAGGTGACGTTCTGTTGTTCCTTTTCATGATTGCTTGGGTTGGGATCTGAAATTCGCTGGGCCATGATCTTTAGGGATTTTCTTGTACGCCTCTCGTTTTTCTAATAATTCCATATCATACACCATTCTTTTTTTATTTCTGAAATGTGGCACACTTCTTTTGAGGATGGTCAAAGGTGTCGTTACATATGAAATCATTTAAACCGATTACTGTCAATTTAAACAAAGTTGGCAATATCCTTTAGTACTTTAGTAAATGACTGAAAATTTACTGCTCGAACAATCCGGCTTGAGCTGGGTCAGTCCACTAAGAGTGAAACTCTTCCAACTTTGGTTTTCTCCATCCACAAGGCTCAAACTTGAGAGCTTCCTTAAAGAGAAGGAGTGTCTAACCACTTGAACCAACACAATGCTGGTCAAAAGTTGATCATTTTCGAATGGTGGGAATTTTCAATGATTTTTAAAGAAGATAAACATATGCATGTGGGTGAGCAAGAAAAAAGTACAAAGAAAACAAGAGCCTTAACGTTGGGCTTAAGCAAGGTTTTAAGTTTAAGCCAAAAGGGAAACCAACATTAGGAAAGCTTTATCCCATAGTGGACCGACCTTATTCGAACCGGATTAGCTGGGGTCCTTCGGTACCGTGGCTTAAACCAATGGTTGTGGTCGGTATCAGTAACCCAGAAATCTCGGAAAATTTTGGTTCATGTCGAGAAAATCAGCAAAGGAAAGACCTAACCTGGAATTTTGGATAAAGATGTGGCATGTATCCCGAAAAATCCCTACAACATTAGGAGTTATTTTGGAGAAATGCTCGTCATTTGCTTTTTTCCGCATGGGATGCTGTGCATGTACTCACTCCTATTGCGTAAATTTATTAATACAGCTAATTTCTTTTTCTGAAAGAGAATCCAGGGGTGGCAATTGTTTTTCGGGTTACGTCGTGTCGTCTCATTTCTTGTTCGTATAAGCAAGCCAATCTGACTGTCATTGAAATTGCCAGAAATCTCATGTTTTATGTTGTTCGTGTTGTGCCGGTTCATATTTGTGCTAGAAACAGGACCAGATCTTTTTCGTGTCACTTTGGTGTATACATTATGCGTAAGGCTAGAGTCTGATCCATGCACATGTCACAGAGATACTTGAAGCTTCGTGTTGTGTTCTCTTTTAAATTAAGTTGATAGTCAAAGTGGCCAATTAAATCGGTTCACTTTGACAAAACTGATTCTTACAACAATGGATTTAACTTACTTCTATAAAAAAACTTTGTTAAAAAAATGGCTTTATTTTGGTCTTTTTTGTGTGGTGTAGGTTTGAGTACGAATTTTTGGTTCTACGGAACTTTAACTCACGACACAATATGCTTAAAAAAAAGAGGATTCAGAAATAATGATCAAGATACCTGTGAGTGCTCCTTATCGGACGTGGGTTCTGGCTTTATTTTGGTCTTCTTTATGTGGTGTAGGTCCAAGCTTGGTTGCATTTAGTAGGGCTTTGTTGAATTAAATTTAAAGGACTTTGAATTTCATAATTTTCATATAGATTTTTAAAGTAAAATTGCTTTGAATTCTATCCAAAAATATTTCACCACTTTATTAATGCAACAACATAATTAGTTGGATTATGTATATATTATGGCTGCAGTGTGCACTGCACCTTCCGAGTGACAATTTCATGTTCATGCCACAAACAAGTCAACCATAACGCGACCCTTTTTGGGTCATGTCCTTATCAATCCTTATATGAATCTCATGTTCTTGTGTTGTGCTTTTCAATCTCAATCTCAATCCTTGCTAGGTGGTTCTTTGTATAACTTTTCCCATCAAAGATAAGAACTTGTACAAAGATTCTCTTTAGAGCAGCATATATCATACAAGGGAATCTCCTAACAAGAAATACATATAACCTTATATCACAAATATCAATAAAGAGGAAAGAGGAAAATCACTTGCACAACAATAACTGTCCAACTTGTCAGGGCACGGCCATGACCTTCTGTATAGAAATTGTAGATGAGCACAGTATGATTTGCTTAATTCAATGGTGTCCAGTACACAAACAAACTTACTTAGAACGTTGAAAAGTACAAAAGAACCTCAAGCACGTAAAAGATGCTCCACTTACCCTCTCTTTTAACATACATTAACAACTAAGCCTTTTTTCATTAACATACTGTCCAACTTGTCAGGACTGTATGGATTTTTTGTTTTTCTAGAGCAATTAACAAGTTAGATCATTCTTTATTATTTTCTTCAACACTTTTGTGGTCTTTTTTTTTTTTAACATTTTCATAATCTAGCTTCTCATACTATCTTCCCGAAACTTTCTTTGATTCTCCTTTTACATGTTCAAACCATCTTAAACAATTTTTTCTCTTTTTATCATCTCTTGGTATCACTCATAGTTTGTTTCTAATAACCTCATTAGATATACAATCTGTTCTTCTATGAGCACTCATCTATCTCAATACTTAGAACCATAAAACATAGTGGGTCGAATTGTTACTTTATAATATTTATCTTTCAACTTTAATGATATCTTCTTGTCACATAAAATACCTCGTATACATCTCTATTTTTAATCAATATACATTAATTCTATGTGTAACATCACTATCAATTTTTTATCTCTCTAGAAAACTAATCCTAGATATTTAATTTTTATGTCATCTGAGGTAACCCAATTGTCAAACTTATATTTTATATATTTTATCTTTGTTTTATCAATTTGGAAGTTTTTACTTTCTAATATTTCTCTCCATTGTTTCACTTTCCTATCAAAATTTTCTTTATACTATCCTACTAACACAATATCATCGCAAATAACATACACTAATGTACTTCATTTTAAATATGTTTTATTAACTCATCAATGACCAATATAAATAAATATGAATTTAAAGTGAATCCTTGATATGATCTAATATAAACTTCAAAAGTCATCCCTTAATCGGCTCTCGTACATATTTTCATACCATCATTCATTTCTATTATAAGATTGATCTATGTTAATAGGATACCTCTCTTTTCTAAGGTTCTCCAAAGAATATCTCTTAGCAATCTATCTTAAGTTTTTTCTAAATCAATAAATACCATATGAATTGGTGAAAAGCCTCAATCTACGTTTGGCGTGAATCCAAATTGGTTCTTGTTATACTCGATATTTGTCTTAACCTATGTTTAATAATTTTTCTCATAATTTCATAATATATCTTATCAACTTGATACAATAATATTTCACATAATTCTTGGATGTCTCTCTTATTATTATAAATAAGTATAATTGTACTCATCCTCCGTTCTTCAAGCATCTTTTGATTTTTTATATTTTATTAAATTAAATAATCTTGTAAGAAAACTAGTGAAACTCAACTCAAAAGAGGGTTACAAATTACATTATGCTAAGAAAACTAGTGAAACTTTAGAAGCTTATAAGAAAGCAAAGAAGGAAGCGAAAAAAGCCATTAGTGAAGCAAAAGCTAAGATTTGGGAGGACTTATATAAAAAGCTCAACTCAAAAGAGGGTGAAAGAAATATTTTTAGGATAGCTAGGGCTAGAGATAAGAAAACTAAAGATCTTAATTATGTTAGATGCATAAAAGACGATGATGAAAAAATTCTAGTGGCAAATGATGATATAAGAAATAGATGGAAAAACTATTTTTATAATCTTTTTAATGAAAATAAAGATGTTAGTTTTAGTTTAGGAGATTTAGCCAAGTCAGAAAAGTATATAAATCATAATTTCTACCGACGTATTCAAAAGAATGAAGTCAAAGAGGCTCATAAACATATGAAGGGTGGTAAATCGGTAGGACCAGATAATATTCCTATAGAAGTTTGGAAAATACTAGGATAAATAGGAATCACTTGGCTCACAAGACTATTTAATGAAATATGGAAAAACCAAAAGATGCCTGAGGAATGGAGAGCAAGTATACTTATACCCATATATAAGAACAAGAGAGACATTCAAAATTATGCGAATTATCGAGGTATCAAGTTAATGAGCCATACTATGAAATTATGGGAAAGAATTATCAAACATAGGTTAAGACAAGTATCAAGTACAATAGAGAACCAATTTAGATTCATGCCAGGCAGATCTACTATTGAAGCGATTCACCTTTTGAGACGTCTTATGAAACATTTTAGAGCAAAAAAGAAAGACCTTCACAAGATATTTATTGATCTAGAAAAAGCTTATGATAGAGTACCGAGGGAGGTTCTTTGGAGAACTTTGGAAAAAAGAGGTATCCCATTGACATATATTAACCTTATAAGAGACATGTATGATGGTGCAAAAACATGTGTGAGGACTCATGAAGGAACGACAGACTTCTTTGAAGTTAATATTGGGTTACATCAAGGATCAACTTTAAGTCCATACTTATTTATAATGGTGATGGATGAGTTAACGAAACATATTCAAGATGAAGTACCTTGGTGTATGTTATTTGCAGATGACATTGTATTAGTGGAGGAGTCTAAGGAAAAAGTTAATAGAAAATTGGAACTATGGAGAGAAACATTACAAAGGCCTCCGACTTAGTAGAACAAAGACAGAATATATGGAATGTAAGTTTGATCATTTGGTTACTTCAAAGGACATAAAAATTAAAATTGGCACACATTGCATTCTCCAAAAGGAAAGTTTTAAATACCTAGGGTCAATTTTTCAGAATGATAGAAGAATTGATGGAGATGTTACACATAGAATTAATGCTGGTTGGTTAAAATGGAGAGGAGTAGGTATTCTTTGTGATAAGAAGATACCATTAAAATTAAAAGGTAAATATTATAGAGCAGCAATTAGGCCTGCCATGTTTTATGGTTCTGAGTGTTGGGCAGTTAATCATCAACATGTACCAAAGATGTCTGTGACAAAAATGAAGATGTTGAGATGGATGAGTGGTCATACAAGAAAAGACCGTATACATAATGAGGTTATTAGAAACAAAGTAGGAGTGACACCAATAGAGGATAAAATGAGAGAACATCATTTAAGATGGTTTGGACATATAGAAAAAAGATCAAAAGAAGAACCTGTAAGAAGGTTAGAAAAACTAAATTTGGAAAGTATTAAAAGAGGTAGAGGACGACCACAAAAGTGTTGGAAAGAAACAATAAAGAATGATTTAGCTTATTGGGAGTTAACTGCTAACATGACACACGATAGGGATCTGTGGAAACAAAGAATCCATGTAGCCGACCCTGTCTAGTATGGGAAAAGGCTTAGTTGTTGTTGTTGAAATAATCTTGTAAGTCAAGTGATAATTGTTCTCTTAGAATTTTTTTGTACTTCTATAAGAACATTGTCCAGTCATATAGATTTATCAATATTCATATATTTAAGAGCCCAACTTCATTCTTTTAAATATGTAGGTGGAAATTATGGTTTGTATCTTCTTTTAATTTTATTAGCTCTCTTAAGTTAATACAATCACCTATATTTTCGTTAAAAACTTATGAAAGTAAATTTTCCATCTATTATTGATCTCATTAGTAGAATGCATCCAAGAAAAATAGTAAAAATAAGTCGTTAGAGAGAAAAGAATAAAAAACTATTGAGATAAATGAAAAGAAGTCGGACACCTCCTTCCTCTTTTGTGCAAAAAAAAAGTTTGCGACTGCCGTCGCTTTACTCCCTCTAGAGAGGGGAAGAAGAGGGGCGAGATGGCCACTATCTCTCTCTCTCCCTCTTCCCTAAAATGGTTGCTGAACCGCTGTATCTCTCTCTCTCTCTCTCTCACGGTGCGTACCCTTGTCTGACTTGCCATTGAATAATTTCTGTCTTTTATAAAATTAATTAGAGAAAAGTCATAAAATTATTTTAAAATTTTATTTTAGTGAAATCAATGGAGCAGCATACTGCAGAAAGAGATGGGCAGGCCAAGTACATTGTGAGGATCTGGGTAATGCAGTTGGTGCCTGCTCATAAAGAGCGAGGCAGTGTACACTCTACGTTCAGCATCGCACTATTCCTGCACGGACCAAGCCTGGCACAAGAAGTGCGCTCGGGTCACGCGTGCCGTGCCGGGGGACAAAGGTACACGAATTCAATAGTGAGATTTAAAGTGGGGATGGCTTTCTTTTAGCTCGAGACTACATTCAATCCCATCAATATCCAAGAAATTCCTGGTTTTGTATCATATATTTCCTCGGATCGCGGATTCTCTGTTTTTCAAGTGCCAGGATCTGCTCATGATCTATCTCCTGACCCCCCTCAATCGGGTGCCATTAGGATCCAATTAAATCAAATCAATTAATTGGCTGAAGCCTGTTCGAACTCATGAACTATTGCCCGTTGTGCAATGGAGAACCTTTTTCTGTTGAACAAGCCCAATCAATTTAATCAAACCGATTAAGAGAACATTTTTTATCTAAATGTACCCTTTCAAATTTTAAAATTTGAATCCGGGTAAAACAGATTTAGCTTATTTTCTGGATCCTTTCGAGTTTGGGTTCGGGTAAATTTGATTTAGCTGATCCTTCGGATTCTTGCGAGAAATGGTTCAATTTGAACCAATTTAGGCAGCGTTGCTTCAATCGTTAAAAATAGATAGAAGAGGTGGCAGCTTTGTGTGTCAACCAGGTTGGAGCTTGCAAGTACTGGTGACAATTTCTGACAAAACACAAATAAAGTAGCAAAAAGCAACCGGGTGTCATTCTTGTCCACCCGAGAAAACCGGCCCAATTTTCAGGTAGACCTGTTTATGACATGAAACATGAAATGACACGATATGAACCCAACCCAGAAATCGGCTTGCGAGAGGTCAATTTCAAACATGGTCTGAGGCACGAAACTACCGCCCCCTTGAAAAGGAGGAAGAGGAGGGCTGGGCTCAGGTGCGTTCCCAGCTTGCAACAGATTCTCAAGGGCCCACTGCATACACCGCATGGACGCTTGATGATGAGGGGAACAAGGAGATCCTTAGTCAACTCCAAGTGGGTGCTCATATGCTGGCTTTGTTAGGTGCGTATATTATTCCGAGGCTACATATACCTCCATCAGTTCCCCAATAGGTAGAATCATAAAAGAACCTCGGGGATCCCTGGTCCGGGCTGGATCCAGGTTTTTATTCCCTCGGTTCTAGGTCCAGCCGATTTTGGGTGTGGTCCGGGTTTGATTCAACGGGAGAGGTGGAGTTCGAACCAACCCATCTCTGGGTAGGAGCGCTCGTTTTACGCCCTAATTAAGAGCTTTACGACACAATAAATACGCATTGTCCTTCTTCATAAGCCATGGGGAAAGGATCTCAATTTTGGAGTTTCACGATTAATTCTATCACTGCTTAGGAAGGATGCACATTAGCTCGCTACGCCTAGCTGGTTTCAGTTCCACAGTTACAGAACCGGAGTCAAACCAGTTCTAGTTCCATCAGGTTCTATGAAAATATCATATGAAACAGAGGTGGATTTTCGAAAGGAACAAACAAAAACTACTCGGAACAATCGGTTTAATTTCAGGTTCGCTTTCTTCATGGGTGGAATTGGAACCAGACAATGGCGTCCTTTGTCTCTGGTTCGGTCTCAGTCCTCGTTCCTTGGTTCCAGTTCCCATCCAACCTGCTGCGTCGAGTTGCGCATGACCACCTTTATAAGGCAAGTTGAAGTACCTAGGTGACGTAGCTTGGTCCATATCTGTACATATAATGGATTCTATAGAGCACATGGTGTTAGAATTAATGTGTATTAATTGTTGGAAAAAATGGTAGGATTATGTGCATAAAAGACTAATATGCAATATTTGTAAACATGCTCCAATCAATAACAACCACAGATTCAAAGTATGTCATAAATAAATCGTACAGAAAATAGAAGCAAACAATAATAAAAAAACTTATATGTGTCAATCGCCCTTGCGAACTTGTCTTAAAAAAATCAATGCCCTGCTATAAGTATGTATGAATACCTATAATTTTCTCTCAAGATAAAGGACACACACAACTAGAAGCCATGTACCTTGCTTGAGTTGTCTTCGATCATGCCTCAATCGCCTTGACTAGAGAGAAAAGGGAGTAGAGAACAACCACAAACCGTAGAGGAAAGTCTAGAGAGCAGAGGTGGGAGGAGAGAATGTTAATTACAAAAGTACATATTAGAGAACCCCTAATCCCTTTTTATAGAAAATATGATGGATCACTGAATCAGATCTAACTGAGGCACCTCTTCGTCACGTAACCATTCTTGCATGAGATCCATTTGATCGTTGGATCAAACTTTTTCATGCAAAAAAAAGACCGAAGACAATTCCCAAAACCCAAGCCTAACATTTAGTTTGAATAGTCTAACTTCCTTTTTAGAACGGGGATTAGTAGTCTTCATTTGTAAGTACAAGGGTCAAAAAGCAAATACATACTGCAAAAGTAACAAACAAAAGAAAACGGATGATGCTAAACGAAATCATATGCCTATATGAAAAATTTACTATTTTAGTCTAACAAACTTAAGTTTATGATTAATTAAGCATCGACATGACCAAGACTGGTCCCTTCCAAGCCCGGTTCCAGGGTGGTACAAGTTCCAGTTTCAAGGCCGGTTCAACTGGATCAAGAATATATTGTATTATATATAATAAATAATATATCATATTAAAAACTTACAGTTGACATGCACAACTAACGAGGATGAGCAAGGGCAATCAGTAGTCCCATCTAAAATCTAAAATATATATTTTTCAAAATGTCATTATTATTACATTATATAATATACAATATATTAAATATAATTATATTATGTCTAAGAGAGAGAAAGAGAGTTTTAGTTGGATGACCGGTCATTTCATGTAAAATATAAGCTTGCTAGGAAGGTAGGCGCCTTTTAAAAACAATCGCCTTCTGACCTCGGGTACTACTTTTCCATACGGGTGCTTCCAAGGCGGTTACAGGAATCACTAGGTTCCTGCTCGATCCTAGTCTAGTTCACGAAATGACAAAACAGTAATTGAATCGGGAGGTCTCACGTTATAGTTTTAGTTTGGTTGGTTCTGGGTGGGATTGGTTTGGGGCCAAGTTTGGTTTCTGTTCAAGAAGTTGGTCCGGATTCGAGTTGATGACGTCTATTTAAGTGGTTCAACTTGCATTTCATTTATTAAAATTCAACATACACACACACTTTTTAGAATCCATACGCGCTATTTTTCATGCGTTTTCTAAAATACGTATGGTAAAATTTGATAATTATGAGAGTATCCTTTTTTATTTGAGCACACACTCTCTTTCTGTGTGAGAGATTGTTTCTTACTCTCTTTTCTGTTTGATCTTTGCTCCCCAGCTACTCATTGCTTCATCTACATCCATTTAAAGTAAAGGAACTCATCGAAATTTGTTGAAAAAAGAAGAAATAGGAAGAAAAAAAAGAGGTCGATTCAAAGAGGGATTCAATAACTTTTTTAGGTAGGTCGCAGATTTGGTTTAGTTTTTATTGTTTTTATTATTTTTTGACCAGATTTTTGCCAAAAAACTATCTAGTTTCTGCTTCAAGATTCACACCAAACATGTCTCATCTACATGGGAGACGTAGCACATGCATGTCTCCCTTACGTTGGAGACACTATGGTATGTGAGTCTTTCTTGGTGGGAGATGTACCTCTGCTACATCTCTTGTGTAGGAGAAATGTGCTAGTGCACGTTTCTCTTGTTTTGAGCAACTTTTATTTGACTAAATGATTTCTTTTTTCATATGTAGATATGGCTCATAGGGCACGAGTACATTCACCGCTTTATTTAGGAGATGTAACGCCATATCATATAGAAGACGATCCCAGAGATGACAACAAGGAGAAGATGATAATATTTCGGTAGATATAAATATTGTTGAAATCAATTCTTAATGTTGTGAGGAGGATATAGATATCTTAAAGACTTAAAATCGATATTGTAGAGAGAGAGAGAGGATGAGGGATTTCTTGATATGGAGCGATTACTTCTTAGATTTAAAGGTTGCATTTATGATAAGATTTGGTAGGAATAGGTAATTTCTAACTTTAGTGAAATTGTGCATTCAATATCAATATTCACTATTTAAAATGACTATATAAATATAAATATATAATAAATAAAAATGGTAACAAGCCATACAAGGAATATTGTTGGCAGACCATAGTCACTAAAGAGAACGGATGTGAAACCCGATGATTGGGTTGGGATTGTAGATATGAATGAACTGATTGGACATGAAGATTTATTGTATGAAGTTAGAGATTATACATTGTTGACTACTTTTATCGAGCATTAGCAACCAGACATAAATAACTTTCATATGTCATGGGATAAGATGACTATCATACTTCACGATATTTACGAAATACTTGATGTTTCAATGGAGGGACAACTTATTACCTTTACGCAAGGGATGATGGATAGAAGCAAGGAAGACATTTTGAGTGATATGTTGAGGTAAAGATCGATAAAGTAGTTCTAGAGATTATATTTGAAGTCATTAAGTTTGAAGTGTTGCGAATTAATTTTTGAGAATGGGAGTCAGTAACGAAAATAAGGATAGAGTACCAATAACGATTGTGCATCTATTGACGCATGATGTTTGAAAAGTTGACAATTATACTTGAGGTGTGATAACATTAGCCTATTTGTATAGGTAGTTATGCCAAACATATCAGATAGAGACACAATAACTTAGTCGATATACTTCTTTTCTCAAGATAAGAATTTATATTATTGTTGTTTGCTATAATATATTTCATATGGTTATTTTTTATAATTTAACAACTAAGTTATATGGTTTAATTATAGACATGAATTTATGAGTATTTTTCAGCCGTCAAAGTTAATATACACCAAAACAACTGGATAGAGAACAACAAGCAAGCCAATGGATAGAAAATGTTTGTCACAGGCAATCTCCTGTTGGTTGACTTATTAAGTACTACTGTAAGCAATTGGATTTGATGGCAACAAAGCAGGTAATTTGTCAAACTTGAACTATATTTTTATATTATATTAAACACAACCTGTGATGTTATATATTCTTATCTTTTATGTTATGTGATTAATTGACAATCATGTAGTTTTATAAAATACTTAGATTATAATGCACATAAGTTGTTTTAATATCATAGATGCATTTAATGTATAGTTATTTTGGAATTTTATATACCAGATTGTATAGTTTGACAATTTGGTCATTATCAAGACATCCTAGTTGCATCGATAAGGCCCTCTATTATAAATAGACCAACAAAGGATCATGTGTATAAGGTACAATACGAGGCATGTGATGCTACTTGAGAAGCACAATGCTCATACTATTTTGACTTCAACACTTTGGCATCCCAACAACGGATCCTCATAAGTGCGGCGAGTTATATATGAATTGGTACATTCCTCGGATGAATCGGTTTATTCTTGAGAGATTTTATTAATCAGTTTTGCCAGACTCCAACTAGGCAACATGATATATCGTTCTTCATGTAGATAAATAAATAATTATCTATATTAGTGTGGTCTTTAACTTTGGTTTGATTTGATTATAATACTAAGTTTTCATAATTATTTTCTTATACTAAAGTATTATCACAGTAAATGACACACTATACTTTAGTACATTCAAAGTACATGCCACACTATTGTTGGGTGACCCTATATTGTTGATGTTGTTAAATCTATATGAATAGTGCTGCCAATTAGCATATTGATTGACTATATATGAGGATGATAGTGAGGATGAGGTAGAGGATCAATGCATTAAGATGATATATTGTATATGGGGTTTACATATTATATTTGTGATGTTTTTTATTATTTATTACATGTATATATAAATGACATTTCTAATAAATAACATTTTGGATTGTCACTCTTTGTCCTCAATATATATAATTCTTATAAAATGATGCTTTATTCTAATTTAAAAAATAATTACATTTACAAAATCTTATGTAACATCTAATTATCGTCTTTAATATCATGTACAATATCATCTCTCAATCCTCTCATTTGTATATACATCTCAATATATTTATAAAATAATAGATTCTAATTCTCGCTGCTTTTATGGTTGTATCACTGGCGTTGCTTGAACCTGTTATTTCAAAGTTGTTTAGACCCGAAAAATTAATTGCCGCTGGATATGATGAGATGTCAGAAGGACTAGAGCAGAGGAAAATAGGTGAAAGTTCTACACCCGCATTGCTTGAAGCTCTTATTTCAGTAGCGATAAAATCCATTAACGATGAGATGTCACAAGGATTAGAACAGGGGAAAATAGGTGAAAGTTCCACACCGCGCTGCTTGCACCCCTTATTTTAGTAGCAAAAAAATTAATTTTCGCTGGCGCTGATGAGATGTCAGAAGGACTAGAGCAGAGGAAAGTTTTAAATAACTAAGGTCAATTTTTCAGAGTGATGAAAGAATTGATGGAGATGTTACACATAGAATTAATACTGGTTGGTTAAAATGGAGAGGAGCATCATATATTCTTTGTGATAAGAAGATATCATTAAAATTAAAAAGTATATATTATAGAGCAGCAATTAGGCCTGCCATGTTTTATGGTTCTAAGTATTGGGCAGTTAATCATCAACATGTACAAAAGATGTCTGTGATAGAAATGAAGATGTTGAGATGGATGAGTGATCATACAAGAAAAGACCGTATACATAATGAGGTTATTAGAAACAAATTAGGAGTGACACCAATAGAGGATAAAATAAGAGAACATCATTTAAGATGGTTTGGACATATAGAAAGAAGATCAAAATGGAAAGATATGAGGTATCGAAGAGCTACCAGCTATGTGCATATGTAAGAAAGAAAAGAGAGCATAAAAGAAGATTAATCCCAAATTGGATCAATTGAATGCCTGAATAACATAATTATATTTAAAGATATTACATTTACCACGAGAAAATATCATGCAACATGATGATGATGGTACATGTGCCACATATCTTTCACAGTTGGTTGCTCACCGTCTTACAATAACGATATAAATGTCATCAACCTATACATAGAGAGGAATATCAATATTATGTTCCATCAAGTAGTGATAACTAACCCATGTTTGGCATGAACACATAATAATCACAATGACAAGGCCCATCCTTCATATAGAATATGACAAATAGCAACTTAACACTACTATTCTTCATGAAAATTCATGAATATATGTCATGCCTACATGCAACTTCTTTCAAGCACTCTTTGTGACCTTCACACTACTACTCTTTTCCACATCCCAAAAGTACACCAATAACTCGATACTTGTAATTTTTATCTTCAAATAATATTCATTGAAGAATTTACAAAGATGTACATAAAGTATACATCTCATATATCGGTTCAATGTCTGGTCTCCTAAAAATATTTTTCTTAATGGGGGATCCAATACAAGAACCAAGAAAGTCGATATTTAAAAAAGAGGATCACAACTCCTAGAAGAGGAATGACCCATTCTCACATCCTTGACCATATGTATATCAACATCCATGCCTTCCTCTAAGAGAGACATTCCTGTCTACATGCTTCCAAGCCATTTTTTGCTTGTTATACTTTTACTCTTTGAATAAACAATAACAATATTATGCTTTCTCCCAATATTTTTTACATACTTAATAAATTCACTATGACTGTTAAACACATTCTCTATCACAAATATAAGTCAATAGACCCTCATAGCCAACAAATATTTCTTCTACTTCATCGGTTTACTAGTTAAAAAATACATTAACTAGTGCACTACATTCACTTCTAGTTTCCTTAGTCTCAGTATAATAAATATTTTGATGAGTCATCATTTTCTTAGAATCAATTCCATCGTAAGTGTTATCTTGAGTTGTTATTTTGCAATACATAAAGAGATATAAGATTGGAAAGCATATATACATATATAATATGAGAAATAGGGCTCAGGCGCATATTGTGTTTGATGGAGATGCAACCCAAGTACATCTTTCCATGGGTGAGATACAACTCAACCATGTCTCTCCTTTAGGAAGAAACATAAACATAGCCCAACCGTGTCTCCCCTTAAGAGAGAGACACAACTCATCCACGTCTCTCCTTGGAGAGACGTGCTAATACTGCATTTCAAATAAAAAATCCCGCAAATGAATCGTTCGACCCAAAATCGTGAAACATTAACCAAAACTAAACAACAGAAAAACAACACAAACCTATAAAAATACAAAAATACCTCTAAAAACAACCTCTCAAAACCTTAAAAATTCTTAAAATTAGTCGGATCAATCATTTCTTTTTTTTCTTGTTTCATAAATCTCCATTGAGATTCGTAAGATAATAATCATGTATTCTTTAGCTGCAAAGAAAGTAAAAATGACTGCAAACGAATAAAATGTCGATGTAGAAGTAAAAAGAAGGAAATGCCATAATTAGGTAAGGAGAGGAGAGAAATTGTTGCAGGAATAATTTTGTTATTTTTTAAAGCTAATGATCTTGATTCACTTTTTACAGCTCACACTGAAGCATGTTTTACGGTTATCAGTGGTTCGGGTTTGACCCAAGCCCCACATGTACCGAACCTGCTAGTTTCAGTGTATGATAACAAATGAGAAGGCCCAAGTCAATTACAACCATTATATATATACATATTGATAACAAATGAGAAGGCCCAAGTCAATTACAACCATTATATATATATATATATATATATATATATATATATATATATATATATATATATATATAGAGAGAGAGAGAGAGAGAGAGAGAGAGAGAGAGAGAGAGAGAGAGAGAGAGAGATCATGCCACTTATGACTACAAACTATCGTCAATGATCCCAATGACTGAATAAAGAAATAGAAGCAAAAAGTTGCTTCTTAAAAATCGAGTGCAACATGTAAGAAATATGAGTGTACTGTTCATTTTTAGCTTAATTTTAGCCATCCATCTCTATGATCGCATGATCAAGGTCATTGAGGATATATTTAGCATCATGTGCTTTATGTATACAAGTACTCTTTTAAATCATCCTCAATAATTACAACTATGAGATGAAAGAGTTGATACGTGCTATTAAAAAGCAAAAGGCAAATAGTTATTTTTTGCATTAAATACAACCTATACAATTATAAGGGGTTTGATGTCAATCATTTATCTTTTTGATGATCAGTTGATTAGACATTACCAATTCCAAACCAGCTCACTGCTTCCAATCAAAACTGAGTCGAGCTAGAAACCATTTGAAATGGAAACCAAAACCAGGCCCATACTGGGACGACCCCGTTTGTTTCCAGTTTTACCTTTCATGAAACCGGAATTGGAGGTTCCAAGCAGGCCGGTTCCACTATTTTGTAAAAAAATATTCTTTAAATTTAAAAATTTTAAATACTTTTTGTTAGTTTTAGATGGGCCGGTTTAGTTATAGTTCCAAGTTCTGAGGTAACTAGAACCAATAATGTCTATGGTTAACATCATTGATGACATTTAACATGATTATCTATAGCATAAACCACAAGATATATACACATAGAGAGAGAGAGGGGACTTGTATATGCTAGCTACAGTACATGCTATCATATCCAAATAAATTTAAGATCTTAGTTTAAAAATTAAAAAGTATAAGTTTGCATCAAATAGACCTGCAAAAAGTACAAGTACATTTTTACCTCTTGAATTCAAACATCAAATAGATGATTGAGATTTATTTGAATTGTTAGCATACCATATTGCTAATATATATAAGTATGGATGTGAGTATTAGGCTATTCACACAAATAATTGTGCTAAATCATCTTCAATTATGAACTGCCAATCAAAAGAGATGTATAGTTTGTAAACAAAAAACTGGGTAATTTTTAAATCAAATAAAACCTCTAAAAAGTTTAGCTAAACTTTTACTTTTTACTTTTTTATTTTAACAATTCAACTGTTTGATTGGATGGTTGAAAGAAGAACAAAATTAGCAAGACTCCTTGCACACATATTACACAACCTCTACGTCAATATATTTATATTTGTGCAGGCTTGAAGTTAAGATTTTAAAGCTACTCCAATCGAATATTTTTAAGTAAGCACTTTCCATTTTGTAAATATTTATAGTTCGGTGGAACGGAACAATTTTCGCTCGTGTACGATAAAGCAGAAAAAAGAAAAAAAGAAAAAATAAGATGAAGATCCATATTGACCGACCAAGAAAAGAATATCTACATGGTTCATAATGTGCACCCCACCCCGTATGGTGTGGGTTTTCATCCCTCAAAACCGCCCTGCAGTGTGGCAGGGTATGAAGGGGATGCGGGGTAGGACAGGGATGGGTTCACGGTAGACCCGCCCCACTTTACGCCACCCCACCTCAAAATTTGTGTAATATATAAATATTAGTATTTATTTATATAAAATAAATATTTGTGTATAAATATAAATAAGATCTTGTTTAATAATATTTTTTGTATTTTTAGTAAAATATATGTATTAAATAAATTTTATTAAATTTATTTTATTTGGGGAAGCGGGACAGAGTGGGGCGGGTTGCATGTTGAGTGAAAACCTGCCCCATTGCCATCCCTAGTAAGAGAGCCTAAGGTTTAAGATGAGCGGTTTCTATGGGTCTCAAGAGGGAGTGGTCGTGGCTTTACCTCTTGCAACCTTTCTTTTCGTATTCTCTCTCTCTCTCTCCAGTAAGTGGAAAACGGCAATGAGCCAAATGTGTTTTATACATGATAGAGTCCTTTGTACTGGGTGATGTTTTTGAGAGGTATTCGTGTAACGAATATCTTGAGGTGGTGCCTTATATTGGTGATTTTGTCTTTTGTTGTGTTAGATCATAATAATTTTCACTTCAGAGATCATCATTTCTCTGTCATATTGTTCTCGGTTGCATGTTGCTCTAAGCAGCCCTTCGTACTTGTTTGATCAATGAAGTTTCTTCCTTTTGGTGGGAGCAAACATCATTGCTTGCATTTCCATTGATGCTTAGACTTAAAAGCCGAGATGCTAGCATTCAATTATTTGTTATGTGCATAGACAACACACATGGCCGTTTCTACCTTCCCTTCAAAGAAGTTGAAAGGCTGGCAGCCAATTGATTCCATTTGTAGAGACAGCCTTTTCTGGCATCTTTGGAACTCACTGGACGATAGCTTCTCTCTTTTTAATTGAATCAATAATATAAATATGATATCCGATACATGGTACACATACTCTATAGGATAATGCACAACAAATATTTTTATTTATTTAAAAGCATGAAAATAAGAAATATGTATCTTATCGTAATATGCAGATTTTATAGACACCATTAAATAGATAAATATGATATACTAAAATCATAAAACCTCACAGGATATACCAAAACCTATTCCTAGCGACAAGTTTATACCCCCCAACCCCCACCCACACAAACTACAGTTGAAAACTGGAAAAGATAGGCGAGCCGCGAAATTGTTAGAGAGCGAGTGACAAAATTACAGAATCAGCCCTCTGGCAATAGCGTGATTTTTGTGAACATCGGTGGTCTCATAGACCGGAAGTTCCCTCATCCCCACAGCTGTCAGATTCTCCAACTCAAACAGATCCGAGCTCGAATCGCTCGCCGTGTCATCATCTTCATTGCCCTCCCCTACTTCCTGATCGCCGTCGTAGAGTTTGCTCCTGGGCGAGAATTTTATAACAAAAGCGTTGGGCTTGCTGTCGTAATCGGCGAGGAATTGTCTCGCACTCGCCTTCACTTTCTCGCTCATTAACGGCGCCGCTTTCGCCGTCTCCTCACCGTTCAAACAGAGATACTTTTCGCCGCACGGCTGCGAGTCCTCACCGACGATCACGCTCATCGGGTAGAACCGAACGGACCTCCTCACGCCGTTGGCCCTTGTCGACGACCCGGTAGAGCTCTTGCTTAGGCATGACCTCGACGACGGCGTCGTTGTTGTGCTGCTTGTCGTCATAGTTGCCGTCGACGGCGTCGTTGTTGTGCTGCTTGTCGTCATAGTTGCCGTCGACGACCATGAGCGGGCAGTCCGGTCGCCAGAATTCGGGAAGAACGGAGAGAGGAGCTTTGGCGGGGTAGATGAAGAAATTTTTGCCTTCTTTGCTGTCGCAAACAGAGAATTAAGAAAATTGGCGATTCGAGCACCCGGAGAAATCGGTTGCTTCGGCTTCTTGAGCTCGTTATAGGGCTTCGCCGACGGTGGGAATCCTCGACTTCTTGTAAACTCTTCGGGTTTTCTGCCGTCAAAGTGATCGGACTTCACGGTGTTATTGTTCTTCGCCGGGATGGCCACCTTCGGAAGGTGGTGATGGTGCAGCTTCTCCCGTCTAGAGAACGAAACATAGTCGGCCTCGGATAAGTTCCGTCGGGTACTGGAAGCATGCCGTCCGGCGTCGAGGAGGCCGAGCTCTGATGCTCTCCGGCGGAGGGCGATCTTCTCGGCTGCTGCTTTCTTCTCGTAGGACGTCCACTTATCGACGCGTGATGTTCGCTTCGGGACGAAGTCGTCCTTGTAGATTCTCTCTCTCATGGTGGTGGTGGTTTTCCTGTAGACGAAAAGGTCGCTGTCGACGTCGACTGTAGATCGGTAGATGGCGTCAAGTAGAGCAGAGGAGAAAGATGGGTTCTTCGGAAGCCTTTCTCCTTGCAGTCCCGTCTTCCATATTTCCATCTTGTTTGAATTATATATACAGAAATCCTCCACAGAGAGGATGGAAAGGATGGAAGATGATGATGATGGTGTCTTCTGAGAGAGACTCAAAAGCTGCAAGGAGGCGAAGTTTCGGGATCGAAATGAAGAATGGCGAGACAAGGAGACATCTCTTGGCTTCCCATTTCCTGCACTATGAGTAGAGAGGGGGAGGCGCAATGAATACTATCCTCTGCGGAAAAAAGAAGATGCGGATGAGGGGTCGCGCATGAGTCCTTTTGAGCGTGACCTCTGCCTTATAAATACACTTCTTTGCTTTTTACGAAATTTCCTGAAAGGGGTTCACTAACCTATAATTTACATAGAAGAGGTAGAACTCTTCAATATCAGCCTTCTTGTATTGAACCTTTAGGAGTGCGTCTCGCTCTAATACATTGAAAAGAAAGTGTAGTGTGCTTATTCCGTTCTTTGTGATCATTGTCGGCCCCAATACTTAACATTAGCTGTTAACTATGAGGGAGTTTATATAGAAACAATTTTACCTCCTACTCTAGTTACAATAGATGAAGAAAAAGACAAGTTTAAAATATTTTTAAGAGATGATATTATGCTGGGACCATAGTGTTAACCTACATGGAAGATGTTTTGATTAGGGTCTTTAAAGAGTTTGAAACTACTAAAGAATTATTTGACTCTCTGACCATAAAATACAATACTACAGATAAGCTGCATGTTCAACTACTCATTCAAAAATACAATTCCTATAAAATAAAAGAAGGTGATAATATAATTGAACATGTTAACCAAATATTGGTAATCGTTAGGAATTTAGCTGTAGCAAAGTCAATCATTCTTAAACTAAGGTAGATGTCCACGCTTCTAAACAATCTATCCTCTACCTAGAATATGGTAACCACAACACTTAGACTTGAAACAAATTTTACTCTTTCTAAACTCCCATTAAACCTAACAATTGAACAAGAACATCTGAATAAAAAAAAAAGATTGCTAGTTGCTCAAGATGACTTAGGGTCTATCTTAAAAAACAACCAAGATAAGAGAAAACCAAATTGGAAATTTGGTAAGAATAAAATGTAGGGCAATCAAAACTTTAATAAATCGTAAGAATCCACTTCTCGGATAAAGTGCTTCAACTATGATAAGATGGGGAACTACAAAAAAGACTTTCGCAACAAGAAGAATAATACTAGAAACAATTAATGACACAACCAAACAAAGAAGCATAACATAATCTGCGTCATTTCTAGGTGCCTTTACATGGATCACCCGGTGACTAGCTCGTGGATCGAATCAGAAGCGACCCGACATATCTCAAATATCAAAGAGGGAGCAATGGATCTGAAGAAATATAAACCTTGCGAGCATTGGGTGTATATGGAGAATAATATCTTTTATGATGTTCTTGGGGTTGGGTCATTAAGAATTTTATATAAAGCACACCAATTGTACTTAATGATGTATTAATTGTGTCTACTATTAGGCGCAATCTTGTATCAGTCCTTGTCTTGGTAAAGAAATGGTTTGAGATCAGATTTGTCCCTAACAAAGTCATTTTAGGAAAGCATGGTAGGATAATTTTTTTGTTTTATTTGATGTTGAGTATGAATTGTTCAAACTTAATGTAAATGAAAATGAAAGTACTTCTTTTGCTTGTATTAATAGTGTCTATCTGATTTATGGCATAAACGCTTCATACATATAAATTTAAAGAAGTTAAAAAAATTAACCAACTTTAACTTATTACCTAGCTTTTATGAAAACACTTTTAATAAGTGTAAGGCCTCTATATAAGAGAAAATGACTGATAAATCATTTTCTAAAAAAATAATTAGGGCTATAACCCTAATATAGATTATTCATACTGATTTATGTGAATCTTTTACAGTAGGATCACATCGAGTAAAGGTTTATTTTATAACCTTTATCGATGATTACTCGAGATATATTTATATATATCTCTTAGCATATAAATCTGAGGCACTTGAAACATTCAAAAAATATAAGCAGAAAGCTAGGAATCAACTAGGGTATACAATCAAAGTCTTGAGATCGGATATAGGTGGAGAATACACTTCTTCAAAATTTTTAGAATTCTATAAAAATTTTGGTATTGCAAAACAAAATATAATGCCTAGGACACTTTAACAGAATAATGTAGGACATATATATAACATGACCTTATTGAATATGACAAGGTTTATGCTAATAGATGCTTCTCTAGCAAGGGTATTTTGAGGAGAAGTGGTAAGTACAACTGTATATATACTCAATAGAGTATCATATAAAGTTGTATTCTCTATACCATATGAGATGTAGTTTGAAAGAAAACCAAACTTAGGTCATCTCAAGAGGTAGGGATCTATCACTCATGTGAAGATCCTTGATTAGTCTAAAGACAAGTTAGGTAATAGGTCATTGAGATGTATATTTATTAGATATCCTAAATGAGCTAAAGGATATTGGTTTTATCATAAAGACCATAGACTGATAGAGAGTAAGGATGCTAAATTCTTAGAGGACACTAAGAATGATATCCTTGAAAATGATAATGAGTATGTTGATAATCTAGTAGATCTAGATCGATCATCATTTGAATACATAGATGATTTTCTTGATCAAACTGAAACTTTAAGTAGACATAAAAGATGTAGTGTCACACCATCATACTTAAAGGATTATCATACTTACCTTGCAAAAGAAGTGTATTATTTGGTAGATTTAGATAAATTGACTAATAACTTGACATATCAGCAGGCTATTGACTCATAAAACTGATTGAGAAAAATCAAGTTTGGGAATTGACTGATTTGCCAAGAGGAAGGAAAGCTATAGGGTATAAATGGGCTATCAAAAAGAAATATAAGGTCGATAAAATAATCGACAAGTTTAATGCGAGGTTGGCTGTAAAGAGTTTTTCGCAAAAGGAGGGGATAAATTATGTTGAGTCATATTTCTCTGTTACAAAATTTTAATTTATAAGAATAATCTTGACGATATCGGTATATTATAATTTGGACTTACATCAGTTAGATATAAAAATTGCTTTCCTAAATGAAGTTCTAGATGAAATCATATATATGCAACAATCTAAAGGGTACAGAGTTAAAGGCCAAGAAGATAAAATATATAGGTTAAAAAAATCCCTATATGACCTTAAACAGTTACCTCGTCAATGATATTTGACTTTTCAAAATTCTATTATTGAACTTAGGTTCGTGGCTAATGAACTTGACCACTTTGTATATGTTTGGAATAGTGCGAGTCACTTTGTTTTCTTATCATTATATGTAGATGACATATTATTGACTGAAAATGATAATAAGATGATTATAAAAACCAAGTCATGGTTAAACTCAAGGTTTGAAACGAAGGATATGGAGAAACATCCTATATCCTGGGTATAAAGATTTCTTGAGATAGAGAATCTAAACTTATATGCTTAAATGAGGAGATATATATTGATTGTATCCTCAAGAAGTTTAAAATGGGTGAATGCGAGTCTGTATCTATACCTATTACGAAAGTGGTCAAATTGAGTAAGGTTGATTATCCTGATGAAGGAGAGGATAAGCCGAATGTTCCTTATGCACAAAATGTGGGTAGCTTAATTTATGCTATATTGTGTATAAGACTTGATATCGGTTTTGCTGTTGGTCTTGTGAGTAAATATCAAAGTAATTCTATATGGCAATAATGAATAACTGTGAAAAGGATTCTAAGATATCTCAAAGAAACAAAAGACTCAAAACTTTGCTTTCAAGTAGATGAACTGAAAGTGATAGGATACTCAAATATTAACTTTGCTACGAGCAAAGATGACATTAAATCAACCTCTGGTGAAATATTTTTATTTAGAGGTGATGTGGTTTCTTGGGCTTGCAAGAAATAACGCTATGTAGTGTTGCATACACAAGAAGCAGAGTATGTTGCTTGCAGTATGACAACTATGAGTGCTGTTTGGATAAGTCGCTTCATATGTGATTTGAAGCTGGACATAACCAATGAGCAAGTCGTCATTTATTGTGGCAACAATTACTCTTATTAAGATTAGAACTGATAGCTCAAGAAACAAGCAATAATGGTTAAATATCAATATGTTCATGATATGCTATATGGTAACTGGTGATATGTTGGCTGATATCTTAACAAAAAAGGCATCTCAGAAGAACTTTTTACTAAACATGTAACTCGCATAGAGTTTGAGATATGTGTAGAGTATAAGTGTAGAAAATACATTTTGTTGTGTGTTATGTAGGAAAAATACATTAATTATGGAAAAATCGCATAATAGATAAAAGTTATAATTTACTTACAACTATATAAATGATACAACTTGGTAAACCACAAAATAGTGGGAGGCAAAACAAGTGTATTATAGGTTGACTCTAGTGGTAAAGTGGGAGATGTTAATAGTTGGTGGCCACTATCGGCCTCAATACTAATGTCAACCATGAAATGAAGGAAGAAGGACCCGCTTCTTCGATTTCAAGAGTTGCTTTTAGAAAAAATAAACTTTATTCAAAACTATTTTTACTTTTAAAAAGATCTTAGGCATCTCTCGGATAAACATGTAATGAATTTTTAAGGGGAAGCCCACACAGAAAAACCCAAAAGAAGTAAAAACTAGGTATATATACAACAAAAAATATAGAAAAAAGTAAGGTACACATTTCCTTCTTCTAGAGAAAACCCTCTAAGGGTAACCTTGTCCCTCCTCTCTCTTTCTTTCCCTAACTCGTCTACACGCATACAACTACTACTGCAATACTGAAATC